>OY997270.1:434433231-435033231 GCA_963921465.1 Triticum timopheevii
CACACTCCTGAAGCTTTTTACTTGGATCATCTTCGATCCCTTTGTGCTCGTGCTGAAACCCCAACTTGCTTAGTTGAGGGCAAATCTTTAGATGAGCATGCTTGTTATGTGCAACACCGTATATCTGAAAAAGGGAAACTTTTATTGGATCAAATTCATCGTTTGTAATGCTATGCTTGGAATTTATGTGAAATATATGATATTACTTGTTGTTCTGAAAACCCTAAGAAACACCTTCCCTACCAATGTGAGTTTATTGATAATGGGATCGCATCTTCGTATGCTAAGGTTGTTTATAATTACTATGATGTTCAACAAATTGAAGAATTTGTTGCTTTTAAGGGTGCTTGTGAAATTGCTTCTTTGATTGAAAAGTATGATGCTACTCTTTACAAATCTGAAAATTTTGCCATACTTGAATATTGTTATGATAATTATGCTTCTAATGCCTATGTTAAACTATATATTGAGAAATTCTCCGCTGTCCAAGAAGAGACTAATATTTTGCAGGAAGCTATGGAAGAAGAAATTGATGAAACTGTGAGCTCATTGGATGAAAAATATGATGAGAAGAGCGAAGAACAAAAGGAGGAAGAGTAGATTGATCACCCGTGCCCACCTTCTAATGAGAGTAACTCTTCAACTCATACATTGTTTAATTCCCATTCGTGTTTACCGAAGGATGATTGCTATGATGATTGCAATGATCCCTTGAATTTGCTTGAAATATCCCTTTTTGATGATGCTTGCTATGCTTGTGGCCAAGATGCCAATATGAATTATGCTTATGGAGATGAACTTGCTATAGTTCCTTATGTTAAACATGAAATTGTTGCTATTGCACCCACACATGATAGTCCTATTATCTTTTTGAATTCTCCCGACTACACTATATCGGAGAAATTTGTGCTTATTAAGGATTATATTGATGGGTTGCCTTTTACCATTGCACATGATGATTTTGATAGATATAATATGCATGTTATTGCTGCTCCTACTTGCAATTATTATGAGAGAGGAACTATATCTCCACCTCTCTATGTTTCCAGCACAATAGAATTGCAAGAAACTGTTTATACTATGCATTGGCCATTACTATGTGTGCATGAATTGTTCTTTTATGACATGCCGATGCATAGGAAGAGAGTTAGACTTCGTCATTACATGATATATGTTACTTTGTTCTCACTACTAAATTATAAATTATTATTAATTAAAATTGGCTTTGATATACCTTGGATCCGGGTGGATCCATTACTTGAGCACTATATGCCTAGCTTAATGGCTTTAAAGAAAGCGCTGCCATGGAGACAACCCGGAAGTTTTAGAGAGTCATTTATTTCTGTTGAGTGCTTTTATATAGTCTAAAAACAAAAAAATAAAGAGGGGAACCTAAGAACTTTTTAGAAAGGAAAGTGAAAGTGAGAAAGACAAGCATTATTGAAGTGGGAGAGCTCCTTGAACTTTGTTCATGCTCACGGAAACTTTGTCAATCTTGATTACGGAAAATTTTCAAAAAAAATAATTATCCCCTTGTACAATTCCATTGTATTATAAAAATAATGTGCTAAGGTTTGCCTTTAGGATGTTTACAATGCTTGTTGGTTTGTACGGTGCAGGACAGAAACTTTGGCTGTAGTGCGAGATTTTACATTTTTAACTGGAACGTCAAACGGTTCTGATTCCTTTTGCACTGTCTTTCTCTAAAAATTGTTTATTTTTCCTAATTTTGTTAGAATTTTTGGGGTGACATAACTATGGTGAATGTTCAGATTTCTACAGACTGTTCTGTTTTTGACAGATTCTGTTTTTGATGCATAGTTTGCTTGTTTTGATGAATCTATCAATTTATATCAGTGGATTTAAGCCATGAAAAAGTTATATTACAGTAGACACAATGCAAAAACAAAATATGAATTGGTTTTCAATAGTACTTAGAGTAGTGATTTGCTTTATTATACAAACGGATCTTACCGTGTTTTCTGTTGAAGTTTTGTGTGGATGAAGTGTTTAATCGAGGATGTCTCGATATGAGGAAAAGGAAGAGAGGCAAGAGCTCAAGCTTGGGGATGCCCGAGGCACCCCAAGTAAATATTCAAGGATACTCAAGCGTGTAAGCTTGGGGATGCCCCGGAAGGCATCCCCTCTTTCTTCAACAAGTATCGGTATGTTTTCGGATTCGTTTCGTTCATGCAATATGTGCAAGTCTTGGAGCGTCTTTTGCATTTAGTTTTCATTTTTCTTTTATGCACCATGCTGGTATGAGATAGTCCTTGGTTGATTTATAGAATGCTCATTGCACTTCACTTAAATCTTTTGAGTATGGCTTTATAGAATGCTTCATGTGCTTCACTTATATCATTTGAAGTCTGGATTGTCTGTTTCTCTTCACATAGAAAACCGCCATTTGTAAAATGCTCTTTTGCTTCACTTATAATTGTTAGAGCGTGGGCATATATTTTGTATAAAGAATTAAACTTGCTTTCTTCACTTATATCTATTTAGAGAGATGACAGGAATTGGTCATTCACATGGTTAGTCATAAAATCCTACATAAACTTGTAGATCGCTGAATATGATATGTTTGATTCCTTGCAATAGTTTTGCGATATAAACATGGTGATATTAGAGTCATGCTAGTGGGTGGTTGTGGATTGTAGAGACACTTGTGTTGAGGTTTGCAAGTCCCGTAGCATGCACGTATGGTAACCGTTGTGTGACAAATTTGAAGCATGGGGTGTTTCTTTGATTGTCTTCCTTATGAGTGGCGGTCGGGGACGAGCGATGGTATTTTCCTACCAATTTATCCCCCTAGGGGCATGCGTAGTAGTACTTTGCTTCGAGGGCTAATAAACTTTTTGCAATAACTATATGAGTTCTTTATGATTAATGTGAGTCCATGGATTATACACACTTTTACCTTTCCATCATTGCTAGCCTCTTCGGTACCGTGCATTGCCCTTTCTCACCTCGAGAGTTGGTGCAAACTTCACCGGTGCATCCAAACCCCGTGATACGATACGCTCTATCACACATAAGCCTCCTTATATCTTCCTCAAAACAGCCACCATACCTACCTATCATGGCATTTCCATAGTCATTCTGAGATATATTGCCATGCAACTTCCATCATCATCATATACATGACTTGAGCATTTATTGTCATATTGCTTTGCATGATCGTAAGATAGCTAGCATGATGTTTTCATGGCTTGTCCGTTTTTTGATGTCATTGCTACGCTAGATCATTGCACATCCCGGTACACCGCCGGAAGCATTCATATAGAGTCATATTTTTGTTCCAGTATCGAGTGGAATATTGAGTTGTAAGTAAATAAAAGTGTGATGATCATCATTATAGAGCATTCCCCATGAAAAAAAATAAAAAAAAATAAAAAAAGGAAAGGCCAAAGAAGCCTAAATAAAAAAGGGGGCCAAAGAAGCCCACCCAAAAAGAAAAAAAAGAAAAAGAAAAGGGGCAATGTTACTATCCTTTTTCCACACTTGTGCTTCAAAGTAGCACGATGTTCTTCATATAGAGAGTCTCCTATGTTGTCACTTTCATATACTAGTGGGAATTTTCATTATAGAACTTGGCTTGTATATTCCAACGATGGGCTTCCTCAAGTGCCCTAGGTCTTCATGAGCAAGCAAGTTGGATGCACACCCACTTAGTTTCTTTTGTTGAGCTTTCATACACTTATAGCTCTTAGTGCATCCGTTGCATGGCAATCCCTACTCCTCGCATTGACATCAATTGATGGGCATCTCCATAGCCCGTTGATTAGCCGCGTCGATGTGAGACTTTCTCCCTTTTTTGTCTTCTCCATATAAACCTCCACCATCATATTCTATTCCACCTATAGTGCTATATCCATGGCTTGCGCTCATGTATTGCGTGAGGGTTGAAAAAGCTGAAGCACGTTAAAAAGTATGAACCAATTGCTCGGCTTGTCATCGGGGTTGTGCATGATGGGAGCATTTTGTGTGACGAAAATGAAGCATGGCCAAACTGTATGATTTTTTAGGGATAAGCTTGCTTTGGCCTTGTTGTTTTGAAAAAACATGATTGCTTTATTAGTGCGTTCGAAGTATTATTGTTTTTTTATGTCAAATGATAGACTATTGATTTGAATCACTCATATCTTAATATTCATGCCATGATTAGACATATGATCAAGATTATGCTAGGTAGCATTCCACATCAAAAATTATCTTTTTTATCATTTACCTACTCGAGGACGAGCAGGAATTAAGCTTGGGGATGCTGATACGTCTCCGTCGTATCTATAATTTTTTATTGTTCCATGCCAATATTATTCAATTTTTATATACTTTTGGCAACTTTTTATACTATTTTTTGGGACTAACATATTGATCCAGTGCCCAGTGCCAGTTACTGTCTGTTGCATGTTTTATGTTTCGCAGAAACCCCATATCAAACAGAGTCCAAATGGGGTAAAAACGGACGGAGAATTATTTTGGAATATTTGTGATTTTTGGGAGGAAGAATCAACGTGAGACGATGCCCGACGTGGCCACGAGATAGGGGCCCCTTCCCACTTAAAGTGGGCGCGCCCCCACCCTCGTGGGCCACCCGTAAGGTGGTTGATGCCCTTCTTTGGCCGCAAGAAAGCTATTTTTCGGAAAACGATCTGGGCAAAGGTTTCAATCCAATCGGAGTTACGGATCTCCAGATATAAAGGAAACGGTGCCAGGGCAGAATCCCAGAACGCAGAAACAGAGAGATAGATCCAGTCTTGGAGGGGCTCTCGCCCCTCCCAAGCCATGGGAGCCAAGGACTAGAGGGGAAACCCTTCTCCCATCTAGGGAGAAGGTTAAGGAAGAAGAAGAAGAAAGGGGGCTCTCTCCCCCTTGCTTCCGGTGGCGCCGGAGCGCTGCCGGGGGCCATCATCATCACCGCGATCTTCACCAACACCACCATCATCTTCACCA
Source organism: Triticum timopheevii (assembly GCA_963921465.1). Classification (NCBI taxonomy): domain Eukaryota; kingdom Viridiplantae; phylum Streptophyta; class Magnoliopsida; order Poales; family Poaceae; genus Triticum; species Triticum timopheevii. The sequence continues at coordinate 434,438,188 of OY997270.1, forward strand.
ACATCTCCATCACCTTACCCCATCTATATTCAGCGGTCCACTCTCCCGCAACCCGCTGTACCCTCTACTTGAACATGGTGCTTTATGCTTCATATTATTATCCAATGATGTGTTGCCATCCTATGATGTTTGAGTAGATTTTCGTTGTCCTATTGGTGGTTGATGAATTGCTATGATTGATTTAATTTGCTTGTGGTTATGTTGTTGTCCTTTGGTGCCCATCATATGAGCGCGCGCGCGGATCACACCTTAGGGTTAGTTGTATGTTGATAGGACTATGTATTGGAGGGCTAGAGTGACTGAAGCTTCAACCTAGCATAGAAATTGATGCATACGGGATTGAAGGGGGACCAATATATCTTAATGCTATGGTTGGGTTTTACCTTAATGAACGTTAGTAGTTGCGGATGCTTGCTAATAGTTCCAATCATAAGTGCATAGAATTCCAAGTCAGGGATGACATGCTAGCAGTGGCCTCTCCCACATAAAACTTGCTATTGGTCTAGTAAAGTAGTCAATTGCTTAGGGACAATTCCACAACTCCTACCACCACTTTTTCACACTCGCTATATTTACTTTATTTCATCTTTACCTAAACAGCCCCTACTTTTTATTTATGTGTTCTTTATTATCTTGCAACCCTATCCAACAACACCTACAAAGTACTTCTAGTTTCATACTTGTTCTAGGTAAAGCGAACGTCAAGCGTGCGTAGAGTCGTATCAGTGGTCAATAGGACTTGAGAGAGTATTTGTTCTACCTTTAGCTCCTCATTGGGTTCGACACTCTTACTTATCGAAAGAGGCTACAACTATCCCGTATACTTGCGGGTCATCATCGACCCACTTCCGAGTCTATGATAGCCCATGATCTGACATCTCAGATCGTGGCCCAGCTGTCAGAAAACTCTCTGTTACTAACTGGTAAAAACAAGCGCATAGGTGTGAGCTCGGCTCGGCTCATTCCCGACGAGGCGTAGCGGGGCGGACGGTAGAGTAGGAGTGTGTGAGGGTCTCTTCTCTTCTCAAACTCCAATAGCATGTGGAAGAGAAACCCTTATAAGGAGGTCCAACTCATCTCCATATTCCGGGGTGGAACTAAACTTCCCACTACACTATGACACTCCAAAAATTTTCATTTGGTTTTCAACAAAATTCCTTATTTGATTTGAAGGAGGCTATTTAAAATCTTTTAAAAAGACTCTCCCTCTCAATAATTTCTCCTATGATAAAATCCTTTTTGGAGTTATCCTCAACCTTGATGGTTGGCTTTAAAGGTTCTTCTTTGGTGTTAACTCACCACAAATTATTCTTGAAAGTTTTTCTTTTAAAAAGAAATCCTATGAGTTTTGGTCTATTCCTTTTTTTCCAACCATCCCCTTTCACCAAGTCTCATATTAGATTTTTTTTCCCCAAAACACCTCCTTCCACTTTGGGCAAGCCAAATAACCAATCCCAGCAAGTTCAACTCATTTTTTATTTTTATTTTATTTATTTTTACCCCAAAACTATTTCTGTTTTTATTTTTGGACCTAAGTGGTTTACAAAGGATGTACCAAAACCCTTTTGAGTTTTGATCTCAAACAAACTCCTCTGACTAGTCCTTAGCACCCACAACCTAAATCCATCAAGATCCACTCTTCCACAATTCAAAATTTTCAAGTTTCACTCACTGCAAGTTTGGACCAGATTCATCAATTTTGGTGAAATTCATATTTCCTCTTTCCCAAAAATTCTACCAAAAATCAGGCAACCCCCAGGTGCATTGAGAGGCCACCTCACCAAAGATCATCCCCAGATAAATTGCCCACATGCCAAAATCATTTCATCGAACACCTTGCTTGCAATGTTACTGTGCATGTTCAGAAAATTCAGTGATTCAGGCGACCGTCAGTGTCGTTTTCTTCAGAGTATTGGCGTCGATCTCACCAGTGCACGCTCTGGCGCCTTGCGCACTGCTTCTCCTTCTTATCCAGAGTGCCGCACGCTCTCTTGGACGGGCGCAGGTGTCGGTGGCGACGTGCCTCGCCGACACCGGCAGCTTCTGCGGTGGCAGAGCCACCCGTGGCGACCAGCAGGAGCCAGCGCCAGTTTTCTGCACCGTCCAGCACCGCCCAAAGCTCCCGAGGCCTCCTTGTGGCCGTCTACTTTCCATCGCACGCCGCAGCATCGTCGCCGTGGCCCGGCAAGCACAGGGCGCGCTCTCTTCCACCGACGGGCCCGCGAGGCGCCGTTCTGTCCAAACCGCGGAGCAAGCCAAATCAAACCAAGGTTAACTGCTGATTGAAACCAGTGGACCTCCACGTTGATTCCCAGCCACCTTAACCACCCGTCTGGCCACTGCACCATCGTAATCGCCGCTGGAGTTATCCCGTTCACGGGAACCACCTCGGGCCGGCTATAAATAGCCATCCCGAGCTCGCCTTCGACCAGCACTACTCCCTCCACCTCACCAGAGCCCTGCCAAGACACCAGGAGGACCCCAAGGAGCCCTTCTCCTTTGTCTCCGGCCGCCCCGTTCCGCCTCGGGCTCCAGCTCGATCCACTCAGGTGAGGCCACCCCCGCCTCCCAAACCTCGTCAGTAGCCCTGTGGTGTACCCAGTGCTCTAACCCAAGCTTCAATTCCACCTCCGTAGCTCTCCCCGACGAGGTCCAGCAACGCCCGAACCACCATCCGCCGGAGTTGAGGCCGCCGTCGACGTGGTGCTCGCCGACGACCAACTCCACCACCCACAGGTGCGAAGGACTCAAGGAACCCGTAGGTACCACTCACTCTTCCTAACTCGCCGTGGATCGCCGCCGGCGATCACCGCAGCCTTCGGGCGCCGGCGCGCTCTGTTTCCCTCCCTCCAAATTTCAAACCTGATGAGTGGGACCCCCTCGTCAGTCTCTCTGTTTTATTCGAACCGTTTTCTCTGGAAAGCTCCTTCGAGCAAAATACGCTTTCAGTCTGAAATGTTTTTCTGGTTTTTTTTGTTCAGCCCCTGGAAAGTTTCTGTTTTATTACAGACAAGTCCCTGGGCTAAAACTTTAATATCTTTTAAACAGAAGATGATTTTTGAGTGATTCTTTTTCTGTCACCCACTACTAGGGAAAACCTTATACACAGAACTTTAGCAGTACCATGGGTCAAAAAAGCACGCTGGTGCTAAGTAGCAGCAGCGCGCCTGCGGAAACCGCGCTGCAGATAACTTCGTAGCAGTAGCGCGTCTTGCTACATACACGTTACTACTAAAATTCTCACGGCTTAGCCGATATGGTACACATAGTAGTAGCGATCTATATGGAACAGCGCTACTGCTACTTTATTTGTAGCAGCGCATTTTCCCCTAAACAAGCTACTATTAAAGGATATAAAATTAAATGAAAAACAAATAGAAAGGTAATTGAAAATGAAAGAAATAGAAGAAGGTGAAAGGGAAAAAAATGTGAAGAAAAAAAATGAAAAAGGGGGAAAAGGAGAAAGTAGTAGCAGTAGCGCGTATCCAAGAACGCGTTGTAGCTAATGTAGCAGTAGCGCGCTTTCCGGAACGCGCTACTGCTACTTCTGACTTAACCACCGCGTTCGTCCTTCCCCATGGCCACTTCCCCCCAAATCGAACTCCTCCGCTCACGCTGCCGCCGTCGCCCGTCGGTCGCCGCGCGCTGTCCGCACACCCTCTACGCCGCCCCCGCCCCCGACCTCAACGCCGCCCCAGACGCCGCCCCCGGCCCCGACCTCGACGCCGCCCTCCGTCGTGCGCCCGAGCCCCAAGCCCGACCTCGACGCCGCCTGCCCCTCTCTCGCCGTAGGCACCCAAGGTGAGCACGCCTGCTCCTCCCCCTCCCCTACCTCTGCCTAGATAGGGTTCTTCAAATTTTAGTTGCATCAAATTAGTTAGGGTTCATCTATGGATGGAAATGAATTGGATACAGAAGCGGCTGGGATTTTTTCTTAGGTGATGTTTTCTTAGATGATGAATAAACACTAGTGTAATGCATAATAAAACGAGTAAAATTTGACCTTCTTCTATTTAGTTAGTAAGAACTAGTTACTAAGAACTAGGTACTAATTAGGTGATTTTTAGTTAAAGCAATTTTTCCCGCCTCGACGTGGACGATGCCTATCCCGCATCCTCGTCATCGAGTCGGCGGAGGACGACACCTGCTTGACCAGATCGGCCATGTCCGGGACTGGGCTCCGCCGGGGTGGTACTGAGGGCGCTACCTACCAGGGGGCGCAGGTTGGTGAGGAGCCAGCCTGTCGTTGACCCGAACCTTCTTTGGTGGCGGTCGCGTGGGCCAGTGATGATCCAGAGGCTCGAGGACTCCGCGGAGGTGGTGTGTCACCGTGTCAGTGAGGAGGACGCACACGTCCGTCGCTACTTATTTGCGTTGGAGCACAGGCCATTCTCCAATACCTGGCAGGTTCTCCGGGGATCTCACTAGAGCTATGATCCCGTGATGGTGCCTTTTCTGTGGGTGTCCACCGCCCGCGCCGATACCCGTCGTGTGCTAGAGTTTTAGTTGTATTAGTGATGTTATATGTATGACACTATGCGTGATGTACTAGTGATAATATTCGACGATGTACTGACGCATGAGATGATTTACTTTTGCTTATTGAATGCATGCTAATTTGAGTCCTATAAGATATTTTGAAATGTATATCTTGTGTTGCTCAATATCCAAGTGGCCGGTCATGTTTGCAGGTTACACCTTCGAGTGGCCTATGTTTTGCCGGAGTGTTGATTCATTTCCGTTCCGGCAAATTTCAGGCGCTCGATATGTCCTCTTTTAGCAAAGGTCATGCCGGATTTTTCCGTGAATTTTGGCATGACTTGTGCCAGAATATGTAGGAAATATCGAGTGCCCCGGATTTGTGTGTTGAGTATCTTGGTAGTTGTCTTCGATCGATTTTCAATTAATGTTTTAACTATGAAAATAGGAAATGTCTGACGACGAAAAGGATTTCGGTATTTGCAAATACTGCGAAGACGAGCGCGGCCTGTGCGACGGAATCTTCCTAGATGATGATAGGCGCTTCAGCATCAAGCTGGACGAGAACTTCGAAGTGGATACAGTAAGTCACAACGACAAGTCTTTTTTCGTAATTAAGAATGACATCTGCTTCATTTGCTTCAACTTATATTTTATTTACTATTCTACTAGCGTATCCCCTGCCATGCAAGAGTTTTTGTATTGGATAAGATAGGTTTCAGTCATAGTATGGAGGAAAAAAAAGTTTACTTGAAAACCGAGCATGGTTATATTTTCCATGCAAAGTTATATAATTCAGACGACTACACCTATTTTGGATGCAAAACATGGCGAGCACTATGCAAGACTTATGCATTTGAGCCTGATATGGTTATCACCTTTGATATTCGTCCGAAAGATGATATTGAAGGCAATACCGACATCTGGTTCGATGTGCAGACGCCTCCAGTTATACCATTATGTAAGTTTCTCAACCATATTTATGTCTTTGATATTGTTTATTCAAAAATAGTTGACAACTAATTTGTATTGTCAGCTTATTTCGGTGCAAGCAAACATGTCCAGCGCTTGGTAGACAGGACCATATACTGTCCTGGGGCTGAACTCAATTGCGAGGAGCTCAGTCATTATATTTCATGGCTTGAGGATCTTGATACTGTCAAGACAAATTTTCTTCCTGCATTTAGAAATGTTAGTACTGAAAATGTGCGACCAATAGTGTTCGTAATGAACTACGGTCACATCTATTTAGGAAGGATGGTAAGATTTTTACTATTTGTCATCAGTACATCTTTTCCATACATTATTTTTTAAGCTAAACTTCATTGCTAAGTATGTTACCGTACGATGTTCTTCAACAGGGACTCCCGATGAATGTTGTGCCTTATGGGATCGAGACTAAAGGTACCATGAGTATTATCAGCTTATGGCCAAGATATCCTACAGATTACTTTAGTGCATTCAAGATTAGCGACGGATGCTTAATAGTGCAAGACTGGACCAAATATGTGATGGGGGAGCGTAGAGAAGTACTAGGGGGCAGCAAACAGATGCGCTACCCACGATTAGGAGACAGGTTCATCTGCATGCTCCAGTTTTATCGAGGAGGAGAGCTATACATGTTTATGTTATTTTACCTAAGAGAGAGCAGCAGGAGTGATTAGCTAGCTAGAAATGAGTTTGAGGATGATGATGTGCTACACTATTACTATGATGATAAAATAGCTAGTGTTGGTGGTAATGACTATGATGATTATTATTAACTAGTGTTAGTGCTGATTAAATAAATACTGTTGGTGGTAATGACTATGATGATGATTAAATAGCTTGTGCTGGCGGATTAGATTCAAGTGGAGGCAACATGTGGTGCACATCGGAAGTACTACTAGTACAAACTAGATCAAGTTTGGATTAGTAGTATAATTTTGACATGCACCACATATTGCCTCCACTTGAACCTAATCCACCTTCATTTGACACACTGTTATGAACATAATGATGTAAACCTCATAATAGCTGGTATTGTACCAATATTTGTACGATGGCGCATAAATACACTAAAAAAAGTACTAGTAGCGATGGACAGAAAACACGCTGCAAGTAGTTACCTTAGCAGTAGCGTGGTACTGAACAAACGCTGCAGCTATTTGTCCTAGAAGTAGCGCGTGCGGGCACGCATTACTGCTAAGCAATAGCTGTAGCGCCTTATTAGTAGCGCGGCCCCCCGCGCTACTAGTGGACACAAAACACGCGCTACTGCTAGGGTTTTCCCTAGTAGTGACCTTTATTTTTCTGTCTAGTTTTTTATCATATTTATTTGAAAAATATTTGGAGCACTTTTTGTGCACACATGGTATTTATGTTAGAACGTATTTTTCTTTATACCGTAGATACCGAAGGAGGTGACGGAACCGCGAACTTCACCGAGCTAGACTCCGACTACTCCAAACCAGGCAAGCATGTTTGAACCTTTGATATGATGAGTGTTTTGCATGTTTGCTTTGAGTAGCTAGTTTATGGTATGTTCATATATATAAGCAGTATGTGGTATATTGCATGCAAAGTTGATGCAAGTGAGCTTCGAAACTCCATATACTTTATGATGTGAGTTTATATGATCATGTGGTGACATGAGAGGCGGTAAGATGGCAGTGTTGTAGCATGCCAGTCTTATGCCAAATCATTTAACTCCAGTGTTGACGTGGAACAAGTCACGTTGTCATCCATTCCTTCCTTTTGTGCTACCACATGTTTTCTGCAAAGAATATGGTTTAGTAAGTTGCAAACTACTTTCCTCGTACACACCAGATAGAGAGGCCGTGATGAGGGTTCCATGACCCTGGATTAAAGCCAGTCATCCGGTCAGGGGGCATGGGTGTTTCCGGTTGGGATCGAGAGGGCGGCACCCCTCAGAGCGCGCGTATATAAATTTCATCCCATGCTATTCGAGGTTGTAGCATCCCCGTCTCAAAGTTTTTCTTGAACGTTGCCTAGGGTGATTCCTGGCATCGTGAGGTGGAAATGGGTGTGTACTGGTTAGATGTGTTTCTACTGAAATACCGTAAACGGAACTAGTCTTTCGAGACTACTGAAATCCGTTGGCTGTGGTTAAACAGTACAAACTCTGCAGAGTCAAAATCATTCAAGTAATCATATCTTGACCATCAACTGTGTTCAACATATCCTTGTCAGTATCAGTTTCAGTGACAAGACTCCGGTGGACAAACATGAGTGTTTCGTCCGGTTAATGGTTTATTCCTGTGGTTGGACTAACCCGTTTATTATCATGTGCTGAGTATTTCTGTGAGTGACATATCTTCATGAATTTATTGAAATATAAATGATGAAACATAAGCCCTTTCTGTGATGTCGCTCAGACGTCCGACTGTGGCATGCTTGCTATTTACTTTCAATATAAGCCCTTTCTGTGGCGTCGCTCAGACGTCCGACTGTGGCACTCTTGTTGTTTATTTGCAATATAAGCCCTTTACGTGATGTCGCTCAGACGTCCGACTGTGGCATCTCTTTTATTTATTTCCATTATAAGCCCTTTTCGAGATGTCGCTCGATGTCCGACTGTGGCATCGCTGTTATTTATTTTCATTATAAGCCATTTCTGAGATGTCTCATAGACATCCGACTGTGGCACGCACTGTCATTTACTTTTCAATATAAGCCCTTTATGTGGTGTCGCCCAGACGCCCGACTGCGGCATGATATTTTATTTATTCCACCTTTCGAGGCGTCGCTTCAGACACCCGATCGGTTTCCAATTATTTTTATTGGGATTTCGGGAGGACGACCGCCTGACTTCCTTTTTATTTTACATGCCGTGCAAATTTATTATTTAAATGTGCATTACTAACTGCTCATGGTGCATCGTGTTGCATTTGTTATATCTTATGTCCGAACTGTCTTGCGAGTACATTCAAAGTACTCACCTGGCTTGTTAATTTGGCCAGATGTTGATGAAGGCGATCTCATGGATGAAGAGTACGATAGCGAGTCCGACGCCTAGAGGAGTCCCAGTCAGTCCCGTGCGATCCTGGATTTGTTCACTTGTATTATATCCGCTTCCGCTACCCGAATAAATTCATCGAGCCTCACTCCGACGCTCGATGAGCTGCAAGACTAGGAGTCTTGTTACCCACTCCATTGTGACATATCCACCACCACTTTTATGTCGAGCCAGTAGTATACCACCATACCCTTGTGTTATATCCACCCTTATGTAAAATATTGGCGTGCTTGTAATAAATTGTTGAGCAACCTCAGCTCAACCCTGTATAATATTTAATACTACTGGATTTCTGTATCACAGTTTTGTCTACCAGTAAGGAGGATTTTCCTATACTGGTCTGCATAAAGGTCGGTTGTTCAATAAGCTTTTTATTGAAAAAACCGGTCGTGAAAAACTTGGTACCAGAGCCAGGCTGACTGTAGGAAGCCACTAGGTGCGATCGCTAATCGGTTATTAGCGTAATTAGTGCTATTTTAATATTTTGCAAATGTAGTCATTTTTTGACAGTCAGCATAAGTTTATGATCTGACCATTCAGAATTTTTGCCTACTTTTGTAGATGGCTGGCAACGACTGTGAATCGCAGGTGTTCGCCAACGTGCCTGAGGGGTTCGTCAAGCTCCTCACCACCATCGTCAAAATCGCGATCGGACCATCGACTCGTCTGGAGTTCACACTCTACCAGCACAAGATCAACGGCAGTCTGTCTATGCACCAGGCCGCGGTGCAATTCAAGGGAGGGCGTGTTGAGTTCCGCCGCTTCCAGTTTGTGGGAAGAGCCATGCCTACGGAGAAGCATGCTATGCAGATGGCTGCCCGTGAGGTGATAGCTCGTCTTCGGGATGTTCTTCCTTCAATGAAGACTCGTCGCTACCGCTACCTCCCCTGCCACATGCCATACACCTGTCACTACGCATTTGCTTGCCCTAGAGGAGAAAGGGATGAGGCCATTGAGATGCTGGTTGACTATCTCAAGGCGCTTGAGGCCACTTTTAATAACCTTGTGGACGATCTCGTGGCTGCTCGCATGTCCGTCGTGCACAGTTGTTCCGCCAACAGGAGGGAGCTTCTCCACACAGCTCCACCACTGACGTACGTCTCGTCTTCGGCATCTCACACACCTGCCACATTCGCCACTGCTCGCCGCCTACCTACTCCTGAAGAATTTGACCAAGTCATCGCTCCTACCCCAGTCAGAGCTGCACCACCTACCGCACCCGTTCCAGCTCCACAGCTCAGTGCTTCACGTCTGGAGCCCATTATTGAGGAGGAGGTTGAGTATCCAACTCAGTTGGGCCTTACCCTTGGCAGGCCAAGGGAAGTCCTCACCATCTCCGACTAAGTGCGCCCAGCATGCCGTGCAGAGTGTCAGCATGTATGATATGTTTATATGTACATAGGTTGTGAGAAGTAGTCTGTATGCGCATCATGTAGGAACTGGAGAAGCGCACTAGCCTAAATAACATGTCAGGATTGTGTATGCACATCCTGAGTGATGTATTGTATAATTATGCTAGCGTGTAAGATATGTACTAAGCGGTCCTTCTCCGTGCACAATCGAGTATTTCCTTGATAAATATTGGAGTTCTTAATTCTTCGTTTTGCAAAAAAAAAATTTATTTTTATCTCGCAGCTTTTCTCACAAATTTTACAAAAAAAAATTACCCCAGAGTGGAAAATGCATCGTCCTTGGACTCGCTCCATGCCAAGTCCACCAGAAGAGAATCATGGTACGCTGACAAGCAACAACTTCACACAGGGACAATCAAGTCAGCAGGGCGGTGATGCCGCATTTTCTCAAGTATGCCGCCTTTATGAACAGTCAGCAACAACACCAAGAAATGATGAACCAAGTCATCAATATGGGAAATCACCGTGGTCCGTATCAACAGCAATCCAAATTATCAGAACTACAAAAGACGCGTCCCCCGACATTTTCTCATACTGACAAACCTCTTGAGGCAGACGATTGGCTTCGAGACATGGAGAGAAAGTTAATTATTGCACAGTGCTCATATCGTGAGAAAGTACTATATGCACCGCACTATCTCACTGGAGCGGCTGCATCATGGTGGGAGAATTTCCTACACATGCACCCCAATGAAAATGATATAACCTGGGAAGAATTCAAGGAAGGTTTTCATGGGGCGCATATCCCCAGAAGTATTATGAAACTCAAGAAAAGGGAGTTTGATGACCTCAAGCAGAGGACCATGACGGTGACTGAATACAACAGTCAGTTTACACTATTGTCTCGCTACGCCAACGAAGAACGTATGACTGAAAACAAGAAGATGGAAAAATTCTTGGACGGTCTGGCACCAGCGCTTAAATGCCAGCTGGTCGTACACACCTTCCCAGACTTCAAAACACTGGTGGATAAGGCTATTACCTTGGAAAATGAGCGATGCAGCTTGGAGGATTTTCGCAAGCACAAAAGGGACCAGACTACACTTGCTCTTAATCAACGGAGCAAGGCTGATTTTCAGAAAGGTGGGGCACCCAAACCCACGACCAGTGTCTCACGTCCAATCAAGAATTTCCATGCAAGGGACAAGGAGTTCACATACCGCCCAGGCGTTACTTGCTACGCTTGTGGAGAAGAAGGACACTATGCCAAGCAGTGTCCCAAGCCAAGGAACTCGGCCCCAAGGCCGAACAACGGTGGCAATAATTCAACGCCCAAGCGAAACAATTACAACCCCAATAACAACCACAAGAAGGGTCACCTGAACCACGTGACCAGAGAGAAAGCACAGAATGCCCCGGATATCGTACTCGATACGTTCCCTGTCAACACAATACCTGCCACGGTTTTGTTTGATTCTGGAGCTTCTCACTCGTTCATTTCAAAGAGATTTGCTTTGCAAAATAATTTTTCGATGCTTCCCTTGGAAAAATCCATGATCATCAAGTCCCCTGGGAGTAAGCAACTTACTCAGAATTACTGCCAAGGTGTGGTTATCGATCTTGAAGGACTAAAGTATTGGAAAATAAAGGACTGGATGTTATCCTAGGGATGGACTGGTTAACCACCAACAAAGGATTTATTGACTGCTTCAATCGGACTGTGATTCTCACCCATCATCACGGGAAGACAATAAAGATTTCAGCTCAGGAAAGACAGATATCAGGGTAACCAAGGTTGAACAAGGTCGACACCTCAGAGTTAAGCAAAGTTCCAGTGGTATGTGAGTTTCCCGACGTATTCCCCGAGGAACTACCAGGCATGCCGCCAGACCGGGAAATTGAATTCATCATTGAGCTAGCACCTGGAACCACGCCCATTTACAAGAAGCCCTATAGAATGGCACCCTCCGAGTTGGTAGAATTAAAGAAGCAAATAAAGGAATTACTGGACAAAGGCTTTATTCGAGCCAGCTCCTCATCTTGGGGTTCACCAGTATTATTTGCCAAGAAAAAAGATGGGACACTAAGATTGTGTATAGACTATCGAGCTCTCAACATGGTCACCATCAAAAACAAGTATCCTATGCCAAGGATAAATGACTTATTTGACCAGCTCGCACAAGCCAAAGTATTCTCGAAAATTGATTTGAGGTTGGGATATCATCAATTAAAAGTACAGAAAGAGGATATTCCCAAGACAGCATTTACCTCAAGATACGGGTTATGCGAGTTTACAGTAATGCCGTTTGGACTGACAAATGCCCCCGCATATTTTGTTCACGTCATGAACAAAGTATTTATGAAATTTGTGGACAAGTTTGTTGTGGTATTCATTTACGATATTCTGGTATACTCCAAGACACCAGAAGAGCACGCTGAACATCTCAGGATTGTACTGGGAGAACTAAGGAAACATCAATTGTACGCCAAATTCAGCAAATGTGAATTTTGGTTAAGACAGGTCGGTTTTCTAGGCCACGTGCTAACCCAAGAAGGTGTTGCCGTAGACCCGGAAAAGGTCAAGGCCGTACTTAGCTAGAAACCACCGGCCAGTGTAATGGATGTACGAAGCTTCCTGGGAATGGCAGGATATTATCGAAGATTTATTGAAGGATTCTCCACCATAGCAAAATCAATGACCCAGTTGCTCAAGAAGGATAAAAAGTTTGTATGGACCGAAGCCTGCGAGAAAAGTTTCCAAGAACTCAAAAGGAAACTGACAACAGCCCCAGTATTGGTTGTGCCCGACATACACAAAAGCTTTGAAGTATATTGTGACGCATCCCGAAAGGGCCTCGGATGCGTATTGATGCAAGAAGGCAAGGTAGTCTCCTACGCTTCCAGGCAACTACGGAAACATGAAGAAAATTATCCCACTCATGACCTAGAATTGGCAGCAGTCATCCATGCACTCAAGGAATGGAGACACTTTTTGCTTGGGAATCGTTGTGAAATATATACGGACCATAAGAGCCTCAAATATATTTTCACACAACCAGAACTTAATGTACGACAACGACGCTGGTTGAAATTAGTGAAAGATTATGATGTTGGCATTCACTACCATCCAGGAAAAGCAAATGTAGTGGCATACGCCCTTAGTCGAAACCCCAGTCCAAGCAACGACAGCCTACCAAATTTGAGACCAGAATTTCAGCAGGAGTTTGCCAAACTCAACTTAATAATGGTCACCGAAGGCAGTGTGTCGAATTTTGAAATACAGCCTACCCTGATAGAAAAGATTAAGGAGGCTCAGCGTGGACACCCCAACATTGAAGGCATAAAAAGAAAAGTGGGTTTGGGCAAGGCCTCAGAATTCTTCATAGACGAGCAGGGAATATTGTGGTACGGAGACAGGCTTTGTGTACCAAACATCGAGGACCTTAAATAGCAAATCCTAGCTGAAGGCCACACCGCTCCGTATTCAATCCATCCTGGAGGAACAAAAATGTACAAGGACCTTCAAGAAAAAATTTGGTGGCACGGTATGAAAAGGGACATAGCCACGTTCATTGCATGTTGTGATTCATGTCAATGCATCAAGGCCGAGCACCAGAAACCAGTCGGACTATTACAGCCAAACAAGATACCCGAGTGGAAATGGGACGAGATTGGTATGGATTTTATTGTTGGACTACCTCGGTCACGACACGGAAATGATGCCATATGGGTCATCACTGACAGATTAACTAAGGTGGCACATTTTATCCCGATGAAGACAACCCACACCACTTAGAAGCTTGCCAGGCTTTACCTTTCCCATATCGTCTGTCTGCATGGAGTTCCAAAGACTATAATTTCTGATAGAGGCACACAATTCGTCTCTAGATTTTGGGATCACCTACAACAAGCATTGGGAACTCAACTAGCATTCAGTACAGCATACCACCCGCAGACGGATGGTCAAACTGAACGGGTAAACCAAATTCTAGAAGACATGTTGAGGGCATGTGTTCTCACCTATGGGACCAGTTGGGAAGAAAGCTTGCCATATGCGGAGTTCGCATACAACAACAGTTACCAAACCAGCCTACAAATGGCACCCTTTGAAGCCTTGTACGGGCGGAGATGACGTACCCCGCTAAATTGGTCAGAGACCGGAGACAGCCGTATCTTCGGCCCTGACATGCTCAAAGAAGCCGAGGAAAAGGTTAAGCTAATCAGGGACCGACTAAAGACAGCTCAAAGTCGACAGAAGAGTTATTACAATCAAAAACACCGGGGAGTCAGTTTTGAAACCGGTGAGTATGTGTACCTACGAGTATCCCCTATGAGGGGCCTGCAACAATTCAGAGTTAAGGGAAAGCTAGCACCAAGATTCGTCGGACCTTTCTGTGTAGTTGCACGAAGAGGCACCGTAGCCTATCAACTAGACCTACCCGAAGAATTATCAGACATACACGACGTGTTCCACGTATCACAGTTAAGGAAGTGCGTAAGCAACCCTGAGAAGCATGTATCCCATGAAGACATTGACGTGCAACCAGATCTCACCTACAGGGAACATCCAATAAAAATATTGGAGGAGTCTGAAAGGAGGACCCGTCAGAAAACAATCAAGTTTTTCAGAGTTCAGTGGAGTAATCACACCGAGAATGAAGCAACCTGGGAGAGAGAGGATTTTCTTCGTACAGAGCATCCACACCTATTTGAGGATCAGCTGAAATCTCGGGGACGAGATTTTTCCTAAGGGGGTAGGTGTTGTGACACTCCAAAAAATTTCATTTGGTTTTCAACAAAATTCCTTATTTGATTTGAAGGAGGCTATTTAAAATCTTTTAAAAAGACTCTCCCTCTCAAATATTTTCTCCTATGATAAAATCCTTTTTGGGGTTATCCTCAACCTTGATGGTTGGCTTTAAAGGTTCTTCTTTGGTGTTAACTCACCACAAATTATTCTTGAAAGTTTTTCTTTTAAAAAGAAATCCTATGAGTTTTGGTCTATTCCTTTTTATTTCCAACCATCCCCTTTCACCAAGTCTCATATTAGATTTTTTTTCCCCAAAACACCTCCTTCCACTTTGGGGCAAGCCAAGTAACCAATCCCAGCAAGTTCAACTCATTTTTTATTTTTATTTTATTTATTTTTACCCCAAAACTATTTCTGTTTTTATTTTTGGACCTAAGTGGTTTACAAAGGATGTACCAAAACCCTTTTGAGTTTTGATCTCAAACCAACTCCTCTGACTAGTCCTTAGCACCCACAACCTAAATCCATTAAGATCCACTCTTCCACAATTCAAAATTTTCAAGTTTCACTCACTGCAAGTTTGGACCAGATTCATCAATTTTGGTGAAATTCATATTTCCTCTTTCCCAAAAATTCTACCAAAAATCAGGCAACCCCCAGGTGCATTGAGAGGCCACCTCACCAAAGATCAGCCCCAGATAAATTGCCCACATGCCAAAATCATTTCATCGAACACCTTGCTTGCACTGTTACTGTGCATGTTCAGAAAATTCAGTGATTCAGGCGACCGTCAGTGTTGTTTTCTTCAGAGTATTGGTGTCGATCTCACCAGTGCATGCTCTGGCGCCTTGCGCACTGCTTCTCCTTCTTATCCAGAGCACCGCACGCTCTCTTGGACGGGCGCAGGTGTCGGTGGCGATGTGCCTCGCCGACGCCGGCAGCTTCTGCGGTGGCAGAGCCACCCGTGGCGACCAGCAGGAGCCAGCGCCAGTTTTCTGCGTCGTCCAGCACCGCCCAAAGCTCCCGAGGCCTCCGTGTGGCCGTCTACTTGCCAGCGCACGCCGCAGCACCATCGCCGTGGCCCGACAAGCACAGGGCGCGCTCTCTGCCATCGACGGGCCCGCGAGGCGCCGTTCCGTCCAAACCGCGGAGCAAGCCAAATCAAACCAAGGTTAACTGCTGATTGAAACCAGTGGACCTCCACGTTGGTGCCCAGCCACCTTAACCACCCGTCCGGCCACTGCACCACCGTAATCGCCGCCGGAGTTATCCCGTTCACGAGAACCACCTCGGGCCGGCTATAAATAGCCATCTCGAGCTCGCCTTCGACCAGCACTACTCCCTCCACCTCACCAGAGCCCTGCCAAGACACCAGGAGGACCCCGAGGAGGCCTTCTCCTCCGTCTCCGGCCGCCCCGTTCCGCCTCGGGCTCCAGCTCGATCCACTCAGGTGAGGCCACCCCCGCCTCCCAAACCTCGTCAGTAGCCCTCTGGTGTACCCAGTGCTCTAACCCAAGCTTCAATTCCACCTCCGTAGCTCTCCCCGACGAGGTCCAGCAACGCCCGAACCACCATCCGCCGGAGTTGAGGCCGCCGTCGACGTGGTGCTCGCCGACGACCAACTCCACCACCCACAGGTGCGAAGGACTCAAGGAACCCGTAGGTACCACTCACTCTTCCTAACTCGCCGTGGATCGCCGCCGGCGATCACCGCAGCCTTCGGGCGCCGGCGCGCTCTGTTTCCCTCCCTCCAAATTTCAAACCTGACGAGTGGGACCCCCTCGTCAGTCTCTCTGTTTTATTCGAACCGTTTTCTCTAGAAAGCGCCTTCGGGAAAAATACGCTTTCAGTCTGAAACGTTTTTCTGGTTTTTTTTGTTCAGCCCCCTGGAAAGTTTCTGTTTCATTACAGATAAGTCCCCGGGCTAAAACTTTAATATCTTTTAAACAGAAGATGATTTTTGAGTGATTCTTTTTCTGTCACCTTTACTTTTCTGTCTAGTTTTTTATCATATTTATTTGAAAAATATTTGGAGCACTTTTTTGTGCACACACGGTATTTACGTTAGAACGTATTTTTCTTTATACCGTAGATACCGAAGGAGGTGACGGAACCGCGAACTTCACCGAGCTAAACTCCGACTACTCCGAACCTGGCAAGCATGTTTGAACCTTTGATATGATGAGTGCTTTGCATGTTTGCTTTGAGTAGCTAGTTTATGGTATGTTCATATATATAAGCAGTATGTGGTATATTGCATGCAAAGTTGATGCAAGTGAGCTTCGAAACTCCATATACTTTATGATGTGAGTTTATATGATCATGTGGTGACATGAGAGGCGGTAAGATGGCAGTGTTGTAGCATGCCAGTCTTATGCCAAACCATTTAACTCCAGCGTTGACGTGGAACAAGTCACGTTGTCATCCATTCCTTCCTTTTGTGCTACCACATGTTTTCTGCAAAGAATATGGTTTAGTAAGTTGCAAACCACTTTCCTCGTACACACCAGATAGAGAGGCCGTGATGAGGGTTCCATGGCCCTGGATTAAAGCCAGTCATCCGGTCAGGGGGCATGGGTGTTTTTGGTTGGGACCGAGAAGGGGCACCCCTTAGAGCGCGCGTATATAAATTTGATCCCATGCTATTCGAGGTTGTAGCATCCCCATCTCAAAGTTTTTCTTGAACGTTGCCTAGGGTGATTCCTGGCATCGTGAGGTGGAAATGGGTGTGTACTGGTTAGATGTGTTTCTACTGAAATACCGTAAACGGAACTAGTCTTTCGAGACTACTGAAATCCGTTGGCTGTGGTTAAATAGTACAAACTCTACAGAGTCAAAATCATTCAAGTAATCATATCTTGACCATCAACTGTGTTCAACATATCTTTGTCAGTATCAGTCTCAGTGACAAGACTTCGGTGGACAAACATGAGTGTTTCGTCCGGTTAATGGTTTATTCCTGTGGTTGGACTAACCCGTTTATTATCATGTACTGAGTATTTCTATGAGTGACATATCTTCATGAATTTATTGAAATATAAATGATGAAACATAAGCCCTTTCTGTGATGTCGCTCAGACGTCCGAATGTGGCATGCTTGCTATTTACTTTCAATATAAGCCCTTTCTGTGACGTCGCTCAGACGTCCGACTGTGGCACTCTTGTTGTTTATTTGCAATATAAGCCCTTTACGTGATGTCGCTCAGACGTCCGACTGTGGCATCTCTGTTATTTATTTTCATTATAAGCCCTTTTCGAGATGTCGCTCAGACGTCCGACTGTGGCATCGCTGTTATTTATTTTCATTATAAGCCCTTTCCAAGATGTGCATAGACATCCGACTGTGGCACGCACTGTCATTTACTTTTCAATATAAGCCCTTTATGTGGTGTCGCCCAGACGCCCGACTGCGGCATGATATTTTATTTATTCCACCTTTCGAGGCGTCGCTTCAGACACCCGATCGGTTTCCAATTATTTTTATTGGGATTTCAGGAGGACGACCGCCTGACTTCCTTTTTATTTTACATGTCGTGCAAATTTATTATTTGAATGTGCATTACTAACTGCTCATGGTGCATCGTGTTGCATTTGTTATATCTTATGTCCGAACTGTCTTGCGAGTACATTCAAAGTACTCACCTGGCTTGTTGATTTGGCCAGATATTGACGAAGGCGATCTCATGGATGAAGAGTACGATAGCGAGTCCGACGCGTAGAGGAGTCCTAGTCAGTCCCGTGCGATCCTGGATTTGGTCACTTGTATTATATCCGCTTCCGCTACCCGAATAAATTCATCGAGCCTCACTCCGACGCTCGATGAGCTGCAAGACTAGGAGTCTTGTTACCCACTCCACTGTGACATATCCACCACCACTTTTATGTCGAGCCAGTAGTATGCCACCATACACTTGTGTTATATCCGCCCTTATGTAAAATATTGGCGTGCTTGTAATAAATTGTTGAGCAACCTCAGCTCAACCATGTATAATATTTAATACTACTGGATTTCTGTATCACAGTTTTGTCTACCAGTAAGGAGGATTTTTCTATACTGGTCTGCATAAAGGTCGGTTGTTCAATAAGCTTTTTATTGAAAAAACCGGTCGTGACATACACCTAGTGCCAATAAACCCACACGGGCCCTTAGAGATTTTTAAAAATTGTTAGATGGGCCCTAGGCCCACCCTAATATTTCAACACCCATGTAGGACACCATGCGCCTGAACTGGTCCTCTAACCGAGGACATTGCTCAACTCCTCCGAGCCATGGCTCCATATTTAGTCTTTGGCTTAGCAAGCGAGTTCAACAAACCCTCTTCCGAATTAGTCCCAGGTCCGAGGATATTGGATCCGAGGTCTTCTGTGCCGAAGTAGATGCCCTATGAGCTAAGTAAGCTTCTTCCGAGGATCAATCGTAGGTCCCATCCTGGCAGTATTTTGAGTACGTTGCCCAACCGAGGTCCCACGATTGATGTGTCCAATCAGGCGAGTTGTGGAGGGCCACGGATTTCACTTTAGCGGCATTGTTAGTTTCTTTCCTTGATCTGTGTACGCATGCAAGGCGCCACGCCTGCGAAACACGTGGATTTACCTATGCGGGACTCAAGTGTCCCATTAGCCCACGACCAAGTGTCGGTGCAATGATTTGCCTCCTTGTGTTTTGAAGATTGTTATCATAAACAATGTGGGATTAATGTGTTTGCTAGTGCACATGTGGGGTGCTTTTTGTGCTGATTTGGTACAACAATGGCGCCTAGCAAGTTCCTCCACCCGAAGTACTTGAGAATCTCTCTTTGTTGCATCTATGATTATTTTTCTTTGGCTTCTTTTCTTGATGTTGCTCCATCCTTGTAGACATTCATGCTAAGTGTAAGTTCTTGGTCACCTTGCAATTATAACTAGTGCACTGGTGGGGCCCCAGACTGCCATCAGCCTGCCACCACCCCTTTAGTCCTGGTTCGTGCCACGAACCGGTAATATAGGTAAAACACGAACCGGGACTAATGATGCTCGCCCGCCTAGCCGTTGGAACCGGCACTAACGGTCACATTAGTACCGGTTCATTTACATACCGGGACTAATGTGTCTCACGTAAAGTAGTTTTTTTACTAGTGAATTAATTCAAGTACCTTTGCTTCTCATCCTCAAATATAGATACCGCCGCAGTGCACAAACATGAATTCCGGAAACCCCTCGCATTTTTAGCGAATGTGATGCTACCATGTAAGATGGAGAGTGGACATCACTAGGTTCTACTCCACAAAGAGCATGCTTGAGCTAGCGTGCCATGTTCTCGAGTATGCGATCTCGCTCTAGTGCCTCACATTGGACACCACCAGAGGCCATTACATCTGCAGTGTCAAAGGATCACTGAGATGCTATCCTGTGCTAATCCCGTGGAGGCACGTAAAGCTATCAGGGCAATAAGAACATATATCAAGGGGATAGCTTCCTATACAGGAGCTGAATGTTGTGAAGCCTTGTAATTGGTGCTATGTTAGGTGCTACTTTTACATGATTTTATTGCCGGTGTGATATCTTTTAGTCGCGCTCGAACAATGTCTAAAGAAGTAGGTCATCCTCGGCATGTTTGTTTTGTTTTGAGTTTATCTTCAGCTAAATTCGAGACATTTCAGTGCTGTTTTGTTTTGACTAAAATAGTTCCATTGTATATCGAGTAAAAATTAAAATGAAAACGAGTTACACCATGAGGAACCGTTTGTAAAGGTCGGTGTCTTCGATTGTTTTTCATCTCTTGCCATGAAAAAAGGGAAGCAAAAGGACATGGAGGGAGTTGCAAGCAACTATGTGTATGGAGCAACCAAAACAACCATGGAAAAGGCGAAAATCCAAATCGGTGCCCAGGCTCATCTGCTCCCGCTCAGAAAAAAATTCAAAACAAATACTAGAAAAATTCAAAAAAAATCCAAATTTTTTTTGTGTGATAGATAATTTGATGCGTCAGGTCCGTCCCAAATTTCAACTCATTTGTATATCTGAGCATCTCTCGGCAAAAAAGAAAGATCGGGTCAAAACAGTGCGTGAACAGTAAACTTTTTTATAGACCCCGATTTTGTCTTTTTTGCAGAGAGCTGCTCAAATGTTCAAATGAGTTGAAATTTACAGCGAACCTCACGCATCAAATTATCTACCACCCAAAAAAATTGAATTTTTTTGAATTTTTCTAGTATTTGTTTTGATTTTTTTCGTCAGCGCAGGTGCAGCTGAGCCCGGGAGCAGAAACGCCGCACTCATTACATTAAGCAAGGCAACATATCAACTGTCTATAGGAGGATGGACATTATTGGGGAGAAACAAAGAAGAAATTTATCATATTAGTCCTGCACTTTTCTTAGATATCTTTGCGAGATTGGCGAGAACGATGTCCAATTAAGGGAGGTATAGTCCATTTCTTCTTGATAATGTTTCTTTACATAGATAACGTTATGGTAATGATAAGCAAACACTTCTTTTTTTTGCAGGGAGGCAAACACTTCTTTGTATTTACTTTACGGGGTAGGTGATTGCAAATCTAAACAAACTGCTGACCCCATACAACTAAACTTGCCATCTAGAACATTCGCAAATGCTAACCCCTTCCCCATTAAACGTTCGCCACATATGCGGTCCTAATGTTATTTGCAACATTGATGTCATCATAATCTTCTTATTAAGGGAGCCTTAGTCTGTTTCTTCTAGATAATGTTATAGTAACATTGATGCCACTATACTCTTGCAAACACAGGTCTTGCTGCGATGCTGTGTGGTTTCTGTAGTCATTCAAGAAGCACCACATTATGTTTTTCTTCTTCTTGAGGGAAACATCATCTAGCGCACTTCACTAAAATTATAAGATAATCATATCGTTCACGACATGCAGCAAGATGAAACTAGGTGGATCACCATCCAAAAACAACACGGAATGAAGATTGTCCTTTTATACCAAACAATTCAAAGATATGTAAACATATTATGTCCAATATTTAAGGCTTCGGTAAAACAAAAAGATAGTACAGCAGTAACATTGTGACACATGATCAATTCATTTCGGATGCATAATATTCAGGATGGCTCTTGCATCAGGCAAGAAACAAGTGTCCAAGCCGGAAAACAGGGCTAAGGAGAACAAAATATTGGCTAGATAAAACCAAGATAAATATTTAACCTTGCCAGAAAGTAAAGCCTATACTGACTTGCTCAAATAAGATTACTGGTTTTTACACTGAGGCTTGCCGGAAATCAAGTGACTTGCTCGATGAATAAAATTACTGGTCCTACAATGATGTGACACAGAAAATTTCTCCCTGTCAGCATTGTACAGTTACATGATTTCACTGTGGTGCTGCACCGCGAGGCGGAGGATGCTGCGGCGGCGGTGGTGGAAGGCCAACATTGCCCATCCCTGGCTGCAAGACCAATGACACACTTGAGTGAATACGGCAGCCACAGCACCAGTGCAAATAAACAATTTACACAACATATCATGGCCTGACAAGTCAATTTAGATATGAACAATCCATTAACATGCGACGGGAATCTTACTTGGTAAGAACCTAGACCAGGAATGGATGACATCTGTCCTTGTGGAGCCATCTGGCCCTGAGGCCGGTTGTACATACCGCCCATAGGAAAGTTTTGCATGCCAGAAGCAACTGAGGAACCTTGAATGTTTCCCATTCCGTTCGGGAAGCTGCCCATTGGAGGCATATTGCCGGGAGGGATGGAACCCGGATGAGCCTGGTTCAGGCCAATCAAGTGTTGTGGCATTTGAGGCATCATCTGGGTTGACGAACCTTGCATTGCCTGTACATATCAAAACCAACATATCAGCCATCGTTCCAGTAGTTCCAAGGATTTAGCGCAGAAGAGACAGTATAAATGGAACAGAATGTAATTCACATTCTAAATAAAGATGTAACAGAAACTTCAAATGTATTTGGGTTTATAATGCATATCATAGTAGCGTGGCACCCTGCCGCTCTAGCTTCAATGAAAAGAGTGTTCGATGTTGAAGGAAAAACAGCCAAGCAATACCTGACTAAAAGGGTCTAATAGTGAACTATTATAAAAAAACTAAGTACGCAAATTTTTCCATGTAACCGCCGTGTATGACAGTACAGGAATGTTGCTTTTCACTGGAAACAAAGTGGTACAGAAATTCTGAAAATAATAATAGAAAAAAGGTATCGGTGAATAGTACCATTGGGTGTGGCATGGGTGGTAGCGGTGGGTTCACTGGTGATGGCCCTGGCATGGAACCTGGCATCGATGGAAGCTGAGGAAGTGATGATCGAGGTCCTTGTTGATGTTGAAGAATGTGTGCTGGCGGTGGCATATTTGGAGGCGGTGGCCGAAATTGAGAATGTTGCTGCTGAGGCATCTGTTGATAGTGTTGCTGCTGCCCAGTGGGTAGAAGAGATGGATGAGGACCTGGTGGCAATGGAGGCGGGCCAGGTGGAAGACCAGGTATAGATGGCCTCTGTTCTCCATGATCAGATCCATCAAGATGCATTGCAACACCAATGCCAGGTATTGTACCAGCAAATGGCCCAGGTGTTTGTTCAGGCATCTGGAATCGACCAGCAAAAGCAGAGTGTTGGTCACCATAACCTGATAAATTGACATTTTCAAATTATTGCCCAGATCAAGAAAAGAAAGCCAAACAATACCCGGAGGACCAAAGACACAGACAAAGTGAACTGGTACGTAATATTTATGGAATTCTCTAGCTAACTATTTCGTGCAATCAGAAGGCATGCATTCATTACCCATCTTTTTTTCACAACTCAAACCAAAAACAAAACAAGCTGAGAATGAATCAAAGCAACCTTGGATCTGTCCGCTGTTGAATTTATCACGGGTAAGATCGCCAGGCCTGTTTCTACACCAGAATCTTGTAGCATGATCATTGCCACCACTGAGAGAAAATAACAAGATATCAGTCCAAACAAATGCTATTACAAGGACTAGCATGAAATGGAAGTTTGAATAGTTCAGATACAGATACAGTTAAAAGAAATAATCAAACATTACAATCAGCATGTTTCTATATCCGCATTTACAACTATAAGTACTCCCTCCGTTCCAGAATAATTGAAGTTATAGGTTTGTCCCTAAGTCAAACTTGTTTAAGTTTGACCAACTCTACAGAAAAAGTGGCGAGATCTACAACACCAAATATACCTAGTACAAAAAATATTTCATAAAGAATCTCATGAGGCTAATTTAGTGTTCTACTCCCTCCGTTCCTAAATATAAGTCTTTTTAGAGATTTGAATATGGACTACATACGGATGAATATAGACGTATTTTAGAGTGTAGATTCACTCATTTTCCACCGTATGTAGTTCATATTAGAATCTCTAAAAAGAGTTATATTTAGGAACGGAGGGAGTAGATGTTAATATACTTTTCTATAGATTTGGTCAAACTTAAACAAGTTTGACTTAGGACAAACCCAGAACTTCAATTATTGTAGTACTCCCTCCGTCCCATAATGTAAGACGTTTTTTGACTCTAGTGTAGTGTCAAAAAACGTCTTACATTATGGGACGGAGGGAGTACATCAGAAAAATAATAACCCACAAGCACATGATCAGCCACATGCATTAAGATTTAAAATTCAGAAAGTAATAGTTTGTAAATTAAGTACCTGGAAAGTAGATAGCCCACTGGATGCCAGGCAAGGTCCCACACACTATTGTCATGTGCATTATTTATTTCAATTTGTGGGGCTTCATGGCTGCCAAAAACAATGAAAAATATGCTCATCAGTTTGAGATATCATTTCTAAGCAACACAAAATAGTAACTAGAGTATCTTTTTGTTAACTGGGAATCTCGAGATTATCTTGAAAAATATGAAAAACAATGATATGTAATTATTATATATTCAATTATTCATGACTATCAAAGGTGTAGATCACAACAAATCACAGTAAAATGAGTTCCGATCCAAATTGAAATTGTGATAACAAACTGCCAGGCCAGTCCGAATTATTATGTCAATGGCTCCATTTGTGTTTCTTACCCGACCAACCAATGAAAGATTCCACCATCATAGCTCCCACTAACAAAGTATTCTTCGTGGAATGGATGCCATGCCAAAGCTGCAGAAATAAATAGAGTAAATCAAATAACACAACCATGCCGAACAAGGGCAGCGGACATTATAATTTTCTTTGTAACGTTAAGTCATTGATCTGAAAATATATCTAATCTTGTAGGAAAGAAACATAGAATTGAAGTTCTGTGATGAGAATCTAACCAGTTACATCCTTATTGTGCCCACGGAAGGATTCAAGTTCTTTCATGGATCTAATATCATATAACTGCACAAAACACATTCACAATAATAAGTGAGGAATTGCCCGATATATCATGGATTAATTTACTGGATAGAAAGAGACAGATAGAACAAGGCAGACACACTAGGTTCCTGAAGGCACATGCAATTTGAGTACGGAGTACGGAAACTACTACATTAGGAGGAGAGGAAGAGTTTGTTCCCTATGCAACTATGAAGCATAACTTAATGGACATGATAGATTATTAATTAGGTTTAGGAAGCTTAGTTTTTTCGGATCACGTGGCCTAACCGCCTAAGTGTGTTCTAAAAGTTGGTATCAAACTTTGGGCACTATTAGTATGAACTTCAAGTCTTCCTCGATAGCACAAGTATGTGTAAAAAAAAGCAGAACTAATAAGCCACCAACATATTTAGGTATTCTTCAGAGGGAAAAGTAAGAACTTAATAATAACACGGTACAAAGGTAAAAGTTATTGACCTTGATAATCTGATCCTTAGACGCAGTCAAAACCCAGTTCCCATTCTGATTCCATTTTACACACTGCACAATATTTTTATGACCATGGCTGCAGAAATAGCTGATCAGGTGCTGCCATGCCACAGAACTTCATGGTTTGCAACATAAGACGAGGGACACAAATACTTACAATGAACGTAGCTCCCTACCACTTTTTGCATCCCAGAGTTTTACAAGATAGTCTTTCCCACCTGGATAGCACAGAAACAAATGAGCTCTGGACAAATAAACCCATTATTAAACTAACAATAATAATGACTAACCTGAAGCCAATAAAGATTTTGTGGGATGCCAATCGACACTTTTAACATCCCAACCATGGCCTGGCTGAGTTTGAAGGCAAATTCAGGTTAATTCACACACAAAAAGTTAATACCACAATGTAACTTCAGACAAGCAAGCATCAAGTAGCACATGCACAAATGAAAAGTTTAGCAACATTACCAGTTAGGGATCTTTCTTCTTGGCATCTTGCGAAGTCCCAAACCTTCACGGTTGTGTCATCAGAACATGAACAGAACTTCAGGTCTGTTCTACAAAAGCTGTTTAAAGTATGTGTTTAAGTACGGAATGAACATTAACTTGGTACATCTAAAGTAAAGAACATAGCACAGTCATCACCTCAAGTCACGGACTGATTCTCTGTGTGCAGTTTTATTCACTTTGACATTGTTCATGTTACTTTGCCAATACCTGGAAAGGATTCAAATTTCAAAGGATGCAGTTAACAAGTCAAACAATGTAACATTATTAAGGGGCAGTATTCAGCAATGGTACAGGGTGAAAGGGCCAGCATACTTTATTGCACCACCATCGTCGCCCGTAACCATCCAATTTTCATTGTGACTCCAAATCATTGATCTCACGGCTTGTTCATGAGCCTATTTATCAAATTAATAACACCAAATAAGTCAAGTTAACTAAGACACTAGTAACTGCACCAGTAGCTAATGTGAAATACCTGAAGAATCATTTCAAAATTAAAAGATTGCCCATTCCATAGGGTGAATTCACCACTCTGTGATCCAGTAATAAGCCGGCGTCCCGTAGGAGTCCACTTTATCCAGAAATAACACTATGTTAGACCCAGACCAGAAAAAAGTAAAAAATAACAAAAATAACACCAAAATAACACCAAAATAGAACCTTCAAGAAAGTTTTCACATAGATGACAACGAAATAGAAACTGGCATGGAGCTGTCAAGCTGATCTACTAACTAGTGTAAAAACATGGGAATTTGGAATTTTCCATCAACCTAGGTGACAGATTTTAATGCATGTGATGATGTCGATCCTTCAATAAGTCTACTACCCAAGTAGTGAAGGTAGTTAGGCATTCAAACATTTAAGGAACATACAGCAACTTCATGCACATCAGATTTTCAAACCAAGTAGCACATTTAGAACAAGGAGATAGAGATGGCAATAGATTTGAAGAGAAAAAGGAGCTCAGTATGTACGGTCAGGTCCGGGCACATGGGAGTGCAACCTGTGCACCCGCACAGGGCCTCCACTTCCTAGGGGCCCCTGATTTTCAAAGCAATATTACAGAAGCAGGCTCAGTTGCAAGCTCGGAGTCCAGTTGGCCCAGTTGCATGTTCCAATCAATCAACCAATTCGGTGAGGTGGGCTTCTGGGCTGCACGCGTGATACGCAAGGAAGCAGCAGCTGCTTGATCGCTCGAAGCCTAATCCCTGTCCAATCGTTCGTCTCAAGCAGACGTAAAAAAGCATCCAGATCCAGGCTGCGTCTGCACCTCTTCTGCGTTTGTGACTCTTCGTCCGCAACACCAAAGCAGAAGCTGAGCACCAGACGGCAGCAGCTGAGCCCAGGTGAGCGGTTCGAGTTTGGCAAATGATGGAACCCTTTTTCCATTGGCTAAGGACTGGCGGCTTTGACTGTGAGTTCAACTAATTTTATTTTATTTTCATCTTCTCAGTTTTGGCTTTTGATTTTACCAATACCTTGTAGTTAATTTTATTCTTTCCATCTTTTTTATATAGATGTTTAGTGTTCCAACATCTAGCTAGGTCATGTTTTCATCCCGAGACCATAAATCTAACTCAATCTGAAAAAGAACTATGCAACCAAGCGTTGAATGGATAAGATTCTCGATCCACCCCATTGCTACATGACACAGTATAACCTATACATTATTATCATTCTATTTTTCTACTGTAGTAGGGCCTATTTTAATGTTTAGCACAGGGCCTCCGATTTTGCCGGCCCGGCCCTGTGTACGGTCTAGTGTTTGTGAACACTTAAAACTATTCTTTTAATTTCGGACACATTCTGCCAGGATTGATGTTCTCAAGTTTTTCTTGCTACTGCTAGAAGCCAAGTACATTTGAAGCTTCGAAAATGCAGCAAGCCAATGTTGGTGACCACAATACCTCCAATCACCCATTCAATATTTCAACTGTATACAAAGTGCATTAGTGCATGATGTCAGAAGGGGGGAAAAGTCACTATAAAGTAGTTGAAGAATTAGTTTCTTGTATTGTGATATGATTAACATGTATCTTTCACACTGGGCATCACGCTCACAGATACCACTTCTATCTTGGAAGTCAAAGTCAAGTAAAACTGAAATGCCAAGTAGGGTAAATAAGCATATTATGTAGAATCGCATCTATCTTCAGTTCATGTAACCCTGCTGCCATGACCTGGTGGGGTTTTTTGAGATATGCAACAGTAGGTGCCTGCAGCTAGAGCATCAGGAACATAGAGATGGGTATCACTTAACTCACCACGACACAGTTTATGGAGCACCGGTTCTTATTGATAGATGAATGAACAAATTTCCCAGCAAAACTTGTAGAGGGGTTGTCTGGGTATGCAACAGAAGGCAACATCTGCAATAACGGTGTTAATCAGTATATCTCGATAAGAAATAGCAGAAGGTATAATCTTGTATTCATGATGTAGTAAATACATATAACTTCGAAAATTTCCACTAATAACACTCATACATAAGAATTTTATTACTGAAGATGGTAACTTATATAGTTGGGAACAAAATCAGCACTAAAATTGAGGGATCAGATCCAAAACCAACTAGCCAAGTGACAACTAAAATCACACCACTTTCATGTCTAAAAAGGAAGAGCCAAAATGAAACACAAGTAAACAGGTGTTCTTTTTCATTACTGAGTGCATTCATCAATTGTAAAGTGGGAGTTACCTAACTGCTTCTTCCTGGAAGAATCAACAGTTCACCCAAACCCCAGGAATT
The DNA here is from genome assembly GCA_963921465.1 of Triticum timopheevii. Taxonomy (NCBI): domain Eukaryota; kingdom Viridiplantae; phylum Streptophyta; class Magnoliopsida; order Poales; family Poaceae; genus Triticum; species Triticum timopheevii. Next base: position 434,466,850 of record OY997270.1, read on the forward strand.
ACTTGTTAACCAAAACAATACTTGTCTTGCCTACCACTATGGAACAAGCCTTGCTAGGGACAAACTGCATACTGCCCATACATGACAGCTCATTCACAATTCACCATATCCAGAAACAGGGCAGTATTAAGGTGATAAGGTCTGCCTGTATTTCATCCAGTAAACTAGTGTGTTGATTGATGAAATAACACAAGCCACTCAACAGTAGCAGTGGCCTGGCATCGATGGAAGAACCATAGATTATCTTAGATAACTATGAGATGAAAGAGAAGTTTTTTCTAAATTAAAAGGTTTGTTTCAAACAAATTGCATTAAAATATAGCTGCACTTGCACCATATGAAGATTTGCTTCACAAATATACCATGTACACCTCGGCATTTAGTTATTTAGGCAAAAACATCCAATCAGCCAGATAAGGAAAACATGAAAATGATTATACAAAACGAAGAGTTATTATGCAAGTTTTTTTTACAATTATTTATGAATCTAAATAACAAGAACACAAATATCTGAAATAATATTTGTTAGGCATCCTACACAGTAACATCAATTTTCTATCATGTTTATACATTTGTAAGGCAGCACGTTCTTTCTCTAAAACTAAACTATCAGAAACAATATTTAATAGGCATCCTACATAGAACATCAATTTTCTATCATGTTTATTATACATTTGTAAGGCAACACTACAGCTCTTTCTCTAAATCTAAAATGGCGCTTCAAAGTCAACTGATGCTTGTCCATGCATCACTAGTTAGCATTGTTATTTAGGGGCTGTTTGGTTGGTGCCCAGATTCGCCCTGCCAATCCCTGCCAATGGGCTGACCAAAAAATTGGCGACCAAATCGCGCGCCCTGGTTTCGCCAACAATTTGGCGTGGAATCAGAAGGAGGGAGTGCGGGCGAGCTGGGCATGCCAAAAAATCGGAAGTAATCCAAACAGACACCCACGTCCCAGTCAACGCCAATATTTTGGCTTGGTAGTTGAAGGCAGCGATCCAAACGGCCCCTTATACCAGAATATTTGCTACGATGTCGCAAAAAAAGAATCTTAACTATGAACACTGTTCAGTATATTTCCAAAACGATGAGATAATAAAGGATAATATATCACAGATATTGGTGCTTTGAAATGAAAGGTAGAGGATCCAAAATGAACAAATTTGGAAGCAAAAGGAGGTTTTTTAAGTACAAAATGCATACAAATTGCAAGCAGTATCTTCAGTATTTTTGAGAAACCAATATCTTCAGCATTTCTGACTAAACAATATCTTCAGTATAGCACAACTAATATGTTATAACATATTATTACATGCAGGGTAGCAGGCAACGTACATCCAGGACAGCAGCTGCGGTTGGCTGCAACGTGAATCTGTCCCTTGCATCCCGCTGCCACATGCGAGCCTGCACAATACAAACTGATGAGCTGCACAATACATTTGTATCGTTTTGTGTCTCCCTTGGACATGGTTGAACTGTTGAAGACATTATATCAAAAAATATAATAACTTCTCAAAGATAAACACAAAACTAAATATTACCTGAGCATAACGGACGAGAGAGCTCGTGTAGTCCACTGTTCGTCTCTGGACAGGCTTCCGCATCCTCTTAGCGCCAAAGTTATCCCCATAGGCTGAATTGAATCAAAATTAATATCTAGTTGCAATATGAATATTTATATCGCGTGACAGATTTTACGGGTGTTTTTAAGCAGAATCTCCATCTCGCAGTTTCAGGGGAAAAAAAGGCGAGCGATACGACAATTACTCAAACAAATCTAGTCTACCCCTACGGACCTAACCCTAACCAGAGAAGGTGTGGTTACCATCGAACGGCTGCTGCTGCTGTTGCTGCTGATGTTGCTGCTGCTGATGGTGCTGCTGGGGTCCCGGGTGGCCGGCGTAGTCGGGCGCGAGGTTGGTGGATGACGCCGCAGAGAGCTGCCGCATCGGCGGCTGCAGCGGGCCGCGGTAGAAGTCCCCGCCGCCGCCGCCGGGCTGTGGCGGCGGGTGCTGCGGCGGAGGCGGCGGCAGAGGCTGCTGCTGTTGCTGCATCATCTCCGGCGCCGCGCCGGCGACCGGGCTAGGGTTTAGGGTCCGTGCGGCGGGAAAAGGGGCGGATTTTGGGTGGCTCGTCGAGGCCGCCGGGAGCGTGAGCACAGTAAGCCAAGAGGGTTTGGTGGAACGAGACGATGGATGGGGACTTGATGGGCTTTCTCCTCTCCGGTAGAAGCCCAACCGGTTTTGTTGGGCTCTCGAGTAGAAACCACCCGCTGGTGAAGCTGGCTGGTGGCCTTTTTATTTCTTTTTTCTTTATCATTTTAACTTTATAAATATAATTTTTATACATAAATATCTTCTAAAATAAATATTAATATTTTAAAATAATAAAATTAATACACGACGAACATATCTTAAATACATGATGAATTATTATTTTCAATGTAAGCAATTTTTTGAAATTGTGCATGCATTTAAAACAAGATTCATGCATTTTTAAAAGCATTGACACGTTTTAAAACAGTGGTAACATTTAAAAAGATTCAAGAAATTTTAAAAATCACATGTAATTAAAAAATATTGGTATGTTTAAAATATTTATGGTTTTATGGAATAACAAAACAACTGAAAATCAAAGGACAACAACAAAACCTAAAGAGATGGAAAATATCGCTGGAAAAACGGAGGAGCGCCCGGTAACCCCAACCAAAAACAGACCCTCGAACTGGACAAGCCCACTACGCCATGTGATTGGGCGACAATTTGACATATATAGCATCATATATGAGCTCTCTTGTGAAGGGGTTGCCATGGCGTCAGAGTGTAGGTAATACTCGGGGTGTGAGCAGATATGATGCGTTCTGTAAATTGGGCCTGGGTCACGAGATGGGTCCAATGTGTAGGAGTAGTATAAGTGGAGTACCAAACATTCTAAAAAAAGACATTATAGAAGAAAAAAATACTAGAGTTGTGACCTTGATGTATTATGTTGCAAATGAATGAAATTTGAACTGCCTCACCTCCCGTGCTCTGTTCCTCGTCCCCTCTCACCGATTTTCCCATCCCAAAGCTCCCTTAAATTGTGATGATCCAGTAATCTTTCATGCCATAGGGACACAAGTTGGCGGCAACCGAGTAGGACCGGGAGGGGTCACGGAGAGAAAAAAATCGTCAAGGGAGGAGGTGGCTTGTGAGGGAATCGGTAGAGATGGAGGGGGGCGCAAGAGGGCCGCCTTTCCGGTCTCAGGTGGTAGATTGACTTTTTGAAAGGGGGGATTCGAGATAAGGAAACCAAGGTTTCATCATTTTCCATCGAAATTTATTTTCCATGTCATTCAATACTATGTCAATTCATGCAAGGTTTTCGCCCCACAGCCACAAGATGTGGCAGCAATTGGTGTAAGATTATGTCCTTTTTTGCTTCAACCAGCGGGGAACGTAAAGTGACTCTTAATTTCAGGAACGGTATATTGTTGCTTGCTGTTGTGTTGTTGTTACTGTCTCTGAACTCTTTTTTGCACATGATAAAAAAATATTCAAGCAAGAAGACAAGAATGAAGATGCGCTCTCATGTAGCGGTGAACCCTGTGACGTGAGCGCTCTCATGTACAAGATAAAAAAAGTTCTTGCAAGAAGCGATCTAGTTTGATCTTTGCAGAGTTCACTGAAATTCACCGCAAAAAAGAAAAGTACACTGAAATCGGTGCTGCGAGCTGAAAGTAGTGCACCAGGCTCGCTCCTCCTTACTTGAAGCTACCTCGACTTTGCATGGGAATCATTCCATGCTTCATTGATACTTTCAGTCATGCTACCTGTAGACCTAATTTTTTTTTAAAAAAAATCAGAGAAGTTGATATGGCCAAGTTGGTCTAACGCGCCAGATTAAGGTTCAGGTCCGAAAGGGCTTGGTCAGAAAGGGTTTCTCACTGCCCTTTCGGTCAAGCCGGGGCGGAAAACATTTTTCATATGCTGTTTAATTGTACTAGATCAAAAGCAGTTTGGTATTCTCTTAGGATCGCACGCACCAGATATCAATTTCGCTAGTATGATCGATCGGTCGGGAGCAGAGGTCATGGAGTTTATCCTATGTGACTTCCAATTGTATTCTGAACCGTTGGAGTTGTCGGAGCTCATATCTACGGTGTGTCGGTACCTTTGGTGGCAATGATGGCAATTCATTCGGGGAGAAGACATTTTGTCTCCAGAAAGAACTATGCCGGCGGCCCTTGCTTTAGCTCTGAATTTCGTTCGTGCAGCAGCGGGGATAAAAAACACGCCTAAAGTCAACAAGTGGCCGGTGGTTTCTCCCTGGACAGCAAATTTTAAATGTCGATGCATCATTTACCGAGGGTGGCAGTGCCGGTTCTTGATGATTGTCGTAGTATTTTACTGATTTCGGGAGGGTTAATATTAAGCATTGTAGTAGAGAGACAAATTATGTAGCTCATGAGTTGGCTAGATGGGGACTTGCAAATAACCCTTCTCTTTGGGTTGATGCCCCGTCTGAGTTCATCATAAAACTGTTAGCGGACGATGTAACTATTATTTGATTAATAAAAAGAAACTAATATTTTTTTATTCTTCAGTTTTTTTCTTTTTTTTTGTAAAATATCGTAATCCCCCGGTTGAGCAGAGCTTCCATGTGCAATCGCCGCCCATGATTCGTGGTTCCCGTGCGAGTCCACCATGCCCATGGTTCCTTCGCCTGCACATCACCGCCAGGCTCAAGGCTTTACCACCCTCGCCTCCTTTGGCACCAATCGGCATAGTGGCATACCATACCCATCGCTCTCACGTCGGCGTCCGTGCGCGTCTCCACCATGCATCCTGTGCCCGCATGGACGCCACACGCCTGACTCATGGGTCATGGCTAGTCACGTACCCGGCAGTCTCCTGGAGCTAGCGACAAGTGTCCAGCTGCTTGCAAGTTGCAAAGAAACATCTTCCTCCCAACTCCACGGTGACGACCAAAGCAGTTTCAGCTCAGACGGCCACGAGGTCCAAAAGCAGTACAACGACCAGGGAAGTAGACAGCACGGACCACCCGACGACGGCGAAAGATCGCCAATTTGCCCCCAAAGCCTTAAGCACCAGCTAACCCCTTCGCGTTAAAAAAATCACCGTTCCTTACACATTATTCGTACATGACAAACACTCGAAGCAACGGTGTGCAGTTCGGCAAAAATATCTTCCTCACCAACTCATAGCCTTCTTCCGCAGCCAGGGAACGCATGCTTTCCACTCCCCCGGTTTCGCTCCAGCGGCGCCTTTCATTTTATTTTATGAATGAGGGCTTCGTTTTTTTTCTTCACGGGGAAAGAGGGCTTTGTTAATTAACTCGCTTGCACGCTCCTAAGAATCTCTGAAAATGAAGTGTCTAGAAATGGATTCACAGATGGCTGATACTACCGGAAAATTTGTCGTTGCCGAGGTCTTTGTTGTTTACCGAGTACCATAACACGGGATCACGGTAAAAGTCATGTAAGCGACTCTCGGCAGACAGCAGGACACGGCACACGCCGGCAGTTGCCGAGCACTTGGCAGGATGTGCTCGGCAAAGGCAGAAAACTTGGCTTACGAGGCATATGCAGAGAGTCGCTGCTAACGCACCTGACAAACATGTGCCAGGTGGCACGGCGTTTGCACTTAACAGCTCCGTGACTTACAGTCTATCTTTGCCGAGATTCACTGACAATGTACTCGGCAACCTATATATAAAATATACTTTTTTCGCTGCAGCAAACTCTCTGCTGAGTGTGAAACGGCTTTTGTCTAGTTTTTGGGTACTCAAGAAATTCGAAAATTCCAGTAGTGTGAGAACAACATGAAGTGATACGAGTGCCTCTTTCCTATGAAATCCCCCCGTCCCGTAATGTAAGACCATTTTGTGAGCTAAGTTAGCTTGCAAAAAGGTCTTACATTATGAGACGGAGTGAGTAGGTTTCTACAATATTAATGAGAGTTTTCAAATTGAAGTCATTTTTTCTTTCATAAAAGAATATGAAGTCAGTTCACGATGAAGACATATTAGTTAATTTGCTGAGATCTCAATGCAACTACATATTTTTTTACAAAAAAATTGAAACATTCATATGGAATGGACCGATGCTATCGATTGACATTTTTACCATAGTAGTTAAATGAATGCCCAAATTAACCGTAGATGTATAGAGAAAATTTGAAAATATATTTCATGATGGATCTGATGATACCGACTTGATATTATAAGTGTTAATATTTTTTCTATAAAGTTGATCAACATTGAAAATGTTTGAATTTTGAAAAATTTAATGCGCCTACTTAACAGGAACTGAGGGGATCAGGTACTATACCCCTACAAAACGAGTTTCAAGACCACTAGAGAAAATAGTATGTTTCACCAATTGTGATATGCATTCAATATGCTTAAGGCACTGGCAGCTGAATATTCCTTTTTTTTTTTCATTTTTTGCAGGGCATTCAACTATATTTGCAAGAGACCTTGTGCTGTAAAAATTACAAATGGATTGTGATACACATGTTGGAGTTCAAATATCCAGGTTTAGGCTTATTCACAAATACATCGATGCTAAGTACACATGCAAAATTTAATGAGAAATATGTTCGTTTGAGAGCTACACAAAAAAAATCATCAAATATATGACCTATAGGTGCTCGCAAATAAAGAAATTCATTAATAAAACTTACATACATGTTGATGCATCTACATGTCCATGTGAGATTTTTTCTCAAATTTTTCTGAAATCTACAAATATGATTTTTGAGAATTCTTGACCCGTGAAATCCGGGGGTCAAACACTACATGAAAAAAAAATGAAGCCAAGTATGAAACATACTCGACGAAGCACCAAATAACCACAGGTTAGAGTAAGCCGAGTGTTGCACTCGGATAACAGCTCTCGCCTTCATTTGGACCGGCTTATGCCGTCTAAGCCAAGTGTCGTTTCGCGGGTGCTCAGCTTACATATAAGTCACGAGTTCTCAAAGGGATGAACATCAAGTTCTCAAAGGAATGCAGAGTATCTAATCCCTGTAGAATTGACTTAACCAAGACTGTTTAGCTCCTGCGTTTCACATTCAAATCAAGGGGGCCTCCAGCTAATTCTTGTTCATTTTCACAGCACAAGGCCCCTTGCAAATATGAGAGCCAAATAAAGAAACTCATTAATAAAACTTACGGGCATATTGATCCGTCTACATGTACATGTGAGATTTTTTTTCTTCAAATTTTGCTGAAATCTACAAATATGATTTTTGAAAATTCCTAAACCCATGAAATCCAGGGGACGGACGAGCCGCACGCATAAAAAATTATAACCAAGGGAATACAAATAATTATGTAGCAAACCCTTCTACTAATGGGATGCACAGCAAGTTCTCAAAGGAATGCACAGTGTCTAATCCCTGTAGAATTGACTAACTGAGATTGCCTAGCTCGTGCATTTCACACTCAAATCAAAGGGACGGGGCTAGCAACTTCTTATTTCCTTTCAATAATTGAGCTAGCAGCTGATCTGCGCCATGTTTTCTCCTTCTTTTGGCAATAAAGGAGTTCTGTGCGCACCACTATTTTTTTGGTGCCGTCTCCTGTCCACGGACCTACAAATCTCAAAAGCCCACCGGCCGTGTTTCCGTCCTGCCTTGATGTGGTTGTCGCCACAGTGACGCGCACGGGGAGCACGTACGGCCCCTCCTAGCTTGACCACTCCAAACCAACAACCTCCCTGCTGCATGGCTGCAGCGGGCCGTACGTGTTGACGAGCACCGACAGCAAAGCTAGCGCACACAGACACAGGATCGAGGAGGAAAGCTACGCAAAGTCACACAAAGCAGCAGCAGCAAGCATGGCGCACAAGAATTAACAACGGAGTGTTCTTTGTGGCCTAACCGGAGCAGAGCAATATATACTTCACTTTCGACATATCCTTCCTCACCTCATATCTCTCTAGCTTTTCTTGCATCTTTAGCTTGCTTCCACACGCACCCAGCTTTAGTTTTCTCCCTCAACCTCAAATATAGTGCGCAGTCCACATGCTCAAATTGCTCTCTCTCCATGTTATTTTCACACGCTTTGGACTACCAAAAAGCTTGATCATGATTACATGGGCAGCAAAGCCGCACAGTGTTGCCTGCTTGGGGTTTCCAAGCTAGCACCAGACTATAAATACATCCTAGGGGTCTCAGGACAAAGCCCATGAAACTGAAGCCACCTTGCTTGACTCCCAGTCTCATCATCTCAATCAGCACTTGGGTGATCTGCGCATGCATGCCTAGCCTGAGACAGTGCAGCACCTTAGCTGTTGCCATCGACAGGCAGTTGCTCGGCCACCTCTCAGCCACGAAGATGAAGATCGGCAAGGCCCCGGTAGTCCTGAAGAAGGCGGTGACCATGTGCAAGAGCAAGACCGGCGTCCTCGCCGCTAGGCTCCTCTTCCTCGCTTCGCTCCGGCGCAGGATGGCCACCGTCGGCGTGGTCTCTCACAAGATACACGCGCTCATGGCGGCCGTGGACCGGGCGAAGGCGGGAGGGGACTGCCACAAGGCTGTCGTTTCGCACAAGGTCGACAAGACCCTTCCATCGATCCATGGCGGTGAGATCGTTGATCTTAAGCATCAATTGGCAATGTTTTGTCAAGAGGAAGATGGTGGTTGTGGCTTCCCTGACTGGACGCTGCACCCCATCTTCAATGACGATGACAATTGCTGTTACACGGAAGACGACGATGAAGATGCTGGTGATGTGCTACTCGATGGGTGCGATGGCCACCCCGACGAGCCCTCGGTGATAGATGTGATCAGGAGCAACATGGAAGTCCAGGGGTTGGAGTTCAACATGGAAGATGAGATCGACCAAGCCGCCGATATGTTCATCAGGAGGTTCCGGGAGCGGATGAGCAAGAGCATTTAGTGACCTGATTGCACGGCCGACGCAGAAGTGTACGTATGCGTACCGCTGACAAGTTGACAGTAGATGTCGCGAGGGAGAATGTTAGATTGATACTGTAGCATATTGTAGGGGGCAGACTATACAGATCTTTTCCGGGCACCCACAAATTAGTTTTTTTGAGAAATAGTAACGTGTAGTAGTACAATCATGTAAGGGGTAGCAGATATTTAAACATAATTTTTCTTGGAGGATTTGCTCAAATTTTTTCTTGGATCTGTATCCGATGGCTCTAAGTATTTGTACCAACTTTTCATAACAACCATCCTGTCTCATAGCGAGCTAATAACTGCGAAAATCGACGATAATCGGATTTACCGCCCCCTCCCCCTCCCCACCATCCACCTTGGAAGGGCCTACCGGGCAAAATAGTCGAATGGGGGTTTCTAATTATGTATATAGCGAAAGTCCGTTGATGCTCCCAGGTGCGCGCGCTCCTACGCGCGAAAATATTTTTTGAAATGTCAAAAAACATTCCACCAAAAATTCTTTGTGTTCTTTGTCAGATCCAAATGCTACATACAAATTTGTAGATGGCTTGTGCAAAAAAAAAACACCAAATGTTACCCCAAAATGTCACCATAAATTTGTCTTTTTCATCGGCGAAGCAGCGCTGCTCCGTTTCGCATGAAAATTTTCAAGGATGGTTGCGACACTAGCACTAACATCTACAAAAAATTTCAGATGTTTTTTAAAACATTTACTATATATTTTTTGTTTACTATTCACACGGGAGCTAGCACTCCTAGGAGCCAAAATGCCATTCTCTGTATATAATAATGGTATTTGTCTCTACCATTTTGTGGTCTGTGGTATGATCATTCACCACGGCAGTGCTTTCCTTCAGATCATGGGCTCGAATTCTCGTTGTTGAAATATATATCAGGCTCTCTTCACCACTTCGGACTTTTGGATACACTGGCTAGAGCATGAATTCAATATGATATGAGAGCGAAAAGGTCTCAAGATCAAGACCCTGTGAACGCAGTTTTTTTTCCAGAAGATTATATGGTCTACACCAATCCCACGTCTAAGGACAAAAAAGGCCTAGACGTGAAGAGGGGGTGGGGGGGGGGGGGGTTGAAATATATTGCCCGTCTCTCTTAATACTCGTATCTTCATGTATCTTCACTAGTGGTCTCTGGTGTGATTGTTCATGACGGCAGTAACTTTAAACTTTGTTTTGTGTATGAATATATGATGGTGTTTCCAATATATAAAAAATAGTTATGAAATATTTTTATGTGAAAAATTTAATGATATCGGTTCATTTTCTCTCTATAGTTTGCTTATATAGTCAGATGTCAAGCTGCAAGAACACCAAAAAAATAAACCTACAATCTAGATGCTCACTGGATCAGTTGTCGTATGCTCTCCTGTTGGGTCTGCAGCTGTACACTCTTTGTCATTTTTTCACTAGATATAAGAAATATTCTAGTACAGTCTTGCCCAACCGCCTTGCAAGATTCTTGTTTGCATATACAATTTGACTCCATCTTTATAAACTAAAGTTTTAACAAATAAATGGCCAACACATCTTCAAGCCATCGGTTCCACTAACATAGCCTGCAAAAACGTCTTATATTGTGGGACGGAGGAAGTATTATTTTGATAAGACTTAATTAGACATGACATAAGTACATAACTTACATGAAGCAATGCTGATAGTCAAAAATCTACCACAACGCAGTCCATTTATAAAATGCTTCACCTACGAACTCAGAAGTAATACATTTGTCACATAATGGATGCCATCCCATTTCAGAGAGAGGTCTCATAGTGGACCAGATTTTCTAAAAAAAATACTATTGAACAAGCATATTACTTTCATTATATCACTATATCTGCCCACGTTGATACAAATATATATCACATTAACTACTCTTGCCTTCCCAAATAATAATCATTCTAAAACATGGTATCCTACAGACTGCGAACAAAGATAGTGAAACTGGTCCACTCATACAATAAGATACTAGCATTATGTTGAACAAGTTATAAATGATTAATTACTTCAATTAAATGATCACTTTATTGTATGGTGCAACTATTTTACTGCACTTTAGATCTTTTCAGGTGGTGATCACGTATGAATCTACACTTCTTTTTTTGAAACAGAATCTACACTCTTGCACTTCCCCTGATTGAGGAACTTTCTCCGCCATGCACTCTTGTTGCTGGGCCGGTTCTAGTTTGTTGTCTTGATTCAAAGGATCTGGGATTTAGGAAATTAGGATCGGAATGGCCTGATTTGTTGTAATGTTTAATTGATACATAGATGAGCACAACATAGCAGATGCTAAACCTGAAAATGATAAACATAATTTGATCCAATAATAATTAATGAACAAAGAGTCTAAGACTTAAACATGCATCGATGCCTGTACCTTTCTTTAGCTTTGATTGTATCTTTTTATCAATGAATGACACCCCAAATATCTTTTTCATGGTGAAACTGGTATTTTTATCGAAAAAGGAAAATTGCATTAAGCACACTAACAACAAAATGATTATCTGATAATATTTTAAGCACCATAAAGAAGGAGAGGACCTGGACAGCATGCGTCCGAATAGCCTAGATAGTGTGGCCACACTTCCTTTTTCCAATTTAGATAATATATTTTTATCCACTATCTATATCATGTAACAAACTCCATTTGATATCAAAAGCTTAACAAAGATGGTTTGAATTTTCCCATCTCGCAACATATATATGTTCTTACCAGTTTGTTGAACCCTGGAGTTCCATCTCATGGCATGATAGTGTTGGGGAACGTAGCAGAAATTCAAAATTTTCTTATGTGTCACCAAGATCTATCTATGGAGAAACCAGCAACGAGGGGAAGGAGAGTGCATCTACATACCCTTGTAGATCGCTAAGCAGAAGCGTTCAAGAGAACGGGGTTGAAGGAGTCATACTCGTCGTGATCCAAATCACCGGAGATCCTAGTGCCGAACGGACGGCACCTCCGCGTTCAACACACGTACAGCCCGGTGACGTCTCCTACGCCTTGATCCAGCAAGGAGAGAGGGAGAGGTTGAGGAAGACTCCGTCCAGCAGCAGCACAACGGCGTGGTGGTGGTGGAGGAGCGTGGCAATCCTGCAGGGCTTCGCCAAGCACCGCGGGAGAGGAGGACTTGGGAGAGGGGGAGGGCTGCGCCAGAACTTCGTGTGTAGCTCCCATGCGCCTCCCCACTATATATAGGGGTGGAGGGGCTGGTTTCTTGCCCTCCAAGTCCATTGGGGCATTGGCCAAGGTGGGAGGAAAGAAATCCCATCATTTCCTTCCCCACCGATTGTTATTCCCCCTTTTTAGGGATCTTGATCTTATCCCTTCGGGATATGATCTTATTCCTTCTAAGGGGGGATCTTGGTGCGCCTTGACCAGGGGTGTGGGGCCTTGCCCCCACTACCCACGTTCATGTGGGTCCCCCATGCAGGTGGGCCCCACTCCGGAACCTTCTAGAACCTTCCCGGTACAATATCGAAAAATCCCGAACATTTTCCGGTGGCCAAAATAGGACTTCCCATATATAAATCTTTACCTCTGGACCATTCCGGAACTCCTCGTGACGTCCGGGATCTCATCCGGGACTCCGAACAACATTCGGTAACCACATACAAACTTCCTTTATAACCCTAGCATCATCGAACCTTAAGTGTGTGGACCCTACGGGTTCGGGAACCATGCAGACATGACCGAGACGTTCTCCGGCCAATAACCAACAGCGGGATCTGGATACCCATGTTGGCTCCCACATGTTCCACGATGATCTCATCGGATGAACCACGATGTCAAGGACTCAATCGATCCCGTATACAATTCCCTTTGTCTAGCGGTATAGTACTTGCCCGAGATTCAATCGTCGGTATACCGATACCTTGTTCAATCTCGTTACCGGCAAGTCTCTTTACTCGTTCCGTAACACATCATCCCGTGATCAACCCCTTGGTCACATTGTGCACATTATGATGATGTCCTACCGAGTGGGCCCAGAGATACCTCTCCGTTTACACGGAGTGACAAATCCCAGTCTCGATTCGTGCCAACCCAACAGACACTTTCGGAGATACCTGTAGTGCACCTTTATAGCCACCCAGTTACGTTGTGACGTTTGATACACCCAAAGCACTCCTACGGTATCCGGGAGTTACACGATCTCATGGTTTAAGGAAGAGATACTTGACATTGGAAAAGCTCTAGCAAACGAACTACACGATCTTTGTGCTATGCTTAGGATTGGGTCTTGTCCATCACATCATTCTCCTAATGATGTGATCCCGTTATCAACGACATCCAATGTCCATAGCCAGGAAACCATGACTATCTGTTGATCACAACGAGCTAGTCAACTAGAGGCTCACTAGGGACATATTGTGGTCTATGTATTCACACGTGTATTACGATTTCCGGATAATACAGTTATAGCATGAATAAAAGACAATTATCATGAACAAGGAAATATAATAATACTTTTATTATTGCCTCTATGGCATATTTCCAACAGTCTCCCACTTGCACTAGAGTCAATAATCTAGTTCACATCGCCATGTGATTAACATTCACAGGTCACATCACCATGTGACCAACATCCAAAGAGTTTACTAGTGTCATTAAACTAGTTCACATCATCATGTGATTAAGACTCAATGAGTTCTGGGGTTTGATCATGTTTTGCTTGTGAGAGAGGTTTTAGTCAACGGGTCTGCAACTTTCAGATCCGTATGTACTTTGCAAATCTCTAGGTCATTCTGTAAATGCTGCTTCCACGCTCCACTTGGAGCTATTCCAAATGGTTACTCCACTATACGTATCCGGTTTGCTACTCAGAGTCACTCGGATAGGTGTTAAAGCTTGCATCGACGTAACCCTTTACGCCGAACTCTTTATCACCTCCATAATCGAGGAATATGTCCTTATTTACTCCAAGGACAATTTTGACCGCTATCCAATGATCCATTCCTGGATCATTCTTGTACCCCTTGACTGACTCATGGCAAGGCACACTTCCGGTGCGGTACACAGCATAGCATATTATAGAGCCTACGTCTGAAGTATAGGGGACGACCTTCATCCTTTCTCTCTATTCTGTCGTGGTCGAGCTTTTAAGTCTTAACTTCATACCTTACATCTCAGGCAAGAACTCCTTCTTTGACTGATCCATCTTGAACTCCTTCAAGATCATGTCAAGGTACGTGCTCATTTGAAAGTACTATTAAGCATTTTGATCTATCTTATCGATCTTGATGCTTATTATTCAAGTAGCCTAATTCAGGTTTTCCATTGAAAAACACCTTTCAAATAACCCTATATGCTTTCCAGAAATTCTACATCATTTCTGATCAACAATATGTCAACAACATATACTCATCAGAAATTCTATAGTGCTCCCACTCACTTCTTTGGAAATACAAGTTTCTCATAAACTTTTGTATAAACCCAAAATCTTTGATCATCTCATCAAAACGTACATTCCAACTCCGAGATGCTTACTCCAGTCCTTAGAAGGATCGATGGAGCCAGCATACCTTTTAGCATCCTTAGGATCGACAAAACCTTTCGGATTGTATCACATACAACCTTTCCTTACGAAGACTGGTAAGGAAACTCGTTTTGACATCCATCTGCCAGATTTCATAAATGCAGCTAATGCTAACATGATTCCGACGGACTTAAGCATCGCTACGAATGAGAAAATCTCATTGTAGTCAACTCCTTGAACTTGTGAAAAAACTCTTTGCCACAAGTCGAGTTTCATAGACGGTGACATTACCATCCACGTCCGTCTTCTTCTTAAAGATCCATTTATCTCAATGGCTTGCCGATCATCGGGCAAGTCCACCAAAGTCCATGCTTTGTTATGATACATGGATCCTATCTCGGATTTTATGGCTTCTAACCATTTGTCGGAATTTGGGCCCACCATTGCTTCTCCATAGCTCGTAGGTTCATTGTTGTCTAGCAACATGACCTTCAAGACAAGATTACTGTACCACTCTGAAGCAGTACGCATCCTTGTCACCCTACGAGGTACGGTAGTGACTTGATCCGAAGTTTCATGATCACTATCATAAGCTTCTACTTCAATTGGTGTAGGTGCCACAGGAACAACTTCCTGTGCCCTGCTACACACTAGTTATAGTGACGGTTCAATAACCATATCAAGTCTCCACCATCCTCCCACTCAACTTTTCGAGACAAACATTTCCTCGAGAAAGGACCCGATTCAAGAAACAATCCCTATTGCTTTCGGATCTGAATTAGGAGGTATACCCAACTATTTTGGGTGTCCTATGAAGATGCATTTTATCCGCTTTGGGTTCGAGCTTATCAACCTGAAACTTTTTCACATAAGCGTCGCAGCCCCAAACCTTTAAGAAATGACAGCTTAGGTTTCTCTAAACCATAGTTCATACGGTGTCATCTCAACGGAATTACGTGGTGCCCTATTTAAAGTGAATGTGGTTGTCTCTAATGCCTAACCCATAAACTATAGTGGTAATTCGATAAGAGACATCATGGTACGCACCATATCCAATAGGGTGCAACAATGATGTTCGGACACACCATCAAACTATGGTGTTCCAGGCAGTATTAATTGTGAAACAATTTCCACAATGTCTTAATTGCGTGCCAAAGCTCGTAACTCAGATACTCATCTCTATGATCATATCATAGACATTTTATCCTCTTGTCACGATGATCTTCAACTTCACTCTGAAATTACTTGAACCATTCAATAATTCAGACTTGTGTTTCATCAAGTAAATATACTCAAATCATCCATGAAGTAAGAACATAATGATATCCACTGCGTGCCTCAGCACTCATTGGACTGCACACATCAAATGTATTACTTCCAACAAGTTGCTTTCTTGTTTCATTTTACTGAAAAACGAGGCTTTCAGTTATCTTGCCCATGTGGTATGATTTGCATGTCTCAAGTGATTCAAAATCAAGTGAGTCCAAACGATCCATCAACATGGAGCTTCTTCATGCGTTTTATACCAATATGACTTACATGGCAGTGCCACAAGTAAGTGGTACTATCATTACTATCTTATATCTTTTGGCATGAAAATGTGTATCACTACGATCGAGATTTAATAAACCATTCCTTTAGGTGCAAGACCATTGAAGATATTATTCAAATAAATAGAGTAACCATTATTCTCCTTAAATGAATAACCGTATTGCGATAGACATAATCCAATCATGTCTATGCTTCAACGCAAACACCAAATGACAATTATTCAGGTTTAATACTAATCTTGATGGTACAGGGAGCGTGCGATGTTTCATCACATCAAACTTGGAAACACTTCCAACACATATCGTTAGCTCACCTTTAGCTAGTCTCCGTTTATTCCGTAGCTCTTTTATTTCGAGTTACTAACACTTAGCAACCGAACCGGTATCTTAATACCCTGGTGCTACTAGGAGTACTAGTAAAGTACACATTAACATAATGTATATCCAATATACTTCTATCGACCTTGCCAGCCTTCTCATCTACCAAGTATCTAGGGTAATCCTGCTCCAGTGGCTGTTCCCCTTATTACAGAAGCACTTAGTCTTGGGTTTAGGTTCAACCTTGGGTTTCTTCATTAGAGCAGCAGCCGATTTGCTGTTTCATGAAGTATCCCTTCTTGTCCTTGCCCTTCTTGAAACTAGTGGTTTCACCAACCATCAACAATTGATGCTCCTTCTTGATTTCTACTTTCGCGGTGTCAAACATCGCGAATATCTCAAGGATCATCATATTTATCCCTGATTTGCTATAGTTCATCACGAAGCTCTAGCAGCTTGGTGGCAATGACTTTGGAGAAACATCACTATCTCATCTGGAAGATCAACTCCCACTCGATTCAAGTGATTGTTGCACTCAGACAATCTGAGCACAAGCTCAACGATTGAGCTTTTCTCCCTTAGTTTGCAGGCTAAGAAAATCGTCGGAGGTCTCATACCTCTTGACGTGGGCACGAGCCTGAAATCTCAATTTCAACCCTCGAAACATCTCATATGTTCCGCGACGTTTCGAAAAACGTCTTTGGTGCCTCAACTCTAAACCGTTTAACTGAACTATCACGTAGTTATCAAAACGTGTATGTCTGATGTTCGCAACATCCACAAACGACGTTTGGGGTTCAGCACACTGAGCGGTGCATTAAGGACATAAGTTTTCTACTGTCCGCATAATCGCTATTGTCAACTTTCAACTATATTTTCTCTAGGAACATATCTAAACAGTGAAACTAAAGCGCGAGCTTACGACATAATTTGCAAAGATCTTTTCACTATGTTCAGGATAATTAAGTTCATCTTATGAACTCCCACTCAGATAGACATCCCTCTAGTCATCTAAGTGATTACATGATCCGAGTCAACTAGGCCGTGTCCGATCATCACGTGAGACGGACTAGTCATCATCGGTGAACATCTTCATGTTGATCGTATCCTCCATATGACTCATGCTCGACCTTTCGGTCTCTGTGTTCTGAGGCCATGTCTGTACATGCTAGGCTCGTCAAGTTAACCCTAAGTGTTTTGCATGTGTAAAACTGTCTTATACCCGTTGTATGTGAACGTAAGGATCTATCACACCCGATCATCACGTGGTGCTTCGAAACGACGAACTTTAGCAACGGTGCACAGTTAGGGGAGAACACTTCTTGAAATTGTTGTAAGGGATCATCTTATTTACTACCGTCGTTCTAAGTAAACAAGATGCATAAACATGATAAACATCACATGCAATCAAATAGTGACATGATATGGCCAATATCATTTTGCACCTTTTGATCTCCATCTTCGGGGCTCCATGATCATCATCGTCACCGGCATGACACCATGATCTCCATCATCGTGTCTCCATGAAGTTGTCTTGCCAACTTATTACTTCTACTACTATGGCTACCGGTTAGCAATAAAGTAAAGTAATTACATGGCGTTGTTCAATGACACGCAGGTCATACAATAAATAAAGACAACTCCTATGGCTCCTGCCGGTT
Organism: Triticum timopheevii; assembly: GCA_963921465.1. Classification (NCBI taxonomy): domain Eukaryota; kingdom Viridiplantae; phylum Streptophyta; class Magnoliopsida; order Poales; family Poaceae; genus Triticum; species Triticum timopheevii. The sequence goes on from OY997270.1 coordinate 434,484,806, forward strand.
GTCATACTCATCGACATGCAAGTCGTGATTCCTATTACAAGAACATGATCAATCTCATACATCACATATCATTCATCACATTCTTCTTGGCCATATCACATCACATAGCATACCCTGCAAAAACAAGTTAGACGTCCTCTAATTGTTGTTGCATGTTTTACGTGGCTGCTATGGGTTTCTAGCAAGAACATTTCTTACCTACGCAAAACCGGCACGAGAGTGCATCTACATACCCTTGTAGATCGCTAAGCGGAAGCGTTCAAGAGAACGGGGTTGAAGGAGTCGTACTCGTCGTGATCCAAATCACCGGAGATCCTAGTGCCGAACGGACGACACCTCCGCGTTCAACACACGTACAGCCTGGTGACGTCTCCCACGCCTTGATCCAGCAAGGAGAGAGGGAGAGGTTGAGGAAGACTCCGTCCAGCAGCAGCACAACGGCGTGGTGGTGGTGGAGGAGCGTGACAATCCTGCAGGGCTTCGCCAAGCACCGCGGGAGAGGAGGAGGACTTGGGAGAGGGGGAGGGCTGCGCCAGAACTTCGTGTGTAGCTCCCATGCGCCTCCCCACTATATATAGGGGTGGAGGGGCTGGTTTCTTGCCCTCCAAGTCCATTGGGGCGTTGGCCAAGGTGGGAGGAAAGAAATCCCATCATTTCCTTCCCCACCGATTGTTATCCCCCCTTTTTAGGGATCTTGATCTTATCCCTTCAGGATATGATCTTATTCCTTTTAAGGGGGGATCTTGGTGCGCCTTGACCAGGGGTGTGGGGCCTTGCCCCCACTACCCACGTTCATGTGGGTCCCCCATGCAGGTGGGCCCCACTCCGGAACCTTCTAGAACCTTCCCGGTACAATACCGAAAAATCCCGAACATTTTCCGGTGGCCAAAATAGGACTTCCCATATATAAATCTTTACCTCCGGACCATTCCGGAACTCCTCGTGACATCCGGGATCTCATCCGGGACTCCGAACAACATTCGGTAACCACATACAAACTTCCTTTATAACCCAAGTGTCATCGAACCTTAAGTGTGTGGACCCTACGGGTTCGGGAACCATGCAGACATGACCGAGACGTTCTCCGGCCAATAACCAACAGCGGGATCTGGATACCCATGTTGGCTCCCACATGTTCCACGATGATCTCATCGGATGAACGACGATGTCAAGGACTCAATCGATCCCGTATACAATTCCCTTTGTCTAGCGGTATAGTACTTGCCCGAGATTCGATCGTCGGTATACCGATACCTTGTTCAATCTCGTTACCAGCAAGTCTCTTTACTCGTTCCGTAACACATCATCCCGTGATTAACCCCTTGGTCACATTGTGCACATTATGATGATGTCCTACCGAGTGGGCCCAGAGATACCTCTCCGTTTACACGGAGTGACAAATCCCAGTCTCGATTCGTGCCAACCCAACAGACACTTTCGGAGATACCTGTAGTGCACCTTTATAGCCACTCAGTTACGTTGTGACGTTTGATACACCCAAAGCACTCCTACGGTATCCGGGAGTTACACGATCTCATGGTCTAAGGAAGAGATACTTGACATTAGAAAAGCTCTAGCAAACGAACTACACGATCTTTGTGCTATGCTTAGGATTGGGTCTTGTCCATCACATCATTCTCCTAATGATGTGATCCCGTTATCAACGACATCCAATGTCCATAGCCAGGAAACCATGACTATCTGTTGATCACAACGAGCTAGTCAACTAGAGGCTCACTAGGGACATATTGTGGTCTATGTATTCACACGTGTATTACGATTTCCGGATAATAAAGGTATAGCATGAATAAAAGACAATTATCATGAACAAGGAAATATAATAATACTTTTATTATTGCCTCTAGGGCATATTTCCAACAGTCTCCCACTTGCACTAGAGTCAATAATCTAGTTCACATCGCCATGTGATTAACATTCACAGGTCACGTCACCATGTGACCAACATCCAAAGAGTTTACTAGTGTCATTAAACTAGTTCACATCATCATGTGATTAAGACTCAATGAGTTCTGGGGTTTGATCATGTTTTGCTTGTGAGAGAGGTTTTAGTCAACGGGTCTGCAACTTTCAGATCCGTATGTACTTTGCAAATCTCTAGGTCATTCTGTAAATGCTGCTTCCACGTCGACTTCACCATAGATACGTTCGGTTACCTCAGAACGGGCAACTCCGACTTCACCATAGACCTTCATCGTCGAGCCAACCCGCAAACAACTGCACAGAAACCATGACGACACATGCCAACAGAAGGCATTACGTGCAAACAACCGACAACTCCGACTCTGATGACGAGCATCACAAGGGAAATGTGCAGGACTTGCGACGCTGCAACACTTCAAAGCAACCAAGCAACAGACGAAAGAGCACCTCAAACACGTCGAGAAGATCCGTTACCGATATTTCGTCCCCTCTGTCCCCATCACAATCCCTGTACTCTCACCCTACCACCAGGCGGTAGCAACAGGCCCGCCATCACCTGATGCACAACCGACCGCAACCCCTCCCCCCCCCCCCCCCCACCTCAGGCGGTTCCGCATACCTAACAAACTAGGATAATTTTCAACACTAACCCCCACCTTAGCCCCTCACTATCTCTTCCTCTATGGTGGAGCCAGTGCCCCCTTCCCACTGCCTACCCCAACAACGAGGATGTGACCGAAGATTAAACTACACCCAACCCGAGGTGTCGTTTTCCTGTAGCCGCGTAGGATGAGGGCTCTATGGCGCATGAGGAGGAGAAGGCCGCCCATATAAAGTTTACATAGTCCAGTTTCCTCACATTGTTTGCATTTTGAAGCCTAAGTGTGTCTCGGATACGTGTAGACTATTGATGGCTAGGAATTAGTGCATTTTTTGCAAGGGTATGAATAAGTGCATTCAGAAAGGAAAAAACCGTAATGAATTGTTTTATTTCTGATTATGTTAAATGTACTAAATTGAAATAACATGTATGTTTATTCGAGCCATATGTCTTGTGATATCGAGTGAGCTAGCCCTGGTTCAAACTCTGCTCATATTTCAATCGAGCTGGAAAAGTTGCTCATGCTTAGTTTTATTTCTTGAGTGATCTGGAGTCGAAATGAAATACAAGTCAAGCTCGAGCGATTGACGTGTCTCGCGACTTCTTCTTTTCACCCAACGAGATCATGCATCCATTTCATCAGAAATGAGGACGGGGCGTCGACCCGTTGGTTGTGCTGCTGGAGTTGCAACCAGCCCGCCCGGGTTTGAGCCTTGGCTCTGACTCGCGGCGCTCGCGGAGTTCCTCCTATAAAAAAAGCCAACGAGGGTTAGCCCTTGGGTTGGTCTCATTTATTTTTTTCATCAGAAGAGCATTTTTTTTCCAGTCCCAATCGAGTCTTTTCCTTTCCTTCCAAGTTAAGCACACGTTGACAAGCAATTTCTAAGTAGTAGACCGATTACCAAACCCAGAAACCCTTCGGGTTAAGAATCACGAAACCAGCCGGCACGTACGTCCATGCAGGACTTTAACGGAAAAAATCTTGCCGATACTTTAACGGAAAAAATCTTGCCGGTCTCCTCCTCTATTATTCCCACGAAAATCCTGCCAATGTTGGACTTGTGCACCAGCTTTTCATTTCTTCCAGGAAAGAAAGCACCTGTGTCGCACAGCCGTTGTCGTCACAAGTTTGACACGATCGACGCCATGAGAAAAGATTGCTGAAGTTCCCACCCATGCATGCATGCATCCATCACGCCATTGGTTCTACGTTTGGACGGACGAGAAGAACGAGAAGAAGCTGCCACGGAGAAGACAATTGATTAACCTCCGCGTCTGCGATTTAACTAAGTGAGACGCACACGGGAATTCGGTATCGGCGTGCTGCAAATTCTCCGTGTGCGCGTACTTTACAATCTGGCATGAAACACAAGGAAACTGCCAAGAAGAAAAGCGAGCCGGTTTGGTTCCCTTTGGGCATTCCGGCCAACCCATCATCAGCTACTACCACTTAACTAAAAGAGATACTGGAAAGTTGAGATCGTAGAGAGCCAATCTACACCTTGGGGCATGTGTCTTTTCTGGCCTAAGTGGAGTACTTTCTCCATTTCATTCCCCATTCCTAGCTTTTCTTGCATCTTTAGCTTGCTTTCCACTCCCAACATTCCCATAGTGCTAACTCCACATGCCAAATTGTTTTCTATAGATCTTCCTTTTGTGCCTATGCTTGTTTTCTAAGCTTGTGCTTTCATATGCTTTGGGAGAGCTAGAAAAAAGTTTGATCGTGACATGAGCAAAGTTGTAGCATGCACTTGCATGCCGAGTTCCTGACTATAAATACAGCCTTGGAGCCTCAGGAGAAGGCCCATGAATCTGAAACAGCTTGCCTCATCTCAGTGGTCTGCTCATGCCATGCTTGAGCTACCACAGGACCCTATTTGTTGTCCTTGATAGGCAGTTTGGCCACCTCTCAGCATCGAAGATGAAGATTGGCAAGGGCACGGAGCTCCTGAAGAAGGTGGCTGCGACATGCAAGAACAAGACCAGCGTGGTGGCAGCCAGGCTCCTCGTCCTCGTGTCCCTCCGCCGCAGGATGGCCACCGTCGGCGCCTTCTCCCACAGGATCCATGCGCTTGTGGCTGCCGCTGACCGGGAGAATGGTGCCAGGGTGGACTGCAACAAGGCTCTCGTGGTGCGCAAGGTCCGGAAGACGCCAGCGCTCCATGGTGGTGAGGTTGTTGTTAATATCTCTCATCAACTGGCACTGTTTGATCAAGGGAATGATGGTGATGGTGGCTGCACTGATTGGACACTACACCCCGTCTTCAACGACGATGACAACAACTGTTGTTACACCAACGAGTGCGAGGTGGACGACGATGAAGATGGTGGTGATGTGCTACTCGATGAGTGCGATGAAGACGTCGACAACCAACCTTCGGTCATGGATGTAATCCGGAACAACCGAGAAGCACAGGGTTTGGAGTTCAGCATTGACAACGAAATCGATCAGGCAGCTGACATGTTCATCACAAGGTTCCGGAACCGTATGAATCAGAGCTTCTAGTGATCTTGTGAGCTCATATCTATCTGTTTGTATGACAAAGTCTGAAGCGTACGTATACCGAGTTATCGGCTGTTTTTTGTTGTTGTTGTTGTTGTTGTTGCGGGGAGAGTTTTCGGTTGCTAGACTTGTATAGGTAAGGAGAAAAGGAGATGGACATATGTTGTCTGCCGGAGAATAGATATTATTTTTCTAGCACACACATATGAGTTTTCTTTGGGAGAAGCAACGCATGCTAGTGAAACAATACAAGTTAGAGCAGATGTTTACCAATACTATCAAAGTGATCAATGCATTTGCGCTATTTTATACTATGATGTCATTTTAGATTTAAATATGGTTTCCAAAGACTACAATAAGTAATTTGGACCATTATTTCATTTGAATATGCTTCTACAAAATTACAAATGATACTATAAAGAGAACATTGATACGTCTCCGTCGTATCTACTTTTCCAAACACTTTTGCCCTTATTTTGGACTCTAACTTGTATGATTTGAATGGAACTAACTCGGACTGACGCTGTTTTCAGCAGAATTGCTATGGTGTTGTTTTTTGTGCAGAAAATAAAAATTCTCGGAATGTCCTGAAACTCCACGAAACACCTTACAATAAATAATAAATAATCCTCGCCAAAGATGAAGGCCGGGGGCCCACACCCTGTTCACGAGGGTGGGGGGCGCGCCCCTCCCCCCTGGGCGCGCCCCCCTACCTCGTGGGCCCCCTGGTGGCCCTTCGACGCCAACTCCAACTCCATATATTGGCTTTCGGGGAGAAAAAAATCAGGGAGAAAGTTTCATCGCGTTTTACGATACGGAACCGCCGCCAAGCCCTAATCTCTCTCGGGAGGGCTGATCTGGAGTCCGTTCGGGGCTCCGGAGAGGGGAATTCGTCGCCGTCGTCATCATCAACCATCCTCCATCACCAATTTCATGATGCTCACCGCCGTGCGTGAGTAATTGCATCGTAGGCTTGCTGGACGGTGATGGGTTGGATGAGATTTATCATATAATCGAGTTAGTTTTGTTAGGGTTTGATCCCTAGTATCCACTATGTTCTGAGATTGATGTTGCTATGACTTTGCTATGCTTAATGCTTGTTACTAGGGCCCGAGTGCCATGATTTCAGATCTGAACCTATTGTATTTTCATGAATATATGTATGTTCTAGATCCTATCTTGCAAGTCTATAGTCACCTAATATGTGTTATGATCCGGCAACCCCGAAGTGACAATAATCGGGACCACTCCCGGTGATGACCGTAGTTTGAGGAGTTCATGTATTCACTATGTGTTAATGTTTTGTTCCGGTTCTCTATTAAAAGGAGGCCTTAATATCCCTTAGTTTCCATTAGGACCCCGCTGCCACGGGAGAATAGGACAAAAGATGTCATGCAAGTTCTTTTTCATAAGCACGTATGACTATATTCGGAATACATGCCTACATTACATTGAGGAACTGGAGCTAGTTTTGTGTCACCTTATGTTATGACTGTTACATGATGAACCACATCCGGCGTAATTATCCATCGCTAATCCGGTGCCTACGAGTTTTCCATATACTGGTTTACGCTTATTTACTTTTTCGTTAGTACTGATACAATCACTACAAAATACCAAAAACTTTACTTTTGCTGTCTTTACTTTGTTACCATTACCACCACTATCATATTACTTTGCTACTAAACACTTTGCTGCAGATACTAAGTTTTCAGGTGTGGTTGAATTGACAACTCAGCTGCTAATACTTGAGAATATTCTTTGACTCCCCTTGTGTCGAATCAATAAATTTGGGTTGAATACTCTACCCTCGAAAACTGTTACGATCCCCTATACTTGTGGGTTAGCAAGACCTTTTTCTGGCGCCGTTGCCGGGGAGCATAGCTCTATTCCTTGAGTCACTTGGGATTTATATCTGCTGGACACTATGAAGAATTTGAAAGATGATCGAACTACTATTTTGCCCTCAACTACGAGGGGAGGTAAGGGATTGCCATCTAGCCTTGCACTAGATTCTCCTTCTGTTATGAGTAAGTTTGCGACACCTAAACCTACTACTGCTATTGATTCTGATATGTCGCATGTTATTTATGATGCCACTTCTGCTATGCATGATACTTATGATGAAACTACTTCTATGCTTGATACTACTGTGCCACTCGGTGAATTTCTTAATGAGCAAATTGCTAGGTCTAGAGAAATAGAAATTATTGAACCTGAACACGATGATGTTAGTGATGATGAACCTATGCCTGCTATTCCTGAGGGTTATCTTTTTAGTGCTGAATCTTTTGAAGCTGTTGTTGCTTGCCAGGATAGTCTTGAACGTAAGAGGTTGCTAATTAAGTGGAGTAAAGAATCTTTTAGAGGAAGGATGAGACCCGATCCTGCTTTTGCTACTTCACCTATCTGTGTCTCTGATTATGATTATTATGATATTTCTGTCAATCCAAATATACTTATTTTGGTTGAATCTGATCCTTTTTATGGCTATGAATCTGAAACTATTGTGGCACATCTTCGTAAGTTAGATGATATAGCTGCCTTGTTTACTAATAATCTTAGATCGCGCCACCTTTATTTACTTAAAATATTTTCGTTCTCATTAAAGGGTGATGCTAAGAAATTGTTTAATTCTCTTGATCCTGGTTGTGTGCAAAGTCCCCAGGATATGATTTATTACTTCTCTGCTAAATATTTCCCTGCTCATAAGAAACAAGCTGCTTTGAGGGAAATATACAATTTTGTGCAAATTGAAGAAGAGAGTCTCCCACAAGCTTGGGGGAGGCTTCTCAAGTTACTTAATGCTTTGCCTGATCATTCTCTTAAGAAACCTGAAATATTTGATATCTTTTATAATGGACTAACTGATGCTTCCAGAGATTACCTGGATAGTTTTGTTGGTTCTCTTTTCAGGGAAAGAACACTGGATGATGCTGAACTTCTATTGAATAATATGTTGGCTAATGAAAATAATTGGGCACCTCCTGAGCCAACTCCTGAGCCAGCTCCTGAGCCAATTACTGATCCTATTCCTAAAACAACTCCGAGGAAGAGAGGTGTTCTATTTCTCAGTCCCGAAGATATGCAAGAGGCAAAGAAATCTATAAAAGAAAAAGGTATTAAAGCTGAAGATGTTAAGAATTTATCTCCTATTGAAGAAATACATGGTCTTAATTTACCGCCTGTTGAAGAAGTATATGATCTCAATTACTTATTTACTGAAGAACCTCCCGATATCCCGATACAGGTAGTAAAGGTAAATTCTCTCTATAGATATGATAAAGCTGAAGTTCCTCCTACTAAAATTGCTAGTCAGTGCTTGGATGAGTTTGATGACTTTATGTTTAAGCAAGATGACTTTAATACTTATTTTGGTAGACAATTAAAACATAATACCTTTATGATTAAACGCTTGAGTGATTATATGGCTGATATTAGAGGTGAACTTAAACTTGTTAGCAAACATGCTTCTATGGTTACGACTCAAGTAGAACAAGTACTTAAAGCTCAGAAAGAAGTGCTCGATGAAATGAATAGTAAGAAAAATGATTATGTTGTTAGAGTGGCTACTAGAACTGGTAGAATGACTCAGGAACCTTTGTATCCTGAAGGCCACCCTAAGAGAATCGAGCAAGATTCTCAGATAAATAATATTGATCTGCCTAGTTCTTCTAAGAGGAAGAAAAAGAAAAATGATAGGACTGTGCAAACTTCTAGTGAACCTATTGCTGAACCACCTGATAATCCAAATGATATCTCTATGTCTGATGCTGAAACACAATCAGGTGATGAACGTGAACCTAGTGATAATGTCAATGATAATGTTCATGTTGATGCTCAACTTAGTAATGATAATGATGTAGAAGTTGATCCTGCTGTTGATCTTGATAACCCACAATCAAAGGATCAACGTTATGATAAAAGAGGCTTTGTTGCTAGGAAACATGGTAAAGAAAGAGAACTATGGGTTCAGAAACCCATGCCTTTTCCTCCCAAACCATCCAAGAAAAAGGATGATGAGGATTTTGAGCGCTTTGCTGAAATGATTAGACCCATCTTTTTGCGTATGCGATTGACTGATGTGCTCGAAACAAATCCTTATGCTAAGTATATGAAGGATATTATTACTAATAAAAGAAAGATACCTGAAGCTGAAATTTCCACCATACTTGCTAATTACACTTTTAAGGGTGGAATACCAAAGAAACTTGGAGATCCCAGAGTGCCTACTATACCATGCTCCATTAAAAAAAGTTATGTTAAAACTGCTTTATGTGATCTTGGAGCCGGTGTTAGTGTTATGCCTCTCTCTTTATATCGTAGACTTGACTTGAATAAGTTGACACCTACTGAAATATCTTTGCAAATGGCTGATAAATCAACTGCTATACCTGTCGTATTTGTGAGGATGTGCCTGTTGTGGTTGCAAACGTTACTATTTTAACGGACTTTGTTATTCTTGATATTCCCGAGGATGATAGTATGTCTATTATTCTTGGAAGACCTTTCCTTAATACTGCAGGGGCTGTTATTGATTGCACCAAAGGCAATGCCACTTTTCATGTTAATGGCAATGAGCACACGGTGCATTTTCCGAGGAAACAACCTCAAGTTTATAGTATCAACTCTATTGAAAAAATTCCATCGATTATATTTGGAGGTTTTGAATTTCCTCTCCCTACTGTCAAGAAAAAGTATGATATTCTTATTGTTGGGGATTTTCATATCCCCGTTGAGGTAACTTAGTGTCATTCGAAATTTCTCCGGTTCCGTGATTATTCGGAATGAGTTTGTTAACAAGACTTGATCAACCTTGTTAGTGGATTCATTTTGACGGTCACGAGATGGATGAAACCAGAAGCACAACCTTTTGTACCCTTTTTATATTTTCTGTTATTTAGTAGAAATAAAGTAAAATAGTATTTTTCTGTCTGTTTCCTGACTTATCCGTGCAATATAAAAATACCCCGAAAATAAAAGTCCTCAGAATGCCATGCCAATTTAATATGATTTTTTTGGGAATATTTGAGAATTTACTGTGCAAAAATTACCACGGGGGGAGCTGCCACCTGGCCACAAGGGTGGAGGGCGCGCCCTACCCCCTGGGCGTGCCCCCCTGCCTCGTGGGCCCACGGTGGCCCTCCTCCACTTATTCCTGCACCCATCTTCTTCCTCTGTCTCACACAAACACGAAAAACCAACTCAAGCACGAGTTCCAGCCCCCGTTGCTGTGATTTTCGATCTCCTTGCTCAAAGCACCTCTCGCAAAACTGTTTGGGGAGATTGTTCCTTGGTATGTGACTCCTCTATTGGTCCAATTAGTTTTTGTTCTAGTGCTTTATTCATTGCAAATTTGTGCTGCATAGGTGACCATGTTCTTGAGTTTGCATGTCAAATTTATATGGTTCCAAGTAGTTCTAATGCTTGATATAGGCCCTAGGCACTTGTGGGAGTTGTTGCTATCAATTTTATTGAGGTTGGTTCACTTTTATTTGAAGTTACTAAAAATTTCAGAAATTTTTCAGAGGAAACAATATGCTTAGGAGGATGTTCCAAGGTGGTCCTTCAAGGAAGCAAGGTCCCAGGCTTGCGATACGTGATGCTGACGAGGAACCACCAAGAGACGCTCCTATGAGGCCTTGTGAATGGCCATCGGAAAATTTTATGAATCAAGTAGGAATTAAAGAAGAATTTTGCGCATATTTGCGTAATGCCGATCTTGAGGACTTTGGAGCTGATAAATGCCCACAGTATCGTGACCTCACAAGTTCATTTGTGAGGAGGTTTGAGTTTTTAACTTCGCGAAATTCTCTTTCAGTCATGTTTGACCTTTATAATAAATCTTATACCATGGACTTAGAGGACTTTACTTCTGCTTGCAAACTTCCATCTTGGGGTAATGTCAGGGATCCCCCTAAATCTGAATATAGAGACTTTCTTTCTAGAATAACTGTGGGGGAATCTAGAGATATAGCGCGGGCCACTATAGGGAGCATTCACTTTCCTGCTATACATTATTTTGCTCTCTTTATTGGTAGATGTATAACTGCTAAGGATGAAGCATGTCACATGTGTGCTCCTGATCTCAGCATTCTCAGAAGTGCTGTGTTAGGAGACCAATCTTATCATATGGGCGCCATTGTAGCTCGTAGGTTGCATCAAAATAGGCATAACGGAGATTTCTTTGGAGGAATTTATGCAACCCGCTTAGCTAATTTTCTTGATGTAGACATTCGTGAGGGCGATATGGAGTTACCCTCTTTTTATTTAGATCTTGATTCTATGTTTTTCCACCAGTTCATTGAGAGGACTGGACCACCTTACCAGTATCGACTAATCTTTAACAAACGACATGTGGTCCGTGTTGCTCTTCCTGCTCCTACCTTCTTTGATTTTCAGGCGAGAGGAAGATATATTATTACCAGAGAGGAGGCAGATGAGTACGAAAGGAGAATGGAGGCTGCTCGACTCCATGCTACAACTCAGGCGGCGATAGCCGCTGCGTCACACTACGACCCCAGCTTCACCTACGGATATCCGCCAGGCCATCCCTGGCAATAGACCAACTTAGGCCAAAAGCCTAAGCTTGGGGGAGTACGTATTTCTCACCGACATTACATTAATGTTCACACACACACACACATTGCTAGATGTCGGTGCTCATACTTTTTCACTGTAATATCCATGCTAGTTTAAATTTCTTTTTCCTGCTTTCTTCTTGTGTGTTTGATAAACCTTAAGAAAAACCAAAAAAATTAGTTAGTTTACTTTCCATGCTTGTAGTAGAATTAAAAAGAAAACCCAAAAATATTTCCCGTTCTTCTTTTTACTTGTTGGGAGCTTTCCCGTGTAAATAGTTTTTATTTCTTTTCCTTTCTTTGGGGGTCGAGAAGACCATATTGAAAATGCTTAGTGGCTCTTTTATGCATAATTGATTATTTATACCTAGAGCCCATATTACTTGTCTACTCTCTTGAGTTGAATGCTTGCAGATTCCAACTTAGTCCAATGCACGTGCACTCTTATTATTATACACACCATTCGGTCGTGCAAGTGAAAGGCAATAATGATGATATATGATGGACTTATTGGGAAGAGAAAAGCTGGTATGAACTCGACCTCTCTTGTTTTTGTAAATATGATGATTCATCGTTCTTGATTCAGCTATTATGAAGTAAACATATTTGCAATGACATTTAGAGATTATAGTTGCTTGTGCCATGCTTGATTAGCTATGAGTTATAATGGTTTACCTTGCGTGCTAACATGCTATTAGAATGATTATGATAGGGTATGATGGGGTGGTATCCTCCTTTAAATGCATTGAGTGACTCGATTTGGCACATGTTCACGCATGTAGTTGAATCCAATCAACATAGCCTTCATGATATTTATGTTCATGGTGGATTATATCCTACTCATGCTTGTACTCGGTGTGAATTAATTTTAAATCATGTTTACGACTGTTGTCGCTCTCTCAGTTGGTCGCTTCCCAGTCTTTTGCTAGCCTTCACCTGTACTAAGCGGGAATACTGCTTGTGCATCCAAACTCCTTAAACCCCAAAGTTATGCCATATGAGTCCACTATACCTTCCTATATGCGATATTTACCTGTCGTTCCAAGTAAATTTGTATGTGCCAAACTCTAAACCTTCAAATAAACATTCTGTTTTGCATGCTCGAATAGCTCATATGTCAACTAGAGCTGCATCTTCCGTGTTAGGCGGGTTATTCTCAAGAGGAGTGGACTCCGCTCCTCATTCACGAGAAAATGGCTGGTATTCGGGATGCCCAGTCCCATGCTTCGTGCAAACTAAATCAAAATAACTGCAAACAAAACTCTCCTTGGGACCCGTTGAATGTTGGAGGCACTCGTTGTTTCGAGCAAGCCATGGATTGATGCTTGTGGAGGAGGGGGAGTATAAACTTTACCATTCTGTTTGGGAACCGCCTATAATCTGTTTAGCATGGAAGATATCGTCGTCTTTTAGTTGTTATGTTGACAATGAAAGTATGCCGCTCAAAATATAATTTATCTCTATTTCAAAATCGAGCTCTGGCACCTCTACAAATCCCTACTTCCCTCTGCGAAGGGCCTATCTATTTACTTTTATGTTGAGTCATCACCCTTCTTATTAAAAAGCACCCGCTGGAGAGCACACTGTCGGTTGCATTCATTATGATTGGTTTATATTGGGTATGACTTGACTGGATCTCTTTTACCATGAATTATAATGTTTAGTCAGTCCTTGATCTTTAAAGGTGCTCTGCATTTCTGTTTTGCGGTCTCAGAAAGGGCTAGCGAGATACCATTTTGTTATATTATGTTATGATTATTTTGAGAAAGTGTTGTCATCCGAGTTTTATTATTATGGCTCACTAGCTGATTATGTATTGATATGAGTAATTTTGAGACCTACGTGTTATTGTGAGTATGGTTAGCTCATAATAATTGCTGAAACTTGAATGCTGGCTTTTCATGTTTACAACAACAAGAGCAAACAGAGTTTATAAAAGTTTTTTTTTCTCTTTCAGTTTGTCAACTGAATTGCTTGAGGACAAGCAAGGGTTTAAGCTTGGGGGAGTTGATACGTCTCCGTCGTATCTACTTTTCCAAACACTTTTTTCCCTTGTTTTGGACTCTAACTTGTATGATTTGAATGGAACTAACCCGGACTAACGTTGTTTTCAGCAGAATTGCCATGGTGTTGTTTTTTGTGCAAAAAATAAAAATTCTCGGAATGTCCTGAAACTCCACGGAACACCTTAGAATAAATAATAAAAAATCCTCGCCAAAGATGAAGGCCAGGGGGCCCACACCCTGTTCACGAGGGTGGGGGGCGCGCCCCTCCCCCCGGGGCGCGCCCCCCTACCTCGTGGGCCCCCTGGTGGCCCTCCGACGCCAACTCCAACTCCATATATTGGCTTTCGGGGAGAAAAAAAATCAGGAAGAAAGTTTCATCGCGTTTTACGATACGGAGCCGCCGCCAAGCCCTAATCTCTCTCGGGAGGGCTGATCTGGAGTCCGTTCGGGGCTCCGGAGAGGGGGATTCATCGCCGTCGTCATCATCAACTATCCTCCATCACCAATTTCATGATGCTCACCGCCGTGCGTGAGTAATTGCATCGTAGGCTTGCTGGACGGTGATGGGTTGGATGAGATTTATCATGTAATCGAGTTAGTTTTGTTAGGGTTTGATCCCTAGTATCCACTATGTTCTGAGATTGATGTTGCTATGACTTTGGTATGCTTAATGCTTGTTACTAGGGCCCCAGTGCCATGATTTCATATCTGAACCTATTATGTTTTCAAGAATATATGTGTGTTCTAGATCCTATCTTGCAAGTCTATAGTCACCTACTATGTGTTATGATCCGGCAACCCCGAAGTGACAATAATCGGGACCACTCCCGGTGATGACCGTAGTTTGAGGAGTTCATGTATTCACTATGTGCTAATGCTTTGTTCCGGTTCTCTATTAAAAGGAGGCCTTAATATCCCTTAGTTTCCATTAGGACCCCGCTGCCACGGGAGGGTAGGACAAAAGATGTCATGCAAGTTCTTTTCCATAAGCACGTATGACTATATTCGGAATACATGCCTATATTACATTGAGGAACTGGAGCTAGTTCTGTGTCACCCTATGTTATGACTGTTACATGATTAACCACATCCGGCATAATTATTCATCGCTAATTCGATGCCTACGAGTTTTCCATATACTGGTTTACGCTTATTTACTTTTCCGTTGGTACTGTTACAATCACTACAAAATACCAAAAACTTTACTTTTGCTGTCTTTACTTTGTTACCGTTACCACCACTATCATATTACTTTGCTACTAAACACTTTACTGCAGATACTAAGTTTCCAGGTGTGGTTGAATTGACAATTCAGCTGCTAATATTTGAGAATATTCTTTGGCTCCCCTTGTGTTGAATCAATAAATTTGGGTTGAATACTCTACCCTCGAAAACTGTTGCGATCCTTTATACTTGTGGGTTATCAAACACCCATGGAAAAATAAAATAATAATCTTACTATATATTTAGGTGAGTAATCTATACATACTTTAACGAATTATAGCCCCCATATTTTTCTTAATATATACACTTAAATGTTGCATTGTTAATACATGATAAGACAACAAAGAAAGAAGTGCCTCAATATGTTGTTTCATTATTTGTTGGAGAAAATGCAATCAATAATTATATTACTTAAATATTGGCGCTTGATATCTTAGTATATGTCCTTTCACCTACTACACAAAAGCCTATTCGAGGCGGACCTGAATTAGCTTTCCGTGGTGATTTTTCTACCTACCGCTCTTGGCGGTCTCAAATAGGTACCTCTTTTAGGTTGTGTGCCCAGTATCCACCTTGGACTGAGACCTCTCTGAGGCGCGTTTTTAGCATGCCCTATTGGAAAACGTGTTCATCCATGACGTCTTCTCTATGCGGGTCCGACTCGAATGGGTTGAAATACTGGTGGAGCGAACCTTGCTCTTTGTCGTCATATCCTGGGCACACATATAACGTGAATTTGACATCATCAGACTGTTGTAGACACAATACAAACAGTAAAAAGTACACCATACACTAATTTAACCACCATATGAAGGATTAGCACAATGTAGCAAGGAAGGAAAGTATTTCGTCACTGTTTTTTTGGTTTACGTGTTTACGTTGCAACTTGCCTCGTGATTTCACGACCAATGAACGATGAGATGCAAAAAAGTGGGGGAGCATGATGTCCTTTTGTTGATGAGAAAGTACATGTCACACCTCAATATTGTAACATATATGCGATGCTTTTTTTTAAACACAGTACAAACGCAAGCGCTCATATACACGCGTATACACTCATCCCTATGAACACGCACCCCCTCTGTGAGCACCTTCGAAAGACTGAGCCGGTATATCATCTTGAAATTTACGAAGTCACCATAGGCACCTCGTCGTCGATGGGAACATTTTCTCCCACTGAATGCGCATCGCCGGAAATCCTGAAATAATCAAGGAAAAAATGCGAGCACCAGGACTTGAACTCTGGTGGACAATATGCCATACTTGTGTCTGTGACATTGTCCTATTGACCTGGCCGTCGAAACCACCTTTAATTCAGTGAACGTAAAACAATGCTTCATTGCTGTCATGCAACACTATTAGTAGTTAAAAAAATTAATAGCTAGCTGCTAGTAGCTCAGATGCAAATATAACAGTGAACACTTCAAGTCAAAGGAACGAGCACCACTTTTGATTCCTCTAAAACTGAGACTAGCTAGCTACTAGTAGCTCCGATGTCTTTGCTCCAATTTATTCTTCTTTTGAGAAAGGAGTGTTGCAGCATCAGTTGTCGTTTCCTGTCCACAGGCTACAAATCTTCGAAAGCACAACATGTTCCCGTTGTTGATGTGGTTGTTGTCGCCACAGTGAAGCGCACAAGGAGAACGTGCCCTCCGAGACCACTCTAACTCCAATATGGTTTGAGTGACAGTCTCATGCTTGGCAAAGCGGCGCAAAAGGCAGGGACCGGGTGGGCGCATGATGATTGATCATCAGGCTGCAACGGAGACCGCCAGTACTGAAGACCGCCAAAGTAAATTAAGCGATGATCAATCACACCCGGTCCTTTATGGCCTAATAACGCACATATATACATAATTTAGGGGAGACAACGGGATCCCACCATATCACTCCTCGCGCATATCACATTGCTATAGCTTTCCGTTGCTTCTTTATTTAATCGCTCCCACTCTCAGCATTCTCATAGTGCTCATCACTCCACCTGCATGTGCTCAATTTGTTTTCTCCAAATGCTATTTTCATTTAACACGCTTTGGAGAACCAAGAGTATGATTACGATTCACGACATTAGCAAATTATAAGCTCCACAGTTAGTTGTGCTGCTCCCGGTTTCATGGCTATAAAAACACCCTTGGGGAGCTTCAACAAGGCCATCACTCTCAAACCAGCTTGCCAAGCCTGAGGCAATCTAGCAGCTCCTGAGTTGTTGCCATTGACAAGCAGCTAGCTGCTAGCTTAGCCCCTCATAGAAATGAAGATGAAGATTGGTAAGGCCCCAGTGCTCCTGAAGAAGGCGGCGGTTATCTGCAAAGGCAAGACTGGCGTCGTCATGGCCAGGCTCCTCGACCTCGCCTCGACCCACGGCAAGATGGCCACGATCGGGGCCATCACTCACAGGATCCACACCCTCATTGTGGTGAGTCAGGAGAAGGGTGTCAAGGTGGACTACCACAAGACTTTGGTCCGCAAGGTCGAGAGGCAGACATGCCATGGGATGGTTGATGATCTGTGTCACCATTTACCATTGCTTGATCAAGATGATGGTGTTGGTGGCTGTCCTAACTGGACACTGCACCCCATCTTCAGCGACGATGACAATTGTTATTACAGTGATGAGTCCGAGGATGATGGAGTTGAGGCCTCGGTGATGGATGCGATGAGGAGCAACGAGGAGGCTGAGGAGCTGGCATTCAACATGGACAACGATATCGACCAGGCTGCCGAAATGTTCATCAGAAGGTTCCGTGAGCAGATGAACAAGAGCTTTTCATGAGGTTTCATTCCATGTGTACCTCCTACGAATGCTACCGCTAACAAAGTGACACTATAGAAGTGGTCCGTAGGCCCATAGATAGAGGTTGGGACGAATTGGCGCATAAACATGTGGGCATTGCCAGGATAGGAGATTTTTGTAGGCGTCCTCAAGTTAGAAGTTTTAACAGATATCTAGTACATGCTAAAATGTGTATTTCTTTGTGTGTATCTATTAAATGCATATTTTTGGATTACAAATCCTTTTCTATATTGTTCGATCTAGAATTCCTCACCTACTAAAAAAAAGACCACCACTGATAAGATATACTCGATCACCCTCCACCTCCAATCCCTACTTCGCTATAGATGGCTTCCTTCAGTTGATGGTAGCACGCTATACCTACCCCTCTAGAGTTCCTCACCTCTTCACAAAAGAATAGTCTGCACCTCATTTAGCAGTCCTAAGCTCGTAAGCAAAAAAACAAGACAAAAGAATAGTCTGCACCTCATTTAGCTCAGCTTCTGCCGTGGCGGAATCCGAATAAAGCGGGAGTGCAGGTTGATTTTGAATTTTTGATGCAATACAAGCTTCTTTTCGTAAATGTAGTAGTGGCCAAGAAATAATTGCTATCTCTTCTCGATGCAATGGCTGGAGAGGCAAACGGGTGCATCTGGTGCATGTGAATCAACCCGGTAGGACCCGTTGTACATATTTCTCGCTGGGCCTCCTGTCCATGGACTATAGTAATAACGTGCTTCTTACTATGACCACAAGCCGCTTCCCTCTATGACCACAAGGGACCTCCGCCGGCGAGGGGGCCGCCTCCGGCGAAGCCGCCCGCGAGGGCTGCGCCTGGTGGGTTGCCTGCTGGTGGTTCTGGCGCGGCTGCGGCTGCACCTCCGGTGGCTGCTGCAGCACCGGCTGCGGTTGCCGCGGCGGCAGCGGGTTCTGCACCGGCTGCGGTTGTGCCGGCCTCTGCGAGGGCGGCGGTGCCGCCTCTTCATGCAGCGGATCAGCAGCAGCCGCACAGGCCGTGGCCGAGGCAAATGGCTACCGGTCGGGGTGGTGCTTTCAACGGGGTAGCCGGCCGGAGCGGAGCTGCTTTTGGTAATGCCGGTCGTGGATCGGGAGCCTTCGCGGGAGACAACCGCAATCCTCCCCGTGGCCAGTGGGGAGATGACGGCTATGACGCGTACGGTCAGGGTTTACACAGAGGCTCCTCGTCCACAGGTGTTGGCCGAGGTTATGCTTGGTCAGATCAGGGTCATGATGGACAGAGCTTTCAGGGTCCGTCGGGGAATTTCGTTGAGGGCGCGGTTGGCCCCAGTCGCTTCCGCGGACGCTTCCGTGGTGGGCGCGGACGCTTCCGGGGGGGACGTGGTGGGCGTACTTTACCCGGTGCTGACGCCAACCTTTCTGATATGGCTACTGATGAGGCGTCTCTGAACCAGACAGTGGTGGAGACGGTGAAAGCTCTTGCTGATGTGGCTGTCCCGATGATTGCGCAGTCGGAGGATGCTGAGTCCGATAAAGGCTCGGAGAAGACCGGAGGTGACAAGCTGTCTAAGTGGGCGGCTAAGAAGAAGAAATTAATTTGTTTCCGCTGTGGGGAGACGGGTCACTTCATGGTGGACTGTTCAGCTGAGTTATGTGAGATTTGTCGGAAACCGAAGCATGTGGCGGCTGAGTGTCCGTTCCTTCTCGGTCCCAAACCGGCTCTTAATATCTACGGGCTGTGCTGCTCGGAGCTGATGTTCTTTGAGTCGCCCTCTGTGGCCTCGGTGACTCCTGCAGTTGAAACCTCCTTCCCTGGGGTGGTGAAAGTGGTCACTGGACCGCTCACTGAAGCCCAGATTATTCAGCAGTTGCGTGAGTTGGCCCCGGGAATTTTCAAATGGTCTTTGTTGAAGCTTTCTGATAATTCTTATAAGGTCGATTTTCCATCCAAAGAGGATCAGAAGAGGATTCTCAAGTTTGGCATGAGTCGAGTTGCTGGTACTAGTTTTGTGTTGCAGTTTGATGAGTGGAAGAAGAAGGAGCCGCAGGGCACACCACTTACTCAGATCTGGGTTCGCTTTTCGGGGGCACCGTCCGAACCCTTGGATGATTTTTTCGTCACGTGGAGCTTGGGGTCCTTGCTCGGAAAGACGGAGCAGGTGGACATGCCTTTCACTCGGGCTCATGGTGTTGCTCGTCTTTTGATTAGCGTGGCCAACATTCAGTTCTTGCCAGATGTGGTCAGATGGTGCTATCAGGGGGTTGCCTACATGTTGAACGTTGAGTATGAGGACCCGGACCTGTTTCAGGATTTTGAGGAGTTGTTACCGATGGATACCTCTGAGGGGGGTGGTGCTTCTGGGAACCGGGGTGAGGATGCACCCGGTGACGGTGACAGGGATTCCAGGCCCGTGGAATCACCTAAACCAACAGAGTCTGCTAAGGGGAAAGCTACGGGTTCGGCACCGTCCAACATGCTCCAGCTGGGTTCTGTTGGGGCCTTCTCTGCGCCCCCCCGTCTTTGGAGTGATCGTGTGGAGTTGGATGATCCGTCTGAGCACGTGCCACCGGGGATGCCGGAGGTTTTGAGGACATTGGGGGACGGAGGTCAGGAGGTCCTTCACCCCCCTTCATCCCCTGTGTTGCGACTGGGCATGACTCTTGACGAGTCGGCGGAGCTGCCTGGGTGTGCGGTCAGGGGAAGCGCTGTTCTTTCTCTCACCCCGAAGGTTCGGCGGGCTGAGGACGAGTCCAGTATGCAGGAGGTTTGTTTTTCGCATTCTCAGTCTTTGCTAGCATCAAATGGGTCTCCTGACTTGCGTGTGTCGGGTTCTGGTTGCTTGCAGGTGCCTTCACCGTCCTTTATGGCTAGGGAAACGGCGACTCCGCTTCCCATCGCCGATGGTGTGCCAGGTCTGGGGGTGGTTGCCTCACCGGCCCCCACAGTGTTGGGAGGGCTGGGTGGGGCCTCTGCTCTTTCTGCCCACGCTTCGGTGCGTGGTGGCTGGGTGGCCCCGGAGCCGCCGGCTGATGGCGGATCACCGGTTAGGCCGCCGGTTACCCCTTCGGCGCCGGTGACGGCGGTTTTGGGCGTCGCTGTGGGGGGAGGGGCAGGTGGTCTCTCCCCGTGCAGGGCTTCTCGTGATGAGGTCATCGCTTTTGGTGGCATCCCGGATCCTGTCTCGCAGGGGATACGGATCAGCGGGCGGTTGCAGGAGCAGCCGGACGTCGACGACATTCAACTACGGTGCGCTGTGAGAGCGGCCAAGTTGCAGGACGTCGAAACCACTACTGGTATGTCAGTCATTAAGTCAAATTCCATTTTGCATTTCACTGATAATGAGATCATCAACAATGCAAATCAGCTAGGAATTTCACTTGGTAATAATGATAGTCAGATTGCTAAATCAGTCAACGACATTCTTGATTTAGAAGCTGAGCGTGCGGTAGATATGATTCGTCACATTGCTGCAGTTAAACCAATGAATGATTCGGAGATTGATGCGCTTGGGGTGAGGGTCCTAGATGGTATGTGTGCCGATCTTGAACCTGATGGTCTCGAGGCGGAGGATGACTCACATCCTGATGCTTCTCGCCATGCTGATGACCATTTAGAGATAGATGATGAGGATGAGGGTCATATCCCTGTGGTTGATGTAGTCAAGCCTAAGTGGACATGGAAGAGAAAGGTTTATCCAGTCTCCGCTGTGCGTAGGAGCGCTAGGATTCGTACTGCTAAAAAATTTCATGATGACTTATGAGAGGCATTTTCTGGAATAGCAGAGGTCTTAGAGACTTGGCTAAAAGGAGGTTTCTGGCGGATGCTTCTCTGGAGCATCATTTGGATTTCATTGCTTTGTCCGAGACTGGAAGAAGTAATTTCACTAATCAATTTCTCGCCACTTTGTCTGGGGGGGTAGATTTTGATTGGCACTGCCTCCCACCTCGAGGAAGATCCGGTGGGGTTTTACTTGGGGTGAAGTGTGAAACGTTGGAGGTAAGGAGCGTAGTTATGGGCGAGTTCGCTGTCAAGTTTCGGGTTAGGTCTAAGGCAGATGGATTTGATTGGGCTTTGGTGGCGGTCTACGGGGCTGCTCAACCCGAGCTCAAACCAGATTTCCTGGCTGATCTGGTGCGCATCTGTGCTAATGAACAGTTACCTCTCTTAGTGGGAGGGGATTTTAACATAATCCGACGAAAAGAGGATAAGAATAATGCCAATTTTGACGGTCGATGGCCCTTTATGTTCAATACTATCATTGAGAGTTTGGATCTCAGAGAGATCGAACTCTCGGGTAGGAAATTCACTTGGGCTAATTCGTTACCGGTTCCGACTTTTGAGAAGCTTGACCGAGTGCTAGCTAGTGTCGAATGGGAACAGAAGTTTCCACTGGTAACGGTACATGCCTTGACTAGAGGTGTCTCTGATCATACACCGCTGTTAGTTGATTCCGGGGTACAAAATTTCGTGGGTAACAAGAATCTCTTTTCTTTTGAACTGGCTTGGTTCGAGTGAGAAGGCTTCCTAGAGTTGTTAGCTACAGAGTGGGCTAGGGACTCTGGAGGTAGGACACCTATCGACAAATGGCAATCCAAGATTAGACATCTCTGTCGTTTCCTTCGTGGTTGGGCTAAACACACGCATGGGATCTATAAGGTGGAGAAGGACAGACTCCTCCTTATCATTCAAAATTGCGAAGCTAAAGCGGAAACATCTATCTTAGATTCCACTGAGTTGGCAACAAAGATAGATGCGGAGATGAAGCTTAAAAAGCTTCTCCGTGAGGAGGAATTGAAGTGGGCCTTACGAGCCAAGGTGCGCAAAATCGTAGAAGGCGAGGATAACACTCAATTCTTTCACATGATTGCGAATGGGAAGCATCGGAAGAAGAGAATTTTTCAATTAGAACAAGATGAAGGAACCATAGTTGGTCAGGATAATCTCAAAGAATACATTACGAATTATTACAAGCAGTTATTTGGTAATCCGGTAGAGACTTTTGTGGAGTTGGATGAGTCTAGGGTTGAGGATGTGCCTCAACTTGAGACCGCCGAGAATGAGTTATTGACTGCTCCTTTTTCGGAGAAAGAGGTGTTTGAGGCTATTTCTCAAATGGAGAACAACAAGGCTCCAGGTCCGGATGGGTTTCCGGCGGAGTTCTACAAGAAGTGTTGGCATTTTATCAAGGGTGATTTAATGCCCATGTTTCACGAGTTCTTCGAGGGTCAGCTGCAGTTGTTCAAGCTGAATTTTGGGACGATTACTCTTCTGCCTAAGAAGACAGACGCTGTTCGGATCGAACAGTTTCGACCCATTTGTTTGCTAAATGTGAGTTTCAAGATCTTCACTAAGGTTGGCACAAATAGGCTTACACAAATAGCACACTCAGTAGTTCAGCCGTCTCAGACTGCTTTCATGCCGGACAGAAACATTCTGGAAGGGGTTGTTGTCTTGCACGAAACACTCCACGAAATTCACTCCAAAAAGTTGGATGGTGTTGTGTTCAAAGTGGATTTTGAGAAAGCTTATGATAAAGTCAAATGGCCTTTCCTGCAACAAGCGTTACGTATGAAAGGTTTTCATCCGGCATGGAGAAACCAAATTAACTCTTTAACGCAAAAAGGGAGTGTGGGGATTAAGGTGAATGATGACGTTGGTCATTATTTTCAAACTCACAAGGGCCTAAGGCAAGGTGACCCTATGTCACCGATTCTATTCAACATAGTGGCCGACATGCTGACTATTTTAATAGGTCGGGCAAAGGATGCAGGACAGGTAGGTGGTCTGGTTCCGCATCTAGTTGACGGCGGGTTATCTATTCTCCAATATGCTGATGATACTATCATATTTATGGAGAATGACTTGGCGAAAGCTAGGAACATGAAGCTGCTGCTGTGCTTATTTGAACAATTGTCCGGGCTTAAAATTAACTTCCACAAGAGCGAGTTGTTTTGCTTTGGAAGAGCTAATGATGAACGGGAATCGTATCAACAATTGTTCGGATGTGAATTGGGTTCCTTACCTTTTTCGTACTTGGGTATACCCATTCATCATCGTAAGCTAACCAACGCTAAGTGGAAAAGTTTGGAGGATCGGTTTGAAAAGAAACTGAGCTGTTGGAAAGGAAAGCTCATGTCATATGGAGGACGATTAATTCTGATTAACTCGGTCCTTACTAGTATGCCGATGTTTCTGCTATCCTTTTTCTTGGTTCCAGTTGGAGTTAGGAAAAGATTAGATTTCTACCGATCTCGTTTCTTTTGGCAAATTGACGAGCTTAAGCGGAAGTATAGACTTGCAAAGTGGGATATTATTTGCAGACCTAAAGACCAGGGTGGCTTAGGTATTGAAAATCTGGAAATCAAAAATATATGTCTCCTTAGCAAGTGGCTTTTTAAGTTGTCTTCTGAGACGGAGGCCACTTGGGCACAGCTTTTACGCAATAAGTATCTCTTTGCTAAAACCTTGGCCCAAGTGTCTGTGAGACCTTCAGATTCGCCTTTTTGGAAGGGGCTAATGAGAGTTAAACAATTATTTTACAACAAGACTAAATTCATTGTGGGGAATGGTACCACGACGAGGTTTTGGGAGGATACGTGGCTTGGGGAGACTCCACTAGCACTTCAATATCCTTCTTTGTATAACATAGTCCAACGTAGAGACGCCTATGTTGCTACTGTTTTACAGTCCGTTCCCCTCAATATCAGCTTTAGGCCGACGCTTGTTGGTAATCGTTGGGAGGCTTGGCTACATCTGGTTCGACGTTTGATGGATGTCAGGCTGTCCACTCACCCTGATCAGCTGCACTGGAAGCTTACTAAGAACGGTGTGTTCTCGGTCAAATCAATGTATCAGGATGTCATTAACTCTACGGTCTTACCTACCTCTTTACATGTCTGGAAAGTTAAGGTACCCTTACGTATCAAAGTGTTTATGTGGTTTGTGCATAAACAGGTAATTTTGACTAAGGATAATCTTGCAAGACGTAATTGGGTAGGTCCGTCTCGGTGTAGCTTCTGTGATCATTCTGAAAACATCAAACACCTCTTTCTCGATTGTCCGTTGGCTAAGATTCTATGGCGGTCGGTGCATATTGCTTTCAATATCAGTCAGCCTACCTCTATTAGTATGTTATTTGGAACATGGCTACATGGGGTGGAGTCTGACATTGCGAGACACATTCGTGTTGGCGTGTGTGCTCTTTTGTGGGCAATATGGAAATGCAGAAATGACTTAGTCTTTAACAGATCAACAAACTTTCATTTTTTGCAGGTTGTTTTCAGAGCCACAACGTTCATCCGTATGTGGTCGCTACTCACTCCGACGGAGGCCAGGGAGCGTTTGGTTACTGCGTCTACCCGATGGGAGATGGTAGCTCGGGTTATTTTCAACCGGTTTGGATGGCGGTCATGTAATAGGATAGAGTGATCCTATAGTTTTGCCAGCCGGTTGTGGCTTTCAGTTTTCTTATTTGCAGTTTTTTTGTTTAAGTATTGCACTTTGACTTGGATGTACTTTGGAGATTGGTTTCGCTTTATTAATAATATGAGCCGTATGCATCATTCTGATGCAGAGGCTGGGGCTCGGCCCCTTTTCCAAAAAAAATAAATAGCCCGCTATAGCCTGCTTTAGTCCGCTATAGCTCCGCTATAGCTGATTTGGAAGCCCACCCCTATTTTCCATAGCCCGCTATTTAAAACATTAGCAAGAACATACATTTTGGATAGAGCTAAACGGTTCATTTCCTTCCGAACTCCAAAACGAAATTACCTAAGCAATTTCATAGTGGACCAAAGACATCACCCCTGCCAACCATCACCATTCCAAGCACTCAAAGGTGCACAAAAGTATCTACCCTCCGCTATAGCTGATTTGGAAGCCCACCCCTATTTTCCATAGCCCGCTATTTAAAACATTAGCAAGAACATACATTTTGGATAGAGCTAAACGGTTCATTTCCTTCCGAACTCCAAAACGAAATTACCTAAGCAGTTTCATAGTGGACCAAAGACATCACCCCTGCCAACCATCACCATTCCAAGCACTCAAAGGTGCACAAAAGTATCTACCCTCAGCTCAGTGCTCTCAACGGAGCACCAACTCCGTATATGCACGTTTCTAAAAAAACTCATTTTTTTAAGGTTATAGATAGAATATGAAGGTTAATCTGAAGTACAAAGCACCCCAAACTTAATAAAAGTTACATCAAGGTCTTCAACTCCGTGATGACGTTGTGACCATTGAGTTCTATCTGCATGAGAAAAAAATGGATGCTCCGATTTATCAGGGAGATCTATTCTACTTTTACAGGTTGATGAGCGAGCGACAAAGAGCATGGAGGAGAGGCAAAGGTACACAGATCTCACATACAGGAACACAAAGCAGCGGAGGAAAGAAGAAGAACAATAGAGACGCGCTAGCTGCGACTTTCAGAATTTTGGGCATGAATCACATGGCCATGCCGGAGATCGCCGAGGAAAGCTGCCCACTCTCGTTGCTTTGGGCAAAACATTTTGTTAAGCCATGGATCAATGAGCTTTACAACATGATTAAAGGCAATTTGGGACCCCAATCAAAAGAGCGAATCCTAGCCCCGGGACAGACGCCCTTTGTGACCTCATTTAAATTGAATATATATACCTGGCTATAAGTTCCTTGCTTAGTTCCACTGTCAACATTCTTGTAGTGCTCACTCCACATGTCGAATTCTTTTCTCCAATATATGGTAGCTGCATTCACATGCTTTATCACGCGAGGTACCAAATGTTTGATGGTGACATGAGCAAAGTTTAATTATACGGCTAGTTGCATCCCCAGCTAGCTTCCGACTACAAATACACTATTGGAGCATCAGAACAAAGCCCATGACTCGTTTCTCTCGTCTCTGGATCCCAGTAACCTACACCATTTCTTTCTTTTTTCGAGGCTGAGGCATCCACAACTTGCTTGCTGCCCTTCATAAGCACCTGATCAGCCAGCTCTCACCAACAAAGATGAAGATCGGAAAGACTACGGAGATCTTGAAGAAGGCGGCGGTGATGTGCAAGAGCAAGACCGCCAGGCTCCTCATCCTCGCCTCGTTTCAATGCCGCAGAATGGCCTCGGGCCCGATGGTCTCTAAGAAGATCCACGCACTCACTCTGGCCGACCGGGCGAGAGTGGACTATCACAAGGCTTTTGCGCTCGGCACAATCGAGAAGAGACCAGTCATCGTCCATGGCGGTGACTTCGCGGCCAATCTGTCTCATCAGATGGAGGTGTTGGGACAAGATGATGGTCATGGTAGCTGCCAAGCTGACTGGTCACTACATTCCCTCTTCAACGATGACCATGTCAACTGCTGTTACAGTGGTGATCATGATGATGCAGATGTGCTACTGGATGCGTGCGATCAAGACGACGATGATGAGCTATCGGTCCTGGATGTGATCAGGAGCAAGAGAGAAGTTGAGGGGTTGGAGTTCAACATGGAGGAAGAGATTGACCAGGCTGCCGATATGTTCATCAAGAGGTTCCGACAACGACTGAACAATGGATTCTAGGGTCTAGCTTCCACATGGATGTACCTTGGCCTAGGTCTTCTCCTTTTTTTTCCAAGTGTCCACTTGATAGAAATTTTTGTAGAAATCAACATGAGTAGGAGTTGGTACTTAGCACATAATGATCTGTTTTGTCCTTTACTTTCCCAAATGCTATAGAACCAGTGTCATTTCTATAGCATTTGAAGCGAGCTCAGCTTGTGCCGTCGGATGTGGCGACACCAATCTTGATATTTGTATAGCGTTCGATCACCCCTAACAAATCACACCCTGAGTGTTCACTCCCTACTACCCCGCACGCGAACGCCGCTCGTTCTTAGTTGAGCGAAAAGGTGACAATCCGGCTAACTAGTCATCAGCTGCTACCACTTAATTAAAAGAGATACTGGAACTTCGGGATCATACAGAGCCAATCTACACCTTGGGACACTGTGTCTTTTGTTGCCTAAATGGAATACTTTCTCCCAGGGTTAAAAATTTCAACGAAAGTTCAGTGAAATTTTTGAAATTTCGCATATTTCATTCGGGTCCAAAATAATTTTAACCCTGAAATTTCAAGAAAGATTCAAAATAAATTTAAATTTGATTAGGATTCATTAAGATTTAGTGAAATTTGAAATCTTAAAATCTGAAATAATTTCTGAAACATGTGAATTCCAAAATTTCGCATATTTCGATGAAGTCTGAAATTATTTTGTTTCCGAAACTAATAACATGCTAGCTTTCCTGCCTCTTTAGTATTGCTTTTCACTCCCAACATTTCTATAGTGCTAACTCCACAATCCACATGCCAAATTATTTTCTATAGATCTTCCTTTCGTATGCTTATTTTCCAAGTTTCCTTTCACATGACCGGTGTGGTTGGTACCTCGTCTCAGGCTCTCAGCTAGATGCTGAGCCTACGACAATTTGCCAAGACAAGGCCGCCGCCTCACAGGCCCGTGGAGATGTGGTGTCAATGAAACCACGTCGTCTAGTCCCTCCATCGCGCCCCGTCTTCGGGTCAAGTTGACTTCCTTGACCCAGACCTTCAGTGAACATGATGCGGATCGCGTCATGGCGGGGCGTTGTCCTTCTTGAGCGGGAGACAAGTACCTCAGTGTGGCGTCTTTTTCCTAGGCGCAGACGATTGTGTGTTGTTGTCCTACGATGTACTTCGGATTGATGGCGTCCTGGGCAACACCTCGCCCTCGTCGAATTTATGTCGGTGGCGAAGTAGACAGTAGAAAGCGTCCTTGGCAATTGCATCGATGTTACCATAGCAACGGGTGTTGATGATGTCGCCTACGTGTTGGGTACGGGTGTTGCAAAGTAGTTGGATCCCTGAAATTTTGCATCTGAAACTAGCAATTTTCTCGGTCGCTCGTATGAAGTTCAGAGTTGAAACTTTAAGCGACGCAAATACTGAAGTTGTGTTCTTGTCTGTCGCTCGTACTAAGTTTCAAAAGTTAAAACTTCACATAAGTTTTTAAAACTCATCAAATCATATTTGAAATGAATATTTGAAAGCCCATGTGATGAGAGACATGAATATGAAAACATAACTTAATTTAAACTTTTTATTCAAAAGATATGAAAGATTAAAAATCGGAAGTAGAAAGAAAAAGCATGCGCGAGGGGCTCAGTCCCCCCAAACCTGCGTGTCACAAATCCTCTCCCCTTGTTCTTCAACTTCATTGACTTCGGCTTCTATTAAGCTGGACGTGAGCGACGCCACGTCATCATCTCCGGGCGAGCAGAACATGGACTTCATCATGACAGGCCTGACGGTGTTGTCTCTCCGAGTGTGGCAGTGGTTCGGTGTCGACCTCATCTATAGTGGCATCCGGAGCAACAAAGGGTTAAAAATGAGTTTCGCATTGTCGTGTTCAGCAGCACCAACTTGACGAGACGTACGGCGGGTGACACCACAGTGCCGATTTGAAGACGCGGTGAGCTTCACATCTTAGTCCTCCACAGTGCTGGCTTGACGACGTAGAGAGGATCTGGCGTCATGGCGATGAGATCTACATCCTCGTTCACCATGATGCCGGCTTGATGAAGTGGACAAAGGGCGTGATGGCGAGCTCCGAGTTTTCGTCTCCAGCAGTGTCCATCCGGCGCGACGAAGTAAAAGGCGGGCCATGTGATGACATGCTTTGTGTCATCGCCCTCTAGGGCACTGACTTGACGACATACAAGGTAGGCGGTGCCATAGCAAGTAAGCTCCTCGTCCTTCATGGTGTCGGCTTGACGACGTGGATGGCGGACGGCAGCGTGGTGGTGAGCACCGCGTCCTCGTCTTCAGCGGGGTCTGGCCGGCGCAACGAAGTGAATGGCAGGCTGCGTGACGGTGAGCCCCCTGATCGTTGTCCTGCAAACAAATTAAAGACGATTGATCTTATCCCAACGCGTAGACGTTACTTAGCCAAGAGGATCGGGAACAATTTAACAAGTTTTATCTTGTGCGCTAGCTAGAATATCTCGCTCAATCGTATCTTGCACAACTAAGGAAAATATAGAATCATACTGTGTCATCTCACATGCCTGACTGGCTGTACGTGGATCTTCATGGAAATTTCAATGCCGCCTAAACAAGACACCTCCATGTGCTTATATCTCGGAGGTTCATCCATTTTATTTAATTTTAGCTGGTTAGTATACGGGTATTTGGGTATGTATACGCGTGCTGGCTGGCCAGTACGCGGGTACTCATACATATACTGCCAGGTACCTTGCCTGCATTTCACAGATGTAGACTTGGCATTGAAAGTAGTAGATGTATGCAGGGTTAAATTTTTTAATAAAATTTCAGTGAAATTTTTGAAATTTACGCATAGGGGGCGTGCTACACATCAGCCGGCTGATCTTTTTAAATGATCAGCCGGGTCGCGAGCCGTCAGATCTGCCGCATCGACCGGCCGAGCGCGCCTCCACCATTGCAACACGGGTCTTGTTGTAGAATTATTCTGCAACACGGGTCTTGCAGCAGGATTTTTTTGCAACAACTGTTTTGTTGCAAAAACGTTTTTGCAACTAAGGTTTTGTTGTAATTTTTTTTTTCAAATGAGGTCTTTTTGCAGAATTTTTTCGCGAGAGGTTTTGTTGTAAAACATAAACCCGTCGTAGACCACTGCAACACCACATATGTTTTAGAAGCATAGCCCATGTTGCATGAAAATGGTATGTAGGCCCTCACTTGATGCGTGTCATCCAGGGAAGGTGGCGGACGCGGCCGCTGCGATCCGCCGGTTGATAGTAAGCGTTTCCTTATTTCAGTCGGGTCTGAAATATTTTTAACCCTGAAATTTCAAGAAAGATTCAAAATAAATTTAAATTGGATTAGGATTATTAAGATTAAGTGAAATTTGAAATATGTGAATTCCGAAATTTTGCATATTTCGATGATGTCTGAAATTATTTTGTTTCCGAAACTCAAAACCTTGTATGTACGTGTAGAATATTAGCCAGCATGCGTGTGTAAAGCTATACCCCAGACCATGTAGTGCAAGCAAATACTCCCTCCTTCCCAAAATATAAGGTGCATTTGACTTTACACGGTCTTCGATGCATGACTTTGATCACTAATATATACCAAAATACATGGATTGAACATGTATTAACTGTACCATCGTATTTGTCTTGCAAAATAATTTTAACTCATATGTTTCGTAATAATTTTGTAGACATACAATAAGTGAAAATAATAGTCAAAGTTATGCGATGAAGACCAAAAAAGTCAACGCGCGCCTTATATTTTGGGAAGGAGGGAGTATATGTTTATGATAGTTGATCTTCACTAATTTTAATTCTCTTAATATGCGCCTTTCACCTCACTAAGTGTGCCATGTCAACATCTGCTAACATTATTTTGCAACCCATGCATACTCTTTATTTACACATAGTAACTCTTGATTTGGATCATTTTCTTCATACATAATACCTCTAAAATTAACCTTTAAATTTTCGCCGCAACACGCGACCAAATTAAACCACCTAGTATCAGTTAAAGTTAATCCAAGGATTGACTAGTGCATGTGCATACACGCGCGTACGTGTACTTATCAAGTATAGACGTGCACAGTCTGCACTTAAGAAAAACCGTTCATATCTGAACTTAAAATTTTCTGATTAGTACAAAGCACAAAACACATCAAACAGCCACGCACCTAGCGATCTTCTACCCTCGTTCCAGTCTCTCGACCCCATCGAATCCGGAAACTTGGTAATTAACTAGGATCATATCACCCGTAATGCATCATGAATCTGATTAACCCTATCATCATCATACAAACAAACAAAATGAGACCCACGAATGCTATAGCTACATCCCGCCGAACGCTTTTATGCTTGCCGCCGGCGGCAATCGCCAAGGCCGCGTCTCCGTCGCCCTCCTTATCCTCAGTGGTCTCTAGTGGTAGTGGTTCGGGCTCGATTTGCAAGAAGCACCTGCAGATGGGGCACCTGTCAATCTTCTTGAGCGCGAGCTTCAAGCACGCACCATGGAAGACGTGGGGCCTAGAGCACCCCGGCCACGCAGCAAGATCGTCTCCCTCGAGCAGGTGCAAACAGACGGGGCAATCCAGCCCAGCTGCTTCGCTCTCCGCGATGCGCCGCATCGGCGCCGTTTCCGGCAGGCGGTACTCCATTCCGCCATGGCACTGGCACTCGGGCCACGGCTCCTCGGACAAGCCCTCTACCACCGCGTGCACGCTCTCCCTGCGCTCCGGGGTGTCGTCAGCGTCCGGGAAGCTAAACACGCTAAAGCGCACCTCGACTCCGGCTCGCCGCCCAAGGCGGTGCTTCATCTCGGGCAACAAGATCAAGTCCGACCATAGGTCCCGGAGCCTTTCACGGAGGTGGCCGGGGTATACCATCGCGGACAGCGACGCGCCGACCAACCGCAGAGCCCTCGCAGTGTCGCGGGCAGGCGGGACGACGAACCGAATCGTGTGCCCCTCCGTGCCTCCCCGCACTAGCTGCTCGCCTCCGTCCGACGGCGTCGAGAAGAGGGTGTGACGGTAGACCACCACGATCTTCATGCCGTCTCCTTTTTCTTGGCTCTTCTGCGTGAAAGTGGTCATCATGGCTGCAGTATTTAACTCCTCGTAGGTTCCGTCATCGTCATCATCAGAACTCAGCGTCTCTTCTTCTTCATCTTCATCTTCGTCCACCTCCTCTTCAACCTCTTCCTCCACCTTCGGCGTAGCAGGAGGGTAACACTTAAGCTGGATGACGCTCGGTCCGTCCATGGAGTACGGTTGTTATCTGGATATTCTCCGCCTGTAATCCTCAGTGGTGAACAATAGCTCTCGCCCGTCACGTCAATGGATCGCCTGCTTTGGTAGTGCGTTCGTGCAAGCATATGCTCCTGAGCATATATGGGCGATGATTCGTCTGCCGATTCCGAATTGCGCTCTCAGAGGAAGAGTAACTCCTCAGTTGTACTCGGACTCCGGCAAAAATAGATTCCAGATTCCCCTATCATAATTCGGACTAAATCTCTGACCCATCCCGATGAGGATTCGGACTCTCGGAGCCGCCCGCGATCATCCACGTAGTCACGTACGGATCGAGGCCTACGGGTCATGCACGTAGGCACTCGTGCCAATGTTGGAGTCCTTGTGAACCACCCTTTTCTTTTCTCCCGGAAAAGAAACCACTTGTGTCGCACCGTGTCTTCGATGTTGCCATCACAAGTTTCACACTATGGACACCATGAGAAAGTACTGCTGAAACTCCCACCCATGCACGCATCCATCGCGTGGTAGGTTCTGCGTTTGAACGGAGGAGAAGGATTAGAAGAAGCTGCACCACAGAAGACAATTAACTAACCTTTGTGATTTAACTAAGTGAGATGCACACGGATCGGCGAGCGGCAAACTCACCGGTGTGCGCGTACCTTTACAATCTGTCATTAAGCCCAAGGAAACTGCCAAGAACAAAGGCCACTCGCTTTGGTTTGGTTTCCTTCAGGCATTCCGGCAAAGCAGTCATCAGCTGCTACCACTTAGTTAAAAGAGGTACTGGAAATTCGGGCTCGTATAGAGCCAATCTACAGCTTGGGCATGCGTCTTTACGCCTATAGTTGGAATACTTTCTTCATTTCATTCCCCATTGCTAGCTTTTCACACCTCTTTAGCTTTGTTTTCCACTCCCAACATCCCCATAGTGCTAACTCCACATGCCAAATTATTTTCTATAGATCTTCCTTTCATATGCTTATTTTCCAAGTTTCCTTTCATATGCTTTAGGCGCTAGAAAGGTTTGATCGTGACATGAGCAAAGTTTTGCACACACTTGGATGCCCAGTTCCTGACTATAAAATATAAATGTAAGATTGAAGCGTTCCTACTCCCTCGTAAGGGAGCCGCGTTGGGTTTTATTGATCGAGACAGGAAGCCCCTGTCGTGGCGTACAAGTTTCCATCTATCGCTAGGATACGATGGTTTACAGGAGAGAAGAAACCGAACAGGATACTAGAGAAAGAGAGAGATAGAGATAGGATAGAGATTGAGATTACATGAGTTTAAACAAGCTTCTATCTCTAAGTCTAACACCCTCCCTTAATCTCAACTATCCTACATTAAGATTCCTCTTGAACTCCTCAAATGGTTTGCTTGATAAGGCTTTAGTGAAGCCATCTGCTATCTGATCTTTGGAAGGAATAAACCTTATGTCCAACTTCTTCTCTGCAACTCTTTCTCGCATAAAGTGAAAATCAATTTCAATGTGTTCAGTTCTACCATGAAAAACTGGATTTGCAGAGAGATAGGTGGCTCCCAAGTTATCACACCATAAACATGACACACGATGTTTCTTTATTCCCAGTTCACTAAGCAATGACTCCAACCAGATGATCTCAGCAGTGGCATTGGCTAGTGATTTATATTCAGCCTCAGTACTTGACCTTGACACTGTAGCTTGTTTTCTAGCACTCCAAGAAATAAGATTAGAACCAAAGAACACTGCAAATCCTCCAGTTGACCTTCTGTCATCGTTACATCCTGCCCAGTCAGCATCAGAGAAAGCACTGACAAGAGTGAAATTAGAGCGTCTGAACTGAAGGCCTAAGCTTACAATATGTTTTATATAGCGTATAATTCTCTTAACAGCTGTCCAGTGTACTGTAGTAGGTGCATGTAGGTACTGACAAACCTTATTAACAGCAAAGGATATATCTGGTCTTGTCAATGTTAAATACTGCAAAGCCCCCACAGCACTTCTGTACCTTGTGCCTTCTTCTTCCTTGAGTGGCTCTCCCTCAAAAGCTGAAAGCCTTTCTGAAGAAGACAATGGTTTAGGTGAAGGTTTACAATCCTTCATTCCCATACGAACCAGAAGTTCAGTAGCATATTTCTCTTGACTAAGTACTATGCCATCTTGAATTTTCTTGACTTCAATTCCCAGAAAGAAGTGTAGATCACCAAGATCTTTCAAAGCAAACTCTGAACTCAGATCATGCAAGAGAGCATTAGTGGCACTTTGTGAAGAGCTTGCAACTATAATATCATCAACATATATCAGTAAATATATAACAGTGTTTGCCTTGTTGTAAATGAAGAGAGACGTGTCAGCTTTTGATGCAACAAAGCCAAGACGTCTTAACTGAGAACTCAACCTTGAGTACCATGCTCTTGGTGCTTGTTTCAGTCCATAAAGTGCCTTATCAAGTTTGCACACATAATGAGGTGCATTATTTTCTGCATACCCAGGTGGTTGTCTCATGTAAACCTCCTCTTCCAGAACATCATGTAAAAACGCGTTCTGAACGTCTAGCTGTCTCAAGCTCCATCCCCTGGCATTGTTGAGGAAATCGTTAACTGGTAGCTGCTCGGTTGGCTGGCGAGTAGGGGATTAATCGGCTAATCGGCAAGTTAATCGGCCAGTTAATCAATTAATCAGGTGGTTTATCGGTTTAT
Source organism: Triticum timopheevii (assembly GCA_963921465.1). Lineage (NCBI taxonomy): Eukaryota > Viridiplantae > Streptophyta > Magnoliopsida > Poales > Poaceae > Triticum > Triticum timopheevii. The sequence continues at coordinate 434,519,855 of OY997270.1, forward strand.
CGGCTATTCGGTGACACTACGAGTAGGGATTAATCGGCAAGTTAACTGGTTAATCGGATGAATTCTTGAACGGGGTCCCCTGGACACAGCAATAGATAATACAAGCCTAATGGTCGCGGCTTTAACAACAGGGCTGAAGGTATCTTCATAATCCAAGTCGTAACGCTGTTTAAAGCCTTTTGCAACTAAACATGCTTTATACCTGTCAATTGAGCCATCTACCTTCTTTTTGATTCTGTAAACCCATTTACAATCAATAATATTTTTACCTCTTGGTTCCGGTACAAGGTGCCATGTCTTGTTCCTCATAAGCGCCATGTATTCCTCATCCATTGCATTTTTCCATTTCTGATCCTTCAGTGCATCCTCCAACTTTGTTGGTTCTCCTGCGACACATAACATTCCATATCGTATAGTGCCATCAGTTCGAACTTTTGGGTTTCTAATACCTTTTTGTAGCCGAGTCGTAACTCGTGAAGTTGCTTGTGGTTGATGCCTTGTAACCTGCTGTACAGGAGATGGTGTAGAAGACTCGATCGCAGAGGATCCTGGAGAGAACCTGGACCCGCTTTGCATAGAAGATCCTGCATCCTGTGGTGTGGCAGAAGAATTTATTGCATCATCAACACCAGCCGCAGAAGATCCCGTGGAATCAGCCTGCACATGCGCATGCAGCTGGGAATCAACGCTAGACGCGCTTCCTGCCATTGGCGACACGGGGGACGCGGTTTCTGGTGCTGACGTCGCTGTCGCGGGCCTACATGCAGGATGCGGGTTGGCAGGTGATGACGTGGCGCCTGCAGGCTGGTGCGCAGCCCTTCTGCCTGGAGCGCGATCCCGAGAGAATCTGCGTGCGTGATCCGATGAAGTCTGCAGCACAGGAGTTCCAGGTGACGCAAAATCTTCCTCGTGTTCCACCCCTGCTTCGTCATCTTCTGGCACATGAAATATAGCTCTGTTTTCTGCAAAAATTTGATCATTCTCTGCACCGTTTTCTGCACCGTCTTCTGCTGCATCCTCTGCATGACCCTGCACATAAGTAGTACTAGTAGGATCATCAGTTGGGTTAGTACAATCGTCGCCCCCTTGATCAAAGTTTTGGAGATTGGGTGGAAGAAGAAGAATTTCTTTCCTAAGAAGTGCTCCAGCATTTGGATGAAGAGACTCAAAAGGATACACTGATTCATCGAACACAACATCTCGAGAAATATATACCCTGCCGGTGGATACATCTAGGCATTTAACTCCTTTGTGAATAGGACTATACCCAAGAAATACACACTTCTTAGAGTGGAAAGCAAGTTTTCGTGTATTGTATGGGCAAAGATTGGGCCAGCAAGCACAACCAAACACACGAAGAGATTTATAATCAGGAATAATGCTAAAGAGGCGTGTGATGGGAGTTTCAAACTTGATGACTTTGCTAGGAAGTAAATTTATGAGATATGTGGCAGTCAAGAATGCTTCATCCCAAAATTTTAAAGGCATGGATGCATTTGCTAGCAGGGCTAACCCTACCTCAACAACATGACGATGTTTTCTCTCAGCAGAACCGTTCTGTTGATGTGCATGGGGACACGAAACATGATGAGAGATACCAAGTTGCTGAAAAAAGAGATTAAGTTTCTTGTATTCACCTCCCCACTCGGTTTGCATGGCAATGATCTTAGTGTTTAGTTTTCGCTCAACAAAATTCTGAAAATTCTTGAAAACTTGAAACACTTCAGATCGTTTCTTAAGAAGATAGATCCAAGTAAATTTTCTATAATCATCAATGAAGCTTACATAATAGGAATGTCTACCAACAGAAGTAGGAGCTGGCCCCCAAACATCCGAGAATACAAGTTGTAAGGGTGCAGTGGAACTGCTGACAGAAATAGGGTATGGAAACTGATGACTTTTAGCTTGTTGACATGGATCACAAACCGACTCAACGCTAGACTCATAAGAGTGGGGATGTTTATTCTTACTAAGAACGAGCTTAACAATAACTGATGAAGGATGACCTAATCTACTGTGCCACTTTGCTGAAGAAGGCTTGACAGCAACTAAAGCATGTTTATTTGATGATGATGACGCCGATATGATTGGGTAGAGACCTCCCATGCACTTGCCTCTAAGAAGAACCCTCCTCGTGTCCAAGTCCTTAACCAAAAAGAAGTAAGGATAGAATTCAATGAGAACACGATTATCAAGGGTAAATCTATGAACAAAAAGAAGATTTTTTGATGTTTCGGGCACATATAGAATTCTGTTTAGATTGAAATTTTTTAAGGGGGTTTTGACAATTGAACTACCAACATGAGTAATGTCCATACCAGAACCACTTGCAGTGTGCACTTGGTCATGTCCACGGTATTTGTTTCTGATGGTCAGCTTGTCGAGCTCCCCCGTGATGTGGTTGGTAGCACCAGTATCCGCATACCAATTTGTGTCGATGCCGTAGGAGTCGGTGACAGCGTTTGCCTCCTTCTCCTCGTACTCCTCGTCCTCCTCATAACGATCCCAACATGCACGAGCGCCTCCTCGATGATGCTTGAGACAGATCTGGCACTCGGGATAATCCCGGTGCTGTTGACGTTGCTGATTCTGTTGTTGGGGACGGCCACCTCGAGCGCCCCTGTTGCTGCTGCTTGGAGCAGAGGGAGAGCGCCTCCCTCGACCACGCCCCCTGGTCCCACGTGCACGTGCCCTGGACCTGTACTGGCCGCGGCCTCTGTACGCCAGGTTCGCTGAAGTGTTGAAGCCTCCTTCTTCTCCATCGCCCAGCATCTCCATGCGCTGGTCGAAGGTGGCAATCTGAGCAAAAAGCTCATCAACATTGATGGAGGTCTTGACAGCACCAATGGCCGCCACCACCGGATCATAGTCGTGATTCAATCCGGCGAGCACGTAGTCCACCATCTCGGGATCGGAGACCGGGCGTCCTGCCGCCGCGAGTTCATCCCCGGGACTCTTCATCTTGGAGATGTACGCCGTGCTGGACATGCTGCCCTTCTTTGTCGTGGTGATGGCGATCCTCAAGTTGGTGATGCGGGATTGGGACTGCGATGCAAACAGGGTGGTGATGCCGGTCCATAAATCATAGGTATTTTCCTTACCGACGAACTGTGCGAGGACTTCTTTGGAGAGGGAGTTCATTAGGTGGCTGAGGACCTGTTGGTCCTTTGATAGCCATGGCGCATAAAGTGGATTGGGTACCACTTCCATGGTCTTGTCCGACTTCTGCTGCTCCACCGTGGGCGGGGGCGCCGCGTCGGTTCCATCCAGGAGCCCCGTGACCTGCGCTCCTCGCAGGTCGGGCATGACCTGGGCCTTCCACAAGAGGTAGTTCCCCTTGCTAAGCTTTTCGGCTGGTGGAGGTCCGAGGTTGAGGACGACCGGTGCCGAGCTGGAAGACATGGCGATGGGGATTGGCTTCTGGTAGCGATGGGCATTGGCTTATGGTAGCTAGACGGGAAGAGAATTGGCTCTGATACCATGTAAGATTGAAGCGTTCCTACTCCCTCGTAAGGGAGCCGCGTTGGGTTTTATTGATCGAGACAGGAAGCCCCTGTCGTGGCGTACAAGTTTCCATCTATCGCTAGGATACGATGGTTTACAGGAGAGAAGAAACCGAACAGGATACTAGAGAAAGAGAGAGATAGAGATATGATAAAGATTGAGATTACATGAGTTTAAACAAGCTTCTATCTCCAAGTCTAACAATAAATACACCCTTGGAGCATTAGGAGAAGGCCCATGAACCTGAAACATCTTGCCTCATCTTGTGATCTTCTCATGCCAAGCCTGAGCCACCACATTCCCTACTTGTTGTCCTTGGTTGGCGGTTTAACCACCTCTCAAGATCAAAGATGAAGATCGCCAAAGCTTCGGAGCTCCTGAAGAAAGCTGTCATGATGTGCAAGAACAAGACCGGCGTTCTGGCGGCCAGGCTCCTCGTCCTCGCCTTGCTCCGCTGTAGGATGGCCACCGTCAGCGCCTTCTCCCACAGGATCCACACACTCGCAGCTGCCGCCAACCGGAAGAAGAGCGCCATGATGGACTGTCACAAGACACTCGTGATGCGAAAGGTCGAGAAGACACTGGTGATCCATGGTGGTGAGAATGTTGTTAATCTCTCTCATCAATTGGCACTGTTTGATCAAGAGAATGATGGTGACAGTGGCTGCACTGAGTGTACACTGCACTCCATCTTCAACGGCGATGATGCCAACTGTTGTTACACCGACGAGTGTGAGGTTGATCGTGAGGTCGAAGGTAATGAGGATGATGGCGATGTGCTACTCGATGTGTGTGATGAAGACGACAACGATGAACCGCCGGTCATGGATGTAATCAGGAACAACCGAGAGGCTGAAGGTTTGGAGTTCAACATTGACAACGAGATCGATCAGGCGGCCGATAAGTTCATCACTAGGTTTCGGAAGTGTATAAATCAGAGCTTCTAGTGATCTTGTGTGTCAATGTCTACCTGCTTGCATGACCAAGCCTGAAGCTTATACGGACTGCTAGTAGAGTTACAATAGATGATGGGTGTGATACTGATACACTATCTAGGTAGGGAGAAAAGAACATGGACATATGTTGGCCGTGTGAGAGTAGAAAAATTCTTTTTTAGGCGCCTACAAATGAGTTTTCTTTGGGAGAAATAGCAACGTGGTAGTAAAACAGTACTACCAGTTAAAACAGATATTTAACAAAATTAGTAAAGTGATCTGCGCATTTGCACGTCTAGATCTTTATGTTTTTTTATATATGTTTCTATATTTAGACATGGTTCGCAGACTACAGTAGGTAGTCCTGACCATTATTTCGTATTAATACATATATTTGTCCAAAATGGCATTGCTATACATACTTTTTTTCTGTGTACAAAATTATTTCACTTTGTATGAGCTATATACCATTGAACATGGTGTGTACACGCTTGGAGCACATGCCAAGAGATATTTTTACCCAACATGGATGACAACATGATCTTTATGTTTAGGGTTTAGGGTTTAGGATTAGGGTTTGGACTTGATCTTTGTATGACATGGATGACAACATGATCTTGTCATGGATGACAAACTTTTTTACCCAACATGGATGACAACATACTTTTTTACCATCTATACGTAATTAGGCAACAAAGAAGAAATGTCTGAATATGAAGTTTTTTTGAAGATCTTTTCAAAGAATTTTTGAGCCAAAATTATAATTATATAATGACAGCTCATACCGTAACATTCATATGTTCTTTTCACTACTACTCAAACGCCAATCCGCTGGACCATGATTAGCTATCTTTGGTGATTTATGTACCTGCCGCGCTTACTGCTCATGAATAAGTGCCTCCTTTTTCTTCATCTACCATGCTAAGAATCCCTCGGATAGGTACAACTCTCAAGGCACTTTTTCCGCATGCCCGCTTAAAAAAACGTCATCCGCGGCGTCCTCTCCATGTAGGCTCAACTCGAATGTATTGAAAATATTGGTAGAGCAAACCCTGCTCTTTTCAATATCGCCTACACAAATCTAATAGGAATCAGGCATCAAATTGTTATACATACATATACAGCAAAAAACACCAATTCATCCACAACACCTGCATGATTTAAACACTAATGCATCCATGTTTGCAGACATGCATCACATAAACAACAAATTCAATTTGCAACTCGCCTCATTATCCATTTGTGAACCATGAGTTGCAAAAAAAGAGGAGAATATGCTGGCCTTTTGTCCATCCTTTGGTTCAGATAATATGCCATATTTGAATAACATAATTGACATGTTTACTCGTGTCCGTGACATTGAGGGATGGGTCCTATTGCCCTGACCGCCGAACCCACCCTTCAGTGAACTGTAGAACGATACTTCACTACTAATCTGAATGTCTTCAATAAAAAATAGTATCTGTAGCGAATACTTGGGAGTCAAAAGGATGAGCATCGCCACTTTTGATTCCTGTAGAACAGAGACTAGCTATCTTTCATATATTTTTCCTTCAAATAAGAGAGGGCCCAATTCTTATTCTTCTTTTGAGAAAGGAGTGCTGCACAACCAGTTGTCGTTTCCTCTCCACAAGCTACAAATCTTAGAAAGCACTTTGTGTTCCCGTTGTTGATGTGGTTGTTGTCGCGACAGTGAAGCGCACGGGGAGCACATGCTCTCTGAGGCCACTCAAAGTCTCTAACTCCAACATGGTTTGAGTGACAACCTCCAGCATGGCTGTGGAGCTGCAGGGAGGATCGAGAAGCAAAGGCAAAACGGCGAGAAAGAACCGGAAAAGCCATGCATGGAGCAGGATGCATGATTGATCTTCACACTGCAACAAAGACCGCCAAGAATATTAAGCTGCTCCTAACGCGTACACATAGCTTAGACTACCCACAATGGGAGTAACATAGGTAGTAACATCATACATATCTAGACAAAATAGATGATGTGACAAGCAATAAATGAAGAAAGAGAGGAAAGTGGTAGCTAGTTACTAGTAGTAGTAACATCACACATATCAAGGCAAGATGTGTCTATAGCCTAGTAACATGTATGTTACCATACATATGTTACTCCCCACTATAGAGGTAGTAACATAGACTAGTAACATGTCGATGTTACTACTCTATGTTACTATCCATTGTGGCTAGTCTTAGGGGAGACAGTGGGTTCCCTCCGTGGTAAACACTTCATATCTATAGTCTGAAGGGACGCGGGCGTCAGACCCCTCGAAGCCCGTCGATTCATTAGAAACTGGACGCTCCAGATTTCCGTCGAATTAAAGAAAGGAAGCAAACCTCTCGGGCCACGTAAACCCCGCGCGTAATCCCCTCCCCTTAATCCCTCGATGCCCCCTCCCTGCATTAATCGCTGCTCCCCACCTCGCGCCTGCCCTGCCCGAGCTCTGCTTCCAACCTCTCACCTCGCCTCACCGGCAGCGAGTGCTCGCCAGATCCATGCTCCGCCGCGGTCGATTCTCGCCTCCACCAACCAACTACGCCACATCACGACGCGACCTCACCGGCCACCGACGCGACCTCGCACCTCCACATCACCGGCCACCGACGCGACCTCGCGCCTCCAGCTCACCGGCTAGCTCGACCCGCGTCACACCACCAGCTCGTTCCCCCTCGCATCTACCACCCGGCCGGCAGCGAGTGCCTCACGGATCCTCCTTCGATCTTTCCCACCGGCCAGTTTTGTCAGTCGCCAAGGCGCCCCCATCGATTGAATCTGCTGCATCCGGGAGTACATCAGCCGACCGGAGTATAGGCCTTTGGATTGCAAAATTCCGCCACTATTTGGAGATCCCCATCTCCAAATCCAAGGTATGTGCACTTCGTGCATTGTCCCAGATTTGGGCTTTTGTAATTTCTGTAACAGAATATTTCTGTCTAATTCATCCAGCAGTCTAATTATAATTGTTTCTTATGTTCATTGGCGGCCTGTTTTTGTTTTGATATTCATTTGTTTCAATAATTCTCCGTGCTTAGAATCTACTGTACTTGACAATTATTGCGTACTTTCTTCTTCAAATGCTTCCTGTAATGCTCCTTATTGTATACAGAGCCTCCAAGCATATGTACACACACATTAGCAGCAAATTTGTTATTTTTCCACTTTTCAAAATTCCATGCTTCCATTGAAGACTAAAATTGAACCCCTACTGCATTTTATATTGCATCACACACGGATGCTTCTAAATTGGCCCTTTTTTGATATGGTCATCCAGAAAAATGCTTGCATGCCAAAAGTCACCAACACATGCATCCCATCATGGCAGCAAGCACACTAATGCCGGCGTCATGCGCCGTATTATGCCGTGGTCATATTTTGTGCTTCTGGCATTCTTGATGTCATCTATCAACAAATATATATTGTTATTTCTAGTGTATTGCTTCATTTCCTAAGTCAACATACAGAAATGCTAACATATCACATTCCGTGTTTTCTCAGGTGACACTCAACAATGACCAAAAAGGAGTTGTTCATGCTCCAGGGTCGATAGCATCACTTGTTTGCTTCAGAGATTCCATGCTTCCAATGTATCCTATATATGCTTTCACTCTATTTGGATCTGGGAAACAATACTAGTGTCAACCACAACCACGAGCACCAAGCCGGCAAACAAACATGTGTATGACTGCTCTGACTCCATCTTCTCATCCGCGGCGGCGGCAACGACCCTCCTAGTCGTCTCACCAGCGATTTCGTCGGTCGTCCTGAGGGCAAGTAGTGAGATGGAAGGCCGCATTATCTTCTTCCACCACCAGATCAACGGCCTCCTTGGCACTGATGATGCTTGAGTGTTGAAGCAATATTATTAAAGATAGGAAGCAAATAACATGAATATGTGCATGTATATCTGTCTACTGTTGAAGCACGAAATGAATGTAATGGAACATAGTTTGTTTATTTTACTTTTTGACAAAGAAGCACCAAATTATGACTTGAGAAGCCTCACTAATTTATGTAGGAAGCAACGAAAATGCTAAGAAACATAAATTAGCTGCCAGGAGAAAAAAGAAGCATATGTGGCACTCATTGAAGCATGGTTCTTATATAATGGAAACAAATATTACAGCTAAGAAGCATACATGATTAGAAGGGGTCTGTTTTAAATATTTATTTGAAGCAATTCTCTACTCGGTAGAACAATATTGTGAGGTTTTGGAAACAAAATATACCATTGCGTTAGCACAATACATTGTGTTAAACTGAAGCAAATTTCAGTAGCAAATGAAGCAAATTTTCCTATCATAAAAAACATAGGGTTGCTGCTTTGAAAACAAAAGGTTAATTTTCATTTAAAAAACAGACCGACTAAAGTTTCTATTACAATGGAAGCAAACTCTTCTATCATTGGAAACATAATTTGTTGCGTTGGAAGCAAATCATATATTTCAAATCAATTATCCTACCCAATTATCATTGCTACAATGAAAAACTCGACGTAGTAATGTAACATCCCAAATTTTCAATTTGGAATGTTATACATTAGATCATCATGCATCACATATTTTCTTGCATTTGTTGATCCTAGAAATTTCACGCAACTCAAGGACCCACGGAGAGAGTTGGAGATTTCGAAATCTTCATATTTGAGTTCTTTCAAATTTTGAAAAGAGGATCATTTGGATTATTTATTTTATCTTCAAATATTTTTCCAATATCAAAAATAAGAGAGGGAATAAGATGACTTTCCCAAAATTTAGGAAAAATGAAGATTTAATAAATAAATCAAATTTTGGATTTTCTCGGAGTTTATTTGCTCTAGGAAAAATGTGTATTTTCAAAAATTGCATTTTAGGCCCGAGTAAAAGTTCATTTTGTTCGACTCATTTTTAGGAGTCGGGGAAAATTTACTTTATTAATTTTGGAGTCCGGTAGATTTTCTTTTCTGTATTTTTCCGCGCGCGAAACCGTTTTAAAAAAATAAAATAAAAAAATGCCGCAGCGCGACTGGGCCAAAGGCCCAGCCGACCGCCAGCCGCCAGGCCGCCCGCGCCAGGCCGCACGCGCGCGCGCCCGCGCCGCCGCACTAGGGAGCCGCCGCCGCCGCCCTCTGTTTCCTTTTCTTTTACAAATCCTAGTAGGATTTGGACCCGTTTCGTTATTCCGTTTTTTGTCCCAAGGATTCCTAATCCTACTCTTATTCCTTGATCCCTCCTCCAAGCAAAATCCTCCCCTCCCCAATATAAATACCCCCACACCCCCCCTCTAAACCCACAACAAATCACAAGCCCCTCACCCCAAGCCCTCCACCGCGCCCCACACCCGCGCTGCCGCCGCCGCCGCCTGCCAGCGCCGCCGCCCAACGCCGCCGCCTGCCAGCGCCGCCGCCGCCGCTTGCCGCCGCCGCCGCCAAGTGCCGCCGCCGCCGGAGCCCCTCGCCTCTTCGAGGTACTAGCCCCGCGCCGCGTCACTTTTTCCCCTCGGTTTGGTTTTTCTCGTAAACCGTTCCGGTTTTCTAGATCTGTTTTTTTTCGTTTCGGTTTTCTTTCCGAAACCCTAAATCGGTTTTTCTCGCCGGTTTTTCTTTCCGGTTTTGCTCAGCGATCGTTCGCCGGACCGTTCGTCTCAACGAACGTGATCACCGGTTAGCCTCGGTTAACGAACCTCCGTTCGTTCAACCGTTCGTCGTTTTTCTTTTTAATCGGATTTATTCCGCTATTTTTCTGATAGCGATTTCAGATCCGATCTTCGTTCTAGTTTATCTTCTCGCTCGTTTATCGGAATCAGGTGATTCAAGCGCCTGGAGTTTCGTTTCGAAACCGCCGTTCCGACTAATCTACTTAAACCAAGTTTTGCTACTGTAAAATTTGACTTAGTTTCAAATGGCTAGAACCGAGTTGTTTTCTCTCGCCGTTTGACTTTCGTTGCTTTATTCGATTTGATTCTTTTGCAACCAGGGTTCTTAAATTGAACTTTTTGGTTAGATCTTTCATTCGAGTTTTACCTGTGCATTAGATGAGTACTTATTGTATGCTTGTTGTTTGTCTGCGATAGATCATCCGGAGTGTGCCGCTTGTTACTTCGAATCTCTAGGTTTCGCGGATCATCAGCAAGGCAAGTAACACTTGATCATACCTTTTTCTACTACCCAGTTTTCGTGCATTAGATCAAATCTCACACATTGCATGATTATTTTCTAATTAAATTGTGGGATGGAAAGTAGATGAGGTAGTACCTATTACCTGTTTTACTTATGAAACCTTTGGGAGTTACTTCTACGTTTGCTTATTATGCCATGCTATGCTAGTAGACGTGGATTGGGTGAGTGAATATCCATGATAGATGTGAGATTGTTAATTAATGGTTTATCTAAGGTGGCAACTTAAATACACATCTGGGTGGATTGAGGCACCTGGGGTTACCAGGACTTGCCTGTTTTTTTTGGAAATCCCGGGGGTACCGTGTGATTTTCCTATGGACCGCCACCCAGGCTCAAAGGGATAATAAGATAATTCATGCTAGTAACTTATGTGTGCAGCCACAAGCCATTATGGGCTCTGGCATAGTTGACTAAGTTGTGCGAACTCTTATAGTGGTGGACTAGCAGATGTAGGGGATGTAGGTGTACGGGTCTACCCATCGTAAGGTGCTAGCGCTTCTGAAAGACTGTGTCTCGGTCATCCGTTTCTCAAACACCATGTAGTGCGAGAAACCAAACGGAGGCGATCGAGTCTTGTGGGGAAAAGTGCACAAACCTCTGCAGAGTGTACAAACTAATCATGATTAGCCATGTCCCCGGTTATGGACATCTTGAGTATCTAGTACCTGAATATTCTGTGAATCTCAACATGTTACTCTAATTAAATGTTGATGGGATTGTTAATGAGTACTTTTTAATTGGGATTGAGGATGCTGTCAACCATTCTCAATGTTTAACAACCACCATGATAGTTAAATAAATTTATTCCTTTGAAGTAGGGAAAAACTGGCTTTATGCAAAAACTATAACCATAGAGCTTTTCCACCAGCCAAATATGCATATAGTATAGGCTTATCATTCATTACTCTCTATGTGTTACATTGCCAGCATATTCCATGTGCTGACCCGTTTTCGGGCTGCAACTTTCATGTTGCAGACTTTTCAGATGACGAGTAAGGTGCTTTTAGGTCGTGGTTCTATACTCAGTGATGCCGTTGGAGTTGATGGACTCACTTATCTTCCAAGTCTTCCACTGTTATCGTATTTAGATGGCCTTAAGCCATGATTATTGTAATAAGTCCTCGTAATAAGTGTGTGATTGCTACTCTGTTATAAATCCTTCGAAGTACTGTGTGGTGTCAGCATTACTGATCCAGGGATGACACCGGAGCACAGAGACTTGACCATCTGAGGTCGGGTCACTACAGAGATGGTATCAGAGCACACGCGGACTGTAGGACACGACCACTAAGTTAAAGCCATAGATCACTATTGTCTTCTCATTTTCTAACTCCCCATCTTTTCTACTCATTTAGGATGACGGACGCAAAGATCAAGTACGCTCAACCGGATGAAGGCACACCTTTTGGATTCCACTTGAAGGAAGTCGCCAAGTACCTGAACATTGGACTACCAAGCTACACCGGGACTTTCAACGCCACTCTACCTGAAGAGGAGCGCTGGAAGATTCAAGCTCATGTTCCGGGAAGAACATTCGCGCCAATCACGAAGCCCATAGATAGTATTTTCAGTGCACCAACCTGGAGTCTGGGAAAGAGCATGGCAGCTCATATCACCATGGGACGCATTGGAGAAGTTTATCAAGAAGAACTCAAGGACACTATCTACCAGATTTGCGGACGCCGGAATGAAGATTGGGAGATAGTCAGCACCAAGAAAGATAGATCCATTGCAGCATTCATCCAGGAGTTAAACCAGCACATTCGACGCCAGGAGAACGAGATGTGCAATGATATGATAGAGTTGAAGAATGCGAAGGGAAGGATCATCGAACTTGAAGGAGAAATGAAGACTCTACGCAAGGACTACATGGACGAGATCGTAGCTGTCGTAAGGCACAATAGCGATCTTAAGTATGAGATTGGGGAACTCAAGAAGAAGTTAGCGCTCAAGAATGAAGACAAGTACGTCGACTGTCCGAGCAACTACATCATCATCGACGACACCGATTCGGATCCAAGTGAACCCGACTTTGAAGACGAAGCTGGAGCAGACATCATGGAGTCTTCCACCGGTTCAAATTAATAGATGACCACCATATATTAGTAGTATTCCCTCCATGTAAACATTATAGTACACACACTTTTGCGATAGTTAGAACCGTTGTATGCCCTTTGTTTGAATGAATGAAGTGATTCTGTGTGCATTTGTCTCATGAGCATTTGGGTAGTGTTTTCTCCTTAGACCTCACTCTATTCTTAAATTCTCGTCTTCTCTAAAACCCCTCAGATGCCTCCGAGACGCGACCCCGAGTTTGTTTTCCCGCCAGAGATCACTCAATTGATTCAGCAGCAGAATACTTTGATTCAGACATTGGTGCAGAACCAAGGCAACAACAACAACCCACCACCACCACCACCAGCGGATCACTTGACTCGTTTCCTTAGGCTGAATCCGCTGGTGTATTCCAGTAGCACCGAGCCGATTGTAGCAGATGATTGGCTCCGCAAGATAGGAAGGGAGTTGACCACTGCAGGATGCACAGATGGTGAGAAGGTGAAGTTTGCAGCACATCAGCTTGACGGACCCGCAACAGCATGGTGGGAGAATTTCGCAGCCACTTACCCAGTAGACATTGTCACATGGGATCAGTTTCAGCAAGCTTTCCGCACTGCCCATGTTTCAGCAGGAGCTATGGCCATGAAGAAGCATGAGTTTCGCAACTTACGCCAAGGAGGAAGGACTGTTGGCCAGTATGTGGATGATTTTAGTAAGTTAGCACGTTATGCCCCAGATGACGTTGCTACAAATGCAGCTAAGCAGGAGAAGTTTCTGGAAGGACTAAATGATGAGTTAAGCATGCAGTTGATGGTAGCAAGATTCAATAACTACCAGGAGTTGGTAGACCACGCCCTCATGATTGAAGGAAAGCAGCAGCAGATTGAGAACCGCAAGAGGAAGTATGGACAGGGGAAGTATAACTCTGGAGCCCAGCAGAAGCCCCGTTATACACCTAAACAGGGAGTTCAGTTTCAGCATACCCATGGAGGAGGTAGTTCGCACAATCATAATGGCCACAAGAATGGTAATGGGAATGGAGAAAGCAACGGCCAGAACCGGACCACACCATCAACCCCAACCAAGAAAGACCTGAGCCATGTCACCTGTTACAAGTGTTCCAAGACCGGACATTATGCAAATGACTGTCCCGAAGGCCAAGGTGGAAATGGAGGCTCTGGAAAGAAGCCAAACCCTTTCAACAGGGGACAGGTGAACCACATTGATGTGGAGGAGGTTGAAGCTCAGCCCGATGCAGTAATCGGTAAGTTTTTGGTTAAGTCATTTACTGCACTTGTTCTTTTCGATACTGGTGCATCGCATTCATACATATCAAGGGGATTTGTAGAAAAGTATAGCCTGCCCACTAAGATTCTTATAACTCCTATGTTAGTAAGCTCACCAGGAGCAGAATACATGGCCAGACAAGGATGTTTTCAAGTGCCATTGAGTATAGGAAGGCATGTATTCCCAACGGATTTGATCGTTCTGGAATCCCAAGGTTTGGATGTGATTCTCGGTATGGATTGGCTGTCGATGTATGGAGGAAACATCGATTGCGCAAGTAGGACGATTTTGCTCACAACGCCAGAAGGAAGAAGGATTAAGTATGTATCACGACATGGACCAAATAGGAATCAAGTAAATTCCTTATCAGGAGTTGTGCAGGAAGAGGTACCAGTGGTGAAGGATTATCCTGATGTATTTCCTGTGGAATTGCCAGGAATGCCACCGGATAGAGACATTGAGTTTTTGATTGAGCTTTTGCCAGGAACAGGCCCAATATCGAAGCGACCATACAGGATGCCCGCACAGGATTTGGCGGAAATCAAGAAGCAGATCAAGGAGCTATTGGATAAAGGTTATATACGCCCAAGTTCTTCGCCTTGGGGATCACCCGTACTATTAGTGGAGAAGAAGGATGGAACGTTAAGGATGGTTGTTGATTACCGTGGATTGAATGCAGTAACAATCAAGAACAAGTACCCACTACCAATGATAAATGATCTGTTTGATCGTTTGCAAGGAGCTAAAGTGTTTTCTAAGATCGATTTGCGATCAGGGTACCATCAGTTGAAGATTCGAGAGCAGGACATACCTAAGACAGCATTCACCACAAGATATGGATTGTATGAGTATACCGTTATGTCATTTGGATTGACTAACGCACCTGCCTATTTCATGAACCTGATGAACAAAGTGTTTATGGAGTTTTTGGATAAGTTCGTCGTGGTGTTCATTGATGATATTTTAGTTTACTCGAAGAATGAAGAGGAACATAAGGAACATTTGCGATTGGTTTTGGAGAAACTAAGGGAACATCAGTTATATGCCAAGTTTAGCAAATGTGAGTTTTGGCTAAAGGAAGTTGGATTTCTTGGACATGTTATATCTGGAGAAGGTATAGCAGTTGACCCCACAAAGATTGAGACCGTAACCAAATGGGAAGCACCAACGACAGTTGGAGAGATCCGGAGTTTTCTTGGACTCGCAGGGTACTACCGGAGATTTATTGAGAATTTCTCAAAGATTGCAAAGCCTATGACGGAGTTGCTGAAAAAGGATACTAAGTTCATATGGACAGAGGATTGTGAGACAAGTTTCCAGGAGTTGAAGAAAAGATTGGTTACCTCACCAGTGTTAATTTTGCCAGATCAGACCAAGGATTATGAGGTGTATTGCAACGCTTCACGTCGAGGACTTGGAGCAGTGCTTATGCAGGAAGGAAGAGTTGTTTCGTATGCTTCACGACAATTGAAACCTCATGAATTGAATTATGCCACACATGATTTGGAATTAGCAGCCGTAGTGCATGCATTGAAGACATGGAGACATTTCCTCATTGGAAATCATTGTGAGGTGTACACGGATCATAAGAGTTTGAAGTACATTTTCACGCAGAAGGAGTTAAACCTCAAACAAAGGAGATGGTTGGAGCTCATCAAGGATTATGATATGAGATTGCATTATCATCCTGGAAAGGCTAATGTAGTAGCTGACGCATTGAGTCGCAAGAGCCATGTCAATACGCTAATGACGGGAGAGATACCAAAGGAATTAGCAGAAGACCTTTGTGAACTATGTTTAGAAATAGTTCCGAGAGGCTATGTAGCAGCATTGGAGATTCAGTCTACCTTGATGGATAAAATCAGAGAAGCTGAGAAAAAGGACAAGGAGATCGCGGATATAAAGAAGAAATTGAGCGAAGGAAAAGCAAAGGGATTTCGTGAGGATGAGCACGATACCCTATGGTTTGAGGACCATGTTTATGTGCCAAATGATCCGGAGATCAGGAAGTTGATTCTGCAAGAGGCACATGATTCACCCTATTCGATTCACCCAGGAAATACCAAGATGTATTTGGATTTGAAGGACACGTTCTGGTGGACCGGAATGAAGAAGGATATCGCGGAGTATGTAGCAGTTTGTGATGTATGTCAGAGAGTGAAGGCAGAATATCAGAAGCCAGCAGGATTGTTGCAACCATTGCCGATACCCGAATGGAAGTGGGATAAACTAGGCATGGATTTCATCACGGGTTTGCCAAAGACTCGTTCAGGCTATGACTCGATTTGGGTTATAGTCGACCGTTTGACGAAGGTAGCACATTTCATTCCAGTCAAGACTACCTATAGCAGTGCTAAGTTGGCAAAGATATACATGACCAAAATTGTGTGTTTGCACGGAGTTCCGAGGAGTATCGTATCAGATAGAGGAACTCAATTTACCTCAAAGTTTTGGAATTAGTTGCACGAAACATTGGGAACCAGGCTGGAATTCAGTACAGCTTTTCACCCACAGACAGATGGACAGACTGAGAAAGTCAATCAGATTTTGGAGGATATGCTGAGAGCTTGTGCACTAGATTATGGATCTAGTTGGGATGATAACTTGCCGCATGCGGAATTTTCTTATAACAACAGTTACCAAACCAGCTTGAAGATGGCACCTTTCGAAGCTTTATACGGAAGAAGGTGCAGGACACCGTTGTCATGGGACGAAGTTGGAGACCGTCAGTTGTTTGGGCCAGATTTGATTAAGGAGTCTGAACAGAAAGTTAAGTTGATTCGCGACAGGCTTAAGGTAGCCCAGTCCAGACAGAAGAGCTATGCGGATTCAAAACGCAAGGCGATAGAATACGAAGTTGGAGACAGAGTTTACCTTAGAGTATCCCCACTTTGAGGAGTTAAGCGTTTTGGAGTTAAAGGAAAATTAGCACCACGTTTTGTTGGACCATATAAGATTTTGCAACGCATGGGAGAAGTCGCTTATAAGTTGGAATTACCAGAAGGACTGTCAGGAGTTCATGACGTATTCCATGTTTCTCAGCTGAAGAAATGTCACGCCGAGATGGCAGAGGTACCGCTAAGTGATACAGTGCCACTTGAAACAATCCAGTTGAAGGATGATTTAACATATGAGGAGAAACCAGTCAAGATTCTCGAATATGCCAGCAGAGTTACTCGCAGCAAGGTTATCAAGTTTTGCAAGGTTCAGTGGAGCCACCACACAGAGGAAGAAGCCACCTGGGAGAGAGAAGAAGATTTGCTCAAGGACCACCCTCACCTATTTTCTAGCCAACCCGAATCTCGAGGGCGAGATTCATCTTAAGGGGGGTAGGTTTGTAACATCCCAAATTTTCAATTTGGAATGTTATACATTAGATCATCATGCATCACATATTTTCTTGCATTTGTTGATCCTAGAAATTTCACGCGACTCAAGGACCCACGGAGAGAGTTGGAGATTTCGAAATCTTCATATTTGAGTTCTTTCAAATTTTGAATAGAGGATCATTTGGATTATTTATTTTATCTTCAAATATTTTTCCAATATCAAAAATAAGAGAGGGAATAATATGACTTTCCCAAAATTTAGGAAAAATGAAGATTTAATAAATAAATCAAATTTTGGATTTTCTCGGAGTTTATTTGCTCTAGGAAAAATGCGTATTTTCAAAAATTGCATTTTAGGCCCGAGTAAAAGTTCATTTTGTTCGACTCATTTTTAGGAGTCGGGGAAAATTTACTTTATCAATTTTGGAGTCCGGTAGATTTTCTTTTCTGTATATTTCCGCGTGCGAAACCGTTTAAAAAAATGCCGCAGCGCGACTGGGCCAAAGGCCCAGCCGGCCGCCAGCCGCCAGGCCGCCCGCGCCAGGCCGCACGCGCGCGCGCCCGCGCCGCCGCGCCAGGGAGCCGCCGCCGCCGCCCTCTGTTTCCTTTTCTTTTACAAATCCTAGTAGGATTTGGACCCGTTTCGTTATTCCGTTTTTTGTCCCTAGGATTCCTAATCCTACTCTTATTCCTTGATCCCTCCTCCAAGCAAAACCCTTCCTTCCCCAATATAAATACCCCCACACCCCCCCTCTAAACCCACAACAAATCTCAAGCCCCTCACCCCAAGCCCTCCACCGCGCCCCACACCCGCGCCGCCGCCGACGCCCAACGCCGCCGCCTGCCAGCGCCGCCGCCCAACGCCGCCGCCTGCCAGCGCCGCCGCCGCCACTTGCCGCCGCCGCCGCCAAGTGCCGTCGCCGTCGCACAACGCCGTCGCCGCCGGAGCCCCTCGCCTCTTCGAGGTACTAGCCCCGCGCCGCGTCACTTTTTCCCCTCGGTTCGGTTTTTCTCGTAAACCGTTCCGGTTTTCTAGATCTGTTTTTTTCGTTTCGGTTTTCTTTCCGAAACCCTAGATCGGTTTTTCTCGCCGGTTTTTCTTTCCGGTTTTGCTCAACGAGCGTTCGCCGGACCGTTCGTCTCAACGAACGTGATCACCGATTAGCCTTAGTTAACGAACCTCCGTTCGTTCAACCGTTCGTCGTTTTTCTTTTTAATCGGATTTATTTTGCTATTTTTCTGATAGCGATTTCAGATCCGATCTTCGTTCTAGTTTATCTTCTCGCTCGTTTATCGGAATCAGGTGATTCAAGCGCCTAGAGTTTCATTTCGAAACCGCCGTTCCGATTAATCTACTTAAACCAAGTTTTGCTACTGTAAAATTTGACTTAGTTTCAAATGGCTAGAACCGAGTTGTTTTCTCTCGTCGTTTGACTTTCGTTGCTTTATTCGATTTGATTCTTTTGCAACCAGGGTTCTTAAATTGAACTTTCTGGTTAGATCTTTCATTCAAGTTTTACCTGTGCATTAGATGAGTACTTATTGTATGCTTGTTGTTTGTCTGCGATAGATCACCCGGAGTGTGCCGCTTGTTACTTCGAATCTCTAGGTTTCGCGGATCATCAGCAAGGCAAGTAACACTTGATCATACCTTTTTCTACTACCCAGTTTTCGTGCATTAGATCAAACCTCACACATTGATGACTAGGATCTAATTAAATTGTGGGATGGAAAGTAGATGAGGTAGTACCTATTACCTGTTTTACTTATGAAACCTTTGGGAGTTACTTCTACGTTTGCTTATTATGCCATGCTATGCTAGTAGACGTGGATTGGGTGAGTGAATATCCATGACAGATGTGAGATTGTTAATTAATGGTTTATCTAAGGTGGCAACTTAAATACACATCTGGGTGGATTGAGGCACCTGGGGTTACCAGGACTTGCCTGTTTTTTTTTGGAAATCCCGGGGGTACCGTGTGATTTTCCTATGGACCGCCACCCAGGCTCAAAGGGATCATACGATAATTCATGCTAGTAACTTACGTGTGTAACCACAAGCCATTATGGGCTCTGGCATAGTTGACTAAGTTGTGCGAACTCTTATAGTGGTGGACTAGCAGATGTAGGGGATGTAGGTGTACGGGTCTACCCATCGTAAGGTGCTAGCGCTTCTGAAAGACTGTGTCTCGGTCATCCGTTTCTCAAACACCATGTAGTGCGAGAAACCAAACGGAGGCGATAGAGTCTTGTGGGGAAAAGTGCGCAAACCTCTGCAGAGTGTACAAACTAATCATGGTTAGCTGTGTCCCCGGTTATGGACATCTTGAGTATCTAGTACTTGAATATTCTGTGAATCTCAACATGTTACTCTAATTAAATATTGATGGGATTGTTAATGAGTACTTTTTAATTGGGATTGAGGATGCTGTCAACCATTCTCAATGTTTAACAACCACCATGATAGTTTAATAAATTTATTCCTTTGCAGTAGGGAAAAACTGGCTTTATGCAAAAACTGTAACCATAGAGCTTTTTCACCAGCCAAATATGCATATAGTATAGGCTTATCATTCATTACTCTCTATGTGTTACATTGCCAGCATATTCCATGTGCTGACCCGTTTTCGGGCTGCAACTTTCATGTTGCAGACTTTTCAGACGACGAGTAAGGTGCTTTTAGGTCGTAGTTCTATACTCAGTGATGTCGTTGGAGTTGATGAACTCACTTATCTTCCAAGTCTTCCGCTATTATCGTATTTAGATGGCCTTAAGCCATGATTATTGTAATAAGTCCTCTTTTGGACAAACGATGTAATAAGTGTGTGATTGCTACTCTGTTATAAATCGTTCGAAGTACTATGTGATGTCAGCATTACTGATCCAGAAATGACACCGGAGCACAGAGACTTGACCATCTGAGGTCGGGTCGCTACAAGTAAGCATGGGCGTAGATGGAGGGCGAAGGGTATGGTACATCACAACGTGATTTAAGGAAGCAGTTACATGGAAACAACAATTAGTGGAGATCCATGCATGCTTCATACATGGAAGCTAACTACGGGAGCCCACGATTTACTCGCACCAAAAGCTATTTACAGGTAGTCCGATGCATGCGTGGTCAGTTATGGAAGCACACAATTAACAAAGGGAATCACCAAAACTCACGCGGGCCTAAATTTACATCGGACGACTACCATGCTTTCGATCGAACGGCCAACCACTAGTCTGATAAAAGCTAAACATTAGTAGTCTGATCCCTAGTGGTGCCCTCCCACCGTAGTACTTTATGGCCTAATTATTGGAATACTTTCTCCATTTCACTCCGCGCGCATATCACATTGTTACAGCTTTTCCTTTGCTTCTTTAGTTCACTTCCACTCTCAACATTCTTGTGGTGCTTAGTGCACATGCATATGCTCAAATTGTTTTCTCCAAATACTATCTTCATTTAACACGCTTTGGACAACCTAATAAAGTTGGCATTAGCAAATTAAATTGCACTCTTAGTTGCACGCTCGGTTCATGAGGCATGATTATAAATACAACCTTCGGGCCTTAGGAGCCCCATGGTCAATCACCCTCTCAATTCTCAAACCAGCTTGGCTGACCCATAGAGCTCAGTGATCTACTGATGCAAAGCCTGAGAGAGTACGATTCCTTAATTAGTTGTTGCCATTTAGAGGCAGCTGTTTGACCACCTCTCAGCAACAAAGATGAAGATCAGCAAGGCCCCGGCGCTCCTGAAGAAGGCAGCAGCTATGTGCAAGAGCAAGACCGGGGTCCTCACGGCCAGGCTCCTCGTCCTCGCCGCGGTCTGTCGCAGGATGGGCACAGTTGGCGCCATTTCTCACGGGCCAATAGCTCCTGTGCGACACATTTGAGGTGAATTGGCAAGAGTGCAACGTTGTTCGAGCGAATGGCTGTGGTGCGACAATTTTGAGCAGGTAAATAGCCCACGCACGACATGGCTGTTAAACTGAACTGATGCCCTCGTTAGCTGTTGGGGGCTGGACCCACCACTTATCCACGTAAGCACTGGACCCACCACTTATCCACGTAAGCGTGGGACCCACCACTTGTCTACTCACGGGACCCACCTCCTCGCAGCTAGAAGAGACGAGCGCCCGTGCCCGTCCGCCCGCCGCCGCCCATTCATCCCCTTTCCCCAATCTTTCTCTTCTCCGGCGACCTAGCGCGCAAATGTCTACCTCCTCCGCCACGCACTCAAAATGGCGACTGTATGGACCAGTGCTGCTCACAAGGTGCCCTGGCTGCCCACGCCCAGACCCTCTTAAACGGTTGGTCACTAAGAGGGATGCCAATGGCAATCTTGGGCGGGATTTTGTGAAATGCTTGAGCAAACCAATGGCAGGAAGGGATGGCAAGGTAGATCTCAGTTCTTAGCCCGTTCTTTCGCTGTCTTTTGCTCTGATTTGTCCATATTTTGTTTTTTCTCCTCGAATTTGGGATTTATGGTTCATTAACACGCTTTGGACAACCTAATAAAGTTGGCATTAGCAAATTAAGCTGCACTCTTAGTTGCACGCTCGGTTCATGAGGCATGATTATAAATACACCCTTCGGCCCTTAGGAGCCCCATGGTCAATCACCCTCTCAATTCTCAAACCAGCTTGGCTGGCCCCTAGAGCTCAGTGATCTACTCATGCAAAGCCTGAGAGAGTACGATTCCTTAATTAGTTGTTGCCATTGACCGGCAGCTGTTTGACCGCCTCTCAGCAACAAAGATGAAGATCGGCAAGGCCCCGGCGCTCCTCAAGAAGGCAGCAGCTATGTGCAAGAGCAAGATCGGCGTCCTCACACTACTAGGGAAAAGCCTATACACAGAATCTTAGCAGCAGCGAGGGTTAAAAACCCTCGCTACTGCTACTTACTAGCAGCGCAGGTTTTTAAACCTCGCTACTACTAAGTTGATAGCAGCAGCGCGGGTTTATAACCCTCGCTACTACTAAGCGGTCTTTATCGTGTCCCCCGGGACATGCCATAGTAGTAGCGCGGGTTTTTAACCCTCGCTACTACTAAGTAGATAGCAGTAGCGCGTGTTTTTAACCCTCGCTACTACTAAGTGGCCCCTGGACCATGCCACAGTAGTAGCGATGGTTATAAACCCGCGCTACTACTAAGTTGATAGTAGTAGCACGGGTTTTTACCCCTCGCTACTACTAATCGTCTGCCATAGTAGTAGCGCGGGGTATGGCCTATTTGCAAAATTTTCAAAGTCTACCCCCCCGGACCTCCTTTTCAGTTCTAAAAAAAATAAAAGAAAATGATAAAAATGTCAAAAAATAAAAGAAAATAAGTTTCCCATGTGATATGTGGTCTAGTTGTTGGGAAAATTTACAAATACGAATTTCGACTTTATTTGCAAAATCTCTCTGGAAATTTGTAAAATGGCCATAACTTTTGCATATGAACTCGGATTAAAAAGTTTTTTATATGAAAAATCATCTACTCGAAAAGTTACATCCGAATTTAACCAGGGGGAACCCTGTTAAACATTTTCAAAATCCTCAAAAACCTAACAGAAAAAAGTTACGGGGCTTTTAAGATTTGGAGGCAAAAAAATTCATCAAATTTCCGTTTTTTTAATTTTTGTTAAATCTGGTCAAACTATGGTCAAACTAATTATTCTAGAATATTAGTGTTACTAAATAATTATTTTAGTTTTTTTGAATTTTGGTCAAATCTGGTCAAACTGTGGTCAAATCTGGTCAAACTATGGTCAAACTGTGGGTTAAACTAATTATTCAAGAAATATTAGTGTTACTATTTTTTTAGAACAATAGTTTCAAACTCAAACAGTGAAATGTGTGACTACATGCTCAAGCTAAATTCCTGAGGTTAATAGGATTGACATCTTACTATTGTCAGGAAAACAACAAGTGCAGACTTGGAAACGAGGGAAAATAGAACCCGGAAGTTAAGCGTGCTCAGGCTGGAGTAGTGAGAGGATGGGTGACCGTCCGGGAAGTTAGATGATTTGGAATGATGAGGGGTGATTAGAGATTAAATTTAGCAGCGATGATGGGTGATTAGAGATTTGAGGCTAAAATAATTCAGAAATTTGAAAATTAGGGAAAAAAATAAAAAAAAATCGAAAAAATTCAATTTTTTTTTCAGAGATTACAGATTAGGAGTAGCGTGGGTTTATACCCACGCTACTGCTATATGTTAGCTGTAGCGCGGGTGGCACCCGCGCTACTGCTATAAGTTAGCTGTAGCGCCTTATTAGTAGCGCCGGCCCCCGCGCTACTAATAGGCCCAAAACCTGCGCTGCTGCTAGGCTTTTCCCTAGTAGTGTCACGGCCAGGCTCCTCGTCCTCGTCGCGGTCCGTCGCAGGATGGCCACAGCTGGCGCCATTTCTCACAGGATCCATGCCCTCATTGTGGCCGACTGGGAGAAGGGTGCCAAAGTGGACTACCACAAGGCTCTCATGCTCCCCAAGGTCGAGAAGCTGAAGTACCAAGTCGGTGCGATGGTTGATCCGTCCCACCATTTAGCATTGTTTGATCAAGAGGATGGTGTTGGTGGCTGCCCTGACTGGACACTGCACCCCATCTTCAGCGACAGTGACGATTTCTGTTACACTGACGAGTACGACAGTGAGGCTGGAGTAGTGAGAGGATGGGTGACCGTCCGGGAAGTTAGATGATTTGGAATGATGAGGGATGATTAGAGATTAAATTTAGCAGCGATGATGGGTGATTAGAGATTTGAGGTTAAAATAATTCAGAAATTTGAAAGTTAGGGAAAAAAATCAAAAAAAAATCGAAAAAATTCAAAAAAAAAAATCAGAGATTACAGATTAGTAGTAGCGCGGGTTTATACCCACGCTACTGCTATACGTTAGCTGTAGCGCGGGTGGCACCCACGCTACTGCTATAAGTTAGCTGTAGCGCCTTATTAGTAGCGCCGGTCCCCGCGCTACTAATAGGCCCAAAACCCGTGCTGCTGCTAGGCTTTTCCCTAGTAGTGTCACGGCCAGGCTCCTCGTCCTCGCCGCGGTCCGTCGCAGGATGGCCACAGCTGGCGCCATTTCTCACAGGATCCATGCCCTCATTGTGGCCGACTGGGAGAAGGGTACCAAAGTGGACTACCACAAGGCTCTCATGCTCCCCAAGGTCGAGAAGCTGAAGTACCAAGTCGGTGCGATGGTTGATCCGTCCCACCATTTAGCATTGTTTGATCAAGAGGATGGTGTTGGTGGCTGCCCTGACTGGACACTGCACCCCATCTTCAGCGACGGTGACGATTTCTGTTACACTGACGAGTACGACAGTGATAATGATGATGATGGAGATGAGCCCTCGGTGATGAATGCAATAAGGAGCAACCAGGAGGCTGATTTGGAATTCAATATGGATGACGATATTGACCTGGCTGCTGAAATGTTCATCAGAAAGTTCCGTGAGCAGATGAACGAGAGCTTCTCATGATGTTGTGTTCCATTTATACCATGCACGGTAGCGCAATGATGAGAGTGAGATTGATAACGTAGATAGGCCGGGGACATTTGTGTCCATACCCAAGGATATGAGATTTTGCGGGTGTCCACAAGTTAGAAGTTTTTGATAGATATACCCACCTTGTAATTAAAATTTGTACTTGTAAGTGTGTCTCAAAGGAAAGAAAAAACATCATATGATCTTTTTGGATTCCAAATATTTTTCTGAATTATTTGAACTAACTCTAACGGTCCTCTCTCCCCCTCCCCCACCCCTATACTTTGCTGAGCCGGCTTCCACCAAATGCCATCTTCTTGCCCGCTACCTCGCGCTTCCAAAGTTCTCGTTATTGACAAGGACACCTATGTTGCTAACCAGTCTTGGATAGTATGACCCGCCACATTGCATTTGGTAAGCTTTGGCTCTCGGCCCCTTAGTATCTCTTGCGAACCAAGAATCATAACACTAAATTAAGTAGTTGCCCGCATTGGAAGAGTAGAGCAAATTAGCAGAAGGCTTCATATTGATAAAAGATACAGAATGAACACCCACAAAAAGAGTTTCTGTCTCATTTAGCAGTCTAGTAAAACTAATTTTGTATGCCCGAGAAAGAAGGAAAAAAACACAAACTCCATACCCATGGCCATGGCGAAATCCGAACAAAGCTGAAAGTGTGGCTTTTGATGAAATACAAGATTCTTTTTGTAAACATTATGGAAGTCAAGAGATTGTGGCCACCTCTTCTCGCTTAATAATATGGCTGCATGCATCACTCTTGATGCAGAGGCCGGAGGTAATCCTTCTCCAAAAAAAATCTCTTGTCTCTCCCAGCTAGAGAGGCATGGGTGCACCTAATGCATAGATTCACCCTTGCAATACATGCGTTCTCTCCTGACCAAGATTTTGGCTACCTAATCCCACTTTTTTCTCGAGGGGGAGCGGGATTCCCAAATACGGTAGTAACCGCAAAAATCCATATATATCCCGATCAAAAGATTTCAAGCAAAATTTGGATGCATTTTTTAAACTTTGTTAGAGAGGTGTTGAATTTTCAATACACAAACATACAGTTGTGCACTTAGCACTGATGTCGCCTCTCTGTTGCCTATGTTGCAAGGTGGCCCTTTCGGAACCCAGCGGCTGCTTAATCTTTTTTCGTGTTACCATACTTCAAAGATAACAAAAATGCGAGGCTGGGAGTCAAATATGCAAGTTTAAATACATTTGATGCTCAGTTTATCTATATGTGAATGCTCAAATCAAAAATTCCAAAATCTTTGTTATTTTTCCTAAATTACGTGTGTTTATTGAGGGGCGGCAAGAAACACAGTTACGGCCGGGAGGTAACCGAATTGTGGGCCAAGGACAAAATTGCCGGATTCAAAAGGTTGGGACAATTAGCACCCCTTGCGCATTCCGGCCTTTTTCACTATTTTGACCCTTTGAACGAACTTTGTCACAAAATGAACTCGACATGAAAGTATTTCACGATCTGACCCTTTTAGCAACGCCACAGACCGTGGCGTTTCTTCTCCATAGAAAAACGCCGAGCTAGCTAGCATTTCAAATCCATATTCAAACACCGGAGTAGCTAGTGTTTCCAATCCACATAGAAACGCCAAGCAAGTGGGCGTTGCTGCCTTGGCCAGAAACGCCATAGGGCTTGGCGTTTAGGCCCTGGGTTTAGAAGCAGCTTCTTACTTTGGCAACGGGGAAGCTAATGGGCTGGGTGCCAGCGCAGAAACGCCAAAGCCCTTGGCGTTGCTTACCTGGTCCGCAACGCGAGCAATCTGGGCGTTTCTCCTTTGGGCAGGAACGCTAGCTAGCTCGGCGTTTCTCCTTTGGGCAGGAACGCTAGCTAGCTCAGCGTTTTTATTTGGGGAAGAAACGCCGCGGGCTCTGGCGTTGCTAAAAGGGTCAGATTGTGAAATACTTTCATGTCGAGTTCATTTTGTAACAAAGTTTGTTCAAAGGGTCAAAATAGTGATTTCGGCCGCGCATTCCAAGCATCAATGTTCCAGCAGACAAGATGGTCAGTGCCCGGCAGGACAAAAATATATTCCCATGGTTAAAATCCGGAAAGCAATATACTCCACCAACAGCATGTATGCATGAGACTTGATGTGGTCGTTGTCACAGTACGCCATGTCTAAAACTCCATAATGGTGTTTGAGACTTTTTTTTTGGCTGGTGTGCTTGGGACTTGTGAATGCATGAAAAGAAAAACGAAAGCTCCCATCGATCTATCATGGAGATTGCTCCCTTCTACTTTGTGCAAGTTGACGGGTGAGCAACAAAGCGGCCGGAGGAGAGGCAAAGCTACGCAGATCTCACGTACAGCAACACAAAGCAGCAGGGAAAACGAAGAAAAATCAGAGACGCGTAGCTGCAACCTTTGGAATTCTGAGCATGAATCACACGGCCGGCCGGAGACCGCCAAGGCAAGCTGTCCGGTCTGCTTGCTTTGGGCCAAACTATTCTAAGGCATCAATCAGCTAGCTTTACCACTTGATTAAAGGAGAGATATTGGCAGTCTGGGACCCCAACCCAACAGGGCCAATCCTAGCCATGGGACAGGTGCCTTTTGTGACTTAATTGGAATACATACTTCCCCATAAGTTCCTTGCTTAGTTCCACTGTCAACATTCTTCTAGTGCTCGCTCCACATGCCTCTTTTTTCTCTCTGGTATATGCTATTGCTAGCTGCTTTCACATGCTTTATCACGCGAGGAACCAAAAGCTTGATTTGACATGAGCCGGGGGTGGTTGCAATGTTAATTGCATGCTCAGCTTCCGACTATAAATACACCATTGGAGCCTCAGGTTAAAGCCCATGCCTCATTTCAAGCCAGCTTCTCTCATCTCTGTATCCCAGTAACCTACCTGATTCCAAGCCTGAAGCACCATAGCTTCCTACTTATTTCCTTTCATAACTAGCTCGGCCATCTCTCAACCAAAAGATGAAGATCGGGAAAGCTCCTGAGCTCCTGAAGAAGGCGGCGGCGATGTGCAAGAGCAAGACCGCCAGGTTCCTCATCCTTGCCTCGCTCCAGCGCCGTAGGATGGCTACGGCTGCTGTGGTCTCCCGCAAGATCGACGCGCTCATTGTGGCCGACTGGGAGAGAGCAGACCGCCACAAGGCTCTTGTGCTGGGCATGGTCGAGAAGAGACCGGTTATCGTCCATGAGAGTGACTTTGAGGCCAGTTTCTCTCGTCGCTTGGCGATGTTCGGTCAAGATAATGGTCATGGTTGCTTCCCAGCTGACCAAACACTTCATCCCCTCTTCAACGAGGACCACAAGAATTGCCATTACACTGACGATGATGATGTGGTACTTGATTCATGTGATCAAGACGATGACGATGAGCCATCAGTCATGGATGTGATCAAGAGAAACCTAGAAGTTGAAGGGTTGGAGTTCAACATGGAGGAGGAGATTGATCAAGCTGCTGATATGTTCATTAGGAAGTTCCGGCAACGGCTGAACGAGGAATTTTAGGGTCTTGTTTGCACATGCATGTACCTCGGTCTAGCGAGCTGTCTTCTTTTTAGGTGCCCAAAATTAGAAAATTTTGTAGAAATCAATATGAGAGGAGTTGATGCTTGACAAACAATGATCCGTATTGCCATTTATTTTCAAACAATTTCCTCAACATCTAAAATCCCTCGGCCTCACCCAACTTTTCCCCTCTACCATTCCGTCCACTCACCGCGCACCTCAGAAAGATGACTGTATATAGGCAGTACTCCTACGAACGGGAGCACTTCCATTGTCCCCTTGTGTTTTCTTTCGCTTGAAGTCCCCAAAACTTGTGCGAAAAATGTCCACAATTGACATCAATTGGATACTATTTAGCGATCGGTTGAACTCCAAGGCAAACCTAAACCGCAAGTAGTGCATCTTTGTCTCTCTGCACTATGACGCGCAAAGGACAAATATGCCACACACACACACCTTGCCCTTATCTGCCCCGAGGCTCCTTAACTGTGGATGAACCTCATGCTCATTGCCCCCTCGTCCATGAAGCTCATCTGGGAGATGCAGTCACCTCAGGCCTCGATACCAGCATCTGGCGCTTGGCTTCCCTTGTAGTTGTTTGGAAAATTTGGGACTGGAGAAACGCTCTGGCCTTCCATGATGAGGATCATTAATCTAGGATAACTATTAGAAACTTTGTGCACGGTTTGTCCCTATGGATCTTTAGGTATAAAGACATCTCACAAAGGGGCACTGGTAAGTCATGGCAGCTATACCTACCCTCCTGCCTCGATGCTCTTGTGAAATATGGTACTTGTGATGTTTGAGTGGTAACATAATTAGGTGGTGAAGCTCCCCCACCACACAACCACCCCCCCCCCCCCCCCCCGCCCCACATAGCAAAATCAGGTTGAAAGACTTAGCCTAGGAATAAAAAGAGTTAGTACTCCTTCCATGCTTGTACAGAAGGCAAATGGATTTGGTTTGAAATCAAATGGTGAAAAGTTTGACCAAGTTTACAGAAAAAGTATCAACAACTACAATACCAAATGAATATCATTAAATACACAATGAAATTTAATATTATATCTATCTATTATTGTTGTTCTTGATAGTTTCCCTCCCAGTAAAATATTGTATTATATCTATGTAGTGGTGTATTTATAGAAAAAAGTATAAACAACTACGATACCGATAGAGTACATTAAGCACATACTCCCTCCGTTCCATAATATAAGTTTTTTTAGAGATTTCACTACAGACTACATACGGATGTATATAGACATGTTTTAGGGTGTAGATTCACTCATTTTACTCCGTATGTAGTCTGTAGTTGAATCTCTAAAAAGACTTATATTTAGGAACGGAGGGAGTACTATTAAAATCTAACAAGTGTGACCTACTGATAATTAAAGAGATGGTCTACCATATCAATGACATGTTGTTTTTTTTACAATTTCTGGCTCATATGTTTGTTTTCTTCCATCTTGTGCTTTTATAGTATATGAAAGACGGAGATGTATGCATGCTACAAATATTTGTTGAGATATTGAAGTACTATAACAATAACAAATAGTGTAAAACCGATGCACCAGAGGGCACAACATCTTCTATATATTTTTCTTTTATTTTAACTAACACAACACGAAACACTAGTATATATATAATCCGGGAACCACCTATTAGTTAGGCTGCAGTAAGTTACAAATGTGTGCACTCTTGAATTATTTAATAATAAGAATATACATGATTTAGAATATATAACTTACATGAAGCTGTGTTGTTGGTAAAAAGAAGCTACCAAATTTCAAGTGATTGCTAAAAATGGTGCATCTTCGAATTGAGAAGTAATATCTCTTTCACACAATGGATTTCAACCTATTTCTGAGCAAGGTCGCATAGTGGACCAACTCTGCTGTGATTTAAGACTCAATTATAGGAACACAAATTACTTTATATCACTACACAAATGATACAAAATATATACATCATATTAACTACTCCTATATATCAATTCAATGAAATCTCCTTTATCAAAAAAAATTATATTAACTACTCCCGACTTCTAAAAAACCATTATGAAACCGAGTATCCTACATTGCAAACAAAGATAGTGAAAGGGAGCAAGTCATACAATATGATATACATATTATCTCGAATTAGTTCTAAACATATTTCTTATGAATGATTGGCTACTTTAATTAAGTGATCACATCATTGGTAATATACAAATATTTTACTCACTTTGGATCTTCTCAGGTGGTAGCCACCTTTGGTTTTAGACTCTTGCACTTCCTCATAGCCGTTACTCCTACTGTTGGGTCAGTTGTGAATATTGTATTAATTCAAAATGCCCAGGATTTAGGGGACTGATCTCAGGAAGGGACCTCACTCATTGATATGTTGAGTGACACATGGGTGAGCACAATATAGCATATTTAGACCTGAAAAAAGAAATATAATTTCATTCAGCAATAATAAATCAACGAAGAGTCAATGACTTTAACATGAATGCCGCCTCCACTTATTTTCATCTATGACAATATCTTTTTCTATCAACGAAAGGACACTATAGATACATTCTCCGTCCTTAGACTAATTAGTTATGTACGAAGAGGAAAATTGCATCAATCGCACTAACAACACAATAGTCATCTGATGCACCACATGAAGCATTCAACACCATATCAGAGATTTTTTACGGTACATCATACTACCAGATTTAAGAGGTAGTATTAAGTTAATCCAATGGTTAATATAGGTCGGCTCAAAGTTTAACTCAAGGACAGCTTGGTAATTTTCAATCAGGTTAATGTTTACTCTCGGTCATATGCCGGCATCGTTTTTGGATGATGCTGCATGGCCGCGCCTCCCCTCATCGCACAAGCATCTCGTGTCAGTCATTCAGTCCGCCATTGTTGTGTCCGGTGGGCTCCCTCGCCTCATGTTAACCTACGCACAGCCATCATCTGACGGATCCACATCAACGCGATCCTCAGCATCTGCAGTTCGCCGGCCCATCTCGCCGTGTCATGCACCATACGGAAGGAAGAAAAGACCCGTGTAGTCTCTTGCTTGAAGCATGGTGCACACCCATATAGCTAAGATCATGGGCGCACTTTATAGGAATTTAGGTAATAAATTTGTAACCACTCTCAATTTCTAACTCTAACCCTCACCTTCATTCCTCATTATCTCTTTCTCTACGGTGGTGCCAAGGCCTCCTTCTCACTGCCCATCCCCACAACAGGGATGTGGCAGACGACGATGCTACCTGCAACCCAAGTCGTTGCCCGCAGCTGTGCACGAGGAGTAGGGCTCTATCACGCGCGGGAAGGAGAAGGCCCACCCATGTAAAGTTTCCATAGCCCGTTTTCCTCGCACATTGTTTGCATTTTAAAGTCTAAGTGTCTCACCTACATGTAGGCTATTGATGGCTATGAATTAGTGCACACAGAAAGGAAATGTTGTGAACTATTATTGTTTTGCAGGAAATAATTAATGTTTTATTTCTGTTTATGTGCACTAAACTTAAAAAAGCAAAAATCTTTATTCGAACCGTATGCCCTGTAATATCATGAGCTAGCCATTGTTCAATCTCAACTCATATTTCAAACGGGCTGAAAAGGATTGTCACGCCCAACTTTATTTCTTCAGTAATCCCGACTTGAAATGAAATACAAGTCAAGCTCGAGCGGTTCATGAGTCTTGGCCTTTTTATTTTCACTCCACCAGAGCATGCATCCATTTCATCCCGATAGCATTTTAATGCGGGAGACTTGTGTGAGATCTCGCATTAGGTGAGGTCTATGAGATCGATTTTTTTGAAAAAAAAATACATGTTCAAACGTTTTCAACTTCTTTGTAGACACTCATCAATGTTTGATGTACAATCTCAAAAAGTTTCATCTCCTAATTAAATTTACATTAATAGAAACAAAAAAAGACAAAATTAGATGTGAATAGTGTCAAAGTACTATTCACATTTCAATTTTTCTTTTTTGAATCTCTAGATGTACATAGAGTTTTGAGCTGATTTTTTCAGAGCTATAGACATACCCCACATGAATGTTGTTCTAATAATTTTAAATTTTTATGAAATGTCTAAATATGATATATTTTTAGGACCGATCTCACGATCTCACCTAAATATCAGATCTCACACAAGTCTCCCCGGCCCGCAACCAAGACAATGGTAACTAACCATGCAATTTATTTCCAAACGACTCTTTCCTTTTCTTTGAAGCCAAGTACAAACTGGCAACCGGTATAACCAGGCAATTTCTAAGTGGAGGACCTATCACTGATTAAGGATGATGATGCCAGCCGCCATATTCATGCATGACTTTAACAGAAGTATCTGGTCTGCCGATTCTTCAACCGCCACAAAAACGCTCCACTGGGGTGACACCTACATGTTGAATTTGTTGACGACGATACTATGGACAAAGATGAGGATTCCTTGGCCAAGGCTATGTGGCATAAAGCAGCGCAGAACCTCGACAACCAAGGTTATCTGTAGATGTACGGGAGGTTATCTACAAATATACCGGGGCTCTTCGTTTATTGTCCTCTCTACAACGCGTGAAGAATTGAGACCTCTTTACGGAGGTGTGTACACCATTGGAGGCTACGACGAGTGATACTTTCACCCAATATGGGTGGCAGCATAATTTTAGAATTGGTCCACTTTTGCTTTAGGTGTTATAAGGATTCTACATTTTTTTTGTATCTTGCCTTTTCTATTTTTCATTTATGTGAGAGAATTTTATTTGGTTGTGTGCCTCTTAGTTATGCAGAGGCCGTGTGTAATGCTTAAACATTTTAAATAATAAAGCGTACTTTTCGAAAAAATGAAGTCCTACCAATGTTGGAGTCCTTGTGCACCACTCTTTTATTTTCTCCCTGTCGGGGAAGAAAGCACTTCTGGTGTCTCCGATGCTGCTGTCACAAGTTTCACGCGATTGAGGCCGTGATAAAAGCCGCTGAAGCTCCCACCCATGGACGCATCCATGGTGCGATTGGCTCTACGTTTGAACGGAGGAGAAGGATTAGAAGAAGCTGCAGCAGAGAAGACAATTAATTAACCTTTGGGATTTAACTAAGTGAGACGCACACACGGGGTCGACGAGCGGCGAACTCTCCAGTGTGCGCGTACCTTTACAATCTGGCATTAACCAAACGAAAACTGCCAAGAACAAAAGTGACCCGCTCTGGTAGTTTGGTTCCTTTAATTAAAAGCAACATTGGAAATTTGGAATCATAGAGTTTTATTCTTTCCCCCTCTCACAAGGCCACTAAAAAAAGCCTTCCTTCCCTCGATCTTCACCGACGAGCCCATGGATTCGTTTCCCCTCCGCCTGCCACTTCGGCAGCCGGTGGCGGGGAGGGGACTTTTAGTGCCTTGTTTCCGGCTAGTAGATAGGGTGGATTTTAGTTCTCACAGGGCTGGCGTTTGAATGGATGGTGGCACTTCTTCTTCGAGTCAGTCTTCCGGCTCCGAACCTCCTCAAGTTCGGCCGCTGGGACAGATTAGACGAAGCTCCGGCGTAGATTTCTATCAGCTCCTCGGGGTGGCGAGGTTATGGTTTCTCGCCGTGCGTATGCAATGGCGATATTTGGTATCAAATTCTTCATATCGATTCAAGAATTCAACGACGACAATTGCGGCTCCAGGACACTTGTCATTAGGGGCACCTGCACGAAGACTTTCTAGCTGTCATAAACAAGGTCAGGCCGGAGCGGCGGCAGCGACGCGTCAGCGGCTCGTTTTGGCAGCGATAATGGTCGTTTGTGTTGGCCGGAATAAGCCGCATCGCCAGTGTCAGACGCGTCAGGCGCGTGTATGGGCGCGCGCCGGGCGTGTTATGCGCGGCGGGACTGCGGTGTAGGCGTGTGTAGTCGGGCTCGTCGGGCGCGACGGATTCGCGCGGGACGCACTGGTGGTGTCGGACTCGTCAGGCGCGTCAGATGCGCATGGCCGGTTCAATCGCTTGCATGTAGCGGAGAGCTAGCTAGGAGAAAACGTGAGGGCTGCGTCGCTGTGGGACTATAAAGCCACGGCTGACAACGTGTGTTTGTACCGAGTTCGTGCTCTGGGAATAGTAACGGGGCTGTGTGTGCAGCCGGGTGAAACTTCAGTGTATTGTGCTCCTTCTTCTACCTCTAGTCCTGAGTAGCTAGAGAGCTCGGCCCCAACAGTTTGATGGTCCATGGATCTCGATGTAATTTTTGTTATGTTTGAGGTGTTTTGTACTTCCTGTAAATCTTTATAATAGATCTAATCTTTTCGGAAAAAAATAGAGCCAATCTACACCTTGGGGCATGTGTCTTTTACGGCCTAAGTAGAATACTTCTTTCATGTCATTCCCCGTTTCTAGCTGTTCTTGCCCCTTTGGCTTACTTTCGACGAAAAAGGGTTTCCCCCCGCTTTAGATTATAAAGCAACGTCCAACCGATACAACCAGCTTGCTGGGGCCGCAGCACAAACAAGCCCAAAAGAAAAAGGGAGAGAAAGAAAAAAAAAGAAACAAATGCCGACGCCGGCAGCTCAACTAAGCAAAGATGACCGACACTCGCTGCACCCACCGGAGAAGAACCACCGCCCACCAAGCACTCCGAAGCCTCGCGCACCAAGCAACATCTTCAGGAAGAAATGCGACGACGACGCCGCTGCTGCCCAGACAAGTCCTAGGGTTTCCCCCGGTACGCGGGTGGCAATGGGGAAGGGGGTATCACCGACGCCCCTCAGGAGGGTTCGGCAACGCCCACGGGCGCAGCCGCGCCGGTGGCGAACGAGCCGCCAGAGATTTCTCCCGCCCCGAAACCACCACCGCCACCCAAGACAACCGGAAGCGCACCGCCCAACAAGCCGCCCACCAGCCTGTGCCACCACGGATATCGCACCATCTTCACCGTTTCACTGAGGCCACCAACACGAGACCTGGAGGTAGGATGAGAAGACACCGGGCTCGGAGGCAACCGCACCGCAGCCAACAGGAGGGAACAACCTCCACCGTCGCGCGGAGCCGACCGGACATGGCAACAGGGACTTGCCGGGCCACCACCGGCCCGGCCGGACCCCAACGGGTCCGGACAGTCCCTGCAGCCACGCTGCAGCATGCCGGCTGCCGGAGCCACCACCACCGCAGCCACGGCCCCCTCGTCCCACCACCAGGGAGCCACGCCATCGCGCACCGGACCGCAGGCCCGGCCCAGCCCAGATGGAGCCTGAAAGGGCCCAGATCTGGGCCGAGCGGGCGGGCACCGCCGGCCAGCCGCCCACCATGCCGCCCCGCAGCCAACGGCCACGCCGCTGCGTCGAGGGCACCCGAGGCCCGCGGGGCGACGCCGCGTCGAGGGCACCCGAGGCCCGCGGGACGCCGCCGCCGAGCCTCACCGCTGCCAGCCGATCAACACCGCCGCCGGGGAGGAGGGAGCCCCGACTCACCCTCCCGACGCGCGGGGAAGGGACGTCGCCGGCGCCGGCGCCACCCGGACACGCCGGAGGCCGCAGCCGGCGGCGGCGAAGGGGGAAGAGGGAGGAGGAGGACTGAGACGGGGGGAGGGCAGGGGGGCACTCCGCCAGCTCGGGAGGCGGCAGGAGCGCCGGGGGAGGAGGAGGGGGAGGGGCAGAGGGGGGGGGGGGGGGACCGGGGGGCGCGCGCGAGGCGGCCGGCGCCGGCGGGAGGGGGCGAGGGAGGCCGGCGGCGGCGCGGGGAGGAACCCTAGCGCGGGGAAGACGAGGAGCGTGGCCACCCCCGTGCGTCGATGCGGCTGGGAGAGATTTTGGCTTGCTTTCCACTCCCAACATTCCCATAGTGCTATCTCTACATACCAAATTATTTTCTACAAATCATCCTTTCGTATGCTTGTTTTTGTTCAAGTTTCTTTCATATGCTTTGCGGACAAGAAAAACTTGACCATGACATGAGCAAAGTAGTGTGCACTTACATTCCCAGTTCTTGACTATAAAACACCCTTCGAGCCTCGGGAGAAGGCCCATGAATCTAAAACATATTGCCTCGTCTTAGTTATCTTCTCATGCCAAGACTAAGAATCCCTCGGACAGGCACCTCTCAAGGCTCATTTTTCAGCATGCTCGCTTCAAAAATATGTTCAATCGGTGGCGTCTTCTCCATGCGGGGTCAACTCGAATGAACTGAAAATATTGGTAGAGCAAACCCTGCTCTTTGCTTTATCCCTGCAACATGTAGCATGAATTAGGCATCAAATTGCTACATACACAACACGCCAATTTATTCACATCACGTGCCTGATATAAACACTAATTAACCATGTTTGATATAAACAAGAAGTTCACTAGAATATCCATTTCATTCAAATGCCATGTATATAAGCACCACTTCATCAATATGACACTGACAGAGGATTACAGTGTAGCAAGGAAGGAAAACAAACTATGTAAGTTGTTGTGTTCGCAACTCGCCTATCATTCCATGTGTGTGAACCATGAGATGCAAAAAAATAATGAAGGAAAATAGCTAATCTTTCCTTTGTTCATCCTTTGGTTAAGATAATATGCCATATTTGGATAACATGTTCGACATGTTTACTCATGTTCATGTCATTGAGAGATGGGTCCATTGACCTAACCATCAACCCACCATGCAGTGAACTTTAACAAATTTCATTGCTAATCTAAATGCAACAGGGAAAAAAGTATCTATAGTGAATATTTTTTTAGAGAAAAGGCCACATGCCCGACTTTATAAATAATGCCGTCACAGCGAAGCGTCCAACATGACAGAGGTTCATCATGATACACCAATACCACGAGCATTACAATAGATAACAGAAGCAAACCAGCTCCTCGAGCAAGACGAATAGAGCTAAACTATATCAGAGCCACGGAAGAAGGAACCAGGCTACGGGCAGTCACACGGATCTTGATCTTCAAGTCATCGATGGTATTGACACCTTTGGCCAGTGCATTCCAATGTAACATGAGAGCATTCATTTAGAAAAGAACATCAGAAGGATGGTTAGGGGATTGAAGCTTGATGGTAAACTTGTTGCGGGTGGTCGACAACGACCAACATTGCGCAACAAATGCAAACCAGAAAACACGAACCGAGAGACCCTAAAGATTGGCTGTTATGGCAAAAAAAAGTTTTCTAAAATTATTAGGAGGATCCCAAGTGGCATTAAGCCACGACCGAACAAAACTCCAAAGGATTTTGGTGAGGACGCGCCTAAATAAGATATGCTCATGATTCTGATATGGATATGCACGAGAATGATGGCGGAGCGGGGGTTCGGGAGTCGCCGGTCGAGGACACTGGACGACAGTTGTCCAAGGGGCCGGGGCCCGAGCTGGCGTCGACCGGGGATGGAGCAGTCTCACCTTCCGTGGTACCTTCGACGACTCTGAGATTTGGGTCTTTTGAGACATACTCTGCACCCGAGGCTCTGGAGTGATCGGGTTGAGTCCGAGGAGGCGTTTGAGCTCGAGTTACCGGCTTTGGGGTTGGAGGATGCTGTGGACACGAGTCGTGGGGGTCGGCAGGTGGCCACTCCCCTTCGTGCTTAGCAAACGATACCTTCTCTGGAGGTGCCACAGCTTGTCGTACCTATTCTATCGGGGAGTGACCTGGGGCAGGCGGCCTCGCTTTGCTCTCCTCCTGCTGAGGAAGGAGACTCAGGGCAGGTGGCTTCCAAGTCTTTTTCATCGCCGGGAGGGGGTCTGGGGCAGGTGGCCTCGGATATCTCTTCCCCCGTCGCGTCTGCCGGTCGGTTGATGCCGGCTTTGCCTTCGGGAGGCGGCTCGGGGCAGGTGGCCCTTGTTCGGTCTCCACCACCCACCCTGTCGGTATCGCCTGACGGGCCGCGCCACGCGTCGGAAGTGAGTGCTTTGCCTCTCTCGGGTGAGCCCGTGCAGGTGGATCGGCCTGCTGGTTGGGGAGCGCAGGAGGCCGGACCCCGACCGCGATCTCTCGGGAGGAGGTCATCGCGTTTGGAGGGATTCAGGATCCGGTGTCTGAGGGGCGCCGGATGAGTGGACGACTCCAGACCCAGCCTGATGTGGACAACATTCAGCAGCGGTGCGCCATGAGGGCGGCCAAGCTTCGTGACGTGGAGGTCGCTACTGGTATGTCGGTCAATACATCTAATTCCATTTTGCATTTTTCAAATGATGATATTGTTCAGAATGCAAATCAATTAGGAGTTTCCTTGGGTAGTAATGAAATTTCTAATTCTGTTAATGATCTTTTAGACCTAGAGGCTGAGCGGGCCTTAGAGATGATCCATAATATTGCGGCTGTCAAACCCATGAGTGATTCTGAGGTTGATGCGCTCGGGGTGAGGGTGCTAGACAACTTTTGTGCGGATCTTATGCAACCTACTACTGATGAGGATGTTCAAGCTGAGTCTACCGAGATAGTGTTGGCTAGCCCGTCTGAGACTGGTTGTGAGGACCAGTTGCAGAGTCAAACTGTCCCCAAGCGCAAGTGGAAACGGAAGGTATACCCGGTTTCCACAGTGCGTAGGAGTGCTAGGATACGTACGGCAAAAAAATTCCATGATGAACTATGAAAGGAATATTCTGGAATAGCAGAGGTCTAAAGGACTTGGCTAAACGAAGGTTCCTTGCTGAGGCGTCTGTCGAGCATTGTTTAGATTTCATAGCTCTATCGGAGACAGGTAGAGATAACTTCGCGCCTCAATTTCTAAATACTCTTTCGGGAGGTATAGATTTCGATTGGCATTGTTTGCCACCGAGAGGGAGGTAGGGTGGAATCCTTCTCGGAGTTAGGTGTGATGCGCTTGAGGTTCGCACCGTGGTCATGGGAGACTTTGCTGTTAAGTTTAGGGTGCGATCGAAGGTTGATGGGTTTAATTGGGCTCTTGTCGCGGTATATGGTGCTGCACAGCCCGAGCTCAAGCCTGAGTTCTTGGCTGATCTTGTTCGGATTTGTGGTTCCGAGCAGTTGCCCATCCTGGTGGGGGTGATTTCAATATTATTAGACGGTGTGAGGATAAGAACAATGATAATTTTGATGGACGATGGTCGTTCATGTTTAACACTATCATTGAAAGTCTGGACCTGAGAGAAATTGAGCTCTCGGGTAGAAAGTTTACCTGGGCGAACGCGATGCCAAATCCGACATATGAGAAGTTGGACCGTGTGTTGGCTAGCGTTGATTGGGAACAGAAGTTTCCCCTGGTGACTATCCAGGCCTTGTCCCGTGCTATTTCTGACCATACGCCGTTATTTGTCGACTCTGGTGAACCCACACACCTGGGGAACAAAAATGTGTTCTCCTTTGAGATGGCTTGGTTTGAAAGAGATGGCTTCCTGGATCTTGTGGCCAGAGAGTGGGCTAAGGATTCAGGAGGGAGGACCGCGCTTCAGCGCTGGCAGAATAAGATTAGGCACTTGAGGAGTTTCCTATGTGGGTGGGCTAAGCATCTGAGCGGGATTTATAAGGCTAAAAAGGAAAAGCTCCTTGTCCTTATACAGTCTCTGGATGTAAAAGCGGAAACCACGATACTGCCGGCTGCGGAGCTTCATGCCAAGCTCGAGGCGGAATTGCGGCTCAAAGAACTTCTTAGAGAAGAAGAGTTGAAGTGGGCGTTGCGGGCCAAGGTTCGGCGAGTAGTCCAGGGGGACGCGAATGAAGGAAATATGCCGTAGAGGCAATAATAAAGTTATTATTTATTTCCTTATTTCATGATAAAAGTTTATTATTCATGCTAGAATTGTATTAACCGGAAACATAATACATGTGTGAATACATAGACAAATATAATGTCACTAGTATGCCTCTACTTGACTAGCCCATCAATCAAAGATGGTTATGTTTCCTAGCCATGGACAAAAGAGTTGTCATTTGATTAACGGGATCACATCATTAGGAGAATGATGTGATTGAAATGACCCATTCTGTTAGCCTAGCACTTGATCGTTTAGTATATTGCTATTGCTTTCTTCATGACTTATACATGTTCCTGTAACTATGAGATTATGCAACTCCCGTTTACCGGAGGAACACTTTGGGTGCTACCAACCGTCACAACGTAACTGGGTGATTATAAAGGAGTACTACAGGTGTCTCCAAAGGTACATGTTGGGTTGGCGTATTTCGAGATTAGGTTTTGTCACTCCGATTGTTGTAGAGGTATCTCTGGGCCCTCTCGGTAATGCACATCACTATAAGCCTTGCAAGCAATGTAGCTAATGAGTTAGTTACGGAATGATGCATTACATAACGAGTAAAAAGACTTGCCGGTAATGAGATTGAACTAGGTATTGGATACCGACGATCGAATCTCGGGCAAGTAACATACCGATGACAAAGGGAACAACGTATGTTGTTATGCGGTTTGACCGATAAAGTTCTTCGTAGAATATGTAGGAGCCAATATGGGCATCCAGGTTCCGCTATTGGTTATTGACCGAGAATAGTTCTAGGTCATGTCTACATAGTTCTCGAACCCGTAGGGTCCGCACGCTTAAGGTTTCGATGACAGTTATATTATGAGTTTATGAGTTTTGATGTACCGAAGGAGTTCGGAGTCCCGGATGAGATCAAGGACATGACGAGGAGTCTCGAAATGGTCGAGACGTAAAGATCGA
This sequence comes from Triticum timopheevii, assembly GCA_963921465.1. NCBI lineage: Eukaryota > Viridiplantae > Streptophyta > Magnoliopsida > Poales > Poaceae > Triticum > Triticum timopheevii. The sequence continues at coordinate 434,560,676 of OY997270.1, forward strand.
TATATTGGATTACTATATTCGGAGTTCGGAAAGGTTCCGAGTGATTCGGGTATTTTTGGGGGTACCGGGGAGTTACGAGAATACGAGGAAGAAGCAATGGGCCTCATGGGCCAAGTGGTGGAAGAGAGGAGGCAGGGCGCGCGGCCCCCCTAGCCCAAACCGAATTGGACTAGGGGGCCGGCCCCCCTTTCCTCTTTTTCCTCCCTCTTCTTCCTTCTCCTTCTCCTTCCCTTCCTTCCCCTCTCCTACTTGGACTAGGAAAGAGGGGGGAATCCTACTTGGAGTAGGATTCTTCCCCTTGGGCGCACCTCCTCCCCTTGGCCGGCCTCCTTCCCCTTGCTCCTTTATATACGGGGCAGGGGGGCACCCCATGACACACAAGTTGATCTACGGATCGTTCCTTAGCCGTGTGCGGTGCCCCCCTCCACCATATTCCACCTCGGTCATATCGTCGTGGAGTTTAGGCGAAGCCCTGCGCCGGTAGAACATCATCATCGTCACCACGCCGTCGTGCTGACGGAACTCATCCCCGACGCTTTGCTGGATCAGAGACCGGGGATCGTCATCGAGCTGAACGTGTGCTGAACTCGGAGATGCCGTATGTTCGGTACTTGGATCAGTCGGACCGTGAAGACGTACGACTACATCAACCGCGTTGTCATAACGCTTCCGCTTACGGTCTATGAGGGTACGTGGACAACACTCTCCCTCTCGTTGCTATGCCATCACCATGATCTTGCGTGTGCGTAGGAATTTTTTTGAAATTACTACGTTCCCCAACAGTGGCATACGAGCCTAGGTTTTATGCGTTGATGTTATATGCACGAGTAGAACACAAGTGAGTTGTGGGCGATACAAGTCATACTTCTTACCAACATGTCATACTTTGGTTCAGCTGTATTGTTGGATGAAGCGGCCCGGACCGACATTACGCGTACGCTTACGCGAGACTGGTTTTACCGCCGTGCTTTGCACACAGGTGACTAGCGGGCGTCTGTTTCTCCAACTTTAGTTGAACCGAGTGTGGCTACGCCCGGTCCTTGCGAAGGTTAAAACAACACTAACTTGACGAACTATCGTTGTGGTTTTGATGCGTAGGTAAGAACGGTTCTTGCTCAGCCCGTAGCAGCCACGTAAAACTTGCAACAACAAAGTAGAGGACGTCTAACTTGTTTTTGCAGGGCATGTTGTGATGTGATATGGTCAAGACGTGATGCTATATTTTATTGTAGAGATGATCATGTTTTGTTGAAGTTATCGGCAACTGGCAGAAGTCCTATGGTTGTCTCTTTATTGCATAAGATGCAAGTGCCAAATAATTGCTTTACTTTATCGTTATGCGATAGCAATAGTTGCAAGAGCAATAGTTGGCGAGACGACCATGTGATGACACATTGATATAGATCAAGATGATGGAGATCATGGTGTCGTGCCGGTGACAATAGAGATCATGACAGTACTTTGGAGATGGAGATCAAAGGCGCAAGATGATCATGGCCATATCATGTCACATATTTTGATTGAATATGATGTTTATCCTTTATGCATCTTATCTTGCTTTGATTGACGGTAGCATTTTAAGATGATCTCTCACTAAATTATCAAGAAGTGTTCTCCTTGAGTATGCACCGTTGCCAAAGTTCGTCGTGCCCAGACACCACGTGATGATCGGGTGTGATAAGCTCTACGTCCATCTACAACGGGTGCAAGCCAGTTTTGCACACGCGGAATACTCAGGTTAAACTTGACGAGCCTAGCATATGCAGATATGGCCTCGGAACACGGAGACCGAAAGGTCGAGCGTGAATCATATAGTAGATATGATCAATATAATGATGTTCACCATTGAAAACTACTCCATCTCACGTGATGATCGGTTATGGTTTAGTTGATTTGGATCACGTGATCACTTAGAGGATTAGAGGGATGTCTGTCTAAGTGGGAGTTCTTAAGTAATATGATTAATTGAACTTAAATTTATCATGAACTTAGTCCTGGTAGTATTTTGCAAATTATGTTGTAGATCAATAGCTCGCGTAGTTGCTTTCATATGTTTATTTTGATATGTTCCTAGAGAAAATTGTGTTGAAAATGTTAGTAGCAATGATGCGGATTCGATCCGTGATCTGAGGTTTATCCTCATTGCTGCACAGAAGAATTATGTCCTTAGTGCACCGCTAGGTGACAGACCTATTGCAGGAGCAGATGCAGACGTTATGAACGTCTGGCTAGCTCAATATGATGATTACTTGATAGTTTAGTGCACCATGCTTAACGGCTTAGAATCGGGACTTCAAAGATGTTTTGAACTTCATGGACCATATGAGATGTTCCAGGAGTTGAAGTTAATATTTCCAGCAAATAACCGAGTTGAGAGATATGAAGTCTCGAACAAGTTCTATAGCTAAAAGATGGAGGAGAATCGCTCAACTAGTGAGCTTGTGCTCAGATTGTCTGGGTACTTCAATCGCTTGAATCAAGTGGGAGTTAATCTTCCAGATAAGATAGTGATTGACAGAATTCTCTAGTTACTAGAACTTCGTGATGAACTATAGTATGCAAGGGATGACGAAAACGATTCCCGAGCTCTTCGTGATGTTGAAATCGACGAAGGTAGAAATCAAGAAAGAGCATCAAGTGTTGATGGTTGACAAGATCACTAGTTTCAAGAAAAGGGCAAAGGGAAAGAAAGGGAACTTCAAGTAGAATGGCAAACAAGTTGTCACTCCCGTGAAGAAGACCAAAACTGGACCAAAGCCTGAAACTGAGTGCTTACACTGCAAAGGAAATAGTCACTGGAAGTGGAAATGCCCTGAATATTTGGTGGATAAGAAGGATGGCAAAGTGAACAAGGGTATATTTGATATACAGGTTATTGATGTGTGCCTTACTAGTGTTTATAGTAGCCCCTGAGTATTTGATACTTGTTCGGTTGCTAATATTAGTAACTCAAAACAGGAGTTACAGAATAAACAGAGACTAGTTGAGGGTAAAGTAACGATGAGTGTTGGAAGTAGTTCCAAGATTGATATGATCATCATCGCACACTCCCTATACTTTTGGGATTAGTGTTAAACCTAAATAAATGTCATTTGGCGTTTGCATTGAGCATGAATATGATTTGATCATGTTTATTGCAATACGATTATTCATTTAAAGTCAAAGAATAATTGTTGTTCTATTTACATGGATAAAACCTTCAATGGTCATACACCCAATGAAAATAGTTTGTTGGATCTCGATCGTAGTGATACACATATTCATAATATTGACGCCAAAAGATGCAAAGTTAATAATGATAGTGCAACCTATTAGTGGCACTGCCGTTTGGGTCATATCGGTGTAAAGCGCATGAAGAAACTCCATAAAGATGGATTTTCGGAATCACTTGGTTATGAATCATTTGATGCCTGCGAACCGTGCCTTTTGGACAAGATGACTAAAACTCCGTTCTCCGGAACAATGGAACAAGCTTCTGACTTATTGGAAATAATGCATACCGATGTATGCGATCCAATGAGTGTTGATGCTCGTGGCAAGTATCGTTATTTTCTGACCTTCACAAGATGATTTGAGCAGATATGGGTATATCTACTTGATGAAACATAAGTCTGAAATAGTTGAAAGGTTCAATGAATTTCAGAGTGAAGTGGAAAAATCATCGTAACAAGAAAATAAAGATTCTGCGATCTAATCGCGGAGACGAATATTTGAGGTACGAGTTTGGTCTTCAATTAAAACAATGTGGAATAGTTTCACAGCTCACACCACCTGGAACACCACAACGTTATGGTGTGTCCGAACGTCATAACCACACTTTATTGGATATGGTGCGATCTATGATGTCTCGTACTGATTTACCAATATTGTTTTGGGGTTATGCATTAGAGACAGCTGCATTCACGTTAAAAGGGCACCATCTAAATCCGTTGAGACGACAGCATATGAACTGTGGTTTAGCAAAAAACCCAAGTTGTCGTTTCTTAAAGTTTGGGGCTGCGATGCTTATGTGAAAAAGTTTCATCCTGATAAGCTCAAACCCAAATTGGAGAAGTGCGTCTTCATAGAATACCCAAAGGAAACTGTTGGGTACACCTTCTATCACAGATCCAAAGGCAAGATATTCGTTGCTAAAAATGGGTCCTTTCTAGAGAAGGAGTTTCTCTCGAAAGAAGTGAGTGGGAGGAAAGTAGAGCTTGATAAGGTAATTTGTACCTTCTCCCGAATTGGAAAGTAGTTCATCACTGAAATCAGTTCCAGTGATTCCTACACCAATTAGTGAGGAAGCTAATGATGATGATCATGAAACTTCAGATCAAGTTACTACAGAACCTCGTAGGTCTTCCAGAGCACGGTCCGCACCAGAGTGGTACGGTAATCCTGTTCTGAAAGTCATGTTACTAGACCATGATAAACCTACGAACTATGAGGAAGCGATGATGAGCCCAGATTCCGCGAAATGGCTGGAGGCCATGAAATCTGAGATAGGATCCATGTATGAGAACAAAGTGTGGACTTTGGTGGACTTGACCGATGATCGGCAAGCCATAGAAAATAAATGAATCTTCAAGAGGAAGACGGACGTTGATAGTAGTGTTACTATCTACAAAGCTCGACTTGTCGCAAAAAGATTTTTGACAAGTTCAATGTGTTGACTACAATGAGATTTTCTCAACTGTAGCGATGCTTAAGTCTGTCCGAATCATGTTAGCAGTTGCCACATTTTATGAAATTTGGCAAATGGATGTCAAAACTACATTCCTTAATAGATTTATTAAAGAAGAGTTGTATATGATACAACCAGAAGGTTTTGTCAATCCTAAAGGTGCTAACAAAGTGTGCATGCTCCAGCGATCCATCTATGGACTGGTGCAAGCATCTCGGAGTTGGAATATACGCTTTGATGAGTTGATCAAAGCATATGGTTTTATACAGACTTTTGGAGAAGCCTGTATTTACAAGAAAGTGAGTGGGAGCTCTGTAGCATTTCTAAATACTATATATGGATGACATATTGTTGTTTGGAAATGATATAGAATTTCTGGATAGCATAAAAGGATACTTGAAAAAGCGTTTTTTAAAAAGAAAGACCTCAGTAAAACTACTTACATATTGAGCATCAAGATCTATTGAGATAGATCAAGACACTTGATAAGATTTTTCAATGAGTACATACCTTGATAAGATTTTGAAGTGGTTCAAAATGGAACAGTTAAAGAAGGAGTTCTTGCCTGTGTTCCAAGGTGTGAAGTTGAGTAAGACTCAAATCCCGACCACGGCAGAAAATAGAAAGAGAATGAAGGTCCAGACCTATTGTATACTCTGCCCTGGTTTGGCAAGGGAGTACAATAGTGATCTAGGAGTAGATCACTGGACATTGGTCAAAATTATCCTTAGTGGAATAAGGATATGTTTCTCGATTATGGAGGTGACAAAAGGTTCGTCGTAAAGGATTACATCAATACAAGTTTAGGCACTGATCCAGATGACTCTAAGTCTCGATCTGGATACATATTGAAAGTGGGAGCAATCAGCTAGAGTAGCTCCGTGCAGAGCATTCTAGACATAGAATATTTGCAAAATACATACGGCTCTGAATGTGACAGAACCATTGACTAAGCTTCTCTCACGAACAAAACATGATCACACCTTAGTACTCTTTGGGTGTTAATCACATAGCGATGTGAACTAGATTATTGACTCTAGTAAACCCTTTGGGTGTTGGTCACATGACAATGTGAACTATGGGTGTTAATCATATACAGATATGAATATTGGTGTTAAATCACATGGTGATGTGAACTAGATTATTGACTCTAGTGCAAGTGGGAGACTGAAGGAAATATGCCCTAGAGGCAATAATAAAGTTATTATTTATTTCCTTATTTCATGATAAAAGTTTATTATTCATGCTAGAATTGTATTAACCGGAAACATAATACATGTGTGAATACATAGACAAATATAACGTCACTAGTATGCCTCTACTTGACTAGCTCATTAATCAAAGATGGTTATATTTCCTAGCCATGGACAAAAGAGTTGTCATTAGATTAACGGGATCACATCATTAGGAGAATGATGTGATTGACATCACCCATTCTGTTAGCCTAGCACTTGATCGTTTAGTATATTGCTATTGCTTTCTTCATGACTTATACATGTTCCTGTAACTATGAGATTATGCAACTCCCGTTTACCGGAGGAACACTTTGGGTGCTACCAAACGTCACAACATAACTGGGTGATTATAAAGGAGTACTACAGGTGTCTCCAAAGGTACATGTTGGGTTGGCGTATTTCGAGATTAGGTTTTGTCACTCCGATTGTCGGAGAGGTATCTCTGGGCCCTCTCGGTAATGGACATCACTATAAGCCTTGCAAGCAATGTAGCTAATGAGTTAGTTACGGAATGATGCATTACATAACGAGTAAAAAGACTTGCCGGTAACGAGATTGAACTAGGTATTGGATACCGACGATCGAATCTCGGGCAAGTAACATACTGATGACAAAGGGAACAACGTATGTTGTTATGCGGTTTGACCGATAAAGATCTTCGTAGAATATGTAGGAGCCAATATGGGCATCCAGGTTCCGCTATTGGTTATTGACCGAGAATAGTTCTAGGTCATGTCTACATAGTTCTCGAACCCGTAGGGTCCGCACGCTTCAGGTTTCGATGACAGTTATATTATGAGTTTATGAGTTTTGATGTACTGAAGGAGTTCGGAGTCCCGGATGAGATCGGGGACATGACGAGGAGTCTCGAAATGGTTGAGATGTAAAGATCGATATATTGGACGACTATATTCGGAGTTCGGAAAGGCTTCGAGTGATTCGGGTATTTTCGGGGGTACCGAGGAGTTACGGGAATACGAGGAAGAAGCAATAGGCCTCATGGGCCAAGTGGTGGAAGAGAGGAGGCAGGGCGTGCGGCCCCCCTAGCCCAAACCGAATTGGACTAGGGGGCCGGCCCCCCTTTCCTCTTTTTCCTCCCTCTCCTTCCTTCTCCTTCTCCTTCCCTTCCTTCCCCTCTCCTACTTGGACTAGGAAAGAGGGGGGAATCCTACTTGGAGTAGGATTCTTCCCCTTGGGCGCGCCTCCTCCCCTTGGCCGGCCCCCTCCCCCTTGCTCCTTTATATACGGGGGCAGGGGGGCACCCCATGACACACAAGTTGATCTACGGATCGTTCCTTAGCCGTGTGCGGTGCCCCCCTCCACCATATTCCACCTCGGTCATATCGTCGCGGAGTTTAGGCGAAGCCCTGCGCCGGTAGAACATCATCATCGTCACCACGCCATCGTGCTGACGGAACTCATCCCCGACGCTTTGCTGGATCGGAGCCCGGGGATCATCATCGAGCTGAACGTGTGCTGAACTCGGAGGTGCCGTACGTTCGGTACTTGGATCGGTCGGATCGTGAAGACGTACGACTACATCAACCGCGTTGTCATAACGCTTCCGCTTACGCTCTACAAGGGTACGTGGACAACACTCTCCCCCCTCGTTGCTATGCCATCACCATGATCTTGCGTGTGCGTAGGAATTTTTTTGAAATTACTATGTTCCCCAACAGCGAACACGCAATTCTTTCACATGATCGCTAATGGTAAGCATCGAAAGAAGAGGGTCTTTCAGCTTGAGCAAGATGAGGGTACGATTGTAGGACAGGACAACTTAAAATTGTACATTATCGAATACTATAAGCAGTTGTTTGGCCCTCCAGAAGAGAACTCTGTGTCTCTAGACGAGTCAAGGGTTGAGGATATTCCTGAGCTCACATCGGTGGAGAATGATATTCTTGCGGCTCCTTTCTCAGAGAAAGAGGTGCTGGAGGCCATCTCGCAAATGAAGAATAACAAGGCGCCGGGCCCTGATGGTTTCCCAGCGGAGTTTTATAAGAAGTGCTAGCATATTATTAAAGGGCATTTGTTGCCTATGTTTAATGAATTGTTTGCTGGGCAGCTTCATCTGTTTCAGCTAAATTTTGGAACGATTACCCTTCTTCCTAAGAAAACAGAGGCTGTGAGAATTGAGCAATTCAGGCCAATCTGTCTTCTTAATGTCAGTTTCAAAATTTTCACCAAGGTCGGGACCAATAGACTCACACAGATTGCGCATACTGTTGTGCAGCCTATCCAATCTGCTTTCATGCCGGACAGGAATATCCTAGAGGGGATAGTGGTCCTTCATGAAACGCTCCATGAAATCCACATGAAAAGACTGGATTTGGTTGTTTTCAAAGTGGATTTCGAAAAAGCTTACGATAAAGTCAAATGGCCATTTCTTCAACAGGCCTTGCGTATGAAGTGTTTTGATGAGGCTTGGAGACGCCAGGTAGATTCCTTTACGCAAAAAGGGAGTGTTGGAGTTAAAGTAAATGATGATATTGGGCACTATTTCCAGACACACAAGGGTCTGCGGCAAGGAGATCCAATGTCCCCTATTTTGTTCAACATTGTGGTTGACATGTTGGCAATCCTAATAGGTCGGGCAAAGGAGGCTGATCAGGTGGGAGGCTTGGTGCCCAACCTAGTTGATGGGGGTGTCCATTTTACAGTCGGCTGATGATACTATCATCTTTATGGAGCATGACCTGGCAAAAGCGAGAAATATGAAGCTGGTGCTTTGCTTATTTGAACAATTGTCTGGGTTAAAGATTAACTTTCATAAAAGCGAATTGTTCTGCTTTGGTAGAGCCAAGGAGGAACAGGAGGCTTATAGGCAATTGTTTGGATGTGAATTAGGGGCTTTACCTTTCACATACTTAGGTATACCCATTCACCATCGTAAGCTTACAAATCGAGAGTGGAAATGCATTGAGGATTGGTGAGGGAGTCCTGGACTAGGGGGTGTCCGGACAGCCGGACTATCATCGTCCTCCGGACTCCAAGACTACGAAGATACAAGATTGAAGACTCCGTCCCATGTCCGGATGGGACTTTCCTTGGCGTGGAAGGCAAGCTTGGCGATACGGATATGTAGATCTCCTACCATTGTAACCGACTCTGTGTAACCCTAGCCTCCTCCGGTGTCTATATAAACCGGAGGGCTTTAGTCCGTAGGACACAACATACATTACAACAATCATACCATAGGCTAGCTTCTAGGGTTTAGCCTCCTTAATCTCGTGGTAGATCCACTCTTGTACTACCCATATCATCAATATTAATCGAGCAGGACGTAGGGTTTTACCTCCATCGAGAGGGCCCGAACCTGGGTAAAACATCGTGTCCCTCGTCTCCTGTTACCATCCGCCTAGACGCACAGTTCGGGACCCCCTACCCGAGATCCGCCGGTTTTGACACCGACATTGGTGCTTTCATTGAGAGTTCCTCTGTGTCGTCACCGATAGGCTTGATGGCATCTTCAACCAACAACGCTGTCCAGGGTGAGACTTTTCTTCCCGGACAGATCTTCGTATTCGGCGGCTTCGCACTGTGGGCTAACTCGCTTGGCCATCTGGAGCAGATCGAAAGCTACGCCCCTGGCCGTCAGGTCAGATTCGGAAGCCTAAACTTCACGGCCAATGTCCGCGGAGACTTGATCTTCGACGGACTCGAGCCACAGCCGAGCGCGCCGCACTGTGACGATGGGCATGATCTAGCTCTGCCGCCGAATAGTGCCTTGGTGGCCCCACATGAATCCGCTTCGGCCATCAGTCCGGAGCCGATCGCCCAGATCGAGGATCGGTGGATAGACGCCGCCTCGGGGGCTTCAACTTCCTCGGCGATGGAGCCGAACATTAATCTTGTCCCCCGCGAAACTTGTGATTCCAAGGTGCCGGATTCCTTGCCGGACTCCGAACCTCCCGCACCCCTACCAATCGATTCGGATTGGGCGCCGGTTATGGAATTCACCGCCGCGGACATCTTCCAACACTCGCCCTTTGGCGACATCCTAAATTCGCTAAAGCATCTCTCGTTATCAGGAGAGTCCTGGCCGGACTATGGCCAGGATGGTTGGGGTACGGACGACGAAGAAATTCAGAGCCCACCCACCACCCACTTTGTAGCCACTGTCGACGATCTAACCGACATGCTAGACTACGACTCCGACGACATCGACACTATGGACGACGATGCCGGAGACGAACAGGAACCAGCGCCTACAGGGCACTGGAAGACCACCTCGTCATACGACATATATATGGTGGACATCCCAAAAGACGGGGACGACGAAGAAGCAGCGGAGGCAGACTCTTTAAAGAAGCAGCCCAAACGCCAGCGTCAGCGGCGCCGCTCTAAATCCCGCCACAGCAAGAATGGAGATTCCGGCACAGGAGATAATAATACCCCAGAGAGTGCCGAAGACAATCCCCTCCAGCAAGACTCAGCGCAGGAGGATGCAGAAGCAAGCCCTCACGAGAGGGCGGCAGACGAAGAGGTTGAGGATCATAACTATATGCCTCCCTCCGAAGACGAAGCAAGCCTCAACGATGACGAATTCGTCGTACCTGAGGATCCTGTCGAACAAGAGCGTTTCAAGCGCAGGCTTATCGCCACAGCAAATAGCCTAAAGAAAAAGCAGCAACAGCTTCAAGCTGATCAGGACCCGCTGGCCGATCGATGGACCGAGGTCCTCGCGGCCGAAGAGTATAAACTCGAATGCCCCTCCAAAAGCTACCCAAGACGCAAGCTGCTCCCCCGATTAGAGGAGGAAGCATACATACCTCCATCACCAGCGCACGATATGGCTGACCGACCACCCCGTGGTCGTGACAGAGAGGCATCCAGGCCCCCAGCCAAGACCGTACCCCGGCATCGCTCCAAAAGTACGAAGCCAAGAGGGAACGCGCCGGACTTGCGAGACATATTGGAGGACAAAGCAAGACAATCCGGATCCATCTACGGATCACGTGGGCGCCCCACGACCCATGACGAATACCGTCGTACCGGATATAATAACCCCGGCCGGGCCGAACACGGCAGACAACGCTCTCTCGAGCTGCGTCTTGATATTGCTCAATACAGAGGCGCCGCACACCCACTATGCTTCACTGACGAAGTAATGGATCATCAAATCCCCGAAGGGTTTAAACCCGTAAACATCGAATCCTACGATGGCACAACAGACCCCGCGGTTTGGATAGAAGATTATCTTCTCCACATCCATATGGCCCGCGGCGACGATCTCCACGCCATCAAGTATCTCCCACTCAAGCTTAAAGGACCAGCTCGGCATTGGCTTAACAGCTTGCCCGCAGAGTCAATTGGGTGTTGGGAAGACCTGGAGGCCGCATTCCTTGATAACTTCCAAGGCACGTATGTGCGACCACCAGACGCTGATGACCTAAGCCACATCATTCAGCAGCCAGACGAATCGGCCAGACAATTTTGGACACGGTTCTTGACGAAAAAAATCAAATCGTCGACTGTCCGGATGCAGAGGCCCTTGCAGCCTTCAAGCATAACATCCGCGACGAATGGCTAGCCCGGCACCTGGGCCAGGAAAAACCGAAATCTATAGCAGCCCTCACATCATTAATGACCCACTTCTGCGCGGGAGAGGATAGCTGGCTAGCCCGCAGTAACAATCTCCGCAAAAATTCTGTCAGTCCGGATATTAAGGACAACAACGGCAGGTCACGTCGAAACAAAAACAAACGCCGCATTAACGGCGACGATAAGGAGGATACGGCAGTCAACGCCAGATTCCGAGGCTCTAAACCCGGTCAGCGGAAGAAGCCATTCAAAAGAACCACTCCGGGTCCGTCCAATCTGGACCGAATACTCGACCGCTTATGCCAGATACATGGCACCTCTGAAAAGCCAGCTAACCACACTAATAGAGATTGCTGGGTGTTCAAGCAGGTCGGCAAGTTAATTGCCGAAAACAATGACAAGGGGCTAAACAGCGACGACGAGGAAGAGACCCGACCGCCGAACAATAGAGGACAGAAGGGTTTTCCCCCACCAATGCGGATGGTGAATATGATATATGCGACCCATATACCCAAGAGGGAGAGGAAACGCGCACTAAGGGACGTCTATGCGATGGAGCCAGTCGCCCCGAAGTTCAATCCATGGTCCTCTTGTCCGATCACTTTCGATCGAAGAGACCATCCGACCAGCATACGCCATGGCGGATTCGCCGCATTGGTTTTAGACCCAATCGTCGATGGATTTCACCTCACGAGAGTCCTGATGGACGGCGGCAGTAGCCTGAACCTGCTTTATCAGGATACAGTGCGCAAAATGGGCATAGACCCCTCAAGGATTAAACCTACAAAGACAACCTTTAAAGGTGTCATACCAGGAGTGGAAGCCAACTGTACAGGCTCAGTCACACTGGAAGTGGTCTTCGGATCCCCGGATAATTTTCGGAACGAAGAGTTAATCTTCGACATAGTCCCATTTCGCAGCGGCTATTACGCTCTGCTCAGACGAACCGCGTTTGCAAAATTCAATGTGGTGCCGCATTATGCATACCTAAAGCTCAAGATGCCAGGCCCTCGTGGAGTCATCATGGTCAATGGGAATACGGAACGCTCCCTCCGAACGGAGGAACATACAGCGGCTCTCGCGGCAGAAGTACAGAGTAGCCTCTTAAGGCAATTCTCCAGTCCGGCCGTTAAACAGCCGGATACAGCAAAACGCGCCCGAAGCAATACCAAACAAGACCACCTGGCGCGATCAGAGAATGCGTAGCAATGCGGCCCCAACCCTCGCCCGCGCATGATCGCAATAATAACACTCCGCGTACATCATTACGCTTTGGAGATACCATGGGCACAGGGGAGGGGGCACGATCGCAACGGACCCAGAGTGTGGTTCGACCACACCGGGGGCTCGCAAGTGTGCCCCCTTTTTTATTTTATTTTTTTATTTTCCTTCTTTTATGTACATAGGACTCCGTTAACCAGAAGCCCTGTCCGGCGGCGAACCTGCCGAACTCATGATGCAACAGTCAGGGACTAAAGGAGGCTGCGACGAACACTCAGGTGGTCTCAATTACGAGCATTAAATTCGATTATATACACCAAGTCCGCAGCTCACCCCTGGAGGGGGACATGTTTACTTAGTCCAAATCCCTTGCTTACCGCACTATTTGTATCAGTCCGCTCTCCTAGCAGACTTTCTTCCATAAATAATGCAGCACCTTTTTGATTGCAATTGCATTACCTTTTATACATATATGCTCATTATATGACATCTTGCGCCCGTATATTTTGGTACGGCCTAATACGCCAGGGGCTTATGTTCCCCACTCTATGGTGTGATAAGTCCGAACACTTTCATAAGTGCGGCACCCCGAACTTATAGCATTATATGAATCGGCTCCGAATCATGTCTTGGGTCAATAGTTGGGTTTGCCCGGCTCCCACGTTTTGGTGCCTTATGTTCCGTTCTGTTGGCTAAGGTGGCACTGGGAGAACCACTGCGATTGCGCCCCGGTTGAGCCGGGCGAGCGCCTCAGTGGAGAAAGCTAAAACTGACCGGCATGATAAGGCGAGAGGCTGGTCGCTGTTCCAGAGGTTTTTTCGGGTCCTTAAAGACTCACGTCGCTTCGAGCGAAGTTCCGGACAATGTCCGACGAAGGCGTGGATAGCGCCCCGGATTCGGTCTTCCGAATACCAGGGGCTTCGCCGAAATTTAAAATTATAGAATTCTATGGCTAAGTGAGAGTGTTCAAGCATTATAAGTCTGGTTGCCTTGTTCATTGTGTTGAGCGCCTCCCTCGATGGACCCAACAATGGGAACAAGAGTGCTCAAGTTTATCCCGAACACCCCAGCACTCGTGGCTTGGGGGCTGAAGCCAACGACTTGCCATCTCTCAGATTTTATAAACGGCCGCACAGAAGGTAATATTTTAAATTAAAAAAGCGTTGCTCAAAGCGCACATGAACAAAGTTTCAGCGCACAGGATAATACATAGCAAATTCACTCAAAGATTACATTTCTGGGGCACTCATCCGCAATATCGCGGGCTCCCTTCAGGACAGTTTTATAATACATTTCGGGCGTGCGATACTCCTTGCCCGGTGGCGGTGGGTCCGTGAGAAGCTTCTCCGCATCCAACCTGCCCCAATGCACCTTTGTGCGGGCGAGGGCCCGGCGAGCGCCTTCAATACAGGCGGAGCGCTTGATGACATCCACCCAGGGGCATGCATCCACCAGCCGCCGCATGAGGCCAAAGTAGCTCCCAGGCATGGCCTGTCCAGGCCACAGCCGGACTATAAGGCCCTTCATGGCCTCTTCAGCTACCTTGTGGAGTTCGACCAGCTGCTTCAACTGGTCGCTTGGGGGCACCGGGTGTCCGGCCTCAGCATACTGAGACCAGAAGACTTTTTCCGTCGAGCTCCCCTCCTCGCCACGATAGAATGCGGCGGCATCGGATGCACTACGCGGCAGATCTGCAAACGCCCCTGGAGAGCTCCGAATGCGGGTAAGTGTCAGGTATTTTACATTAACATGCTTGCTTTGCATGAAAAATGCCTTACCCGCCGCTATTTTCTTTACATCTTCAACCTCCTGAAGGGCCTTATGGGCCTCGGCCTTGGCGGACTTGGCACTTTCGAGAGCCGAGGCAAGCTCGGACTCTCGAGTCTTGGAGTCATGCTCCAAACTCTCATGTTTCTCCATGAGAGCCTGGAGCTCTTGCCGTGCTTCCGCCACCCGGGCCTCCTGCTTCTCTCGCTCTTTCCGCTCCGCGGCCGCACTGTGTTCGGTCGCGGACACAGCCTCCTTCAGGGCTGCCACCTCGTTCGTGGCCCCTGCAATACCCATATTATCCTTGTTAATTTTATTGCAACCAAAATCCTTTTCTGTAAGGTAACCATTCAAAGTGGTGTGACTCACCTTCTTTGTCCTCGAGCTGCTTCTTGGCATGGCCGAGCTCTTGCTCGGACCGCTCGAGATCCTTTTTCAACACGTCGACCTCCACCGATAGTGCGGCAGAGGTCAGCAGCGCAGCCTGCAAACCCATATTGACATATGTTAAGCAACCCTGTGCATATCTTGTTAGATCCTCAGTCCGGCTTTTCTTTCCGAACACCGAACTGAGCATCAGGGGATACTGTCTATGCGGTATTACATTACATAATTTTAACTTCTTACCTCAAAGCCTGTTAGAAGGCTGCTGCAGGCTTCGGTCAGCCCGCTTTTGGCGAGCTGAACCTTTTGAATCACCGCACTCATGATAGTGCGGTGTTCTTCCTCGATGGAAGCGCCTTTAAGCGCCTCCAACAAGTTATCCGGCGCCTCTGGTTGGGCGGAGGTCGCCGGTGTCACGGTCCTGCCCTTCTTTCGAAGGGGCCACCTGCCGGACTCTGGAACCACTGCGGGTTCCGATGTAGAGTCCGGCACAAAGTCCGGGAGGCAACCTGACAGCGCCTCCGGAGCCTCCTCCTGATGGGTCCCTCTCCGGGATCCCACCTCGGCGTCCTCGCCGACGCGGGGGGTAGTGGCCGTCGGAAGTGTATCCACATCCGACGGGGCCAAGGACCCGCTTGATGAAGCGGGGAGATCATCATCAGCCGGACTACGGACAGAATGCGGCGTTAGAAGGACACTACGCGACATAAAAGATATTGCATATCAACGATCCGGATACTTACGATCTCGCCGGACGCCTGGCCCTTGGAGGCCACTCATCCTCGCCAACGGTGGTATTGGCGAAACTGTCCGGGGGGATAGTTCTCCCCCTCTTGGACCCTTCGGCCTCCCCTATTGGGGAAGCCTTCCTCTTCTTCTCTCCCTCTTCTGGGAGAGAATCCTCCTCCTCCTCCTCGTCTTCGGGGGAGGAGTCCGCCTCGTCGTCGGACACCTGATTGCGGGAACTCTTTCGAGTCCCCGCGGCCACCTTCTTGGCCTTCTTCTCCGGCACCACGTGCGGTGCCGGAACCAGCATCCCTGCTAAACGGGCGTCCACTGGGTCTTCTGGCATGGGAGCCGGGCTGATAAGCTGCTTGGCCTTCTCCATCCATTCCTGTCAAAGGAAAGGAAAGAATGAAACCCTCTTATAACCAATTCGGTTACTACAAAGTGTCCCGTAATGGGGTTGAATCACTTACCTCGTCAGTTGGATGCTGCGAGCTGAATCCGCGATCTTCCGTCGCGGATGCGGGGGCTTCGGCGCCCTTAAACAGCACCCTCTAGGCGCCTTCGCATGTCGTATCGAAGAGCCCGCTCAGCGCCTGGTGCTGTTCCGGATTGAACTCCACAGATTGAATGCCCGTTCTTGGCATGGGAGAATCCGGCGGATGAGCATGACTTGGACCATGTCGACGAGCCTAAGCTTATTGCTCACCAGCTTCTGGATGCAGGCTCGGAGTCCCGTCACCTCCTTCGGATCGCCCCACAGCAAGCCCTTCTCTTTCTAGGAGGTGAGCTGCGTGGGGACGCCAGATCTAAACTCGGGGGCCGCCGCCCATGTGGGCTTGCGCGGCTCGGTGATGTACAACCACCCTGATTGCCACCCCTTGACGGAGTCCACGAAGGCCCCTTCGAGCCAAAGGACGTTGGGTAATTTACCCAACATGGCGCCTCCGCATTCCGCTTGCGTGCCCTTCACAACCTTCGGCTTGACGTTGAAGGTCTTGAGCCACAGGCCGAAATGGGGCCGGATGCAGAGGAAGGCCTCGCACACGACGATGAACGCCGAGATGTTGAGGATGAAGTTCGGCGCCAGATCGTGGAAATCCAGGCCGTTATAGAACATGAGCCCCCGGACGAATGGATGGAGCGGAAAGCCCAGTCCGCGGAGGAAGTGGGGAAGGAAGACGACCCCCTCGTGAGGTCCAGGGGTAGGGACGAGCTGCCCCTCGTCGGGCAGCCGATGCGCGATATCGCCGGAAAGATATCCGGCGCTGCGCAGTTTGGTGATGTGCTCCTCCTTAACGGTGGAGACCAACCATTTGCCTCCCGCTCCAGACATATTCGGAGAAGGTTAGGGCAAGATGCGCGAGCTTGGGCGTTGGAGCTTGAGTACGCGGAGATGGATAAGCAAAGGAGGAAGAAGGCGTAGGTGAGAAGGTAAATCCTTATCCCTTATATATAGGCGGACGAAAACTATACGTCCCGCTGGCCTGATAAAACTCGCTTATCTCCCAAGCGCCACCATCAATGGCGCGGTTGGGTTACCCACGTCCGTATTGATGAGAATCCCGGAATAAGGGGAACACGATCTCTGCTTCAACAAGACGTGCCAAGGAAACCGCTTCGCTAAACGTGCTGAGGTGGTATAGTAAAAAAAACGATTCAAACAAAGGCTTGGTAGCGGTGTGATGTCACGCCGCATAATGCGTCAGCAGATTGGACTGGTGTACATTTTATTCTCTCTACGGTGGAATGTGGAATTTATTTTGCAGAGCCGGACACTATCCTAGTGTTCATGATCTTCCCTGGATTATTCAAGGAAGGAACCCACCTTGCAATGCCGAACATTATGCGCGCCGGACTTATCGTCATTGAAGCCTGGTTCAGGGGCTACTGAGGGAGTCCTGGACTAGGGGGTGTCCGGACAGCCGGACTATCATCGTCCGCCGGACTCCAAGACTACGAAGATACAAGATTGAAGACTCCGTCCCATGTATGGATGGGACTTTCCTTGGCGTGGAAGGCAAGCTTGGCGATACGGATATGTAGATCTCCTACCATTTTAACCGACTCTGTGTAACCCTAGCCTCCTCCGGTGTCTATATAAACCGGAGGGCTTTAGTCCGTAGGACACAACATACATTACAACAATCATACCATAGGCTAGCTTCTAGGGTTTAGCCTCCTTGATCTCGTGGTAGATCCACTCTTGTACTACCCATATCATCAATATTAATCGAGCAGGACGTAGGATTTTACCTCCATCGAGAGGGCCCGAACCTGGGTAAAACATCGTGTCCCTCGTCTCCTGTTACCATCCGCCTAGACGCACAGTTCGGGACCCCCTACCCGAGATCCGCCGGTTTTGACACCGACAATCGGTTTGAAAAGAAACTGAGTTGCTGGAAGGGCAAACCTATGTCGTATGGAGGCCGGTTAATTCTTATTAATTCGGTACTCACGAGTATGCCGATGTTCCTACTATCTTTCTTTGAGGTTCCATTTGGGGTTAGGAAAAGACTGGACTTCTACTGATCAAGATTTTTTTTGGCAGAGTGATGAACTTAAGAGAAAGTATAGACTCGCCAAGTGGGATGTCATTTGTCGACCTAAGGACCAAGGGGGGTTGGGTATCGAAAATCTTGAGGTCAAGAACAGATGTCTGCTTAGTAAGTGGCTGTATAAGCTTTCGGGTCCGACTGATGCAACTTGGGCGCAGATTCTTCGTAACAAGTATCTGCAGTCCAAAACTTTGTCACAGGTGACAATGAGACCAACTGATTCGCCGTTTTGGAAGGGGCTTATGAGAGTCAAGGTAACCTTCTTTAATAGAACAAAGTTTATTGTCGGTGATGGAAATGTCACACGTTTCTGGGAGGACACCTGGCTGGGTGATACACCTTTAGCAATACAGTACCAAACCTTGTATCGTATTGTCCAGCGACGTGATGCGCTAGTTGCAACGATTATGCAGTCCACTCCCCTTAATATTCAGTTTCGGCGGGTGCTTGTTGGTGAGAGATGGGAAGCTTGGCTCCATCTGGTGCGTAGACTGATGGAAGTCCAGCTAGCGCAACAGCCCGATCAGCTATGTTGGAAGCTTACTAGGAACAGACAATTTACTGTAAAGTCGATGTACAACGATGTCATCAATTCCACGGTCATTCCTAGTACCAAACATGTTTGGAAAGTAAAAGTGCCTTTGAAAATTAAAGTGTTTATGTGGTTTGTCCATAAACAGGTAATTTTAACAAAAGACAACTTGGTCATGCGCAATTGGACTGGATCTACTAGGTGTAGCTTCTGTGATCAGGACGAGACCATTAAGCATCTCTTCCTTGACTGTCCTTTGGCGAGAATTCTGTGGCGCATTGTGCAAATTGCTATTAACATTACTCCTCCGAGTACGGTCGGGTCGTTATTTGGAACGTGGCTGGGTGGGATAGAGTCCGATGCAGCTAGACATATTCGTGTAGGAGTGTATGCGTTGTTATGGGCAATTTGTAACTGCAGAAATGATTTGGTTTTTAACAGAATAACTACTATTCATTTTTTGCTGGTTTTATTCCGTTCTACGGCGCTGATCCGTATGTGGTCCTTACTCACTCCGACGGAGGCCAGGGAGCGTTTGGTTACTGGATCTGTCCGGTGAAAGATGGTACTGCGGGATATCTTCAACCGGTTTGGTTGGTGGTCATGTAATAGGATAGGCAATTAGTTTTCCTATCTTTTATTTTACCAGCCGGTTGTGGCCATTGTGGTTTTGTCTTGGTATAGCTGCGAGGCTCTCGGTGAGCTCGCCTTTATTTTGTTGAAGACTATACAACTTTGTTGAAGCTATTTTATTTATTGAGGTAGCCGTATGCGTCGTTCTGATGCAGAGGCCGGGGAGTTCCCCCTTTTCGAAAAGAAAAAAATAAGATATGCTCTGAGTCCTTAATCTCTCCACAAAGGGAACAACACCAGCGACCATTACATTTCAAAATCTGGTCACTCGCAGTAAGGCACCACCTAATAGCTTGCGAAAGGAAAATTTAAATATTTTGAGTCAAAAGGACGTGCATCATCACTTTTGATTCCTGTAGAAGTGAGACTGGCTAGCTCATATATTTTTCCTTCAAATCAGGGAGGACCCCAATTCTTATTCCTCTTTTTGAGAAAGGGGCGCTACACAACCAGTTGCCGTTTCCTGTCCACATTCCACAGGAAACAAATCTTAGAAAGCACAGAGTGTTCCCGTTGTTGACGTGGTTGTTGTTGCCACAGTGAAGCGCACGTGGAGCACGAGCTCTCTGAGACCACTCTAATTAAGTCTCTAACTCCAACATTGTTTGAGTGACAACCTCCTGCATGGCTATTGCCGCAGGTCTATCAACGATGCTGACCAGCATGAACAGCAAAGCGTTCAGGGAAGATCAAGAAGCAAAGGCAGGGAAAGCAGCGCGAAAGCAAGGAAAAGCCAGGGAGCAGGATGGTTGATCGTCACGCTGCACCGGAAACCGTCGAGAAAATTAAGCTACTGCTTAGTGCTAATGCGTAGACATAATTTAGGGGAGACAATGGGATCCCACCGTCATTGTTTATGGCCTAATTGGAATGCTCTCTTCTTGTCATTCCTAGCGCATATCACATTGTTATAGCTTTCCTTCGATTGTTTAGTTCAGTTCCACTCGATACATTCTTATAGTGCTTAGCGCACATGCATATGCTCAAATTGTTTTCTCCATATGCTATTTTTGTTTAACATGCTTTGGACAACCTAAATATTTGATAGTGCACTAAGCACTATAAGAATTTGAGCATATGCATATGAAGGTGCCGGTCTTGCTCTTACTTGCATGCTCGCTTCATGGGGCATGACTAATGCACCTTTGATCGGGCCTTAGGAGCCCCATGGCCAATCACCCTCTCAAATCTCAACCTGCACGACCGACTCCTGGATCTCAGTGATTTACTCATGCCAAGCCTGAGGCAGTACAATTCCTTGTTGTTGCCATTGGCAGGCAGCTGTTTGACCACCTCTCAACAATGAAGATTAAGATCGGCAAGGCCCCGACACTCCTGAAGAAGGCAGCAGCTATGTGCAAGAGTATATGCGCCTTCATGGCGAGGCTCCCTGTCCTCGCCTCGCTCCGTCGCAGGATGGCCACGGTCAGCGCCAACAGGGTCCATGCCCTCATTGTCATTGTGGCGGAGAAGGGTGCCAAAGTGGACTACTACCACAAGGCTCTCATGCTCTGCAGTGCCGGAGCCAGGATTGGAGCAAGCCCTGGGCCAAAAGAAAATTCACGGCGAGAGAAACTTAACGATCATAAGGCTTTTAGCTACCTCAAAAGATACCCTATATAAAACATGGCTCAATTGCATGAAAAAATTAGAATTTAAACTCAATGCTTAGCGATACAGCAAAATAAATACAAAATGAAAGAAAACTAAAAAGAACTTACGTGATAAAAAAAAGAGTAACAAATCAATGGTTTGCTTCATCAGTGCCTCGAATAACCTCATCAACGGTCGAAGAAGAGTTAACATCTTCAAGACATCAAAAGCGAATTTCATAAAAAAAGGCATAAACATCGAGTGAAACAATTATCATTGATAAAATTGTTAAAACATACCACTTCCATGTGGTAAAAGCCCTTTGCGAGACTTATAGGTGTAGACAACCCGTTGTGGACACAGGTGAAAAATTTCTCTGGATCTTCTCTTTCTACAATATATGAAATGAAATTGGCAATTACATCAATTTGCGTTCAACAATACCCTAGATATATGACTTGATACAAAGGAACATGGTATATTTCAGTTCAGAGCAGCTTGTACACCGATACAACTCATGGAAGAATATGCCAACATGGTAGAGATAAGTAGAAAGCATCAAGGGGGAAACAGGGCATCAAAGAAATTTACAAGCTGCCGCAGCCGGCACTGAAGCAGCACCACGCGGGGTCGCGGGCGAACGATGAACACGAGGGCGGCAGCCTACAGCCCAGGAGCAGGGAGAGAGTGGGTGGGTTGGCAGCGGAGCCAGGCGGACGGCGGCGCGGGCGCTGGAGTCCCTACTGCTGCTGGAGACCGATCGTGCGTGCGACTCGGCGGCGGCCATGCGAGCGTTTCCCCTCTCTTTTTTTTTGACCAACAGCGTTGCGGTTTCCTGTGCCTCGTGCGTGCTAGATCTTGGGGTGGTGTTGCCTCGTGCGTGTGTTTCTAGTAAGACAGCCCATCAAGGCTTTGGGCCTTCTTCTTTTGACTGGGCTGCACCCCGGGCCTGAGAAAAAAAACCTTTATAATTATAGCCTCTTGATTTTTCCACACCCCGGGCCTGGGCCCTGGGTGCCCGGGGCCCAGCTCCGCCCCTGATGCTCTGCAAGGTCGAGAAGGCGACCTACCATGGTGGTGAGATTTGTTTTTTGGAAAAGGGGTGTAGCCCCTGCCTCTGCATCAGAACGATGCACAAAGCCACCTTTATTAGAATGCAAATAAGTTCAATACAGGTCATGAGGTCTTAAACAAAGGAGACAAAAAAGCTCACGATGAGCAGAAAATAAAAGCCACAACCAGCCGGCAAAAGATATAGGATAGGAAAACTAATTGCCTATCCTATTACATGACCGCCATCCAAACCGGCTGAATATAGCCCGAGCTATCATCTCCCATCGGGTATATCCAGTAACCAAATGCTCCCTGACCTCCGTCTGAGTGAGTAGCGACCACATACAGATCAATGTAGTAGCTCGGAAGATAACCTGCAAAAAATGAGTATTTGATGCTCTGTTAAAAACCAAATCATTCCTGCAGTTCCACACTGCCCAAAGTAAAGCACATACTCCTACACAAATGTGTCTTGCTGTTTGGGACTCTATCCCGTCCAGCCACGTCACAAATAACGTGTTGATATTAGTCGGAGGAGTAATATTAAACGCAATGTGGACAGTCCGCCATAGAACTTTTGTCATCGGACAATCAAGAAAGAGGTGTTTGATAATCTCATCACGATCACAAAAACTACATCTCGTGGAACCAGTCCAGTTGCGCTTTGTCAAGTTGTCTTTAGTCAAGATGACTTGTTTGTGTACAAACCACATGAACACTTTAACTCTCAAAGGTACCTTGACATTTCAAACATGTTTGGAACTAGGAATAGAGCTAGAGTTAATCACATCTAAATACATAGATTTAACCGTGAACTCTCCATTCTTAGTTAACTTCCAGCACAACGTGTCTGGCTGTTGAGAAAGTTGCACATCCATCAGTCTTCTCACCAAATGGCGCCAGGCTTCCCAACGGGCTCCGGCAAGTGTTCTCCTAAAGTGGATATTGAGGGGAGTGGACTGAAGCACGGTATCAACGAAGGCGTCTCTTCGTTGCACAATGCTATAAAGGGATGGATATTGCAGCGCGGGAGGGGTTTCCCCTAGCCATGTATCCTCCCAAAATCTCGTGGAAGTACCATTTCTGACTATAAACTTTGTCCTGTTGAAAAAACTGCTTTAACTCTCATCAGCCCTTTCCAAAAAGGTGAGTCCGTCGGCCTTACTGTTACCTGTGACAAAGTTTTGGAATGAAGGTACTTATTACGCAGAATCTGCGTCCACGTGGCCTCCGACTCTACAGATAACTTATACAACCACTTGCTGAGAAGACATCTGTTTTTCACCTCAAGATTTTGGATACCTAGACCCTCTTGGTCTTTCGGTCGACTAATAATATCCCATTTAGTGAGTCTATACTTCTTTTGCAGGTCATCACTCTGCCAGAAAAACCGGGATAGATAGAAATCCAGTCTTTTCCAAACTCCAACTGGTATATCAAAAATCGACAAAAAGAAACATAGGCATGCTCATGAGTACCAAATTAATTAGAATTAGACGGCCCCCGTACGACATCAGCTTGCCCTTCCAGCAACTCAGTTTCTTTTCGAATCGATCCTCAATACACTTCCATTCTCTATTTGTTAGCTTACGATGGTGAATTGATATACCCAAATACTAAAAGGTAGATTCCCAAGTTCACACCCGAACAATTGCTTGTAAGCCTCTTGTTCCTCTTTGGCTATTCCAAAGCAGAACAATTCGCTCTTGTGAAAGTTAATCTTTAACCCGGTCAATTGTTCGAATAAGCATAACACCAGCTTCATGTTTCTTGCTTTTTCCAAGTCATGCTTCATGAAGATGATAGTATCATCAGCGTATTGTAGGATAGACACCCCTCCATCAACTAGATGAGGTGCAGGCTACCTACTTGACCAGCATCCTTTGCCCTACCTATTAGAATGGTCAACATGTCAACTACAATATTAAACAGAATAGGTGACATCGGATCTCCTTGTCTCAGGCCCTTATGTGTCTGAAAATAATGATCTATGTCGTCATTCACCTTGATTCCAACACTCCCTTTTTGCGTGAAGGATTCAACCTGGTTCCTCCAAGCCGGGTCAAAACCTTTCATGCGCAAGGCCTGTTGCAGAAATGACCATTTAACCTTATCATACGCCTTTTCGAAATCCACTTTGAAAACAACCCAGTCTAGCTTTTTCGTATGGATCTCATGGAGCGTTTCATGAAGGACCACAACCCCTTCTAGGATATTTCTGTCCGGCATGAAAGCAGTTTGGGTCGGCTGCACCACAAAGTGCACAATCTGTGTGAGTCTATTAGTCCCAACCTTGGTAAAAAAAAATTAAAACTAATGTTAAGAAGACAGATAGGCCTAAACTGCTCAATTCTCGCAGCCTCTGTTTTCTTCGGAAGTAAGGTTGTTGTTCCAAAATTCAAATGAAAGAACTGAAGCTATCCGGGGAATAGATCATGGAACATCGGTAACAAATCCCCTTTAATGATGTGCCAACATTTCTTATAAAACTCCGCCAGAAATACATCCGGCCCCGGAGCTTTATTATTCTTCATCTGTGAAATTGCTTCAAACACCTCTTTCTCCGAAAATGGTGCAGTTAATACATCATTCTCATCAGCAGCCAGCTGAGGCACATCCTCAATCCTCGACTCATCCAAGGACACAAAATTATCCTTTGGAGGCCCAAACAGCTGCTTGTAATAATTGGTTATGTATAATTTTAAGTTCTCCTTCCCTAAGATCGTCGCTTCGTCTTGCTCAAGCTGAAAGATTTTTTTCTTTCTATGCTTGCCATTGGCGATCATATGAAAGAATTGAGTGTTAGCGTCCCCTTGGACAACTTTGCGAACCTTAGCTCGCAAAGCCCACTTCAACTCCTCTTCCCGCAACAGCTCTTTCAATCTCTTCTCCGCATCTATTTTGGCGTGAAGCTCTGAGGATTGCAGAATTGTGGACTCGGCTTTTACATCTAGGGCCTGAATAAGTGTAAGGATCCTCTCCTTTTCAACCTTATAAATCCCACTAAGATGCTTAGCCCACCCTCGCAAGAAACTTCTCAAGTTTCTAATCTTATTCTGCCATCTCTCAATAGAAGTTCTTCCTCCTGCATCTATCGCCCATTCTCTGGCTATCAGATCCAGGAAACCTTCTCTTTCAAACCATGCAAGTTCGAAGGAGAAGGTATTTTTATTACCTACATGCGTTGCCTCACCAGAGTCAACCAGCAGAGGGGTGTGGTCATACCACGGGATAACGCTTGGACTGTAACCAGGGGGAATTTCTGTTCCCAGTCGACGCTCGCTAGGACTCAATCCAGCTTCTCATACGTCGGGTTTTGCAAAATATTAAGTGAATTTTCTACCCGAAAGCTCTATCTCTCTAAGATCCAAACTTTCAATAATGGCATTAAACATAAACGACCACCTGACGTCGAAATTATCATTATTCTTTTCATCTCTCCTTTTAATAATGTTAAAATTGCCCCCAACCAGGATTGGAAGCTGCTCTGACCCGCAAATATGGACGAGATCTGCCAAAAAATCTGGTTTTAGTTCCGGCTGTGCGGCCCATACACCACAACCAGTGCCCAATTAAAACCGTCAACTTTGCTCACTAGTCTTGGGAGGGCATGGCCCGCCGCATTGCAGGTGTATGGTAAGCTTTGGATCCCAGCCCCCTGGGTATCCTTGTGGAGCTCTTTTAAGGCGGTTTCGACTGTCCATTGATTGAGGGTAATTTTGACCATGTAAATATCAGTCTAGAAGGGAAGTATTTTAATAAAGGGAATGATTGGAAAATAGTTGTTTCTCTCTTTCCTATATAATACAATCGTGCAATGCATGTTTAACATGTTTCTTTGTGTTTTTACAATACTTAACAATGGTTAGACTACTTGGTGTAAAAAAATCATCACTGGACAATTTCCGGATGATACAAACATTTATGCTTCTTATCACCTTAATTAGCCTGGGTAAACTCTAAGTTCACATGGATGAAAGAGAAGTATTTTTCATTTTTGTAGGATGATGGTAGAGAAATAAAAACTCGAGGTTTTAGCAGAAAAATGAAATTGGCTTATTCGGGCATGGCAAATTATTTATAAAAAATTAAGTAAAATTTAATATGTAGAGTTTTCAACTGTTTATTAATGCATGTGTGTGTTATTATTAGTCACCATGCGTCTTAACCGAATCCTACTGCCCTAATTTATCGTTATGCATGAAATTCCGGACATATCCCAATCAAAAGATTTCAAACAAAATTTCAATGCACTTTTTTACATTGTTATAAAGAGGTTTTGAATTTTCAATATACAAATATATAGTTGTGTGCAGTGCTACGGTATATATCGCTCTCTGTTAAACATACACTAAAAATATAGGTCGCACTTTCGAAACCCAGCAGCTAGCTGCTTATAATCATTTGTTTTTCACATTACTGGACTAAAAAAATATAAAAGTATGCGAGGCTGGGACTTGAACTGCGTTCGTTTCGGTGCGAACAAATCTCTGATATGTTGATGTTGTTTAAAGACAGATGGTGCTCAATTTATGTATAATGTGACTGTTTATTAAATTCAAATTATCAAAACTTTCGGTATTTCCTGTCCAATACGTGTGTTTACCAATGGGCGGCGAGAAATGCGGTTACCGCCCGGTCACCGAATTGTGGTACAAGGACAAAATCACCGGAATCAAAAGGTTGAAATAATTAGCACCCTTGTGCGAGCCAAGCATCACCATTCAAACACACAAGACGGTGTGCCCGGCAGAACAAACATATCTTCCCACGGTTAAAATCCGGAAAGCATTAATTGGAATATAACTTCCCCATATGTTCCTTGCTTAGTTCCACTGTCAACATTCTTATAGTGCTCACTCCACATGTCGAAATCTTTTCTCCAATATATGCTTTATCACGCGAGGTACCAAAAGTTTGATGGTGACATGAGCAATGCTAGTTGCAATGTTAGTTGCATGCTCAGCTCCCGACTATAAATACACCATTGGAGCGTCAGGGCAAAGCCCATGCCTCATTTCAAGCCAGCTTCTCTCATCTTTGTATCCCAGTGACCTACCCTACCCTGTTCCAAGCCTTAGGCACCACAGCTTCCTAATTGTTTCCCTTCTTAAGCAGCCCGGCAACCTCTCAGAGAAAAAGATGAAGATCGGGAACGCTCCTGAGCTCCTGAAGAAGGCGGCAGCGATGTGCAAGAGCAAGACCACCAGGCTCCTCATCCTCGCCTCGCTCCAGCGCCGTAGGATGGCCACGGCCGCCGTGGTCTCCCGCAAGATTGACGCGCTCATAATGGCCGACTGGGAGAGAGCGGACCGCCACAAGGCACTCGCGTTGGGCACGGTCGAGAAGAAACCGGTCATCATCCATGAGAGTGACTTGGAGGCCAACTTTTCTCGTCACT
The DNA here is from genome assembly GCA_963921465.1 of Triticum timopheevii. NCBI lineage: Eukaryota > Viridiplantae > Streptophyta > Magnoliopsida > Poales > Poaceae > Triticum > Triticum timopheevii. Next base: position 434,587,992 of record OY997270.1, read on the forward strand.
TGGTGATGTTCGGTCAAGAGAATGGTCATGGTGGCTGCCCCACTGACCGGATGCATCCCCTCTTCAACAGCGACCAAGAGAGCTTCCATTACACTGACGATGATGATGTGGAACTTGATTCATGTGATCAAGACGATGATGATGAGCCATCAGTCATGGATGTAATCAAGAGCAACCGAGAAGTTGAGGGGTTGGAGTTCAACATGGAGGAGGAGATTGATCAGGCTGCTGATATGTTCATTAGGAGATTCCGGCAGCGGCTGAACGAGGGGTTTTAGGGTCATGTTTGCACATGCATGTACCTCAGCCTAGGGAATTGTCTTCTTTTTAGGTTCCCACAAATTAGAAAATTTTGTAGAAATCAACATGAGTAGGAGTTGATGCTTGACAAAAAATGATCATTATTGCCATTTATTTTTGAACAATTTTGTCAACATCTAAGATCCCTCAGCCTCACCCACCACTATAGAAAAAACCGTTTATGATGAGCTTTTTGGCGGTTGGCAGTTGGCGGATTGCCGAGTGTAAATCCATGGGCACCTGGCATACATACAATATGTTTGCCGAGTACTGTGTAAATTAAACTCGACAAACAAAAGGTTGTCGGTAATATTCGGTCTTCGCTGAGTTTTCTCAAGAAAACACTCTCATAGACAAAGAGCCCGACAAAGAAAGCAGAAGATACTCGGCAAACAAAAAGTTCTCGGCAAATCACGGGCCACATGTCCTCCCTCCCCTCCGTGTTTGACGGTTCCATTACATCGACCGTTGTTTGCCGAGTGTCCACTAACTGACACTCGCTTTCCTTATTCCATATCTTTTTTTACTGTTGACCGTTTGTTGAGTACCCTATGGAGAAGAGTGGGCTTATATTTCTGCATTTCTTTTTTTTGTATGCAGTCATCATTTGCCTAGTAACCAATGTCCAACACCTGGCTCCTCGTCCTTGCCTCGCTCCATCACAAGAAGGCCACAGTTGGTGTCATCTCTCACAGGATCCATGCCCTTATTGTGACCGGCCAGGAGAAGACTGACAAGGTGGACTCTACCACAAGACTTTGGTCCGCAAGGTCGAAAGCTAGGGGTACCATTGGGATGGTTGAGGATATATCTCACCATTTAGCATTGTTTGATGAAGAGGATGGTTCTGATGGCTGCCCTAACTAGACATTGCACCCCATCTTTAGCGACAGAGTTAGTTGCTATTACACTGACGGGTATGACCTCGATCACAATTACGATGTGGAGACCAATCCTCGGTGATGGATGTGATGAGGAGCAGCCATGAGGCTGAGGTGTTTTGGATTCAACATGGACAATGATATCGACCAAGCTGCCGAAATGTTCATCGAAATATTCCGTGAGAAGACCAACACAAGTTGGAAGTTTTGACACATGCATATTGGTGTATTTGGGGTGTGTGTGTGTGTGTGTGTGTGTGTGTGTGTGTGTGTGTGTGTGTCTTAGAAAATACTTAAATGAATTGTTTGGATTACAAATCTTTTTATAAATGGTTTGATCTAGATTCAACAGATCTTGACTTCCCCACCTACTAAATAAAATTGTTAGATTTATATTGATGGTAGCCTGGCCTTTTGTATTTTTGACTTTTGGCATCCTCATGTACATCATACATATGATGGCTTTGGTCCCCTAGTAATACAAGTTGCATTATAACATGGTATAGAGCCTAGGTTCAGAGTTTTTTTTGGCGTTGCAACTCGCCTCCTAAACCAACGTCGCACGCTGCCATCGCTTTCTTTGCCGGTGGTTGCTGTTTTCCTTGGCTACAGGCCACCCCGATCCGGCGGCTCTCTCGCCGATCTGCTCCGAGGTCGCCGCCTCCACCTTTCGCCACGGCCGCCGCGCCTCCACTTCCCACCGAGGTCGCCGAAAGTCAAGAATACAAAAGGCCAAAGGCCACCATCAATATAACTAACAAATTTATTTAGTAGGTGGCGAAGTCAAGATCTGTTGAATCTAGATCAAACAATTTATAAAAATATTGGGTTAATTATCCTTTTGCCCTCAGTGGTGTCTCTATGCTCAGTTTTGCCCTCAGATGCAAATTGTGCTCAGTTTTGCCCCTAGTCCATGCACAGCTACTATGACGAGGCCAAACGGCCATATTTGAGTCCATTCCGTCTGCCAGCGTTAAGTTGTGGGTCCGGAGCTTACACGTGGGACTGCGTGGACGTGGGTCCAGAGCTTACACGTGGGACCGCGTGGACGTGGGTCCGGAGCTGACATGTAGGCCCGTGCAACTAAATCCCCAAATCATTCGTAGCTGCTCTCTGCCCATTCGCTTCCCCGCCAGCCGGCTGACCTGCGCCGCCGCCGGCACTTGCGCCGCGGCCAGGACCTGCACGCCTACTCCACTGCTACCTTTCTGCGCCTACGCTCCATGGCTGCCTGCGACGCCCGCCACCTTCCTGCGACGCCACGGGTGGGGCGCCCGCCACCTGCTCGACCCGCGGCGCGGCCTCCTTCCGTGCGCCCGGACGGAGCGCTCAAAGGTGGGGGGCTGCTGGAGCTATTTGAACTAGGAGGAAGAACCTAGGCCGAAATGGAGAGCAGCGGCGACCCCGGAGTATCTGGCGAGGCAGGCATCGGGCCGGAGATCCGCCGCGTCCATGACTGGGTTCCTGAGGGGTAAGTCTTACCTCCTGTTTAGATTGAGCTTAGTTGTGCATTTGAACACACGATTCGAGTAGGTTTGCCCAATTAGTGTGCTGATTGCGTCTCTGTTTTTCGCCGGTTAGGATGGAGTTGCGGTTTGCTTTCTTGATGCACATTAGAAGGGACCGGTACACGTTCGATGCAAAGGATCAGAAGAAATACCAAGGAGATTTTGATTATCGGTTGCCAATGGCTAGTAATTGGAGTTTCAGACAATTTGGGGAGGTAATTTGTAGCCAATATCCTTGGGGTTTGCTTGATGAAGTGGTATACAAATACTATGATGGGGAAAAGAAATGGGTGACAGTTAGTAATTATGAAGAGCTAGCTACCATGTTTGTTAGGCATAAAGAGAAAGATAATTTTCATGTGAGGCTGCAAGTTGATGTGCTTGAGCAGGCATTTGAACCTAGGATGACGGGTGCAACATCTCGGGGAGAACCAAGTCGTCGTAATGGCATCTCTAGCCAGAACAGTTCAGTTGGTGCACGGCGACGTGGTGGCTCGACAAGTGTGGGCAACAGCAGTAGGGTCCCCCTTGAAGTGGAGCATGATGACTACAATTCTGGGGTTGATGAAGAGAAGCTATATTCTGATGTTATTCGGAATTTACGACGGGCACCTCGGGCTGATAACCAAGATGAGGCTCACAATGCAGTCCGTGTGGATGATGACGCGGTGGGTGAGGACGAAGACCTTGCAGCTGTTGAATGGGACCCTTTGAACCCTAATTTGGAAGAAGGTACAGTTTTTGCATCCATGAATGAGTGTAGAAATGCAGTTGTGACATACTGCATCAAGGTAGAACGTACTTTCAAAGTTGACAAGAGCGATCAAGTACGTTACAGAGTGCACTGTCCGACTGATGGTTGTCCATGGAGGCTGCTCGCATCTAAAATGCGAAATAGCACTAATGTTCAGGTCAAAGTGAACCCTTTTAAGCACACATGCCAGGAATCAACCCTTAGGAAGGATACAATCAGTAGAGCCAAGTCAAGATGGGTGGCAGAAGAAGTAAAGAAATGGGTGAAAGAAAACCAGCAAGTGGGTCCAAAAAAATTGCAGAAGAACATCAAAGATAAATTCAAGATAGATTTACCATACATGAGGTTGTTCAATGGTAAACAACAGGCTATGGATTCTATGTATGGTAACTGGCAGGAAAGTTTTCAATTGTTGTATTCATTCAAAGGTGAAGTGGAGAGGACAAGCCCAGGTAGTATTGTAGATATTGATCACCACACCGTGGAGTACACATTCAGGGGAGTGACAAAGACCAAGAAATGCTTTAGGAGGGTTTTTGTCTGCTTTGAGGCTTGTCGTCGGGGTTTTTTGGCAGGTTGCATGCCTTATTTGGCTATTGATGCCACTTTTCTCACAGGGAGGTTTAAAGGACAGTTAGTAGCTGCTTGTGCAGTTGATGCACACAGTTTTGTATTTCCAGTTGCCTACGGTGTGCTGGAGACAGAGTCTGAGGAGAGCTGGACTTGGTTTTTGCATAATCTGCGCCGGGCTATTGCACATCCCAATGGGTTGGTCATTCATACAGATGCCTGCAAAGGTTTAGAAGTGGCCGTGGACAATGTGTTCCCTGGAGTAGAGCATAGGGAATGCATGCGTCACCTTGCTGCAAATTTCATGAAGAAATTCAAAGGAGAGGTGTATACCGACAATTTATGGCCAGCATCTTTGACTTGCAGTGTGAAGAAGCACAACTACCACTTGAGGCAGTTATACATGAATCCCAAAGTGAAAGAATACTTGGAAACACACCACTCCAAGTTATGGGCCAGAAGCCAATTCAGTGAACTGAGCAAAGTTGACTATGTGCACAATAATCTAGCAGAGTCTTTCAACTCAACGATCCGGAAACTAAAGGGTCATTATGTGATGGATTTGCTGGACAGGATAAGGATAGAATACATGCAGAAATTTCATTATCGTGCAGGAATAGCCGAGGCAAAATTCATGGGCCACATTATCATCCCTGCCGTGATGAATGAGCTGATGCAGAAAACAACAGGCTTGGAAATGAACATGACTCTTTGCTCGGGTACCACAGCAGAGATATCATATTTGGATAAAGAGAAGAGGGAATGGAGATATCCGGTGGATTTAGAAGCTAGAACTTGCAGTTGTAGGCAATGGCAGATAACTGGGTTGCCATGCATTCATGCCTTGTTTTTCATCACTTCTCTCCCTGGTCCAGCAGGGAACATTCAGCAGTATGTGCATGATTACTACTCTGTTGCAAGGTTCAAAGCCACATATGCTTATGCCTTGCCTGCTATGGAGGGAAAACAACAATGGGACATGGTGGACCCTGAATTCAAGCTTTGTGCTTCAGTTCTGAAAAGAGCAGCAGGTAGACCAAGGAAGAGTCGAATCAGACCTCGCAGCGAAGGAGCTGGACTTGGAGCGAGGAAGCGTAAGTGCACAAGATGTGGTGGGTCTGGTCATTTCGGTAAGTATTGTGATAACACAGTAGATCCAGCGTTCGGAGAGAGTTTCGATGAAGGCTTCGATGAAAATGATGGACAGCAGCCGGTTGCATCAGATGAGGATTTTGACGAGGTTCAAAATGATGATGGTCAACAGCCGCATGATTTTGACGATGATCCAAGTGAGGCTCCAAATAGTGATCATGGTGATCCAAGTGAGGCTCCAAATGATGATCATGGTGATCCAAGTGAGGCACCAAATGATGATCATGATGATCCAAGTGAGGCTCCAAATGATGATCTTGGTGATCCAAGTGAGGCTCCAAATGATGATCCAAGTGAGGCTCTAAATGGTGACCAACTTTCTGTTGTTGTGAGTTCTGCTAGGTATGTAAATCTTGCAAGGGTCAAATACTACTGTACATTTATGGGTCACTTGACATGATCTCATTACCCTTTATGCTTTGCACAGCTCTATGATAGGTTTGAAGAAGACGCACAAGGTACCAACAACCAAGAGGAGAAGAGAAGAAGCAATGAGCACAAGGTGCACGAGGAGCAAAGTGATGGCAAGAAGCTCAAGGAACAGACAGAAGCCCGAACGCTATATGTGAATAATTATGAAACATTATGAATAATGTTGTATTTCTGTTGGATGATGTTAGAACTATGTTTGACATGATGGTTAAATTTTTTGGATGATGTTTGAATGAGCACATGGTTTTTCCATTTTTTGATTTTTTTTGAATTTGTTTTGCTCATTTGAATTCTGGTCAAACCTAACTTTGACCACGATTTAAACAAGTCTAAAACATCAAAATGAAGAACTAAGCCTGGATCCTTCTTAGTCAATCCAAAATGAAGCTGTGGTGAGGTTTTTGAACTTTTCATGAAAAATGTGCTAAAATGAGGGTCCAAAGGTAGAGTAAACGGCCTCATCTCTAAGCAAGGTTTTTTTCGACCATGTCTAAATCAGCCAAATAACTTTCCAAAACATATAATCTATATATACGGGCTATGTGCGCTGGTTTTTTCATTTTTTGATTTTTTTTAAATTTGTTTTGCTCATTTGAATTCTGGTCAAACTTAACTTTGACCAAGATTTAAATAAGTGTAAAACATCAAAATGAAAAACTAAGCCTGAATCCTTCTTAGTCACTCTAAAATGAATCTGTGGTGGGTTTTTTGAAATTTTCATGTTTATTTCCCTAAAACACTTCTCTTCACTTCATACAAAAGAGTTTGAGATACTCGAGATATCATGCAAATACACATGAACTTATCGTTTAAATGTATGTAAACCTTATTTATCAACTTAAATCATTAGTATATGACATAAGAAGACTATGTGCGCTGGTTTTTTATTTTTCTGATTTTTATTTAATTTATTATGCTCGTTTGAAATCTGGTCAAACATAGCTTTGACTGCTCCAAACCCTGCTAACCCTAGCGCTGAACCAGGACCGTTCATCTAACCCTAGCGCTGAATAAGGGCCGTCGATCTAACCCTTCTAGAAGGAATCTGTGGGGAGGAGGGGGGCGATCCGCGAGATGCAATCTGATTGGCTGGGAGATTCTTTTTTTTTAAACAAATATGGGGCGCGCTGGATGGAACGTTGGGCCGTCTCGTTGTCTGGGCCTGAGACCGCAGTAAATAGCCCATCTCAGCCTTTCCAGGCCTTGCATGCATGCATGGGAGGCGGCGACGTGCATAGGCTGCGACGTGGGTTTGCATGCGTGGGAGGCTGCGACGTGCATGCATGCGAGCGAGTCGAGCGAGGCGTGCTAGGCGCGCTAGGCTAGTGAGGCCAGCTAGGTGGTTCAACGAGTCAGATACACTGTCCGGTCAAAGAGCTATGCAGTGATTCAAATGCACGCACGCGCCCCATGCATGCATCGTTTTTGTGCAAAAGTTTAAGAGTGCAAAGCGTAACGGATACACACATGCGTTCGGGTTCACACACGCACCGTTCTCACCCTTTCTCTCTTCCTCTCCCACCCACAGGCCTATAAATGGGGTGCCTATCTTCCTCTCCCACCCATAAGCCAGATCCGATCCAATCTCTCCAACTTCAAACACCCAATCGACCGAGCCCTCCCCAAGCGAGACCATGCAGTTCAACGGGCCGACCTTCATTCGTCCGCCTGTCGTGCCGGAGCGGCGCTACCCACCGGGCGTGCTCGTGGAGAGGGAGCTCCGCGTGTGGGCTTTTTCAAGGTGGAGGGGTTCCGTCGAACTCACCCGCGCCTTCCTCAGAGCCGGCTATGCCCACCTCCCACGGGGCTCGCCGAGGATGTTCACCCCCAACGAGGTTCATGACCGCGGCGGCATCCTCCTACTGCTCGCGGTCACCTTCACCAACCCGTTTGACGCGCGCGAGCTCCTCGGCCAAGTCTTTTGGTGTGGCTGCGAGGCCATCTTCTTCACCGTCTACAACATCTACACCAACTACAAGAACATCTTCCCCACTCCAGCCGGGATGCACTCCCTTCCCTACGACGAGGAGGAGGAGGTGTGAAGATGAAGATGGTGTTGAAGGGGCGCGCGCGGCCAAAGTGGAAGGAGGAGATCAAGATGAAGATTGTTTCATTTTTTATTTGTTGCTTTTCTATGTCGTGTCGTGTCATGTTTCGTCATGTGTCCGTGAACTGTCCGTGAACTTCTATTATTGTAATGGTACTTTTGTTGCATATTATCTAAGTTATTTATTAGGGTTTATTATGTCTGTTAAAAAATGTCCGTGCCCAAGCATATAATTTCTTCCCTAAACCAAGTCATGAAGCTCGAGAACTTGTGGTTGTCATCCAAAAGAGGGGGTGAGAAGCCCTCCGTTTTATTCAAAAATAATAAGTCATGAACTAACATGCAAATTTAATCCGTTTAAATCCTAAACCAAGTGCCACTCTAACACTAAACCAAGTGCCACTCTAACCAAAACCACATGGCAGTGCAAACATACGTTTTCACGGTCTCATATTTTTTTTGACAAATTTCACAGTCTCACTATGTATATGTTTATTCCCTGCCCATGTCAAACTCTTGCCATCTGTCCTAGCGGTTACCAGCGCAGCCCTAAACACCACAAACCCACGCGGTCTTGGGTTCGAGTTCCCAGCCGCACCAATTTTTTGTGCATTTTTCCATCCTTCATTTTTTTGACAAATTTCACAGTCTCACTATGTATACATTGCTTCCCTTCCCATGTCAAACTCTTGCCATCTGTCCTAGCAGTTACCAGCGCAGCCCTAAACACCACAAACCCACGCGGTCTTGGGTTTGAGTCCCCAGCCGCACCAATATTTTATTTTGCATTTTCCACCCTTCATTTTTTAGAAAAATAAATTTCTACTCAATGTAATGCCCTTAAAAATGTTCATTTATTTTGGCACTAGGTGTAAACATCTACCAGAGCTGAGGAACATTTTCCATGATATTTTGGTCTTTGATTTAAATCACGGTGTATTTGAATTGGATTACTTAAATTGCTATTAAATATTTAACAGCTCCAAAAAATTTCTAACCTTAATTGTTTGGCTCTGGAATAATTCATTAGCTGCATTTCATTGATCAAAAGTTTCTGAATTCTTCATTTCTTCTCCTTTTTTTCAACATATTTAAATGTTGGTCACTTCTTCTCTTTTTTTCAACATTTAAACAAATTTGACCAACATTTAAAATAGGTGAATTTCTCATACAATTTCACGATTACAAATTCCTCCATAATTCATGCCTTTCCATACATTTTCAACATTACAACCAGTGCGATTACCATACCTACAAATGCCCAAAAGTATTTGCAAATGGGTATTGGTAGTGCTTGATCTTCAAGCTTCCTAACCTTCTTCTTCAACATCCTAAGCTCAACAGCTAGCTCTCTGTCAGTGCGTGCTTCGCCCTCCATCTCTTCTTCCGGAGCTCGTGCTGCGGCCACTGCGGTTTGTGGCAGCATGCGCAACCATTCGCCATGCTCTTCTTGCAGTTCATTTATCAGAGTCTTGGTCAGAGCATCGACCCAAAGAAAGAAGCATGTCACCTGCATGAACACGGAACAGATCAACCGATTGCTCAAAGATCCCGACCACGAAAATGGTGCAATTGCCACGATTCTTACCCCATTCTTGCTGCACACGTAGAACGGACGATTGTGGTTCCTCAGTGTGTGAGAAACCCTCCGATCAACGCTCGCCCGGCACCGCGGACAGACGAAGACAAGCATCTCCATACGCGCCCGGCTCTGCATCCGCGAGGTGTTGCGGGAGCTTGCGGAAGACATGGAGCTCGGAGCCGAACGGGATCTCAACGTCGCCGCGCCCTCCACAGCTAGCTTCCTACCGACGTGTCCTCCACAGCTAGCTTCCCACCGCCGTCGTGCTCTCGCTCTCTCGCCGTGGTCAGCGCCGTGCTCTATGTCGTCGTGGTCACCGCCGCTGTCGCCCGCTAATATAGCACACCCGCAACGGCTCTAAGCTCAACGGCTCTCTGCTGGGTCCCGCAAGCCACGCGTGCAACGGTCTGAATAAAATTGGCCGCCTCTGCCGCCTGGTCCCACCTGTAAGGGCCGAGTCAAAACGTTGACCTGACGGAGACGCCAAAGTTCACAGAACGAGTCAGTGCGCACGGACTAGGGGCAAAACTGAGCACAATTTGCATCTGAGGGCAAAACTGAGCAGATGGACACCACTAAGGGCAAAAGGATAATTACCCCAAAAATATTTGTAATCCAAACAATTCATTTAAGTATTTTCTAAGACACACATGCGCGCGCACGCGCGCACACACACACACACCTGCCGCGGCCGCCGCACCTCCACCTCTCGCCGAGGCCCCCGTGCCCACCTCTCGTCAAGGCCGCCGTGCCCACCTCCCGCCGTGGCCGCCGCTGGCTCCAAGCGTGGGCGCCCTCTCCACACCCCGCCACCGGCTCCAAGCATGGGCGCCCTCTCCACAGCCCGCCGCCGGCTCCAGTCGTGGGCGTCCGGCCACCGCTGCACGCAAGATCGGGACCCGCTCGTGATTCGGCCGCCATCGATCGAGGCACTGTCATGCTCGTCCTCTAGATCGAGCGCCTAGTCTTCGCTCCTGCTCTTGGAGTCGGCCCGCTGGCTATCGGCCTCACGCATGACCGTACTTCGTTCGGCCCGTTGATTCCATTGTTTTGGGTTGATTCTACAGGTTGTTTGTGAGTGTAAAAAAAGAGAGAAAAAAAGAGAAAAAATAGAGTAAAAAAAATGGATATGAGGTTTCCATCGAGCATGCATCTACGTCGCTGCCCGCCGACTTCTGACCGGGTTCTTTATATTGGTCCCGTCTCGCATATGCGCCATCGCTCAGTGCTTGTTGCACGTCCCTCTGTGTCGCTGTCTCCTACGACGTCTTCAGCAGGTTGTGTTGGTCACTATTCATAGACTCTTCTCGCGGCTTCTGCCCATGGTGGTGGTGCCTGCTCTAAATCAATTCCTCTTGTGGCTTCCACGGGTGACGATGACCGCTCTAAGTCGACTCACTGCTCTCAGTCGACTCTACACGCGGCTTCCACGGATGGTGGCGATTGCTCATCGTCGGCAGGTGTTTCTGCCTTGACCTCTTCTGCCATGTCACTGTCTGACCATGAGGTTACATAGTTGTGATGCCTGCTTCATGCTTGGGATTCTTCACCCACAGTTTCTATAGGTTCCGTGACTGACTCTTCTGGCACTTAGAAACCACTTTCTACTCATTCAGTTACATCCCCATGGATTCTTGATACTCAAGCGTCTTTTCATATGACTTATGATTCTTCCACTTTGACCTGTCGAGTCTCATTTTCGTGTTCTTACGACTGATGGCACTCCCCTCCTTGTAGCTAGTCGAGGCACCCTTAGCACTTCTTCATTTCATGTTCCCTTTGTCGCTCATGTTCCAGGACTTACCATGCAACTCATATCTGGTGGTCAGCTTGTTGACTCTAGTTGTAGGGTCATTCTAGACTTTGACTCGTGCTCTGTTCAGGATCATCGCATGGGCACTCTGCTTGGTGCCGGCCCTCAATGTTCTGATGGTCTCTGGGAGCTTGACTGGATTCGTCTTCCCTCCGCTGCCACCGCCGTCACTCTCGCAACCCCTGTTGCCGCATCTACCAGCTCTTTTTAGCAATGGCGTCATCGTCTTGGCCATTTATGTGGTTCTTGTCTTTAGTTCATCGCGGTGTTCTGGGGTTTGTCTCCGGTAACGCTTCGTTGGATTGTCTGGGTTGTATACTTGGTAAGCAGATTCAGCTACCCTACGCTCATAGTGAGTCAGTGTCCGTGCGTCCTTTTGATCTCGTTCACTCTGATGTTTGGGGTCCGGCTCCCTTCGCTTCGAAAGTGGGTCATCGCTATTATATTATCTTTATAGATGATTTTTCTCGATACACTTGGATCTATTTCATGTCTTCGCGCAGATTCAGCTGGTGTATATCTCCCATGCACTGCAAGGATTTCTTGCTGATCAGGGTACTCTTCCTCAATACTCTTGCCCTGATAATCATGTGCAGAATGGTGTGGCTGAGCGCAAGCATCATCACCTTCTTGAGATGGCATGTGCGATGATGATCGCCGCCTCTCTTCCGCCTCACTTCTGGGCTGAGGCTGTTACCACTTCCATCTATCTCATCAACATTCAGCCTTCTGCTGCTCTACAGGGTGGTATTCCTCTCGAATGTCTTTCTGATCATTCTCCTGATTATTCAGCGCTCCGTTTGTTTGGTTGTGTTTGCTATATTTTGCTTGCCCCTCGTGAACGCACCAAACTAACCGCTCAGTCTGTTGACTGTGTCTTTCTCGGATATAGTGATGAGCATAAGGGCTATTGATGTTGGGATCCTATTGGTCGCCAGATCTGTATTTCTCGGGATGTGACCTTTGGTGAATCTCGTCCCTTCTACCCGCGTCCATCCTCCTCGGCCTTCCCCATAGAGGACATCTCTTTTCTTACGTTTCCGGATACACCTCCCTCCGTGCCCAGTATTCCTAGTCCTCGCCCTGTTGTTGCAGATCCACTGCCGTCCTCTCCTACGGTTTCTTCTCCTCCATCATCACATGACTCTCCACCTTCATCACCGACACCTTCCCCTTCTCCACCTTCATAACCGATACCTTCCCCTTCTCTACCTTCATCACCGATATGTTCCCTGTCTCCACCTCCAACGGTTCCACCCCTTCCATCATCCTTCCCTTTCCATTATACTCGCTATTCACATGTTGTGGATGGGTCTACTGATGTGCCCTCTACTTATGGTGTGCCATCTTCCTCCTCTCACCCAACTTATGGTCTTCGTTCTTGGCCTTGTCCGCACCCTAACACATATTCTCCTTCTCACTATGGTATTTTGACCGTTCTTGAGCCAACTTCTTATCGCGATGTTGTTGTTCATCCTGAATGGCAGATTGCGATGGCGGAGGAGATTGCTGCCCTTGAGCGCACCGGCACGTGGGACCTTGTTTCTCTTCCTTCCTATGTTTGTCCCATAACTTGTAAGTGGGTCTATAAGATTAAGACTCTCTCTGATGGTTCTATTTTATAAATCTCATCTTGTGTGATACGTCTCCAACGTATCTATAATTTTTTATTGTTCCATGTTGTTATATTATCATTCTTGGATGTTTTACAATCATTTTATAGTCATTTTATATCATTTTTTGATACTAACCTATTCACATAGTGCCCAGTGCCAGTTGCTATTTTCTGCATGTTTTTTACATCACAGGAAATCAATATCAAATAGAGTCCAAACGCAACGAAACTCCTGGAGGATTTTTTTGGGCTAGAAGAAAGCCAGTGGGCTCGAGGGGAGCAGCACCCACCAGGGTGCGCCCGAAGGCCCAGGCGCGCCTAGGTGGGTGTTGCCCACCTCAGGTGCCCCCTGAACCGCCTCTTCACTCTATAAATACCACAATATTCCAGAAACCCTAGGGGAGTCGACGAAATATTGATTCAGACGCCGTAGAGTCCAGAACCACCAGATCCAATCTAGACACCGTCATGGAGGGGTTCACCACTTCCATTGGTGCCTCTCCTATGATGCGTGAGTAGTTCTTTGTAGACCTATGGGTCCGTAGTTAGTAGCTAGATGGCTTCCTCTCTCTCTCTCTCTCTCTCTCTCTCTCTCTCTCTCTCTTGATTATCAATACAATGGTCCCTTGGAGATTCATATGATGTAAGTCCTTTTGCGTTGTGTTTGTTGGGATCCGATGAACTTTGAGTTTATGATCAGATCTATGTTTTTATCCATGAAAGTTATTTGAGTCCTCTTTGATCTCTTATATGCATGATTTCTTATAGCCTCGTATTTCTTCTCTGATATTTGGGTTTTGTTTGGCCAACTTGATCTATTTATCTTGCAACGGGAAGAGGTGCTTTGTAGTGGGTTTGATCTTACGGTGCTTGATCCCAGTGACAGAAGGGGAACTGACACGTATGTATCATTGCTACTAAGGATAACAAGATGAGATCTATATATCTCCGCAATAGATAAACGGATCTCGTCTACATATGTCATCATTCTTATTACATTACTCCGTTTTCTCATGAACTTAATACACTAGATGCATGTTGGATAGCGGTCGATGTGTGGAGTAATAGTAGTAGATACAGGCAGGAGTCGGTCTACTAATCTTGGACGTGATGCCTTTATAATGATCATTGCCTGGATATCGTCATGATTATTTGAAGTTCTATCAATTGCCCAACAGTAATTGTTTTCCCACCGTTTGCTATTTTTCTTGAGAGAAGCCACTAGTGAAACCTACGACCCCCGGGTCTCTTTTCATCATATTTGCCTTTGCGATCTATTTTCTCTTGCATTTATTTTTAGATCTATTAAACCAAAAATACAAAAATACCTTGCTGCAATTTATTTGTTCCGCGATCCATTTTTCCTATCAACCATTTTTACCTCACGTTATTTGCCTATCTTGAGGCGCCGTACCCGGAAGGGATTGACAACCCCTTTAACACTTCGGATTGCGAGTATTTGTTATTTGTGTGCAGGTCTTGTTTACGTGGTGTGAGGAGGTTCTCCTACTGGTTCGATAACCTTGGTCTCATCACTGAGGGAAATACCTACCGTCGCTATACTGCATCATTCCTTCCTCATTGGGGAAATACTGACGTAGTTCTAGCAGACATCATTGTGGCTCATGGCTTTCAGCAGGAGCATGGTCATGATTACGATGAGAATTTTGCTCATGTGGCCCATATGACCACTGTCCGCACACTTCTCACTGTGGCCTCTGTTCGCCACTGGTCCGTGTCTCAGCTTGATGTTAAAAATGTCTTTCTTAATGGTGAGTTGTGTGAGGAAGTTTATATGCAGCCACCACCTGGGTATTCAGTTCTTGATGGCATGGTTTGCCGTCTTCGTCATTTTCTATATGGCCTTAGCAAGCCCCCCCCCCCTTCGCGCTTGGTTTGAGCATTTTTCCTCTGTGGTCACTGCAGCTGGTTTTTCACCCAGTACTCATGATCCAGCGTTGTTTGTCCACCTTTCTGCTCGTGGTCGCACTCTTTTTCTTCTATATGTTGATGACATGATCATCACTGGTGAAAATTCTGCGTACATTGCCTTTGTCAAGGCCCGTCTCAGTGAGCAGTTTCTTATGTCTGATCTTGGTCCCCTTCGTTTCTTTCTTAGGATTGAGGTTTCCTCCACCTCGGATGGCTTTTCTACTTCCGAAGAAAAATATATCCAGGATCTTCTTACTCGTGCGGGCTCTTAGTGATGAGTGCACTGCTGCGACTCCTATGGAGCTCAATGTTAACCTTCGCGCTTTTGATGGTGAGCTCTTGTCTGATCCGACATGTTATCGTCATCTTGTTGGGAGTCTTGTCTATCTTGTTGTTACTCGCCCAGATATCTCCTATCATGTCCATATTCTGAGTCAGTTTGTTTTCGCTCCTACTTCAGTTCACTATAGTCACCTTCTTCGTGTTCTATGATATCTTCGTGGTACAATCTCTCATCGTCTCTTTTTCCCTATTCCAGCTCGTTACAGCTCCAGGCCTATTCGGATGCTACGTGGGCCAGTGATCCTTCGGATGCCGTTCACTTTTTGCTTACTGTGTTTTTCTTGGTGGTTCTCTCATCGCCTGGAAGACGAAGAAACAGACTGTAGTTTCTCGTTCGATTGTAGAGGCCGAGTTGAGAGCTATGGCTCTTCTAACGGCAGAGGTGACTTGGTTACGATGGCCACTTGAGGATTTTGGTGTTTCTTTTACTACACCTACCACCCTCTTGTCCGACAGTACAGGTGCTATTAGTATTGCACGGGACCCCGTGAAGCATGAGCTTACCAAGCATATTGATGTTGATGCTTTTTATGTGCGTGTTGTTGTGCAGGATCATGTTATTGCTCCTCAGTATGTGCCTTCCGAGTTACAGCTAGCGGACTTTTTCACGAAGGCACAGACTAGAGCGCAACATAGATTTCACCTCTTCAAACTCAGTGTTGTGGATCCACCATGAGTTTGAGGGAGGGGGTAGAGTTATATTGATGGTGGCCTTTGGCCTTTTGTGTTCTTGACTTTTGGCATCGTCATGTACATCATATATATGATGGCTTTGGCCTCCTAGAAATACAAGTTGCATTATAACAAAAATCACCATAGATAGGATATATGCCTCTAGCAAAGTCCTATCACCCTCCACATCTACATCCGTACTTCGCTTAGCTAGCCAGCTACCCTAACCCTCTGCAACACACAACCAAAGCTTCGCAATATCTCTCTTCCAAAGTTCCCTTTGTCTGACCAGGCCACCTCCATTGGTCACAATTCTTGGAGGGTCTGATCCAGTGCATTGTTCAGGTATGTGATAAGGCTCGGCTCTCCTGCCCCTTGGTACCTCTAAAATTGGGGGCTCTTGTTAACCCAGAATCGTAACACAAAATTAATTAGTTGTCCACTGTGGTGGAGTGGAGCAACCCCTCTCCCACCAAGTACCTGTGCCCATGGAGGAATCAGAATAAAACTAGAGTGCAGGTTGATTATGATTCAATACACGGTTCTTTTTTGTAAATATGGCAGAGCTAAAGAGATTTTTGCCATCTCTTCTCAATCCAGTGGCAAGGGTGCACCCAACACACTAGATACGCTCCCCCCTGACCAATGTTAATTGGAACCCGATGTACTACATAGTTCTCTTTGGGCCACCTACCCATGAACTATTTTAGTAACAAACTGCCCAGTCTAACTAGTTTGCGGTTACTTCCCTCCCTGATATTACCAGGTTTTTGTATATGTGATTAATAGGAAGGGCTTTAGCAATGATTTTTTTACGTATATTCAAGCAGATTTGATGGTAGTGAAGGGTGGAACTAGGGTTCCATATAGTTCTACTAGACATTATTCGGTAGGTGTAGGCACAACTAGGACGCGAGGTCTCATTTCTTGATGAACTTAATGAGGAGCTAGATATGAAAAAGCTAAATCCATTAGGGTGTGCAAAAACTTATATTTTGGAAGAGCTAAACGTTTCATTTCCTTCTGAACTCCGAAACGGCAATTAACTGAGGAATTTGATAGTGGACCAAGGACCGAACAACCCGATTAAGAAGTTTGAGATAATTAGCACCCCTCATGTGTGCCAAGAATCATCACTCCAACGCACTCAATTGTGGACAAAATATCCACCCGCGGTTCAACGCGCTCAATTAGGGTTCTGTCGTTCGCGCCGCCGCACGCGTCTTCTGGCGATCCGTCGAACCGTCCTCGAATCGATTTCCACTGCGCCAAGCCGAGTTCGATAGGTGTTCTTTTTTCACCGCTATCTGAAGCAATCGCCGAACGCTGCCATCGCGTGCGTACGCGTCCACGCGTGAAGAGCCAACAGCCGAGACGCAACAAGTACCGAGGAGATTACGCGTTGTTGCTGGTAGTACTACTCACGCTATTTTAATCGATTGTACTGCTACTGGTACTTCCCACAATTGAAGCCAAGCCAAAGTTGCTGCTGCTACTACCTACGTGCCGATTTGTTTTGGGTTTTCATCACCGACCAGGAACTAGTAATTTGTTCAGCCGGCTACTAGTACTAGTACTTGTCACGTCAAGCTACAGGCCTTTGGTTTCCCATTGCTATATTTACCCGAAGCTACCAGGTGCTATCTGTGTTAGTTTTTTGCTCCGCATATTAAATTCTGTCAAGAATTTTTCTACGGGCTTGTACTACTCTGTGTACACAGATTTATCTACTCATGGCTTCCATGAAGTATGATTTTTCGCTGCTGGACCGTGACACAAGGTTTACCCTATGGCAAGTCAAGATGCGGTCGTTGTTGGCACAATCCGACTATGATGAAGCATTGGATAGTTTTGGGAAGAATAGAATTCAGGACTGGACTGCCGAGGAGAAAAGAATTGATTGTAAGGCTTTGTCAAAATTCAACTCCATTTGCATAATAATATTTTGCAGGAAGTTTTGAGCGAGAAAACTGCCGCCGCTCTATGGTTAAAGCTGGAAGGGATTTGCATGACTAAAGATCTCACCAGCAAGATGCATCTGAAGCAAAAATTATTCCTGCACAGGTTACCCGAGAGAGGTAATGTTTTGAATCATATTTCAGAATTTAAAAAGATCATATCTGATCTAGCTGCAATGGAGGTTAAGTATGAAGAGAAAGATACTGCTTTAATGTTACTTTGTTCACTGCCAAGTTCTTATACCAATTTTAGAGACACCATATTATATAGTCGTGATACTCTCACACTTAATGAAGTTTATAAAGCTTTGAACTCTAAGGAGAAGATGAAACTAATGGTGCCTCATGATGGTTCAAGTTCATCCCAAGCCGAGGGATTATCTATTCGTGGCAGGACAAAGGAGAAGAACTCCAATAATGGAAACAGAGGCAAAAGTAAGAACGGCTACAGGGGCCGGTTGCAATCCAGAGACAAGAAATATTGCAGATATTGCAAGAGAGACGGGCATGACATCTCAGAGTGTTTCAAATTGCAGAATAAAGAAAAGAGGAAAGGTAACAAACAAGGTAAAAATTCTGCTAACGTTGCTCGTGATGATAGTTCCGATGATGCTCTTGTCGTTATTGTTGGATGTGCTGAGACCAATGATGAGTGGGTACTTGACACTGCATGCACTTTTCATATGTGTCCACATAGAGATTGGTTTACTACTTTTGATTCCACTACTTCTGCTGGTTCCGTTTTGGGTTTTGATAATTCACCATGCAATATTGAAGGCATAGGTTCCGTTCGAATCAAGATGTTTGATGGCATAATCAGAACTTTGACAGATGTTCGGTATATTCCGAAGATGAAGAGAAATCTTATCTCTGTTAGTGCCCTTGATGCAAAGGGGTACAAATATTCAGGTGGAGATAGTGTTTTGAAGGTCACCAAAGGCTCCCTTGTTGTGATGAAAGGTGACTTAAGTTCTACCAATGGTCTTTATTACCTTCGAGGTTCTACAGTTTCAGGTAACGCTACTCCAGTTGTTTCAAAGAATTTTGATTGTGATGCTGCTAACCTTTGGCATATGCGTCTTGGACATATGAGTGAATTTGGTTTAGCAGAGTTAAATAAGAGAGGTCTCCTTCATGGATATGAACCTGGTAAATTGAAATTTTGTGAGCATTGTATCTTCGGCAAGAACAAGAGGGTGAAGTTCAACACTTCGACTCATACAACTGAAGGTATTCTTGATTATGTGCATTCTGATTTATGGGGACCATCTCGCAAGAAGTCACTAGGTGGTGCTAGTTACATGCTGACTATTATTGATGATTATTCGAGAAAAGTTTGGCCTTCTTTCTTGAAGCATAAATATGAAGCATTCTCAGCATTTAAGGAGTGGAAGATTATGATTGAAAGACAAACTGAAAAGAAGGTAAAGATACTTCGCGCTGATAATGGTATGGAATTCTGTTCTAAGCAATTTAAGAATTATTGCAAGTCTGAAGGCATTGTCAGACATTACACCGTTCCTTATACTCCTCAACAAAACGGTGTTGCTGAGCATATGAACAGGACCATTATTTCTAGAGCCCATTGCATGTTGTCCAATGCAGGTTTGCATAGGCGTTTTTGGGCTGAGGCCGCTTCCACTGCTTGTTATCTCATTAATCGTTCACCATCTATTGCTCTTAATAAGAAAACTCCAATTGAGGTATGGTCTTGTTCACCTGCTGATTATTCACAGTTGAGAGTTTTTGGTTCACTGCTTATGCTCATGTTGATAATGGAAAGTTGGAGTCTAGGGCTGTTAAGTGCATCTTTCTTGGTTATAAGTCTGGTGTTAAAGGTTATAAATTGTGGAATCCTGAAACTCAGAAGGTTGTTATTAGCAGAAATGTTATCATTAATGAAACTGCTATGTTACATGATGTTTCATCTACTAATGTTCCTGTTGAGAGTGAACATCAGCCTACTATTCAGCAGCCTACTGTTCAGGTGGAGCATGTTATTGAAACATGTGATACATCTGGTAATGAAATTGTTGATGCACATGATGAACCCGTCGTTGATGATGATCATGTCACTCCCACTCCAAATCAGCCTATTGTTCCACCCAGTTGGAATCTTGCACGTGACAGAGTTAGGCGGGGTATTAATAAACCTGACAGATTAATTGAAGAGTGCAATATTGTTTCTTTTGCTTTATCTGTTGCAGAAGAAATTAAAGGTAATGCTGAGCCTTCTTCATATTCCGAGGCTATTATTTCTGGTGATAGTAATAAGTGGATGACCGCTATGCATGATGAGATGGAATCACTTGAAAAGAATGGCACTTGGGATTTAGTAAGATTACCTAGAGAGAAGAAACATATTCGTTGCAAGTGGGTTTTCAAGAGGAAAGAAGGTGTTTCTCCTAATGATGAGACAAGATATAAATCAAGGTTAGTTGCTAAAGGTTACAGTCAGATTCCAGGTATTGACTATAACGAAGTCTTTTCTCCTGTTGTGAAGCATAGCTCTATTCGCACTTTACTCAGTATTGTTGCCATGCATGATCTTGAGCTTGAACAATTGGATGTTGATACGTCTCCGTCCTATCTAAATTTTTTGATTGTTCCATGCCAATATTATTCAACTTTTATATACTTTTGGCAACTTTTTATACTATTTTTTGGGACTAACATATTGATCCAGTGCCCAGTGTCAGTTCCTGTCTGTTGCATGTTTTTTGTTTCGCAGAAACCCAATATCAAACAGAGTCCAAATGGGATAAAAACGGACGGAGATTTTTTTTGGAATATTTGTGATTTTTGGGAAATAAATCAACGTGAAACAGTGTCCGGGATGGCCACAAGACAGGGGGTCGCGCCCCAGGGAGGAAGGCGCGCCCTGGGCTCTCGTGGGCCACCCGTAAGGCGGTTGATGCTCTTCTTTTGGCGCAAGAAAGCTAATTTTATGAGAAAGATCTAGGCGAAAGATTCATCCCAATCGGAGTTACGGATCTCCGGATATAAAGGAAACGGTGAAGGGGTAGAATCTGAGAACGCAGAAACAGAAAGATAGATCCAATCTCGGAGGGGCTCTCGCCCCTCCCACGCCATGGGAGCCAAGGACCAGAGGGTAAACCCTTCTCCCATCTAGGGAGGAGGTCAAGGAAGAAGAAGAAGAAGAATAAGGGGGGCTCTCTCCCCCTTGCTTCCGGTGGCATGGGAACGCCGCCGGGGGCCATCATCATCACCGCGATCTTCACCAACACCACCGTCATCTTCACCAACATCTCCATCACCTTCCCACTTCTATATCCAGCGGTCCACTCTCCCACAACCCGATGTACCCTCTACTTGAACATGGTGCTTTATGCTTCATATTATTATCCAATGATGTGTTGCCATCCTATGATGTCTGAGTAGATTTCTATTGTCCTATCGGTGATTGATGAATTGCTATGATTGGTTTGAGTTGCATGTTTTATTATTGGTGCTGTCCTATGGTGCCCTCCGTGTCACGAAAGCGTGAGGGATTTCCGCTGTAGGGTTTGCAATATGTTTATGATTTGCTTATGGTGGGTTGCGTGAGTGACGGAAACACAAACCCGAGTAAGTAGGTTGTTTGCGTATGGGATAAAAAGGGACTTGATGCTTTAATGCTATGGTTGGGTTTTACCTTAATGAATCTTTAGTAGTTGCGAATGCTTGCTAGAGTTCCAATCATAAGTGCATAGAATTCCAAGTAAGGTATGATATGTTAGCTTATGCCTCTCCCTCAAATAGAATTGCAATAGTGATTACCGGTCTAGTAACGTAGTCAATTGCTTAGGGACAATTCCACAACTCCTACCACCACTTTTCCACTTGCTATATTTACTTTATTGCATCTTTATCTAAACAGCCCCTACTTTTTATTTACGTGTTCTTTATTATCTTGCAAACCTATTCTATCACACCTACAAAGTACTTCTAGTTTCATACTTGTTTTAGGTAAAGCGAACGTCAAGCGTGCGTAGAGTCGTATCAGTGGCCGATAGGACTTGAGAGAGTATTTGTTCTACCTTTAGCTCCTTGTTGGGTTCGACACTCTTACTTATCGAAAGAGGCTACAACTATCCCGTATACTTGCGGGTCATCAAGACCTTTTTCTGGCGCCGTTGCCGGGGAGTCATAGTGTGGGGTGAATATTCTCTTGTGTGCTTGTTTGCTTTATCACTAAGTAATTTTATTTGCTGTTTTAAGTTGTCTCTATCTTTACTTATGGATATGGAATGCAAAATACCAAAAAAAATAGTTGTACTTGCTACTCATGAGGATGGGGTAACTCCTAAAACCCTCGATTCTCATTATGCGACAGATATTGTTACTACTTTGATAATCCTGAGAAAACCCCATTCAACTTTATAATGGGAGACACGTTGGATCAACGTGAATACTTTAGGGATTATTGCTCGACACAAAAAGGGAAACTATTATGGGATCAATTTATTATTTTGCGTTGGTATGCTTGTCAACTATGTGTGATGCATGATTATACTTGTTGCTCTAGGGTGGAGGATCCACACCTTCCCTTTTCATGCAAATTCAATGATAATGAAACCTTGGGTTCTTATGCTAATGGTAGATATGACTACTATGATGTGGAACAAATAGAAGAATTCGTTGCTTTTATGGGTGCTTATGAGATTGAATCTATGTTTAAAGCGTTTGATGATTTTGATGATGCAGTTTGTAGGACTGAAAATCTTGCTATACTTAGACATTGCTATGAAAATTATGAATACAATTACTATATTAATGCTTTTATGAAGGAAGTCTCCGCTGTTCAAGAAGAGACTAATATTTTGCAGGAAGCTATGAAAGAAGAAATTGATGAAACTATGAGCTCATTGGATGAAAAAGATGATGAGGAGAGCGAAGAACAAAAGGAGGAAGAGCGGATTGGCTACCCGTGCCCACCTTATAATGAGAGTAACTCTTCAACTCATACATTGTTTAATTCCCCTTCGTGCTTGCCGAAGGATGATTGCTATGATCCTGTTGATTCTCTTGAAATATCCCTTTTTGATGATGTTTGCTATGCTTGTGGCCAAGATGCCAATGTGAAGTATGCTTATGGAGATGAACCTGCTATAGTTCCTTATGTTAAACATGAAATTGTTGCTATTGCACCCACACATGATAGTCCTATTATCTTGTTGAATTCTCCAAACTACACTATTTCGGAGAAGTTTGTGCTTATTAAGGATTATATTGATGGGTTGTCTTTTACCATTGCACATGATGATTTTGATGAATATAATATGTATGTGCTTGCTGCTCCTACTTGCAATTATTATGAGAGAGGAACTCTATCTCCGCCTCTCTATGTTTCCCACACGATGAAATTGCAAGAAACTGCTTATACTATGCATTGGCCTTTACTTGAATTGTTCTTTTATAACATGCCGATGCATAGGAAGAGAGTTAGATTTCGTTGTTGCATGATATATGTTACTTTGTGCTCACTACTAAATTACAAATCATTGTTAATTAAAATTGGCTTTGATATACCTTGGGATCCGGGTGAATTCATTACTTGAGCACTAAATGCCTAGCTTAATGGCTTTAAAGAAAGCGCTGCCAGGGAGACAACCCGGAAGTTTTAGAGAGTCATTTATTTCTGTTGAGTGCTTTCATATAGTTTAAAAACAAAAAAATAAAGAGGGGAACCTAAAACTTTTCATAAAGGAAAGTGAAAGTGAGAAAGACAAGCATCGTTGAAGTGGGAGAGCTCCTTGAACTTTATTCATGCTCACGGAAACTTTGTGAATCTTAATTACAGAAACTTTTCATCAAAAATAATTATCCCCTTGTAAATTCCATTTTGTTATAAAAATAATGTGCTAAGGTTTGCCTTTAGGATGTTTACAATGCTTGTTGGTTTGTACGGTGCGGGACAGAAACTTTGGCTGTAGTGCATGATTTTACATTTTTAACTGGAACGTCAATTGGTTCTGATTCCTATTTCACTGTCTTGCTATACAAGGTATTTATTTTTCCTAATTTTGGTAGAATTTTTGGGGTACCAGAAGTATGGTGGATGTTCAGATTGCTACAGACTGTTCTGTTTTTGACAGATTCTATTTTTGATGCATAGTTTGCTTGTTTTGATGAATCTGTCAATTTATATTAGTGGATTAAGCCATGGAAAAGCTATATTACAGTAGACACAATGAAAAAACAAAATGTGAATAGGTTTGCTACAGTAATTAGAGTGGTGATTTGCTTTATTATACTAACAGATCTTACCGAGTTTTCTGTTGAAGTTTTGTGTGGATGTAGTGTCTAATTAAGGATTTCTCGATATGAGGAAAAGGAAGAGAGGCAAGATCTCAAGCTTGGGGATGCCCGAGGCACCCCAAGTAAATATTCAAGGAGACTCAAGTGTCTAAGCTTGGGGATGCCCCGGAAGGCATCCCCTCTTTCTTCAACAAGTATCGGTATGTTTTCGAATTCGTTTCGTTCATGCATTATGTGCAAGTCTTGAAGCGTCTTTTGCATTTAGTTTTCACTTTTTCTTTTATGCACCATGCTGGTATGAGATAGTACTTGTTGATTTATAGAATGCTCATTGCACCTCACTTAAATATTTTGAGTATGGCTTTATAGAATGCTTCATGTGCTTCACTTATATCATTTGAAGTTTGGATTGCCTGTTTCTCTTCATATAGACAACCGCCATTTGTAGAATGCTCTTTTGCTTCACTTATACTTGTTAGAGCATGGGCATATATTTTGTAGAAAGAATTAAACTCTCTTGCTTCACTTATATCCATTTAGAGAGATGATAGGAATTGGTCATTCACATGGTTAGTCATAAACTCCTACATAACCTTGTAGATCGCTGAATATGATATGTTTGATTCCTTGCAATAGTTTTGTGATATAAAGGCGGTGATATTATAGTCATGCTAGTGGGTGGTTGTGCATTATAGAGACACTTGTGTTGAGGTTTGTGATTCTCGTAGCATGCACGTATGGTGAACCGCTTTGTGATGAAGTTGGAGCACAATTTTATTTATTGATTGTCTTCCTTATGAGTGGCAGTCGGGGACGAGCGATGGTATTTTCCTACCAATCTATCCCCCTAGGAGCATGCGCGTAGTACTTTGTTTTCAATGGCTTGTAGATTTTTGCAATAAGTATATGAGTTCTTTATGACTAATGTTGAGTCCATGGATTGTACGCACTCTCACCCTTCCATCATTGCTAGCCTCTTCGGTACCGTGCATTGCCCTTTCTCACCTCGAGAGTTGGTGCAAACTTCGCTGGTGCATCCAAACCCCGTGATATGATACGCTCTGTCACACATAAGCCTCCTTATATCTTCCTCAAAATAGCCACCATACCTACTTATCATGGCATTTCCATAGCCATTCCGAGATATATTGCCATGCAACTTCCATCATCATCATATACATGACTTGAGCATTCATTGTCATATTGCCTTGCATGATCGTAAGATAGCTAGCATGATGTTTTCATGGCTTGTCCATTTTTTTATGTCATTGCTACGCTAGATCATTGCACATCCCAGTACACCGCCGAAGGCATTCATATAGAGTCATATCTTTATTCTAGATATTGAGTTGTAAGTAAATAAAAGTGTGATGATCATCATTATTAGAGCATTGCCCCAGTGAGGAAAGGATGATGGAGACTATGATTCCCCCCACAAGTCGGGATGAGACTCCGGACTTCATGAAAAACAAAAGAGGCCAAAGAAGCCCAAATATAAAAAAGAGAGGCCAAAGAAGCCCACCAAGAAGAAAAAAAATTAAAAAAAGAAAAAAAAGAAAAAAAATGAGAGAAAAAGAGAGAAGGGGCAATGTTACTATCCTTTTACCACACTTGTGCTTCAAAGTAGCACCATTTTCTTCATAGAGAGAGCCTCCTATGCTTTCACTTTCATATACTAAGTGGGAATTTTCATTATAGAACTTGGCTTGTATATTTCGATGATGGGCTTCCTCAAATGCCCGAGGTCTTCATGAGCAAGCAAGTTGGATGCACACCCACTTAGTTTTAGTTTGAGCTTTCATACATTTATAGCTCTAGTGCATCCGTTGCATGGCAATCCTAATACTAGGGAAAACCCTAGCAGTAGCGCGTGTTTTGTGTCCACTAGTAGCGCGGGTGGCCGCGCTACTAATAAGGCGCTACAGCTATTGCTTAGTAGTAACACGTGCCCGCACGCGCTACTACTAGGACAAATAGCTGCAGCGTTTATTCAAAACCACGCTACTGCTAAGATAACTACTTGCAGCGTGTTTTCTGTCCATCGCTACTAGTATTATTTTTAATTTTTTTATTTTTAGTGTATTTATGCGCCATCGTACAAATATTGGTACAATACCAGTTATGAGGTTTACATCATTATGTCCATAACAGTGTGTCAAATGAAGGTGGATTAGGTTCAAGTGGAGGTAATATGTGATGCATGTCAAAATTATACTACTAATCCAAACTTGATCTAGTTTGGACTAGTAGTACTTTCGATGTGCACCACATGTTGCCTCCACTTGAATCTAATCCGCCAGCACAAGTTATTTAATCATCATCATATAGTCATTACCACCAACAGTATTTATTGAATCACCACTAACACTAGCTAATAATAATCATCATAGTCATTACCACCAACACTAGCTATTTTATCATCATAGTAATAGTGTAGCACATCATCATCCTCAAACTCATTTCTAGCTAGCTAATCACTCTTGCTGCTCTCTCTTAGGTAAAATAACATAAAACATGTATAGCTCTCCTCCTTGATCAAACTGGAGCATGCAGATGAACCTGTCTTCTTTTAATCGTGGGTAGCGCATCTGTTTGCTGCCCCCTAGTACTTCTCTGCACTCCCCCATCACATATTTGGTCCAGTCTTGCACTATTAAGCATCCGTCGCTAATCTTGAATGCACTAAAGTAATCTGTAGGATATCTTGGCCGTAAGCTGATAATACTCATGGTACCTTTAGTCTCGATCCCATAAGGCACAACATTCATCGGGAGTCCCTGTTGAAGAACATCGTACGGTAACATACTTAGCAATGAAGTTTAGCTTCAAAAATAATGTATGGAAAAGATGCACTGATGACAAATAGTAAAAATCTTACCATCATTCCTAAATAGATGTGACCGTAGTTCATTACGAACACTATTGGTCGCACATTTTTAGTACTAACATTTCTAAATGCAGGAAGAAAATTTGTCTTGACAGTATCAATATCCTCAAGCCATGAAACATAATGACTGAGCTCCTCGCAGTTGAGTTCAGCCCCAGGATAGTATACAGTCCTGTCTACCAAGCACTGGACATGTTTGCTTGCACCGAAATAAGCTGACAATACAAATTAGTTGTTAGCTATTTTTGAATAAACAATATCAAAAACATAAATATGGTTGAGAAACTTACATAATGGTATAACTAGAGGCGTCTGCAGATCGACCCAGATGTCGGTATTACCTTCAATATCATTTTCCGAACGAATATCAAAGGTGATAACCATATCAGGCTCAAATGCATAAGTCTTGCATAGTGCTCGCCATGTTTTGCATCCAAAATAGGTGTAGTCGTCTGAATTGTATAATTTTGCATGGAAAATATAACCATGCTCGGTCTTCAAGTAAACTTTCTTTTCCTCCATACTATGACTGAAACCTATCTTATCCAATACAAAAACTCTTGCATGGCTGGGGATACGCTAGTAGAATAGTAAAAAAAATATAAGTTGAAGCAAATGAAGCAGATGTCATGCTTAATTACGAAAAAAGACTTGTCGTTGTGACTTACTGTATCCACTCCGAAGTTCTCGTCCAGCTTGATGCTGAAGCGCCTATCATCATCTAGGAAGATTCCGTCGCACAGGCCGCGCTCGTCTTCGCAGTATTTGCAAATACCGAAATCCTTTTCGTCGTCAGACATTTCCTATGTTCATAGTTAAAACATTAATTGAAAATCGATCGAAGACAACTACCAAGATACTCAACACACAAATCCGGGGCACTCGATATTTCCTACATATTCTGGCACAAGTCATGCCAAAATTCATGGAAAAATCCGGCATGACCTTTGCTAAAATAGGACATATCGAGCGCCTGAAATTTGCCGGAACGGAAATGAATCAACACTCCGGCAAAACATAGGCCACTCGGAGGTGTAACCTACAAACATGACCGGCCACTTGAATATTGAGCAACACAAGATATACATTTCAAAATATCTTATAGGACTCAAATTAGCATGCATTCAATAAGCAAAAGTAAATCATCTCATGCGTCCGTACATCGTCGAATATTATCACTAATACATCACGAATAGTGTCATACATATAACATCACTAATACAACTAAAACTCTAGCACACGACGGGTATCGGCGCGGGCGGTGGACACCCACAGAGAAGGAACCATCATGGGATCATAGCTCCAGTGAGATCCCCGGAGAACCTGCCAGGTATTGGAGAACGGCCTGTGCTCCAACGCAAACAAGTAGCGACGGACGTGCGCGTCCTCCTCACTGACACGGTGACGCACCACCTCCGCGGAGTCCTCGAGCCTCTGGATCATCACTGGCCCAAGCGACCACCACCAAAGAAGGTTCGGGTCAACGACAGGCTGGCTCCTCACCAACCTGCGCCCCCCGGTAAGTAGCGCCTCCCAGAACCACCCCGGCGGAGCCCAGTCCCGGACATGGCCGATCAGGTCAAGCAGGTGTCGTCCTCCGCCGACTCGACGACGAGGATGCGGGATAGGCATCGTCCACGTCAAGGCGGGAAAAATTGCTTTAACTAAAAAATAGAAACAAGTTCTTACTAACTAGTTCTATTAATTCAACTTGTTCTTACTAAAAATAAACTTACTATAAATAAAAATATTCTAGTACCTAATTAGTACCTAATTCTTACTAACTAATTAGTACCTAGGAACTACTGCCCTAATTACCATCTAAGTAATTAACTAAAAATAGCCTAGGGTTCATACTAACTAGCACTAAATAGCTAGGGTTCATACTACGCAGAGAAGAGGGATCGGAAGGGGAGAGTGCTTACAGAGGGCGGGGAGAGAGATGGGGTCGGGGGAGACGGCGGCACCAAGGCGCGGCGAGGCGGGGTCGGGGGAGACGGCGGCGAGGTGGGGTCGGGGGAGACGGCGGCGAGGCGGGGTCGGGGGAGACGGCGGCGAGGCGGGGTCGGGGAAGACGGCAGCGAGGCGGAGGCGACGAGGAATAGTATAGGAGAATTGGGGGAGGAAGCAGAGGAGAGGGAATCAGGCCGCGCGGGGGGTTAGGTGAAGATAGCTTTAACTGTAGCGTGGGGAGGAAAAACGCGCTGCTGCTAAAATCCGTAGTAGTAGCGCTGTTCGTAGAAGGGCGCTACTACTATACCTAGCACGTCGGGAACGGTGTGGCAATTATAGTAGTAGCGCTTTCTGCTCCTGCCGCGCTACTGCTAAGCGGCTAACAGTAGCGCGGTTCTGCCAGACGCGCTACTGCTAAGTAGCAGTAGCGCCTCATTTTAACAAGCGCTACTGGTAACATTCTGTGTATAAGGTTTTCCCTAGTAGTGTCCCTACTCACTCACATTGATATCTATTGATGGGCGTCTCCATAGCCTGTTGATACGCCTAGTTGATGTGAGACTTTCTCCCTTTTTGTCTTCTCCACATAACCTCCACCATCATATTCTATTCCACCTATAGTGCTATATCCATGGCTCACGCTCATGTATTGCATGAAAGTTGAAAAAGTTTGAGATTATTAAAGTATGAAACAATTGCTTGGCTTGTCATCGGGGTTGTGCATGATTAAATACTTTGTCTGATGAAGATAGAGCAACAGCCAGACTATATGATTTTGTAGGGATAACTTTCCTTGGCCATGTTGTTTTGAAAAGACATGATTGCTTTATTGGTACGCTCGAAGTATTATTGTTTTTTATTCCAAATGATAGACTATTGCTTTGAATCACTCGTGTCTTAATATTCATGCCATGTTTAGACATATGATCAAGATTATGCTAGGTAGCATTCCACATCAAAAATTAACTTTTTTATCATTTACCTACTCGAGGACGAGCAGGAATTAAGCTTGGGGATGCTGATACGTCTCCGTCGTATCTATAATTTTTGATTGTTCCATGCCAATATTATTCAACTTTTATATACTTTTGGCAACTTTTTATACTATTTTTTGGGACTAACATATTGATTCAGTGTCCAGTGCCAGTCTGTTGCATGTTTTTTGTTTCGCAGAAACCCAATAACAAACGGAGTCCAAACGGGGTAAAAACGGACGGAGATTTTTTTGGAATATTTGTGATTTTTGGGAAGTAAAATCAAGGCGAAACAGTGTCCGGGGTGGCCACGAGACAGGGGGGCCGCGCCCCAGGGAGGCAGGCGCGCCCTAGGCTCTCGTGGGTCACCTGTAAGGCGGTTGATGCTCTTCTTTTGGCGCAAGAAAGCTAATTTTATGAGAAAGATCTGGGCGAAAGATTCACCCTAATCGGAGTTACGGATCTCCAGATATAAAGGAAACGGTGAAGGGGTAGAATCTGAGAACGCAGAAACAGAGATATAGATCCAATCTCGGAGGAGCTCTCGCCCCTCCCACGCCATGGGAGCCAAGGACCAGAGGGGAAACCCTTCTCCCATCTAGGGAGGAGGTCAAGGAAGAAGAAGAAGAAGGGGGGCTCTCTCCCCCTTGCTTCTGGTGGCGCCGGAACGCCGCCGGGGGCCATCATCATCACCGCGATCTTCACCAACACCACTGTCATCTTCACCAACATCTCCATCACCTTCCCACTTCTATATCCAGCGGTCCACTCTCCCGCAACCCGCTGTACCCTCTACTTGAACATGGTGCTTTATGCTTCATATTATTATCCAATGATGTGTTGCCATCCTATGATGTCTGAGTAGATTTCTATTGTCCTATCGGTGATTGATGAATTGCTATGAATGGTTTGAGTTGCATGTTTTATTATTGGTGCTGTCCTATGGTGCCCTCCGTGTTGCGCAAGCGTGAGGGTTTGCAATATGTTTATGATTTGCTTATGGTGGGTTGCGTGAGTGACGGAAACACAAACCCGAGTAAGTAGGTTGTTTGCGTATGGGATAAAAGGGGACTTGATGCTTTAATGCTATGGTTGGGTTTTACCTTAATGAATCTTTAGTAGTTGCGGATGCTTGCTAGAGTTCCAATCATAAGTGCATAGAATTCCAAGTAAGGGATGATATGTTAGCTTATGCCTCTCCCTCAAATAGAATTGCAATAGTGATTACCGGTCTAGTAACGTAGTCAATTGCTTAGGGACAATTCCACAACTCCTACCACCACTTTTCCACTCGCTATATTTACTTTATTCCATCTTTATCTAAACAGCCCCTACTTTTTATTTACGTGTTCTTTATTATCTTGCAAACCTATCCTATCACACCTACAAAGTACTTCTAGTTTCATACTTGTTCTAGGTAAAGCGAACGTCAAGCGTGCGTAGAGTCGTATCAGTGGCCGATAGGACTTGAGAGAGTATTTGTTCTACCTTTAGCTCCTCGTTGGGTTCGACACTCTTACTTATCGAAAGAGGCTACAACTATCTCGTATAATTGCTGGTCATCAGATGTTAAAACTACATTCTTACATGGAAAATTAGAAGAGGATATTTATATGGAACAACCTGAAGGTTTTGTTATTCCTGGAAAAGAAATGCTTCTCTGCAAGTTAAAGAAATCTCTTTATGGATTGAAGCAATCCCCGAGACAGTGGTACAAGAGATTTGACACCTTTATGCTCTCTCAAGGTTTCAAAAGGTCTAATTATGATAGTTGTGTTTATTTGAAAACTGTCAACAATTCAACTATTTATTTGCTCCTTTGTGTTGATGATATGCTAATTGCTGCAAAGAGTATGTCAGAGATTAATGAACTAAAGAAGCAATTGAGTAATGAATTTGAGATGAAGGATTTGGGTGCATCAAAGAAAATTCTTGGCATGGAAATATCCAAAGATAGACCATCTGAAAAAGTATATCTAAGTCAGAAGGGATATATTGATAAAGTTCTTCGTCGTTTTAATATGCATAATGCCAAACCGGTGAGTACACCGTTAGCTGCACACTTCAAACTGTCATCAGCTTTATGTCCTAAGTCAGATTCTGATATTGAGTACATGTCTAGAGTTCCCTATTCAAGTGCAGTTGGTTCACTTATGTATGCCATGGTTTGTTCTCGTCCGAATTTATCTTATGCATTGTGTGTTGTCAGTAGATACATGGCTAATCCTGGAAAAGAGCATTGGAAAGCAGTTCAGTGGATTTTCAGATACCTGCGAGGTACTTCTAATGCTTATTTACAGTTTGGGAAAACTAGAGATGGACTTGTTTGTTTTGTTGATTTTGATTTTGCTGGTGATTTGAATAAGAGAAGATCACTCACAAGTTATGTTTTCATCATTGGTGGTTGTGCTGTGAGTTGGAGAGCAACTTTACAGTCTATTGTGGCTTATTCCACTACTGATACCGAGTATATGGTTATTTCTGAGGCATGCAAAGAAGCTATCTGGTTGAAAGGTTTGTACACTGAGCTTTGTGGAGATTCATCTTGCCCTACCATATTTAATTAGTGACAGTCAAAGTGCTATATATCTTACCAAGAATCCAATGTACCATGAGAGAACAAAGCACATTGATGTCAGATATCACTATATTCGAGATGTTGTTGCTGAAGGTGATTTGAAAGTATGCAAGATAAGTACTCATGATAATCCTGCTAATATGATGACAAAGCCAGTTCCGACCAATAAGTTTGAGCTTTGCTCAGGCTTAGTTGGTATTTCTCATTAGTCCTATGGACTTTGACGTACAAGGTGTTTATGCTGATTTGGATGGAGTTATTCACTTTCTTCGACTACTGGAGGGAATTTGGATCAAGGTGGAGATTGTTAAATTATGATCTAAATTCTAGTACCGTATTGGACTAGACGTAGTACATACGGTGTGGGCCTTTGCGTTGGTACCGACGCGTACGAGTACAACTTGTTTACTTGTCCTCCAAGGACTCTCATGTATTGCCCTCATATATATCCCATGTAGTTGCACCTAAGACGGTCTATCGTCTCGTGCTTGTAATACTCCTCCATCATAGTGATTGCGCCTTCGTGCGTCCGTGGTTTTCTCCCGCAAGGGTTTCCACGTAAAAATCTGTGTCTCTTTGTCTCGTTTATTTCTCGTTATTATCTAACAGACTGCATGAGACAGAGAGAAAAGAAAGGAAGCTCCCATCGATCTATCACGAAGATTGCTTCTACTTCAGATCTCACGTATAGCCACACGCCCACACAAAGCAGCGGAGAAAAGAAGGAAAAAACAGAGACGCGCTATAGCTGCACCCTTTGGAATTATGGGCATGAATCACACGGCGGGAGACCGGCAAGGAAAGCTGCCCGGTCTGGTTGCTTTGGGCAAAACTATTCTAAGCCATCAATCAGCTAACTTTGCCACTTGACTAAAGGTGAGATCGATATTGGCAGTCTGGGACAGGCGCCTTTTGTGACTGAATGGAGCATATACTTTCCCATTGTCCACTGTCAACATTCTTTTAGTGCTCACTCCACATGTCAATTTTCTTTTCTCTAATGCTAGCTGCTTTCACATGCTTTATTAGGCGAGGTACCAAAAATTTGATTGCGACATGAGCAAGGCTAGTTGCAATGTTAATTGCATGCTCAGCTTCCAACTATAAATACACCATTCGAGCCTCAGGACAAAGCCCATGCCTCATTTCAAGCAAGCTTCTCTCATCTCTGTATCCCAGTAACCTACCTCATTCCAATTTCCAAGCTTGAGGAACCTCAGCTTCTTCCTCATTTCTATTCGTAAGCAGCTCAACCACCTCAACCAAAGATGAAGATCGGGAAGGCTCCTGAACTCGTGAAGAAGGCAGCAGCGATGTGCAAGAGCAAGACCAGCGTGCTCACTGCCAGGCTCCTCATCCTCGACTCACTCCGGCGCCGCAGGAAAGGCCACGGCCGCGGTGGTCTCCCACAAGATCGACGCGCTCATTATGGCCGACTGGGAGAGAGTTGACCACCACAAGGCTCTCGCGTTGCACACGGTCGAGAAGAGACCAGTCGTCGTCCATAAGGATGACTTGGCGGCCAATTTCCCTCGTCACTTGGCGATGATCGATCAAGAGAATGGTCATGGTGGATGCCATGCTGACAAGACACTGCATCCACTCTTCAACGACGACCACAATAACTGTCGTTACACTTACGATGATGATGTGCTACTTGATTCATGTGATCAAGACGATGATGATGAGCCGTCAGTCATGGATGTGATCAGGGGTAACCGAGAAGTTGAGGGGTTGGAGTTCAATATGGAGGAGGAAATTGATCAGGCTGCTGATATGTTCATTAGGAGGTTCCGGCAGCGGCTGAACGAGGGATTTTAGGGTTTTGTTGGCACATGCATGTACCCGGGCTAGGGTGTTGTCTTCCTTTCACGTGCCCACAAATTAGAAAATTTTGTAGAAATCAATAGGATCGAGTAGGAGTTAAAGCTTGACAAATGATGATCATTTTGTCATTTATTTTTTAACAATTTTTGTCATCTAAGATCCCTCGGCCTCACCCGCCGCTCCCCAGCTCCCCTCTACCAATGCGCCCAACCACCACGTGCCTTGGAAAGCTGACTCTATATATGCAGCACTTCTACAAATGGGGGGGACTTCCATTGCCCCCTTGTGTTTTGTTTCTCTTGAAGTCCCTATAACTTTTACCATATAAAGTATAAATTCAACGTTGAATATTTATTACCCCGTCGGTGCTTGAAAAGAAGGCATAAGATTTGGTCTGAAACCAAATGGTGAAAAGTCTGACCAAATTTATAGAAAAATAACAACACCTACAATCTCGACTGAGTATCACTAAATACACAATAAAAATATATTATCATATCATTATTGGGAAATATGCAAGTTGGATTCCCTAGGGCCATATGCCAGTATATATAAACATACAGGTGAGGGAAATATACAGAAAGCCTCTTATACAACAGAGAAATAAAAATGCAATACAGGGCTATAAATATAAATCTAACACACCTCCCCTTCCTCCTCAGACTCATGGTGGAAACAGTCGTGATGATGTGCTCTAATTTAGGTCTTCGTGAAGAAATTTGCCAACCGTAACTTATAAGGCACATACTTAAGTGCAATCACTTGATTCTGCACACTGGAGCACACAAAGGAAACATCAACACCAATATGCTTGGTGAGCTCATGCTGCAAAAAGTCATGGGCGGCAATGATAGCACGTGTAGTGTCAGACAAGAGAGGAGTAGGTGTAGTGACAAAAACACCAAAGTCCTCATGCAACCATCATAGGCCAAATCACCTTTGCTGTGAAAAGAGCCATAGAATGTAACTCGGCGTTTGCACTCGAATGGAAAATTGCAATATGTTTCTGTGTCTTCCAGCCGGCGAGGGAACCACCAAGCAAAAAATAATAAGCAAAAAGGAACCAGTGATCCGAAGGATTGCTAGCCCAAGTAGCATCTGAATAAGCGAAAAAGCTATGCAGAGGCCGGTCTGCAGGCAGCTCTTAATCCATTCCGCCGAACAAGCTTGGGGATGTGTGCTGCAAGGTGTATTGCAATTTTCAGCCCCGCCTGAAAGGCCGTATATCATCGTATTCTAAAGTAGGTCCCATGACGGCGGCAGGCACATGCAATGTTGCAAGTACTGTGGCTTCAAAAAAAATTTCCCGCAGAACAAGACATCACGTTTATGTGTTTGTGTTTAATCTTTGAATACACTTGAGATAATGGATTAATGCGAGTATTGTTAAGAAGGGGAAAACGCCATGATGATAGTGTGCTTCTACCACCTGAAGTGGGGTACAGCAGTTTTTAAAGAGCCACACTTATCTAATTATTTCTCAGAAAACAATAGCTAATTGCACACTAGTTTGAGGATTAGTTTTGTAAAAACAGAGAAATCTGCGATGAACGTGTTATTAGCACCCGAACAGCGCCAAGGTAT
The DNA here is from genome assembly GCA_963921465.1 of Triticum timopheevii. Classification (NCBI taxonomy): domain Eukaryota; kingdom Viridiplantae; phylum Streptophyta; class Magnoliopsida; order Poales; family Poaceae; genus Triticum; species Triticum timopheevii. The sequence goes on from OY997270.1 coordinate 434,623,614, forward strand.
TTTTCTTACAGAAAAGGCGCACAATTAGCTAATTGTTCGTTAAAAAAATAGCTATTTGCACACCAATTTCTGGATTAGTTTTATTGAAACAAAGAAATCCGCAATGAACGTGTGTTATTAGCACCCGAACTGCGACAGACCATTTTTTAGAGAAATTTCAAGGTGGTCCAAAGCAATATAGACCATTAAATTTTAATTATCTACTAGCTGATATAACAATTACTTCCTTTGTTTTTGTTTACTCTGTATATTAGGCTTGTCGAAAGTCAAACTTGATAAAATTTCAACAAGTTTGTAGAAAAAAACATTAACATATACACCACCGAATAAATACCATTGAATTATAACTGAATATCTTTTCACATCATATAGATTTGTTATTGTTAATGTTAATATGTTTTCTACAAACTTGTTTAAATTTTATAAAATTTGACTTCGGTCAAAGTTAATATGCAGAGTAAATCAAAATGGAGGGAGTACCTCCTACCTAGAAGGTAATATGAGGTAATAGACCATTAATGATTGCATGGGGTTAGTGTGGACATTGTTGTGGTATAATTAAGGAAAGAAACTGTTATAATTTATTCCTTTTCTTTTAAACCGTGAGTATATAATAAAATAACACAGCTTGCTAAACAAACAGTGGCTAATTGTACACTAATTTGTGGATTAGTTTATAAAAAAGAGAGGACCATCTTAAGTGAACTTAAAAAAAGATGCACAGTTAGTTACTTGTTTGCTAAAAAAACAGTAGCTAATTGCACACTAATTTGTGAATTAGTTTATAGAAAAATAGAGAAACACGCTGACGGTGCATATACAGAAAATTGCCAAATAGAAAATTGATACTTTTGAAGTAGCTTTTTCGTTGGGCCAGTTCGGCAATTATTGTCGATGCAACTGTAGACGGGAAGACTTATCCTGTGCTAACGCGGGCATGTCACATCCATTTAACGTGTGCGACCAGGGCCTGACAGTGTATAACTCCCATACGGCTACACACTATTCACGCAGATGTATATTGGATCGTATATCTAGGAAATGCCTCACAGGAATGAATCACGAAGTCCATTCCCACGAAGGGGATACCGAGCTACCTGACGCTCGGCCTCTGCAACGCCACTCTCCTGGATAAGCCTGAAGCTAGAATGAAGTGGAGCGTGAGAAGAAGAGATGGAAAGAGAGAGTCCCACAAAGGTACCACATCACACAAACCGAGTTGGAAATTGGACAGGATATGAAATATCCGAACGAGTGACAGCTAGATAGACAAGATTCCCAACAAGATGATGGTAGTACGTCGTATCAGGCAAGACCTCACAGTCAGAAGCGCGGTGGTGGGTGTTGAGCTCCATTGGATTCTCAACAACGCACTCATCAGTAAGAAAAGCACGAGCAAGAAGATTCTGAGTATACTTCTCTTGGGAAATAAAAAAGCAATCAAGAGGTAGAAGAACTTCAATACCAAGTAAGTAGTGAAGATGACCAAGACATAAGAAACTGCTCACTAAGACGAGCCTTCACAAAGGCAATGTACTCAAAGTCGTCGCCAATGATGGTCGTGTCATTGACATATAGAAGAAGATGAGTTCGACCACGAGCTAGAAGGTGGATAAAAACCGCAGGACCATGAGCACTCGCTAGAAAACCAGCACACCCGCCACTGAGGTGAAACATTCAAACAAAAGGGCTTGCTTAAGGCCATAGTGAGAGCGACGAAGACGATAGACCATGCCAGCGGGATCAAAATACCCAGGTGGCATGTGGACCTCCTCACGCAGCTCACTAATAAGAAAGGCATTCTTGACATCAAGCTAAGAGCTAGCCAGACACCTTATTGAATTGGGATTTTGGGTTCAAATTCCTGAGCTACCCCCCACCACCACAGCTGGTGTGTGAGTACAAGTCTCCTTGCTTTTGATATTGTCGAATTCTTCCTTGTGCTAATTTTTTTTGCTAACTTCTCTACTTCTTCCATTCACCAGTCAAATGGGAAATTGGTTATACTTTTGAAGAGATTTTTTGTCGACTACTTGCTTATGAATGGTATCCTTTCAGTATATTTCAAAGTGGCCATGGGGTAAATGTTTGGAGGAACTTCCAAAAGAAGTTGTTTGAATGTGTCCCGAAGTGTCTCACTTGCTTCAGAGGATTGACCTGTCATGTGAGACTGATGAATAATGTTGCAAAATAAAGACTGGTTATCTTTTTTATTCAACGGTGCCATTTGTTTATACTAGCATATGCTATTTATTCAGTGATAATTAACTTGTGCCGGAGGCATATTGGTATCATGGTGAACTTGAGATGGATAAGAGATATGTCGAAAGAGTTCCCCACTAGAGAGAGCCCGTAGAAGTTCTTCTGGAATTTGGAGTGCTCTATATAATATCGTCTACTCCCTCCGTCCACAAAAGCTTGTCCCACAAATAGATGTATCTAGCATCAAGTTAGTGCTAGATACATCCATTTGAGGGAAGCTTGGGACAAGTTTTTTCAAACGGAAGGAGTATAATTTAGAGGACACGCACATATCGTTGCATTGTGCTATTTAGTTACCTTGTTCTATCCTATATTCAGAAGGTTGTTCGATTGGTTTATCGTGCAAGAATGCATGCATGTGAATGTATTGAAGAGATGGCCCAGAATAGATCAGGAAGCTACTGGTTAGTGATGATGAGGGGCAAGAGAGATAACACGAACTTATATCAATTCTATAAGAAACCTCGGCCTGGATCGGATGTCCACACGCAGCTATAAACAGACAAGAAGATGCCCTCGCCTATGTTGACAACACACTTGTACATTACAGGCCCAAAAGTCAGGCTCTGTAATGGTATTCAGAACCTGATGCGTTGATAATGTGATGTAAGTGACTGACTGTATAAGGAGCAGGAGAACTCGTGTGCTTCCTGAACCATTTCCTGGCCCTGTATGTCCAGGCTCATGCATGTATGTGACATGAACTACTCCCTCCGTTCGGAATTACTCGTCCAAGAAATGAACGTATCTACATGTATTTTAGTTGTAGATACATCCATTTTTATCCATTTTTGTGACAAGTAATTCCGAACAGAGGGAGCAGTCAGCAACATTAAGATCCTGTTTTGCCAGCTTTTTAACCTGGAGATGCACATAAATGATTTGTAGATTTTCTTTCAGTATCTGATACGAATGTAGCTGGAATTTCAGCTGAAAATGGCCGTTGCCTACTATTCACAGAAAAGTATTTACACCATGCATTGCAAACAGAAGCAAAACATTTTTGTGCAGGTAGAGAAGAGAAATGTGTTTGTGCTTGCATCAACACGAATTAATTAATTAAAAAGATAAACCTCTTTTTTTTCGTCTCCAACATCTGACCAAGATATGCAATCAAACAATTCACTTATTTGCTAAGTACACGGCTACACGCATACATGCGTACATTACAAGTCGTTCCATTGCAATCCTGATTAGTACGTACCAATAGTGAAGGTTAATAATGGCTTGCAGAGGGGGGGGGGGGGGGGGGGGGGGGGGGGGGGTTGACCTGGTCTGGGTCAGCAAGTCTTCAAAGTTCGGTCTTGGGTCATCCCATCCATCTGAAAGCCAAGGACCATGACCAACATGCAGCAAGGTACAGACAGTACATTCCAATTCTCCATCTAGTTAGCTGTGCAAGAACAAACCATGAATTTCTTGCCACTGATCAATTGCCCCGTATTGACTGCAAGAGATAACAACAACGCACAGCTGCATCATGCCTCGAACTTACATCGATTATGTTATGTAACAAACCTCGGCCCGGATCGGGTGGCCACACGCAACTAAACAAACAAGAAGATGACAAGCGGCGCCAAATTTAAAACAGAGTGCTTCGGTTCCAATGTATACCCTAACCTATGCTGACAGCAAAGTTATATAGTTAATGAACCAAACAGGGAAGCATCACTCACCGGATATTCTTCCGATCCCGATTCCATTCCGTCCACCATCTCAAGAACACATTATCTAATCAGTTCAGGAGCATTGTTACTTGCTAGTCAGGCCCAAGGTCATTGCATTTCTGGTTCGCAGCAGTTAAGGTTACAGCTGAGCTGACCGACCGGAAACGTTGACCCCAGCTCGCCCAGCAGAGTCTTGAGATCACTGGCTGGGATCATTATTCCAAAGATGAGGAGCTGTACGTTGACCGTTGACCGGGCACAAAGATACCGTTGGCATATTCCAGCTGGCCAGCTGTGCAAGAGCAAGCCTGCCATGCATTGCATTCCCTGCCATTGATTGCTCTCTGTTGACTGAAGGAGGTACCAGGGCTACTGAAAGAGATGGCCCGTGGCTAAGCAGGCCAGGAAGCTTCTCAGAAGCAGCTGTCGCCGATCTCCGGCCTCACGTTGAAGGGGCGATATCTTCTCCGCCGGAAATTCTGAATGACATCTACGATGGACGTCGACTGAATTCCCCGGTTGGAGAACGACCTTGAAGCTCTGGGGCCAACTTCTTGTTTGTTTCTGCATCACATCCATAGAAAAATTGACCCCCAGGCTGAGAGAGCAAGAGAAAGCAGCCATTTGTTTGCTCCTCCTTGCTCCCATCCGCCTTGTCGCCTTGGCTGCCAACAACAACAACAGACTCAAAGGCCAAGGGTATGCACTTTTTCACTTTTGTTTCCTCTTCTCTTGGGAGATTGCTTGCCGCTTTCTCTGGTGGTAGCTAGATAGCATATGCACTTTTTCACTTCTCCTCTCTGCGCTCTGAGAGGTTGCTAGCTAGCTGGTTCTTCTCTGGTGGTGGCTAACTGTTGGTGGTTCCACATGGCCGTGGTCAGCAGAGCCCGCGCTTCCCTCCCTTCGCCGTCATCGTCGCCATTGCCGGCCTTCTCTCCTCGGTCGCCGCAGCCCGACGTGGCGGAGAGGATGTTCATGCGTGGAGGGAGCGGGCGGTCGCCGTCGTCCAGTGCTAGCGGGGCTAACAGGAGCGCCAGCCTCAGAGAGATCGACGAAGAGGCCGCCATCTTGCACGATGCTGATGATGATGACGGCGCACGGAAGCTGCATGTCGCCGTCGGGAAGGACATCAAGGACGGCAGGTCCAACCTCGTCTGGGCAGCTCGAAACCTCCTCGCCGGTGATCCCAAGCTTGTCCTGCTGCACGTCCACCAGCCTGCCGACAGAATCATGATAGGTAAAAGGGTCCGGCCTCGCTTCAGTATTACTTTTTTCATCTCATCTGCATCAACTTGACCATAGAGAAGAAAGGACCGTGCTAGTAGTCTGATTTTCTTGTTATTTCTGTCAGCACTTCAGTCGTTTCAGAAGTATATTTTGCGTATCTATGGGGGTGAAACAAACCTTGATCTTACTGGATTTGATCGCCATCCCCATTTTCTTTTCCATCCCCTGTTTCGCAAGAGAATCTGCTGAATCGATACAAATGAAATTAGCAGCAAGCAGTAGTAGTATTCTGTTGTTCGATGTTGCTGTCAGACAGTTTCAGAAAGCACTCCCCTGTTTTCAGTAGGCATTGCAAATACTTGTTCAGTAATCTGTGCTGATTCGACTCTAATGTTGCCGGCGCAGGATTATGCAAGGTTCCAGCAAGCCAGGTCGAAGAAAAGGAGCTCAAAGCATACAGAAATATTGAGAAGGAGGAGATGAACACACTTTTAAACCAGTACCTCAATTTCTGCAGAGTTTCTCTCAAGGTCAGTTAAACTAATTCAGGAAAGGCTACATGGATTCAGACATCATATTCACTCGTGATTTCTTGTTATATGTCATCTGTACGAAATAAAAACTAACAAGTTTACAGATGCAACCTGAACCACTGGTGATCGAGAAGAACAGTCCCGCAAATGGGATTATCGAGCTCATTGATCAGAATCGCATTACAAAGCTTGTTATGGGAACATCTTCCTTCTCAGTGTATGTCCAGATGCAATATTCCAACTTTGTAATAAGGTTTCATGAAAAAATACATTGCAATTATTTCCAACTGCACTGCTTCCATAGAGCACAGCACCATGAGTAATGTAATTAGATGCTTGACAACTATATATACGTAAATTTCATATTTCTTTTTTATGGGTCTGCTGTTCTAACAAGTGGCAGTAAGGAAGGCGGCAGAACCATTTAGTCAATACTTCGCTCAAAACTCCCAGTAACAAATAACTACGGCTTTACTAATTATCATCTCTCCCTCCGTCTAAAGTATAAACTAGAAATAATCCAAGTTGTTTATGTTTATTATGAACCTTTCATGAACAGGAAGAGGAAAGTACCAAAATCAAAAGTTGCAGCTGGTGTGCATGCACAGGCCAAACCATACTGCCAGATCTTCTATATTTGCAAAGAGACTCTTGCTTGCTCTAGGTATGAGTGTCATGCATCCCTAAGTCAACATAAAGCAAATACTACACAGAATTTGCAAATTTCAGCTCGAGCAACTACTCAAAATTATATCTAGCCTGACAAATAAAATGGTGCCATGTTTCTTATCATTTTTCAGGGAGGCCACTCAGCTTTGTGCAAATGTAGAGTCACCCCGAAGTAGCTGCGCAAGCACTATCTCAGATCAACCTGAGTTAACTCCAAGATCCCTATCACTGCCACCAGGGCATCCAGGTCCTTTAGGCTCTACAGGCCAACAACCCCTTCCACGACGGTCCAACTCAGTCAGTTATCCCTTATCCGGATTGATAGCAGACAGTGTAGAAAACATGTCAGCTGCAAGGCGGCAGTCAATTGATAGTCTCTTAGGCTCTACAGATCAACAGCCCCTGCCACGGCGGTCCAACTCAGTTAGTTATTCCTTGTCTGGATCGATAGCGGGCAGTGTAGAAATCATGTCACCTGCAAGGCGGCAGTCGATTGATATGACACCAACAGGTTCCTCTCCGAGTTCCAGCCAGCAAAGTACTGGTGGGTCCTCATTAGGTCTGAGGGATTTGGACAGCATGGATGGTTCACCAGTGCCTGTTTCAGTTGCAAGCTCTGAAGAACATCAGCACTCTACGGTAAGCTATATTGGACTGAGCTGAGTTCTCTAAGCATAGCCACACCGTTTTTTTTGAATTACAATAATTTTACGGCTGTGTGTACCCTATGGGTGCAGAGGTCTGGAGAACTATCCCTCCATTATTTAAACAAACAAACCTATTAAACATAAACCCAGTACTATGTAATGTTAGAACTACATTTAAAGAGGCTTTGGTCCTAGCACAAGTGTAGAGGGAAAAGGTTGACAATAGAATGTCTACATGGCTGTAGTAACTCTCAACCAGTAGTGTCTCTACTGTTTGCCACTGGTACTATGGAAAAAATCCATTTTGTTAAATAAAATCTTACTGCTATTGCTCTATCATCCAAATTTTGGTTGATCAACCAAGGTCTCAGTTGTAATACTTATTAGATAACGTTGTCATGCTTACTGAATTCAAGGCAAACATAATGTTTTACAGGTGGAAATACGTGAAATGTTTGAGCAACTGCACCGAGTCCGCAATCAGCTAGAGCGCTCGAAAAAGGAAGCATCTGAGGGCCGGCAGAAAGCCGAGAAGAACTTGTTTGAATCTTCTATGATGGTATGTTATTTGTTATTGACAGATACCTTTAGTTACCCACTATTGTTGTTTAATCTACTGTATTTTCCCAACCTTTCTTCTCTGAATACATGGAACTTATATTACATGTATCTCTTAAGTAAGCGAACTGTTTTCTTGCAGTTCAAAGCACGGGAGAGTTCACTCTGCAAAGAAAAAAAGGAGGTAGAGGAAAGGCTAACAAGAGAAAAGGCTGACCTTGAAAAAGAGCACTTCCATGTATGCAACGAGCTGCAGAAGGCAAATGAGCAAAGAGCAGAATTGGAGAGCAAGCTTCTCCAGACAAATGCCCTAATGGAAGAGCTCCAACAGTTGCAAGCAGAGCTGCAGCGTGAGAAAGACCATGCTGTTAAAGAAGCGGAAGAAATGCGCCAAACAAATGGTAACAGTGTATGTGGCTCTACTAGTGCTGTTGCCCTAACAGAATTCAGCTACACAGAGATAGAAGAGGCAACGGACAACTTTGATGACTCCAAAAAGATTGGCAGTGGTGGGTGTGGAACCGTCTACAAGGGATTTCTCCGTCATACTACCGTAGCCATAAAGAAATTCAACCGTGAAGGCACAACAGGAGATAAAGAGTTCAATGACGAGGTAATTTTCATCATTAAGAGTAAAACGCGTTGTCAGATGAGAATAAGTAAAACAGGTAAAACGGTGCATCTAAATATGTAATTTTCCAATATATTACAGGTAGAAACACTTTCTAGGATGAGGCATCCAAACCTTGTCACTCTGATAGGAGTGTGCAGGGAGGCCAAAGCGTTGGTCTTCGAATTCCTGTCGAACGGAAGCCTAGAGGACTGCCTGCAGTGCGAGCACCAAAGAGAGCCGCTCTCATGGCGAATGCGCATCAGAATCGCTGCCGACATCTGCACGGGACTTATCTTCCTCCACTCCAACAAACCAAAAGGCATTGCACATGGTGATCTGAAGCCTGACAATGTCCTTCTTGACACTAGCTTTGTTTGCAAACTGGCAGACTTTGGAATCTCTCGTCCCTTGGATCTAACAAACACCACCGTCACCCCTTACCACCGAACAAACCAAATTAAAGGCACAATGGGATACATGGATCCAGGATACATCGCCTCAGGGGAGATCACAGCTCAGTACGACGTCTACTCCTTTGGTGTAGTTCTGATGCGGTTGCTGACTGGCAAGAGCCCCCTAGGCCTTCCGAATGAGGTGGAGGCAGCCTTGAGAAATGACATGTTGCAAGATATAATTGATACTTCTGCAGGGGAATGGCCAACTGAATACACTGAAGAGTTGGCAAGATTAGCACTCAGATGTTGCCGGTATGAACGGAAGGAGCGGCCTAATCTTGCAAATGAAGCCTGGGGTATCCTGCAAGCTATGATGAACTGTCCAGACGATAAATGCAAGCCACCAACGTTTTTCATCTGTCCAATGACACAGGTCAGTTAACAGCTTTCTTATGTTTACAATTCAATCATTACAGTAGTTAATATCAACTATGATGATGTTTTATTTGCTTTGAAGTAAGGTGGTCAGCGTTGTCACCTTTAGTTTGCTAATCTTGCATCTTTGTAACATTTTCAGGAGATCATGAGGGATCCACACATTGCTGCCGATGGATTCACATATGAAGGTGAGGCCATCAAGGACTGGCTTCAAAGGGGGCATAAAATGTCCCCCATGACCTACCTCAGCTTCACACACCATGAGTTAATGCCGAACAATGCCCTTCGTTTTGCAATTCAAGAATGGCAAATGCAACATCAACCATGATTTTTTAACCTTCCATGGTTTGCAAGTGTGTATAGTCTGTGTAGAGAATTTATTTCCCCCCACTTCAGCAGTTAGCGCTTTCTCAATGTTTGGGCCCAAGGCCGAGAAGTGATGTACATGTTTATGTTTTCGGTCTCATGTGCTTGGGATGAACTGACATGGCACGTAACTCTCCAGGAGAGAGTAGCTATTTTTAGGTTCATTCAAAAGTGATGTGTCATGTGTATTACCATTTTAATTCCCTCTCAGTTATGCAAAGTTGGGAGTTAAATCAAATCAGCATGGTCCCAAAACAATTTACAGTAAATGAGCAATCAGATAAATTAGAGCACAGACAGCTTATAATAATGTGATTACCCATAAATTAGCTATGCACGTTCAATTCTTACTGCATATACAGGCATGAGTTGATAATTCAAGGTAAGCTGCCATTTTTCAGGAGATAATAGGTACATTATTATCGGTACTACTCGTGCCAGGTCGGCGGAAACTTCATAGGCAAAGTCATTTAGCTGGTCTTATTCACCTAGTACAATTTAGCCCCAATCCACTAGCGCTAACTTTGTAAGGAAAAGCGTATTGTTTTCGTATAAGGAAGGCAAATAAAGATTAAGAACGAACGGCTTCCAGCAGAAGATTAGGAACTTGCATGCCAAACAGCCACTTAAGGGTTTACTGTAAGATACCTATCTATCTTCCTTGAGCTGAGCAAGAACATTGGCTGGGTATTCGAACAAACAGGTGGTGCGCAACCAGAAGCTGACCACGAACCAGAGGAGAGGAGCAGAGAAGAAGACTTACAGAGGAGGGAAGCAGAGAGGAGTTTAATTAGCAGCTATGCGGAGCAGAGAGGTCTTGTATAAGTCAGTCAGCCGTCCATGAGAAAGGCAAGCACTGTTGAGCAGGTAGCTCCTGCCATGTCGATGCCATGCCATGCCATGGAAATTGCAGTGGCACTGTTGGGCAATTCCTTACTCTGCGCAAGAAAATCACCATCAGTCACATCATATTTTATACAGCTTCTTGATTAGTTTTGTCAAAAACAATACAATACAAAACTGCAGAACAGATTAAACAAGGAGCAACAAGTCAAGCCGGCCTGGCCTGGCAGCAGGTGTGAGTGTGTACAGCTACTGGCCTACTACATACACTATGCACAATTAGCATGGAATGAGTCGGAGAAAGAGGAGAGAATTACTAGTATAGAATGGTCTGAATGGAAGAAGCAAGTATAAAAATGCAGAGGAGCCAAGCGCAGGGGACAAGTCCAAAGCTGGCCTGGCTGAGGACGCCAAGAGAGAAACGAGAGACCAGCTAGCCTATCTGCCATGGATGCGGCCGGCGACTCACCGGAGCAGTCATCCTCCGACTCCGGCGAGAGGATGAAGAAGGTGTACGTGGCGGTGGGGGCCGGGTCCGACTCCAGGTCCATGGTGCTGTGGGCACTGCACAAGTTCCCCAAAGAATCCGGCGCCGTCTCCTTGGTGCTGCTCCATGTCTACCCCCAACCCAAGCTCATCCCCATCAGTACGTGCGTCTCCCCTGCAATATCTTTTCTTTTCCCCCTTTTTACTGGAACCACAACTACTATCTCTGCCGTCAAAAATATATGTTCCCTTTGTGCAACAAGATCAACCGGGCCTCCATTTCTTTCTGTAAATCATAGTTATAACTCTCAATACAGTAAATAGTTGGCTAGCAATTTTTCAATCGTCATCATGCAATTTACGGGGCGTAAAAACCAGTGCCATTTAGTTTGGTATCACAAAAATATCTACTTATGACTGCGACTTTGTAATTTATATAACACAAGGCACATATTGACATAGGGGTTGATTATCAATCAAAGTCTTCTCTTACCAAATCAAAGTATGCTCTATATTAATTTCGCAAAGGAGCGAGTAGTAAACCAGAGACGCAAAAATTTATGTACCCAATGATGTTCACAGTGGGTGCCAGGATCCCTGCTAGCCAGGTGCAGGAGCAGGAGCTGATTGCATACAAGAAGATGGAGCTACAAACAATCAGTGACACTCTGGATCAACACCTGCTACTATGTGCACAGGAAAAGGTTCAAACTTGCCATTGCCAGCTCCAAGAATGCCAAGAAAACTAGCCTGTGCAATCAGCGTCAAACACGTCGACGTTGACACATGTATCTGCTGCGCAGGTACAAGCTGAGAAGCTGGTGGTGGAATCAGAGGATGTAGCAGAGGGACTGGTGCAGCTCATCGCTGCGCATCATGTCACTGCCCTTGTCATGGGGACAGCAGCTGATAAGCATTACACAAAGTATGTATGTGGGCAAACTTCTGACTGATCCTTTCAGAACTTGTATGGATGATCACCATCTATAATTAATTAAACACTTCATGATTGAGCACGAATGCCGTGTTGCCACACACAAAAAAAAAACTGATTCCGTGTTCAAGAGTTCAGGGAAATGAGAGCTCTCAAGTCCAAGAAAGCACGGGCTGTGGAACAGCAGGCGGATCCTTCCTGCAAAATATGGTACATTTGCAAAGGAACGCTCGTTTACCGTAGGTATGGTTCGGTTGGTCGACTGCGGATGATCTTCACTTTTGTTCATAGGATTGATTACATTGTAGCTGAACTCCAGCCTGCATTTGACATGTTTCCCTCCCTCTCTGCTTTCTCTACACTAGGAATGCCGTGCCCCTTGGCCATGAAGCAATGCCGGAAGGTACGCAAGAGTCTGCTGCTCAACAGTTTTCAGTGGATAGGTCGACTAGCTTGTCGGAGACGTGGTGTGTTTCAAGCACATGGCTACACAAACCACACGCCAGGCTGCAGATGGAAAGGACAAGTCCGTGCGGATCAGACGATAATGGAAAGGTTAACACAATCCATAACGATAATAGATGAACAGTACATCATGCTATTTTATCTAGCAGGCCACCAGTTTGTACTTGAAATCTAATTTTACTCCAACTTCTAGAACTCATATTGTGTCTTAACAACAGTAGATCGAAGATGGTTAAACATTGAAGAATATCTTGACTGAAGTTTTTACCTTATCTAAACCAGGAAATTGTCAAAGAATTTGACAAGGCTGACATAAAATTCCAGCATATGCTCAGGGAGTTGGAGAGTGTAAGAAAGCAAGCTTATGAAGAAAAACACGGTCGTGAGAAAGCAGAACAGGATTTATTTGAGGCTTTCCAAAAGGTAAGAGTATCTTAATTTGCATTTTTCAGTAATATCGAGTATGCTGATAGAAGGATAGGCCTGGCACAGTAGTGAAGTACTCTCCACTTGTGCCAAGAGATCCTGGGTTTGATGCGGCCTCTCTGCATTGCACTGTGCAGGGGGTAAGGCTTGCCTCGTACAATCCTTCCCCAGACCCCACCTGGTGTGGGAGCTTCTAGCTCTCAGTCTGTCCTTATCGAGTATACTGATGTTGATCATTGTTTCGGTTTTATGGATATATGCCAGTGAGAGCATTATTTGGAAGAAGCTCTTGCTACTGTGCTTGTGAAGCACTTACAGAAACTTTACCATCAATAATAAATTTGTAAACAATTTGGAGCAATGGTTCTGATAGCTGCCAGCAAAAAAAATTTAACAAATACTTTCTCACATTTAGCTTGTCTAACAGGCACGAGTCTCCGAGAATATGTACTTAGGAGAAGTGAAGCAAAAGAATGAAATCGAGGAAAAGTTGGCAACAGTAATGGAGGAAGTTGAGAGTCTCACAGAAACAACTGATGGACTTTGTGCAAAGCTTCAAGAGGAACGCAAGAAAAGATCGGCCCTGGAGAAAAGAACTGCCCATTCTGACCGTATCATCAAGGATTTGCTCTTGCAGCGCGACAAGGCTGTAAGAGAGGTAGAAGCACTACATGCAAACAAAGGAGAGTCCAGTACAACCGCGGAGGGGATGATGCACATCACGGAGTTGTCCAGCTCAGAGATTAAGGATGCAACCAACAACTTTGATCACTCATTGAAGATTGGAGAAAGTGTTTATGGAAGCGTGTACAAGGGATTTCTTCGGCACACAAATGTAGCCATAAAGAAGTTGAATCTTGAAAGCACACAGTCACAGTCACAGTCGCAGTTCAGTCAAGAGGTTGAATTCTTGCTTTAAGTTAATTATTTGCTTTCTTTCATCTCAACTAAACTGGTATTTTGCTGGTTCAAATAAATTACTGTGTTGCCGACAGTTAAGTTGTTCATGATGCCTCCTTTGCAGATAGAGATACTCAGTAGGGTGCGACATCCAAACCTGGTCACTCTTATTGGAGCTTGCAAGGATGCTCAAGCTCTTGTCTACGAATACATGCCAAATGGAAGCTTGGATGACCGCCTGGCTTGCAAGGACAATTCTAAACCTCTTAGTTGGCAGCTGCGCACCCGCATCATTTCCCATGTTTGCTCCGCACTCATCTTCCTCCATTCGAATAAACCCCATAGCATTGTCCACAGTGACCTGAAAGCATCTAACATTCTTCTAGATGGAAATAATGTAGCAAAGCTCAGTGGTTTTGGCGTGTGCCGAATGGTCACTGATGAGTTCAGGGACACAACCACTCTATATAGGCATACCCACCCAAAGGGATCTTTTGTGTACATTGATCCTGAATATGTTATGACTGGTGATCTAACACCGCTATCTGACGTATACTCTTTTGGAATCGTGCTCCTGCGCCTCTTGACTGGAAGACCAGGATTCGGGCTGTTGAGAGATGTGCAACGGGCTGTGGAAAAGGGTTGCTTGGGAGCAATATTGGATTCATCTGCTGGGGGCTGGCCAGCTATGCAGGCTGAGCAATTGGCTCGGGTGGGTCTGAAATGTTGCGAGATCAGAAGAAAAAACCGTCCAGACCTGCAAAAGGAGGTTTGGACTGTACTTGAACCAATGTTGAAGCCTGCTTCCATTATGTTGTGTTCCTTGTCATTCAAATCAGTATCAGAAGACCTTGGTGGTGTGCCACCCTACTTCATCTGTCCAATACTACAGGTGAGTCATACATTTTGCTTGGTGACTATCTTTTTCTTCTACTATCTATTTTAACATTTTAAAGCATGGGAGGGATATCTTTAAAATATACTAAGCATGTTTGATTAACCTTAAATTCCCTCTGAATTGTTCTTTCCAGTTATCATTCTTAGTAATCTTAGACAAGCTCAGTCGATTTCTTGCATAGAAAGCATTTGTCGTTTCAGGTTGTTTCACCTTCCGCATTTCTATGGTGCAGGATGTCATGAGGGAGCCTCTAATTGCTGCAGATGGCTTTACCTATGAAGCCGAAGCTATAAGGGAGTGGATTGACAGTGGCCACCATACATCACCCATGACAAACCTTGAGCTACTCCACCGTGATCTTTTGCCGAACCATGCCCTCCGTTCTGCAATCCAAGAATGGCTGCAGACAGATGCACAATAAATGTTATTTTTATCATGGTGGAACTTACAAATGAACTAATACTATGTCCTTAACTTCTTTACGCACAATAATAGGTGCATACCTTACGAATAAGTAAAGATATACACATCATTTTTGTTTTTCTTTTCAGAAAAATTTTGTATCTAAAATATAATAGACTTGGAGCTCCGGCAGCGGCATGCCAGTGTTTGTACATGGATCTGTACAGTCAAAACTGTCTTGGTGATAATATTGCTGTTACATGCTACATGGATACTGCACTATGTTTTTTTTTTCACTGCTTGATCAACAACCGGCGTGTTGTGGTACTAGCATCTGAATGCTGGTCGAGAATGGAAAGTACGGAAGCATATCTGAATGAAACTATCAGTTCAGAATGTCGCTAATTACAACCATTCATTTTACGTTGTCATCTTATATGTGTTCACATGTTCCATAAGTCTAATTTCCATCCAACCTGTATATTCTGAATGTCTGGAACAATCAACACTAACTGCTGAGAAGATAAATGAGGTAGCAATGAGATAATAATAACTTCATCAGTGTTAACGTACATAGAATAGTACCAGCCATATCTCATGTAATTATGATTGAGATATTATGTAGCAATTGTAATCTGCTGTGTATGGTAGCCTACGGTCTGATTAGGATCAGATTGATTGTATCCTTGTTGTACAAGGTGTATCAGATTAAATAGAGGTGCAGCCCATGGGGCAATTCGCGGCAAAACATATTCCTTTGTTTTTTTAACTATCAGTACGCCTGCTTCTGTTGTCATCTTGTTAATACCAAAAATACATTGAGATGGACAAAACCATCTTTGAAAGATGTGTGGTGTGCGCAAATTTTGCCAAAGTTTCTTACCTATGCAGATCACTCAGCAAGTTATGTGTGGTGTGCAAGTTGCCAAAGTTTCTTACCTATGCAGATAGCTCAGCAAATTCGTCTCGACAAGCACTTCCCTCCAAATGAGTCAAATGGAGCCTCCAATGCATGCAAGCTGCAACCCCAATCTTCGCATATTCTAGTTATCATGCTGGTATATGCTGTTGACAGCCTGACAGGAGATGTCTTGATGTGCATTAACATATTGACAGCTTGACAGCAAGAATTATGTGAGATGCATTAACATATTGACAGCTTGACAGCAAGAATTATGTGAGAGTGCCTCCTGGGAAAGAACAATGCTACCAAGTGCCAGGTATCTAATTATATATGATCTATTCTGGACAATTTTTTCGCATCGTGAAAGTAACCATCTATTTGGAACTGCCGGCCAAGTGAGATGGGATGGCCTGTAATAATCGCCACCTAACGGGACAACTTCATTGCTAAGCATCAGAAGTCAGTCACGGAGGACATTCATGTTTAGAAGCGACTTGGAAGTAGTAGAAACTTTGCGGAAATGCCAGGGTTCCCATTAGGATTACGTGTGTTGTAGATAACTCACAGTCACAGTTATACTTGCTAAAAAATGAGCGGAAGCTGATGAAACTATCATTTCTTATAGAAAAATCCCTGACTAGAGAAGATATAAGACGATTAATTAAGTTCTAAATAATCAATGACAAAATATAGAATGTATTGGTATTATCTCCACGCCAGCAAACATTCATGCAACATGTTTTATTTGCTTTTTAACCAACCAGTTGGTCTATCCACGCCTTTTGAAGTATGCAGGACTCAATTTTCTGCCACCAAAATACAATAAAGTTATTATCAGTCTGGTTTTCCTTTTTTATAAACTGGAATGGCTACTACAAGGGTTAACCGATGTTTCCTAAATGGAACAGGATTTTTTCAATTGGGCAACACTTGGGACCCGAAGTCAGACATTGACTAGATGATGCACTCACTGCTGCTAGATACAATCAGACAATAACCAAATCCAAGGCCACTCTTTAAAACCATCACCAGTCTACTCACCCATTTGGGCCTTCTAAAACTGACACTACCTGGGAAAGACCAAGGCAGAACAAGGACTAGGATGACAATCATATCGATGCCACGGAGCTGAAGAAAAGTGGTCCAGCACATTTAGGTACTTCCCCAAAACTTTTAGAGCATTTTCAGAGATCTTCACCTTTTGTAGTCTTAGGTCGTGTGTCTTCAGCTCTGCTGAGCCAGATAGCAAAACCAGAATATAGATGTGATGCCAATTCATGATTTCTCAGGGTCTGTGTAGGGAGTAAGAAAGATGGACGAAGAAGAGGTTCATATCGCGATCGGGAAGAACTTCAGAAAGGAGAAAGCTAACATACTATGGGCTGCTGCAAATTTCCCAAGGGCTACCATAGTTCTTATCCACGTTCATTGGCCATCCAAGTGGATGCCCTTCAGTAAGTTTTTCCAGCCAAATATTTTCCATGCTTTGTAAAGCTCTAATGGTTAGATGCCCTTCAGTAAGTGTTTTTCAATATTAACAGGATAAAGTATAAGCTTGTGTTTTATTAGCTGTATAAATAATTGATTGTTTCTAACCCACAACTGCAGTGGGTGGAAAGCTGCTATACAAGTTTGCAGATGAAAAGGAGAAGGAGATGCATAGAGGTAGAGAAACGGAGACAATGGTCAAGATGCTATCACAATATAAAAGCCTATGTGATGATACAAGAGAGGTATCCTACAATTTAGATTCAGATTAAAATAAATAAGGTCACAGCGGTGCTTATTAGAGTTCATCCGAAAAGCATTCTAGTCATGTGATATTTGTACGCAATCATGATGAATTAACAACACTATAATTTAAATAATTATTTATCTGAGGATAAAATTTAAGCAAACAAACCATGTGGAGAGGGATCAAATCAATACAACACTAACATGACTATTTCACAGAAAATATGTTTCCTAAACAGGCCTGTGTCCTTGCAGGTTAGGGCACATTACCTTACACATGATGACATTCTTACTGGTGTTGTAAACCTGGTAAAGAAGCTCAAAATCAAGAAAATTGTCATCGGGTCAAGGTGAGATCATAGCATGAATTAATATGCATAAGGAAGCAATTGCCTCTTTGTATATGTTATTCAATGTAACCTGTACAAATGGACATTGCCTTAGCCCATAAAACAGCATAACAATATAGTAAGTTATGCAGGAACATGTCAAAGAAAGCGGTTCTTCGTAAATGCTCTCAGGTTTGGGTGGTGATTAATGGCAAATATCTGTCCACTAGGTATAGTTTCTCCAAAGACCATAACTGCACTTCCAGTAATATATGAATCATATCTAGAAATTAGTTGATGGATGAGATCGTTTTTAAGTGCAGCAATGATCATCTGGAGCATACTGGAGGCACTGGATATGGAGGGAGCTCTGAGTTTTTGCCATCTATGCATGAGCTGAGCGACGAATCTGATGGCTATGCAACACCACCAAGTGATTTTGTGAGCAGACTTCTTAGCAAAGCATTACACACATGCAAACAATAACAGTTTTAGTTCACAAGTTTAAGACCATGGTTCAGAGTTTTGATACATGTCCGTGGTGTATTCCAGTATGTATCATTTCAGGAAGACGATGTCATGGATGAGTATGGGGTGATTCCAATGGATGGTGATGGACAACTGGAAAAGGTATAACTTGCCTTTTTTTTCAAGACAACTACCACAATGTGCATTAAAATGTCTGCCTATTCTTTAAGTTTGACGACACACACAGAAACAAAAATACATTTGATTGAGTTTACTCCATGCTCAAGCATGTTTGACAATTTTA
The DNA here is from genome assembly GCA_963921465.1 of Triticum timopheevii. NCBI lineage: Eukaryota > Viridiplantae > Streptophyta > Magnoliopsida > Poales > Poaceae > Triticum > Triticum timopheevii. Next base: position 434,642,082 of record OY997270.1, read on the forward strand.
GATTTGCCACCGTTGCCTCAGATGCATGTTGATTAACTATGTGTCAAAAAACAGGTGTTACTTGTGACTTCTGAAAGTGCAGCTTGTGTTAATAAAATAAACTGATTGCTCCATTCCAGTATGATGTGCAGGAAGCTGAACAAGGCATTGAGGAAATAAATGCTTCTGAGGAAGTGGGCAAAATTTCTGGTGATGACATACGGAGTTCCAGAAATATGAGTGAAGAGTCTGAAAAATTGATGGTAAATGTCACACGATACTACCTTTGTCAATGCCTATTTTGTTTAAAACATGGCTCGATGAAGGTTCCAACTTATGATGATGATAATTTACTCAAAATAAAAATAATAGTAACAAAGATAGGTTGGAGACATCATGAGTCAGGAAGAGGAAAATAGATGACAGAAATCATATGGAACACAGTGTATGTCACACAACATCGGTACAGCGTTGAATCCCTTAACTACTTCAATACACCCCGTTTGGTTTTGTTCAGGAGGAAATGGAAAAACTACAAAGGAAATTGAAAGAGCTGCAAGACGAGGGGCATAATGATGAAGAGAACATCTTGTCGCCAAGAAGAAAGAATGTATTGTTGCAGGAGAAAACGTCACCAAAACAAAGATACCCAGAGCTGCAAATCCCAGAACATATTGTGCAGTACTCCATGTCGCATATTGGGAAAGCGACCAATAACTTCTACTCAAGAAACCTCATAGGGGAAGGAGGCTATGGCCTAGTGTACAAAGGAAAACTAGGTGGTATTCCAGTGGCTATCAAGCTGTTGAGACCCCATGGTAAACCCCATGGTAGACAAGGTTTTCCAGAGTATCAGCAGGAGGTAATATATATAATGAACTCTATCAAGTCATGCTTTAACTCTCTGAGCACGCGCACACAACATAGCCTAAATATAATTAAAGAGGAAGCAAACACTCATTCCATACAGAGTAGGATGCAAGTATTTCCATCTGAACTGTAGTATAATTCTGATAGGACCCTTATTTTTCTGCAGTTCTTTAAGAGGACTGTTTTTTTTACACATTTAACACCATATTGATGGACAATCACCCCTCCTCCTTGCTTATCTCAAACAACTCCACAAAGTAGATAAGTAGATGGGCAGAGTAACAAGCTTGCATACCTTACTACTTGGGGAAGAATCTTCTGAGCTGCATTACATATAGTAACCGGAGGAAATGTCGATCATGTTTGGAATTCCCCAGGTCGTTGTGCTGAGCAGAGTCAAGCACCCACACATTGTGAAGCTGATCGGCGTGTGCCCGGAATCATGCGGCCTCGTCTACGAGTACCTCCCCAACGGCACACTCATGGACGGGCTCTCCAAGGGGCTTCCATGGAAGGACCGTGTCAGGATCCTCAGCGAACAGCGTTCCGCGCTGGCGCACCTCCACTCGAGCCGACCCCAAGCCATCATCCACGCGGACCTGAAGCTGACGAACATCCTGCTCGACGCGGGGAACGTGAGCCGGCTAGGAGACTTCGGGACGGCACGCGTCGTGCAGATGAAGCCGCTGGAGGAGGACACCATCTGCCGGCGGACGAACCCGATGGGCACGATGGGGTACATGGACCCCGTCTTCTTCACGACAGGAGAGCTCACCGCAGAGTCGGACGTGTACGCGTTCGGCGTGGTGATCCTGCAGGTCCTCACGGGGCTGCTCGACCTCAACATCGTCGAGCAGGTGCAGGAGGCGATGAAGATGGACGCCGTGCACGGCCTGCTGGATGCTTCCGCCGGCAGCTGGCCGGAGGTGCAGGCTGAGCGGCTCATGCGGCTGGCTCTGAGGTGCTGCAACCTGGAGCGGAACCGGCGGCCAGCTGCCACCTCCGATGCCGACTGGCGATCGCTGGACATCCTGCGGACCATGGCGACTGCAAGTAAATCCCGGAAATGGAGTCATGCAAACTGAAGAACCATGCCAGCAGCACCACGGTGCATCGGCGAAATGCCAACAGAACATAATGGGTCTAGTCTGTGAATCTAAACTGTATTTGAGTTTAGTTTGTGATGCCATAGCATTTCTGTTGTGAATTTACATTCTTAAACTAGTTAGAACACAATGTACGATAGGACAGAACAGTGCATCCCTCCCATTGCAAACTTTTTTTTATCATGTCAATGGGGTGGTAAACAATAGATAAATGTGTATGGAAATTTCGGGAAGCGCAGTCCAAACATCTCAGGATCCAATGACCGCATGAAGCAATATGTTGATCAATTCATTCAGTGGGTTGAAACTTCAAAGGCGCTTCCGCCCCCCGGTTCCCATGTAAAACCAGCCGCTGCTGCGGGAGATGGAAGAGAGCTTGCAATGCGGTGCAGCTAAACCGAGAGGCAGCACGGGATCGATGGGGATTTGCACGGCGCGGCTCTCATCGAACGCAGTTCGGTTGAGAGAGAGGGGGAGGGGGAGGGGAGGGGGGGTTGGAGGGACGGGTTGGTTGGTTCAGGAATCGGCATTACCTGCCTGCCCGCCTGGCATTACGCCGCCGACGCCTCTCCGGGATCCGCCGCCGCCGCCGACGCCATAGGAGAAAGGGGAACGCCGCCGCGCGTTCCGACAACCGGACAGAGCTTTTTTTTTTTCGAGAATCACAACCGGACAGAGCTGGGTCTTGACTCTCAGATGGGCTTGGCCCGCCGTGTGTATTTTGGGCTTCTAGTTCCCGGGGATCTGCTGCACCGGTGCTTTTCACTCAAAAAGAAAACGGTGCTTTATCTCTCATGGTGGCCGTCATGTTTGGTTAGAACACCCCGGAAATTTACCATCTGTCCCTGTAAACATTATGACAAATCAATAAAAGCTTCGCGACGTTGTCTCAAAAAAGAAAAATGGTGCTTTCCACTAAAATAAATGCTACACCAGTGTGTTGGTAGTACTACCGTAGCGCATTTACCAATGCTTGAATTTCTCAAAAAAAAAACAATGTTTGATGTTAGAAAAGGAAAATTAACACATTCACGCAACAATGGTCTATGTTGTCGTAAAATTTAAATTTTAAATCAAAATTTGCAACATTGCTCGTGATATGAAATTTACGGCATACCTTGATGTTGAGTCAATCTACTAGATTTTTTGGGATTTTTTGAAACATTTTAAAATGCGCTATGGTGTACGATGCACCTGTAGCAGTACAAGCATCGGTGCACTAGATACATTCCCTCTAGTAGCCTTATGGGCCTAGCACTAAAAAATAGCCTTAGGGCAACTCCAACGCGGGTCATCAAGTGGACATGGCCTGATCCGAAGAATTGGTGATGAAAAAACTAAGAAGGTCTGGAACCACCGAACCATAGTTGGTTGCCTAGGGAATACAATATGAGACTGATTTGTTGTTATCGCTGAAAACCCACCCAAGTTTGTCAACGAATTAATTCTTCCAAAGATGCCATCTTGCGAGAGGTCACACAACATTTCATTGCTACGGATGTCGAATCAGTTCTCTTGATTCATCGGTGCACCAGACAAAATGGAAGAATTTTGGCCATGGAACTTTGAGAGGAATGACTTGTTCTCAGTGTGCTCAACTTGGTGTTTGTTGGTCTATACAAAGTTCTGGCATGAATCCTTGCTAGAAGAATGCTTGAAACTAACTCTGGCCGTAATGAGAAAAGTTGGACTGAGATGTGTGACAGTGTTATGGCCCAGGTTACCTCACCATATACCGGCTTGGTCCCCCCCCCCCCCCCCTCAACCCCATTTAGAAGCTACATGCTTTAAAGAATCCATGTTAGAGTAAAATTTAAAACATAAAAAATGATTTTTAAAACATGTCTTGAAAAATTTCCTGGATTTTAAGAAAAAATTTGGACTTCCAAAAATGTTTTCGTTCTCAAAAAAAGTTTGGGAATTTATGTTCATGTGTTTAAAGAAAGTTCCAACAAAATAAAAATAAATGCTTGAAATTAAAAATGTGTTCATATTTCAAAAAAATCCTGTTTATGGAAAAATCATTGGGATTTTACAAAAAAGATTGAGAAAACGAAATATTTTGGATTTTCCTAAAATGTTTGAAATTTCCAAAAACGCATATGTTTTCAGAAAATGTTCCTAATTTGGAAGATGTCCATTTTTCTAGAATTTAAATATATATATATATAACCTTTTTATAAATGGATATTTTTTGAAAGAAAATGTCCTCGTGTTTTTTTCCTGGAAAACAACTCCTAATACAAATTGGTAGTCTTACTCGCTATAGCGACCGCTCCCTACAAGCATTTTAAGATTTGATAAGAAATTTGGAAAAAGAAAAGGAAACAAATAAAAAATAACTCAAATCAAAAAATGCAGAAAACAAACAAGACAAAGAAAAATTAGACCCAAACCTTCTATAAGGTTCTCAAAACCGATAAATGCCGGGGTCCCGAACAGTGCTGACTAAATGGGCCGGCCCATTAATGGAATTGCTAGCTGGCTCCTATGCGAAACATGGACAATTTAACGCATCATGCGTGAAATACGGATTACCAGGAAGCCACAACACGGAGGTCACGGGTCACTTTTCTTTTCATTTTTTTGCATGTTGTATAAATTTTTTGTATGTTGAGATGAAACCACAGTGAATTTTTTTTTTGTTTTTCTGGAGAAAAAAAGGAATAGAGAGGAAATACATAAACATATACGGAAATTTGCAAAACTGAAACGAAAATGGAATTTGTGAGACTCAACTTCTGCTGCAATGCATGTACTCGACTAGACCCAGACAATTGTCCAACACTATTACAATATTATGCTAAGTCAGTAACCTAATCATATTATCTTGTAGCCATGTTACAAACTGATTAAGTATGTTGGATAGCTTGAGTTTTTCTCTATGGTTCAAGGAGTTTTCATGTCTCGATCAACACCCGCTTTAGTTGTCATGTCCGCTCCATATTCGCACCATATTCGTTTCCGGTATTATCTGTTTCGTATTCATTTCTAGGGTTTCTGTATTTGTTTTCGCTTCTAAAAAAATAAAAACAGACGTGGTAACACCACATTGTGCCCATTTTCGTCCCATTTTTATCCTTATTTGTATGCTTTAGATATCCTTAAATTGTTCTAGCTCCGCCCCTGACACCGCATACAATCGAGGAGGGACGCCCATGCAACTCACACGACTATTCCTCCTCCTCAGGGAATAAAACTGGTTTCAATCATCTAAAAAACAGCTATTTCACTTATTTTCTAAACAAGGATTTCAATATTTCAAAGAACTATTTCATTTAATTCAAAAGAGTGGATTCAATTATTTCAAAACAATGATTTCAATTATTTCATTGTTTCAAAAAATATTACACTTGTCCACATAAGTGATTTCAATCATTTCACATAAGTCCTAATTAAATATATATTTTAGAAATTTCCCATATTTTGACAAATTGATTAAGTTATTTTACAAAAAATAATTTTAATTAATTCTCAAACATTCTTCCCTGATACATATGTGCATTTAGTTTTACCTTTTATGGTATATATCCCTGTTGAAAGGATCGGTATGGTCGACTAGAGGGGGGTTGAATAGGAGACTAACAAATTTTTAACTTTGTTTATAAAGTTCAGGCTCAACAACAAAATAGGTTGTCTAGGTATGCAACTAGGTGGATAACCTATATGACACACACAACAACAACAACAACAACAACAACAAGATACAAAGCTTACACAAAATAAAGATAAAGAAGTAACTGCAAGTGGAGACGAGGATGTGTTTCCGAAATTCCCTCCTTTGGGGAGGTACGTCTCCATTGGAAGGGTGTGGAGACACGATGCTTCCCAAGTAGCCACAGTGGCTCACCCTATTCTCCTCATGGCCTCACACGACGCAAGGTGTCGTGACTCCACTAGCGATGTGCTTGAAGGCGGCAACCAGACCTTTACAAATAAGGTTGGAGCTTTCTCCACAACTTAATCGAAGGATCCCAACGCCACCACAATGGTATGTGGCTTCGCGGTGAAATCTTTCCTCTAGGATGCTCAAACACCCAGGAGTAACAAGTTGATGAAGATTAATGAGCTGTGGGAGCCCGAACCAGTTTGGTACGAATGTAGATCAGGTGAATCTCCTCCAATTTTCAAAGTGTTAGAGAGTTTGGGTGGACAAGGATGGAGATGTTGAGCTTTTTGTGTTTGGCAATGGTGGGAAAAGCTTTTTGAGAAGATTCAGGTTAGGAGGTAGAAGAAGGGGGTATATATACCCCTCCTGGGAGAAATAACTGTTGCACAACCGCAACTTCGGGCACTCGGACCGCCCAGAGGGGTGGCGGCCTGCCCCGTGCAGCCGGACCATCCAAGGGGGTGGCGGCCTGCTCCGGGCACCCAGACCGTCCAGAGGGGTGGCGGCCTACCCCGGGCAGCCAGACCATCAAGAGGGGTGGCGGCCTGTCCCGGGCACCCGAACCATCCAGAGGGGTGGTGGCCTACCCCAAGCACCCGGAGAGACCCGTCGCCATACATGCATGGGGGCCGGGCAATTGGAGGTCTAAGACCCCGGGCACCCAAACCATCTAAAGAGAACATGCTTAAGCCCGGGCACCCGGACGTGGCCAAGGCCATTGCCAATTCTCTGGTGCCTCCGGGCAACTTGACCAAAAAGTGTCCGGGCACATGAACTTCTCGAGGGGGGGAGGGGTCACTTCTTTGGTAATAAAGCCCTTCCGATAATCATGAAACAAGTGGAGAAATATGATGATTGGGATTTGATCAATTTCGCCGACTCCCTAATCTCCGCAACCCCTCTTAATAGTACGGATGTTCCCACAACTCAAAAAGTAAACGATAAACTTTCCGAGCCACCGAAGAGCACCGTCTTTTGTCCTTTTTGAATAGATGGGGTTATCGAAGTCTGTAGACCAAACAGAGAAACCAATGTCCCGAAATAAACTTGACAACCATTAGTTCTTGCAAACCGTATTGTGATTCACACCAAAATCGTAATTGAGTGATGATTGCACTTTCACCCTGTCCCCGTAGCTACTGTGAAGCCAGCTGAGTTAGGTCTAAGAGCATCTCCACTCGTTCGGCCCCCCAGCACACCACCGGCGCAATTTTGGCCCCTCGGCCAGCGGTTTTTGGGCCCTGGGGGTGATCTGGTTCCCAGCCACGCCCCAGGTGTTGGCCCTAAGACGTTATAAATTCAAACTCGACATTTCCCGCTACCCAAAAAATGCCACAAGTCCGGCGATCAGTGGCTACCATATAGTTCGGCGATCACCATGCCACAGTTCGGCGATCAATCACTCGAAAGTCCAGCGTTCAAAAAGAAAGGACGCGTAGGCGACGCATCAAATGGTGGTGTCCTCCTCCGGCGTCGGACTGGTAGGGGTCGGCGTGCGCAGGCTGGTCGGCGTTGGCGCGGCTTCTGTGCTGGGCGACGTAGAGGCATCATCGCTCGGGCTTGGCGTCGGCGTTGGGGTCAGCGTGGGAGACGCCTCTGCTGAAGGAAATATGCCCTAGAGGCAATAATAAAGTTATTATTTATTTCCTCATATCATGATAAATGTTTATTATTCATGCTAGAATTGTATTAACCGGAAACATGATACATGTGTGAATACATAGACAAACATATAGTCACTAGTATGCCTCTACTTGACTAGCTCATTAATCAAAGATGGTTATGTTTCCTAACCATAAACATGTGTTGTCATTTGATTAATGGGATCACATCATTAGGAGAATGATGTGATTGACATGACCCATTCCGTTAGCCTAGCACTTGATCGTTTAGTATATTGCTATTGCTTTCTTCATGACTTATACATGTTCCTGAAACTATGAGATTATGCAACTCCCATTTACCGGAGGAACACTTTGGGTACTACCAAACGTCACAACATAACTAGGTGATTATAAAGGAGTACTACAGGTGTCTCCGAAGGTACATGTTGAGTTGGCGTATTTCGACATTAGGTTTTGTCACTCCGATTGTCGGAGAGGTATCTCTGGGCCCTCTCGGTAATGCACATCACTATAAGCCTTGCAAGCAATGTGACCAATGAGTTGGTTACGGGATGATGCATTATGTAACGAGTAAAGAGACTTGCCGGTAACGAGATTGAACTAGGTATTGGATACCGACGATCGAATCTCAGGCAAGTAACATACCGATGACAAAGGGAACAACGTATGTTGTTATGCGGTTTGACCGATAAAGATCTTCGTAGAATATGTAGGAACCAATATGGGCATCCAGGTTCCGCTATTGGTTATTGACCGAGAATGATTCTAGGTCATGTCTACATAGTTCTCGAACACGTAGGGTCCGCACGCTTAACGTTACGATGACAGTTTTATTATGAGTTTATAAGTTTTGATGTACCGAAGTTTGTTCGGAGTCCCGGATGTGATCACGGACATGACGAGGAGTCTCGAAATGGTCGAGACATAAATATTGATATATTGGACGACTATATTCGGACACCGGAAGTGTTCCGGACGTTTTCAGAGAAAACCGGAGTGCCGGAGGGTTACCGGAACCCCCCGGGAGAGTTAATGGGGCACATGGGCCTTAGTGGGAAGAGAGAGGGGCGGCCAGGGTGGGCCGCACGCCCCCTCTCCCTCTGGTCCGAATTGGACTAGGAGGGGGGGCGGCGCCCCCCTCTTTCCTTCCCCCTCTCCCCCTTCCTTCCCCCTCCTAGTAGGAGTAGGAAAGGAGGAGTCCTACTCCTACTAGGAGGAGGACTCCTCCTCCTTGGCGCGCCCTCAAGGGCCGGCCTCCCTCCCCCTTGATCCTTTATATACGGGGGCGGGGGGGCACCCCATAGACACACAAGTTGATCTACGGATCGTTCCTTAGCCGTGTGCGGTGCCCCCTTCACCATATTCCACCTCGGTCATATCGTCGCGGAGTTTAGGCGAAGCCCTACGCCGGTAGAACATCATCATCGTCACCACGCCGTCGTGCTGACGGAACTCATCCCCGAAGCTTTGCTGGATCGGAGCCCGGGGATCGTCATCGAGCTGAACGTGTGCTGAACTCGGATGTGTCGTACGTTCGGTGCTTGGATCGGTCGGATCGTGAAGACGTACGACTACATCAACCGCGTTGTCATAACGCTTCCGCTTATGGTCTACGAGGGTATGTGGACGAACACTCTCCCCTCTCGTTGCTATGCCATCACCATGATCTTGCGTGTGCATAGGAATTTTTTTGAAATTATTACGTTCCCCAACAGTGGCATCCGAGCCTGGTTTTATGCGTAGATGTCATATGCACGAGTAGAACACAAGTGAGTTGTGGGCGATACAAGTCATACTGCTTACCAGCATGTCATACTTTGGTTCGGCGGTATTGTGAGATGAAGCGGCCCGGACCGACATTACGCGTACGCTTACGCGAGACTGGTTTCACCGTTACGAGCACTCGTGCTTAAAGGTGGCTGGCGGGTGTCTGTCTCTCTCACTTTAGCTGAATCGAGTATGGCTACGCCCGGTCCTTGCGAAGGTTAATACAGCACCAACTTGACGAACTATCATTGTGGTTTTGATGCGTAGGTAAGAACGGTTCTTGCTAAGCCCGTAGCAGCCACGTAAAATTTGCAACAACAAAGTAGAGGACGTCTAACTTGTTTTTGCAGGGCATGTTGTGATGTGATATGGTCAAGACGTGATGCTATATTTTATTGTATGAGATGATCATGTTTTGTAACCGAAGTTATCGGCAACTGGCAGGAGCCATATGGTTGTCGCTTTATTGTATGAAATGCAAACGCCCTGTAATTGCTTTACTTTATCACTAAGCGGTAGCGATAGTCGTAGAAGCAATAGATGGCGTAACGACAACGATGCTACGATGGAGATCAAGGTGTCGCGCCGGTGACGATGGTGATCACGACGGTGCTTTGAAGATGGAGATCACAAGCACAAGATGATGATGGCCATATCATATCACTTATATTGATTGCATGTGATGTTTATCCTTTATGCATCTTATCTTGCTTTGATTGACGGTAGCATTTTAAGATGATCTCTCACTAATAATCAAGAAGTGTTCTCCCTGAGTATGCACCGTTGCGAAAGTTCTTCGTGCTGAGACACCACGTGATGATCAGGTGTGATAGGCTCTACGTTCAAATACAACGGGTACAAAATAGTTGCACACGCGGAATACTCAGGTCATACTTGACGAGCCTAGCATATACAGATATGGCCTCGGAACACGGAGACCGAAAGGTCGAGCGTGAATCATATAGTAGATATGATCAACATAGTGATGTTCACCATTGAAACTACTCCATCTCACGTGATGATCGGACATGGTTTAGTTGATTTGGATCACGTGATCACTTAGATGACTAGAGAGATGTCTGTCTAAGTGGGAGTTCTTAAATAATATGATTAATTGAACTTAAATTTATCATGAACTTAGTACCTGATCGTATTTTGCTTGTCTATGTTTGTTGTAGATAGATGGCTCGTGTTGTTGTTCCGTTGAATTTTAATGCGTTCCTTGAGAAAGCAAAGTTGAAAGATGATGGTAGCAATTACACGGACTGGGTCCATAACCTGAGGATTATCCTCATTGCTGCACAGAAGAATTACGTCCTGGAAGCACCGCTGGGTGCCAGGCCTGCTGCTGATGCAACTGATGACGTTAAGAACGTTTGGCAGAGCAAAGTTGATGACTACTCGATAGTTCAGTGTGCCATGCTTTACGGCTTAGAACCGGTTCTTCAACGACGTTTTGAACGTCATGGAGCATATGAGATGTTCCAGGAGTTGAAGTTAATATTTCAAGCAAATGCCCGGATCGAGAGATATGAAGTCTCCAATAAGTTCTATAGCTGCAAGATGGAGGAGAATAGTTCTGTCAGTGAACACATACTCAAAATGTCTGGGTATAATAATCACTTGATTCAACTGGGAGTTAATCTTCCTGATGATAGTGTCATTGACAGAATTCTCCAATCACCGCCACCAAGCTACAAGAGCTTCGTGATGAACTATAATATGCAAGGGATGGACAAGACTATTCCCGAGCTCTTTGCAATGCTAAAAGCCGCGGAGGTAGAAATCAAGAAGGAGCATCAAGTGTTGATGGTTAACAAGACCACCAGTTTCAAGAAAAAGGGCAAAGGGAAGAAGAAGGGGAACTTCAAGAAGAACAGCAAACAAGTTGCTGCTCAAGAGAAGAAACCCAAGTCTGGACCTAAGCCTGAAACTGAGTGCTTCTACTGCAAGCAGACTGGACACTGGAAGCGGAACTGCCCCAAGTATTTGGCGGATAAGAAGGATGGCAAAGTGAACAAAGGTATATGTGATATACATGTTATTGATGTGTACCTTACTAATGCTCGCAGTAGCACCTGGGTATTTGATACTGGTTCTGTTGCTAATATTTGCAACTCGAAACAGGGACTACGGATTAAGCAAAGATTGGCTAAGGACGAGGTGACGATGCGCGTGGGAAATGGTTCCAAAGTTGATGTGATCGCGGTCGGCACACTACCTCTACATCTACCATCGGGATTAGTTTTAGACCTAAATAATTGTTATTTGGTGCCAGCGTTAAGCATGAACATTATATCTGGATCTTGTTTGATGCGAGACGGTTATTCATTTAAATCAGAGAATAATGGTTGTTCTATTTATATGAGTAATATCTTTTATGGTTATGCACCCTTGAAGAGTGGTCTATTTTTATTAAATCTCGATAGTAGTGATACACATATTCATAGTGTTGAAACCAAAAGATGCAGAGTTGATAATGATAGTGCAACTTATTTGTGGCACTGCCGTTTAGGTCATATCGGTGTAAAACGCATGAAGAAACTCCATACTGATGGGCTTTTGGAATCACTTGGTACTTGCGAACCTTGCCTCATGGGCAAGATGACTAAAACGCCGTTCTCCGGAACTATGAAGCGAGCAACTAATTTGTTGGAAATCATACATACTGATGTTTGTGGTCCAATGAATGTTAAGGCTCGCGGCGGGTATCGTTATTTTCTCACCTTCACAGATGATTTGAGCAGATATGGGTATATCTACTTAATGAAACACAAGTCTGAAACATTTGAAAAGTTCAAAGAATTTCAGAGTGAAGTGGAAAATCATCGTAACAAGAAAATAAAATTTCTGCGATCTGATCGTGGAGGAGAATATTTGAGTTACGAGTTTGGTCTACACTTGAAACAATGCGGAATAGTTTCGCAACTCACGCCACCCGGAACACCACAACGAAATGGTGTGTCCGAACGTCGTAATCGTACTTTACTAGATATGGTGCGATCTATGATGTCTCTTACTGATTTACCGTTATCGTTTTGGGGTTATGCTTTAGAGACGGCCGCATTCACGTTAAATAGGGCACCATCAAAATCCATTGAGACGACGCCTTATGAACTGTGGTTTGGCAAGAAACCAAAGTTGTCGTTTCTTAAAGTTTGGGCCTGTGATGCTTATGTGAAGAAACTTCAACCAGATAAGCTCGAACCCAAATCGGAGAAATGTATCTTCATAGGATACCCAAAAGAGACTATTGGGTACACCTTCTATCACAGATCTGAGGGCAAGATTTTCGTTGCTAAAATCGGATCCTTTCTAGAGAAGGAGTTTCTCTCAAAAGAAGTGAGTGGGAGGAAAGTAGAACTTGATGAGGTAACTGTACCTGCTCCCTTATTGGAAAGTAGTTCATCACAAGAACTGGTTCCTGTGACAACTACACCAATTAGTGAGGAAGCTAATGATATTGATCATGAAACTTCAGATCAAGTTTCTACTGAACCTCGTAGGTCTACCAGAGTAAGATCCGCACCAGAGTGGTACGGTAATCCTATTCTGGAAGTCATGTTACTTGACCATGATGAACCTACGAACTATGAGGAAGCGATGATGAGCGCAGATTCCGCAAAATGGCTAGAGGCCTTGAAATCTGAGATGGGATCCATGTATGAGAACAAAGTACGGACTTTGGTTGACTTGCCCGATGATCGGCAAGCCATTGAGAATAAATGGATCTTTAAGAAGAAGACTGACGCTGATGGTAATGTAACTGTCTATAAAGCTCGACTTGTTGCGAAAGGTTTTCGACAAGTTCAAGGGGTTGACTACGATGAGACTTTCTCACCCGTAGCGATGCTTAAGTCTGTCCGAATCATGTTAGCTATTGCTGCATTTCATGATTATGAAATTTGGCAAATGGATGTCAAAACTGCATTCTTGAATGGATTTCTGGAAGAAGAGTTGTATATGATGCAGCCAGAAGGTTTTGTCAATCCAAAAGGTCTAACAAAGTGTGCAAGCTCCAGTGATCCATTTATGGACTGGTGCAAGCATCTCGGAGTTGGAATAAACGCTTTGATAGTGTGATCAAAGCATATGGTTTTATACAGACTTTTGGAGAAGCCTGTATTTACAAGAAAGTGAGTGGGAGCTCTGTAGCATTTCTGATATTATATGTAGATGACATATTATTAATTGGAAATGATATAGAATTTCTGGATAGCATAAAGGGATACTTGAATAAAAGTTTTTCAATGAAAGACCTCGGTGAAGCTGCTTACATATTGGGCATCAAGATCTATAGAGATAGATCAAGACACTTAATAGGACTTTCACAAAGCACATACCTTGATAAAATTTTGAAAAAGTTGAAAATGGATCAGGCAAAGAAAGGGTTCTTGCCCGTGCTACAAGGTGTGAAGTTGAGTCAAACTCAATGCCCGACCACAGCAGAAGATAGAGAGAAAATGAAAGATGTTCCCTATGCTTCAGCCATAGGCTCTATCATGTATGCAATGCTGTGTACCAGACCTGATGTATGCTTAGCAATAAGCTTGGCAGGAAGGTACCAAAGTAATCCAGGAGTGGATCACTTGACAGCGGTCAAGAACATCCTGAAATACCTGAAAAGGACTAAGGATATGTTTCTCGTATATGGAGGTGACAAAGAGCTAGTCGTAAATGGTTACGTTGATGCAAGCTTTGACACTGATCCGGACGATTCTAAATCGCAAACCGGATACGTGTTTTTATTAAACGATGGAGCTGTAAGTTGGTGCAGTTCTAAACAAAGCGTCATGGCGGGATCTACATGTGAAGCGGAGTACATAGCTGCTTCGGAAGCAGCAAATGAAGGAATCTGGATGAAGGAGTTCATTTCCGATCTAGGTGTCATACCTAGTGCATCGGGACCAATGAAGATCTTCTGTGACAATACTGGTGCAATTGCCTTGGCAAAGGAATCCAGATTTCACAAGAGGACCAAGCACATCAAGAGACGCTTCAATTCCATTCGGGACCAAGTCCAAGTGGGAGACATAGAGATTTGCAAGATACATATGGATCTGAATGTTGCAGACCCATTGACTAAGCCTCTCTCATGAGCAAAACATGATCAGCACCAAGACTCCATGGGTGTTAGAATCATTACTATGTAATCTAGATTATTGACTCTAGTGCAAGTGGGAGACTGAAGGAAATATGCCCTAGAGGCAATAATAAAGTTATTATTTATTTCCTCATATCATGATAAATGTTTATTATTCATGCTAGAATTGTATTAACCGGAAACATGATACATGTGTGAATACATAGACAAACATATAGTCACTAGTATGCCTCTACTTGACTAGCTCATTAATCAAAGATGGTTATGTTTCCTAACCATAGACATGTGTTGTCATTTGATTAATGGGATCACATCATTAGGAGAATGATGTGATTGACATGACCCATTCCGTTAGCCTAGCACTTGATCGTTTAGTATATTGCTATTGCTTTCTTCATGACTTATACATGTTCCTGAAACTATGAGATTATGCAACTCCCGTTTACCGGAGGAACACTTTGGGTACTACCAAACGTTACAATGTAACTGGGTTATTATAAAGGAGTACTACAGGTGTCTTCGAAGGTACATGTTGAGTTGGCGTATTTCGACATTAGGTTTTGTCACTCCGATTGTCGGAGAGGTATCTCTGGGCCCTCTCGGTAATGCACATCACTATAAGCCTTGCAAGCAATGTGACCAATGAGTTGGTTACGGGATGATGCATTACGTAACGAGTAAAGAGACTTGCCGGTAACGAGATTGAACTAGGTATTGGATACCGATGATCGAATCTCGGGCAAGTAACATACCGATGACAAAGGGAACAACGTACGTTGTTATGCGGTTTGACCGATAAAGATCTTCGTAGAATATGTAGGAACCAATATGGGCATCCAGGTTCCGCTATTGGTTATTGACCGAGAATGATTCTAGGTCATGTCTACATAGTTCTCGAACCCATAGGGTCCGCACGCTTAACGTTACGATGACAGCTTTATTATGAGTTTATAAGTTTTGATGTACCAAAGTTTGTTCGGAGTCCCGGATGTGATCACGGACATGACGAGGAGTCTCGAAATGGTCGAGACATAAAGATTGATATATTGGACGACTATATTCGGACACCGGAAGTGGTCCGGACGTTTTCGGAGAAAACCGGAGTGCCGGAGGGTTACTGGAACCCCCCCCCGGGAGAGTTAATGGGCCACATGGGCCTTAGTGGGAAGAGAGAGGGGCGGCCAGGGTGGGCCGCACGCCCCCTCTCCCTCTGGTCTGAATTGGACTAGGAGGGGGGGGCGGCGCCCCCCTCTTTCCTTCCCCCTCTCTGTAAGTGCATCTAGTGCCCCTTAGTGATTTTAGTGTATTGAAGACTTATAGGTTAAGGGACTAATGCGTTTGTGAGTGTACACAGGTCTATAAGTCTATGAGGAGTTTGATATTTACAGAGAAAGTCGACCCCTAAAAATGAAGTTTTCAACTGAAGACTTTGATATTCTGAAGACTTTCTGAAGACTTTGAAAGTGAAGAAATTGGTGTGACCTTGAAGACTTGGTATTCATTTGAGGAACATGAAGCGTGAAGACTTTTGTTTTCGTAGTTTCATTTTCTCTTTCTTGAGTCATAGGAAACACCGTACTGTTAAAGGGGGTCGAGGAAATACTAAGGAAAAATTTCCATGTGATGCTCAACTCAAAATCCTACACCTACCAATCCCTTCGAGTGAAGCCTTTGGAAATCTCATACAGTTCAGTCACTTTCTTCAGTGACAGAGACGAAGTTCTTCTGGTCGCTGATGAATTTGTTCTGACTGAGGAGTTAGGAATTCGCCAGTGCGAATTGCCTACACAGTGAGGAACATGATAGCCCTGAGGAATTTGAGAGTCAAATTTCCGACCGTTGCTGTGCTGCACGCCAGCTGTCCCAAAATATCTTATCCACCTAACGGTCATATCATTGAAGGGCATTTATGTCTTATCATGTCGGGCTGCTCCCTAGGCTATAAATAGCCGCCCCCTTCAACCACTAGCCGGTTGGCTGCTCCGAGAGAACTTGACACTTGTCATTTGAGAGCAACCCATCCTCCGAGGACTTTGAGCGAAAACCATCGAGTGAGGAAAACCCAAAACCAAACCCCTACAAACCCAAAGTGATTGAGCATCACTGAAGAAATTGATCCTGCGTGGATCTGACGCTTGTTACCTTTGAAGACTGTGCTTCTTCCAGACGGTTAGGCGTCATCGTCTAGAGCATCCAAGAGGAATTGTGGATCGCCGAGTGACCAAGTCTGTGAAGGTTTGGAAGTCGCCTGAAGACTTACCATGAGTGAGGACTAGGTGTCTTGAGCTGCGTGCTCAGTGACCGGGTGTCCGGGAGTGTGTGTCCTCGAGTTTAAATACTCAGCCGCTCCAACCAGACGTACAACTGAGACAGCAGTTGGAACTGGTCTACCAAATCATTGTCTTCACCAACCTAACTGGTTCTATTTCCTCAACCCTTTCATTTCCTCATTACTGTGTGGAGTGTTTGTTCATATCTGTGTTTGAAGACTTTGACTGAAGACTTTCTCAATTTCCTCAGTTCAATTTCTTCAGTCTGTTTGTCTTCATCTTGTGTTATCCTGTGATTACGCTTTCTGTACTCAGTGCTTGTCTTCATTTCATCTTGATGACCATGCTTGTATTCTGTTATGCTTACTTCTGAGTACTTATTCCGCTGCTAGTAGTTCTTCGCTAAGGAATTTCCTCACCGGCAAATTCCTCGGTGAAGAATTCATAAAAATCGCCTATTCACCCCCCTCTAGTCGATATAACGCACTTTCAATTGGTATCAGAGCAAGGTACTCCCTTGTTCTGTGTGTGTTAGAGTTGTGTCGAATATTATTGTACAAGTTAGGTTACAGTTGGACTTGGAGTCGTACTGTGTGTAGACAGGGTAGGAGTTGTGTCCTAATAGGACACTTGTATCCTAGGCCTCTCATATATAGCGGGGTAGACACACGATGTAACCTATGCCAACATAATAGCACGGGCACGCGGGGGAGCCGGCGGCGTGTGCCGGTGCCCGGGCGGCCGGGGTGCGGTATTGTGATGGTGTCACGGGGAGGAGCGCCCGTAGTCAGGCCCCGGGGATGTAGCCATATCGGTGAACCTCGTTAACAAATCTTGGTGTCGTGTTTGTGTGATTGCTTAGTCCTCGGTAGATCGACGGAGCGCCTCGGATTTATTCTAACAAGTGGTATCATGAGCAAGGTTACGATGAGGCTGTGGATTGTTGATCTAGAGGAGGTCGTGGTTGTGGAAAAGGTCGATGACAGGCGGCGCGATTCGGCGGCAACGGATGTTGCGGGCAGTTTTTAGGTCGCGCAGAATTCTCGGCCAGTATAGCAACGGTGACAAGAATTGGAAGCAATCGAAAAGCAAGCGCAGTGCCAGACCGAATCAGCAAATCAGGGTCGGGCGGCAGCATCAATCGGCAATGTTCGGCCGCATACAACAGTAGATCGAAATTGAATCGATCTGGAGCTTGAGGCGGCGGCCGAGAGCGCACGTATCCAGACCAGGGTGCGGTAGGGCCAGATGCATGCGTAGCAGGCAGCGATCGAGCGAGTCGATTGAATTGTTGGTTTAATCAGTGGTACAGCGTTGGATTTGTTGCTTGGAAAAAAGGTGACACACGTTCCAAAGCAGGAAGCCACGATGGTGGTTTTGGCTTAGACTATTTTCAGCTTTATGCTAAGTGCACACGGATTGCTACCAAGAGAATCGCTATTATGGAAGGAACTTGAGGTTCTTCGGGATGGTGGTTGGTAGTGGATGTGCAGGCCAGCAGGTGTGCTGTTAAAATAGATGAGAAGCATGGAACATGTCGTGACAGGGATCATGCAAACACATGGCGTCAAGCAATGCACAGATGTGCGGGTGGATACGACGCAGGGTGGAGCATGGTTGCAGTCGGATAATTTCGGCTGGGTCGGACTGGACTGTCTGACGGATCGACGGGGATGTCGGTCAAAGCAGAAGATGGTGGTGATTTCAGCGACGACGACATATGAGCGTGATGCTGATGGTGGCCGACTTCTGGGGCGTGGAAACACGTGGTGCAGGCTTGAGGGCTTGTGCGGCTTCGACAGACTATTGCGTAGGGTTGATTCAAGACGGTGCACATGAGAGCTTGGAGTCGACAGGACGCGGGAGGGTGGCACGTACAACCACCATGGAGTCATGTTGAAGGTGGAGCTGGAGTCTGACGGATGACTACACTCTGAGCTGATGAAGGGGCTATGGCGTAAGTTAACGGAGAGTCGAAGCCTATTTCAGCGGGTAAAGCGAGAGACACGTGGATCGGACTGGGTGCCAGTGGTCTTATGGAGGCGTGATACTCGGCATCGGTCGGTGATGATCGATGGTTCTCTGCAGTGGGAGTTGAGATAGTGGGGGCTAGCTACCCGGGAGACTCGACCAGGACAGCAGAGGCTCGACGCGGTGATAGTGGCGAGGCGTGCGCTAAGCACGGGACACAGCGACAGACCAAGGCACTGGTGGTCAGACATGTGGTCAGACAAATTGTGCAGGGGGTGCTGAAGCAGTGTTGATGAGTACTAGATTCGAGTTGGTGACTGGGTCTATCGGTGCCGGAAGATGGACAGGAGTTGGCCATGGAGAATCTGAGAAAGTGGCGGAAAGTCTGAAATTGTCAAAAGCTGAGAGAGTACATGGTCGTATATTCTGTGGTGTTCAGTGCACATGGTAAAGTGCGGATGACAAGTACAGAAGGAGGCGGAGTGCTACAGCTGTGGGACATGCCAGAGACTATCCGGAAGAAGGGTGAGACAACTGCGAATTTGACTCAGGGTGACACAGGGCGACGGTGAAATTCCTTCAAGTTTCAGACAAGCAGTCAAGGAAAGAGCGGTGACGTTGAGTTCAGGTAACTCTTATATGTGGCGTCCAATATGTGAGTTGTTCATTTTCATGCAGACAGTGGTCGGTGTATGATGGTTCGAACGGATTCTCCGGAAGTTGGAAGCACAAGGTAGAGTAATGAGGAACTTAATTTTGCTCGAGTGTTGATTGTGAAGAAGACAAGAAGGGACTACAGTTGCAGGTGGAGTCACATGGAGTCTGGGAGTAGCAGCGGTGCTTATGGCGTATCTCAAGTCCAATGTACATGGAGGTTCGACGCACGGACGAATTCAAGGTGGTGGAGAATATTCGCCAAGGTGGAGTTTGTTAGAGTTGTGTCGAATATTATTGTACAAGTTAGGTTACAGTTGGACTTGGAGTCGTACTGTGTGTAGACAGGGTAGGAGTTGTGTCCTAATAGGACACTTGTATCCTAGGCCTCTCATATATAGCGGGGTAGACACACGATGTAACCTATGCCAACATAATAGCACGGGCACGCGGGGGAGCCGGCGGCGTGTGCCGGTGCCCGGGCGGCCGGGGTGCGGTATTGTGACGGTGTCACGGGGAGGAGCGCCCGTAGTCAGGCCCCGGGGATGTAGCCATATCGGTGAACCTCGTTAACAAATCTTGGTGTCGTGTTTGTGTGATTGCTTAGTCCTCGGTAGATCGACGGAGCGCCTCGGATTTATTCTAACAGTGTGATTTTGGTTTAACTGCCTGGAGTTTTAGTTATGTCGACCGCAGGTATGATCAAGGTCTCGGCTGGGTGTCCTACCTTTGATGGGACGGACTACCCCTACTGGAAAAACAAGATGTGAATGCATCTTGAGGCAATTGACAACGATCTCTGGTATGTTGTGGAAAATGGTGTTCCCTCTGTCTCACCCTCACTGAACGCTACCGATGTGAAGAGATTCAAACAACTCGATTCGCAAGCGAAGAATATCATATGTGGCCATCTGAGTAAAGGACAGTATGGAAGAGTGAGTGCTTTGGAAACTGCTAAGCTTATCTGGGATAGGCTGTCCAAAGTGAATGAAGGAGTCTCAACTCAGCGTGACTCTCGAGTTGATGTTCTTCGGAATCTCTTCAACCGCTTCAAAAGACTCGACAATGAAAATGTCCAACAAACCTTTGATCGCCTCACTGACATCTCAAATGAGCTTCAAGCCCTCGGTGCCACTGACATCACTGACCATGAGGTGGTGAAGAAACTGTTGAGATCGTTTGATTCCTCATTTGATACTCTGGGACTGATGATACAAGAACGGGCTGACTACAAGTCTCTTGATCCTGCCGATATCCTCGAAAGGCTAAATACTCATGAGTTCCAGCTTGCTGAAAAGAGAGATATCTATGGTTCGAGCTATGGCAAACCACGTGCCCTGAAGGCCAAGGTTGTGTCTGAGTCTGAATGTGAGGATTCTGGTAGTAGCCTTGGTGATCCTGAAGAATTGAGCCAGGAGCTAGCACTGCTCGTGAAGAAATTCCAGAAGTTCTCAAGACGTGGTCGCTTTGGAAAATCCTCAAGAAGCAGTGATTCCTCATCAAATGACTATAAGAGAAGGCTGTGCCACAAATGCAAGAAACCTGGTCACTATATTCAAGATTGTCCTCAGTGGGAAAAGGAATTGAAGAAGAAGAAATACAAGGATTACAGTTCTGATGATGCGAAGAAGAAGAAGAAATCATCAAAATCCTCGAAGTCTTCATCTCACAAGAAGAGCAGCTCCAAGAAGGCTCGGGCATTCATTGGCAAGGAAATGGAGTCTGAAGCTGAATCTGAGGAACATGAGGAAGAGGAGGCGTCTGAAGAATCCGAATCTGGTGTGGCGAGTCTGGCCTTCACTACTGCTTTCATTAGCAAGTCCATCTTCAACACTGAAGAAACTGACCCCACCGACAAGCCTGATGAAGATAATGATGACTACGCTCCCACCTATTGCTTCATGGCAAAAGGTGCAAAGGTACTCAAATACACCTCCTCTGAATCTAGTGAAAATGAATCTGATGAGGATCTCAAGCCCAGCTACTCTAAACTTGCTAAGATTGTTGTAAAACAACAAAGGGCTTTTGAAAAGTTTCAAAACATGCTAGACAAAAGTGATGATATGTTGGGTGAAGAAATGGATCGCACTAAAGCCCTGACTGAAAATCTTCAGAGACTTCAGTCTAGGTTTGATAAACTTCAAAGTCATCATAACACTCTCTTATCTGATCATGAGAAACTTTCTTATGAATTTCTTCAAAGAAAGCAAGATCTTGAGAAGCTAAGAGTGAGTTATGAAGATCTTTAGAAGGAGCGCGATTCATTACTAGCTCAACAAATCAACGCTTCTTAGGAAGAATTTGTTCCTCCATGCTTAAAGTGCATTGAATGTGAATCTGCTAATTCTTCACCTGAATGTTCAAATGCTTCAACTGTTACAAATTCTTCACCTGCCCCTGCTATCACTAATTCCTCATCTGAGGACACTGCTAGTATCACTGACGATGCAGTGCTGAAGGAATTGTATATGACAGGCATGTACAAAAGCCTCAAAGGGCATCAGACTCTCTGTGATGTGCTTAAAAAGCAGATCCTCAACAGAAACCCTAGGAAAGAGGGTATTGCCTTTGAGAGGAAACTTAATGCTGATGGAACATATTGGAAGCCTGAGCAGTACCCCAAAACCTCATGGGTTGCTACAAAGGGACCTCCAGTTGATCCATCTAACCTATCTGGCTTTACATGTGAATCTCCTCATTCTTCTGATGAGTCATTTGACTCCAACTATAAACTATTCAAAAATCAGAATGGTGAAGTATTTGCTAGATATGTTGGCACTAACTGCAGGAATGGTTCTCCTATGAAGAAAATCTGGGTTCCCAAGAAGTGCCTCGAAAGTCTTCAGGTGAATGTCCTCATGACACCACCAGTGAAGAATAGGAACCCCAGATCAAATTCTTCATATGGACCAAATTCTTCATATGGATCAAAGTCCTCATATGATTATCATCATGCTAACAACTCTGTTTCGTAGGGTAGAGCTAAGGGCTATGAATATGTGCATTATTCTTCAAACCATTATGTTCATAAGTCCTCGAAGAATTTCTCTACTTATTCATATGCTTACCCTGACCCCTCTTATGTGAAACAAAATGGTTTGGCCTCTATGCCACCATTCTCGTATGGTGCTCGCAGAGTGATGAACTCTTTGCCACCCCTTCAGATGTGGGTGCTGAAGAAAAAGAACCAATCTCTTCTGCAGGGTCAGGTCTCCAGACGTGCTTTAACGTCTGAAGAATTTGCTGGGGACCTAACAAAATTGCCTGAAAGGACGCAGGCGAATCATGATGAAATGAACCTTCATTTCACACGTCCTCATACTGCTATATCTGTTTACTGATTGATGAAATTCATCTGATGAACTTGATATCATATTCTTCACTAATGAAGCATATGAGATTGTAAGCTACACTAATTCATCTGCAGGATGATCAACCCAAAGCTACTGAGTGGGTCCTCGATAGTGGATGTACGAATCACATGACTGGTGACAAGAATCTATTGATGGATGCTCCCTTATCACCGTCACATCTGAAGCATATCATCTTTGCTGACAAAGGCAAAAGTCAGATATTGGGTCTTGGTAAGGTTGCAATCTCTAAGGATAAACACATGGACAAAGTCATGCTTGTTGAGTCCTTAGGATACAACCTCATGTCAGTCTCAATGCTTTGTGATCTTGATATGGTTGTTGTCTTTGGCAAGTATCGCTGTGTTGTGATTATGGAAGCTGACAATTCCAAAGTCTTTGAAGGCTTTAGGAGAGGAGATTTGTATATTGTTGATTTCTCTACAGGACCACAGCCAACCGTGTGTCTACTTGTAAAAGCTTCAGAAGGCTGGCTATGGCATTGACGACTTGGTCATGGAGGCATGAGGAATTTGCACACGCTTGCGAAGAAGAAGCATGTCATTGGCATTGAGAATGTAAAATTCCTCAAGGATCACTTATGCGGAGCCTGTGAAGCTGGAAAAATGACCAAGGCCAAGCATCCAGCGAAGACTATCATGACCACTACTCGTCCATTCGAATTGCTTCACATGGACCTCTTCGGACCTAATCATTACTCAGCAGTCACTAATGATGCATCTCTATATGGTTTTGTCATTGTTGATGATTACTCTCGATATACATGGGTACACATTGTTACTTACAAACATGAAGTGCAGGAAGTCTTCAAACGTTTCTCCTCGAGGGCTTCAACCAACTTTGGTGTGAAGATCAAGCACATCAGAAGTGACAATGGAACTGAGTTCAAGAATTCCGGTCTTGATGACTATCTTGATGAACTTGGTATTATCATGAGTTATCTGCTCCCTATACTCCTCAGCAAAATGGCGTCGTGGAGCGCAAGAACAGAACTCTTGTTGAGATGGCTCGCACTATGCTTGATGAATACAAAACGCCTCATCGTTTTTGGATTGATGCAATTGATACTGCGTGCCACATCATCAACAGAGTATATCTTCACAAATTCTTCAAGAAGACGGCCTATGAACTCCTCACTGACAAGAAACCCAATGTGAGTTATTTCAAAGTCTTCGGTGCTAAATGTTGGATTAGAGATCCTCACCACAATTCTAAATTTGCACCGAAAGCACATGAAGGTTTTATGCTTGGTTACGGAAAGGACTCGCACACCTACAGAGTCTTCAACATTGTTCTTCACAAGATTGTTGACACTGTAGATGTGCGGTTCGATGAAACTAATGGCTCGCAAAGAGAGCACCTACCTTCTGTGTTAGATGAACCAGCACCTGAGGATTCTATCAAGTTCAAGGCAACTGAGGATGTCATTCCTACTGAAGAATCTGCTGAAGAATTCATTCCAGTTCATGAAGAACGTCGAGCTGATGCGCCTAAAGAAAATGCTGAGGAAAATGGTGCTGAAGAAAATGCTGATCAAACTCCTCAGTGACAACCAGCTCATCCTCGCATTGCAAAAGAAGTGCAAGTGGAGAAGATCATCGATGACATTAGAGCACCAGGTCCTCTCACACGCTCAAAAGCCTCACATTTATCTAACTTTTGTGGGCACTATGCTTTTGTCTCTATCACAGAACCCACTAAGGTAGATGAAGCATTTTTGGAGCCAGAGTGGATTCAGGCTATGCAAGAAGAATTACATTAGTTCGAGCTCAACAATGTCTGGGAACTGGTCAAACGTCCAGATCCTCGCAAGCATAATATCATTGGCACAAAGTGGATCTACCGCAACAAGATGAAAATGGCCTTGTGGTGAGGAATAAGGCACGACTGGTAGCTCAAGGCTACACACAGGTTGAAGGAATTGATTTCGATGAAACTTTTGCACCTGTTGCTAGACTTGAGGCTATTCGCATATTACTTGCTTATGCTAACCGTCATGATATCATCTTATATCAAATGGATGTGAAAAGTGCATTCCTCAATGGTAAGCTTGAGGAAGAAGTATATGTTGCTCAACCCCCAGGTTTTGAAGATCCAAAGAATCCTGACAAAGTCTTCAGACTTAATAAGGCCCTCTATGGCCTCAAGCAAGCCCCTCGGGCGTGGTATGATACATTGAAGGAATTCTTCATGAAGAATGGCTTCACACCCGGTTCACTCGACCTACTCTCTTTACTAAATCTTATGATGGTGAACTGTTTGTGTGCCAAATATATGCTGATGATATTATCTTTGGCTGTACTGACCAACGTTATAGTGATGAATTTGCCTATATGATGAGTGAAGAATATCAAATGTCAATGATGGGAGAGTTGAAATTCTTCTTAGGTCTTCAAATTCGTCAACAGCGCAATGGCATATTCATATCTCAGGAGAAATACCTCAAAGATGTACTGAGGAAATTCGGCATGCAAGATTGCAAAGGCGTCAAAATTCATATGCCCACAAATGGCCATCTATGCACTGATGAAAATGGTATTGACTTCGATCACAAGGTATACCGCTCCATGATTGGTTCTTTATTGTACTTATGTGCATCTAGGCCAGATATAATGCTTAGTGTTTGCATATGTGCCCGATTTCAAGCTGCACCGAAGGAATCACACCATAAGGCTGTGAAGCATATTCTTCAATATCTAGCTCACACACCAACACTAGGATTATGGTACCCCAAGGGCTCTGCTTTTGATCTCATTGGATATTCTGACTCTGACTATGCTGGTGATCGTGTGGACCGCAAGTCAACATCTGGCACTTGTCATTTCCTCGGACGATCTTTGGTCTGTTGGTCCTCGAAGAAACAGAACTGCGTATCACTGTCTACTGCGGAAGCTGAATACATTGCTGCTGGCTCTTGCTGTGCTCAACTGCTTTGGATGAAGCAAACACTCAAGGACTATGGCGTCAACGTGAAGAATGTGCCTCTCGTCTACGACAATGAGAGTGCCATCAAGATTGCTCACAACCCAGTTCAACACTCGAAGACAAAGCACATTCAGATTCGTCATCATTTTCTTGTGATCATGTGTTGAAGGGCGACATCTCCATCGAGCACGTGAAGACTGAAGAACAGCTAGCTGATATCTTCACTAAGCCCTTGGATGAGAAGAGATTTAGCAAGTTGCAGTGTGAGCTAAATATCTTAGAATCTTCGAATGTTCTTTGAAAAGGACACACACCCTAACACTTATGCAAAATTGATGACTTAGATGTGCAACACATGAAGAAACGTTTTTCTTCAATCAATGAAGAATAACACTCTAAGTGTGAAGAAATTAATGAAGAATTTGATTCTCAGAACCCTACGATAATTGTACGCGGTGTCTGAAATCATCATTCTTATACGGTGGGTCACGCCACCACAAAAAGTTGAAAATCTTCAATTTGAGTTTTTCCTCAGTTTTTGAAATTCTTCAGTTTTTCAAATTCTTCAACTTTGCAAAATCTTCACTGTTTCCGTCGTTTTTCTTCATTGGCTATATATATATATATATATATATATATATATATATATATATATATATATATATATATATATATATATATGAGTTTATGTCCTCTACAGCATTCACTTATAGCTATTTCTTCAAGTTGCTTTTTCTGCTAAGTGAATGTGATCGGACCCTTCCCCCTCTATGATATACTCAACCTAATCTATTCACAAATTCTTCATGTGCGTTCTATTTGAAACTCGTTCAAAATCTTCACTGTGTCCTTGTCAGCTGAAGAAATTGCGAACGAAACTTTAAAACAAATCTTATCCAAATTTTCGGTTTTTGCCGCACAAACCGTTCCACATCCCACAATGCATTATTCTATTCACGCATGATCATACATGATCTCAACTACAGAGTACATGGGTGACACATGTCGCGAGAAGGAGAAAGGGCAGGGGCACGTTCGTCCCAAATCTTCGGGCGAACAGTTTTTACCGTGTCTATAAATACCCCTCTCCCCTTCCTCACTTCATTTACTCCGCTCGATCGCTACTCTCTCACTCGAGCTCCTCAAACCCTAGCGCCGCCGCTACTCCATCGTCGCTGGTGAGGAAGAGCTTCGCTGCCTCGACCTCGTCGCCGTCGTACTCACGCCGACCGTGGAAATCTTCACTCTGCCGCCGCCGTAACTGTCTTCCTCTGCCAAGTTAGGGCGTGGGAGATCTAACCTGACGAACTTCACATCTGTTCTTCTCAGTTCGTCATGTTCTTCACTTCGGGTAATTAAAAGTTACTTTTATTACTCACTTTGATTCTCAAACTTTCCTGAAAATCTTCAAAGGTGTTTATTCTTCAAATCTTCACACATATGAACACCTCACACATCATATGATCTTGAACTGTTTCTCTAAGCAATCATTTTCTTCAATATTCCCTAATTGTGTGGATCTTCAATCTATACAACTCTGGAACCTAAGACAAGAACGCTTAGTGAAATTCCTCAAGGTTCATCTGGTCAAATTCCTCAAAACTTTTTCGAAAAACCTTCTGAGAACGCATATGACCTCTCCAAATTCCTCGCACCTATACTCTGTTCACAGGTACTCATGTCTGCTGCTGAATCACTAGGTTCTCATCAACTTAACTCATTTGCAGCGTTCCTCGAAGAAAAATTGCATACTTCTTCAGAGAATTCGATTGTTCAAATTCCTCAACTGAATAATATGGCAGATGGTAAGAAGCCGCAGAAAGGAGGAAAGAAACCTGAGGTTATGACTGTGTTTGAAATCCCTGAGGAAATTTATGCTGACTATTGCACACCTGATGAAGCAAAATTTGGCAAAGAAAACAAAAATCAGCGCAAGGTGCGCATACAGAGGATTGAACGGAGATGGGCAAGGGAATGGAGGGAGTAAAGATATGTAACTCCAAAGTACATGAGGAAATTCGCCCTCAATCCTCCATGCCCAAGAGCTCCATTGGCACCTGGCCAAGTAGCTGACCCCACCAGCATCAAGCGTGGTGAGGACTTTCCTGAAGAATGGGCTAAGCGCCAAGCTAAATTGGCAAGACAAGCCAAGGAGGCAGTGAAGAAATTCAATGAGGATTCTGCCACTGCTACTGTTACTGAGGCCTCGGTCAAATCGAGGAAATCCATGCCAAAGAAGCCTGCTCGTAAGCCAAGTGCTTCACCAACAGCGCCCTCACGGCCAAGTTCCTCAGCAATGCCCTCACGGCAAATTCCTCACACTGCTACTGCTCCACCAAAGTCCTCAGCAGCTCCTTCAAAGTCCTCAGCTCCTGTGCATCTGGCTACATGTCAAAGGACTGCTGGTTTCTCGATTGCCTTTGGTGTCTCAGCAAGTTCCTCGGCTGCACCAATTTCCTCATCAGGCCCAAACTGTTGAAGACTAAAGCAACAGCTAGACGCGGTCCTCGGCCAAGTCCAAAGAAGAAACAGGTCGCATTCCATGTGCCTTCTGATGATGAACTTGCAGAAATCATCAGAGACAGACAAGTGAAGGCCGCTAGAGCCAAAGGCACATCTGTGCCACTGCTTTTGGATCCGAGGAAGATCCTCGATTACATTGATCTCTGGCACAAGGATCCAAACACCCCAATGCCTGATTTTCATCTGACTCCTGGTCAAAGTCACATGCTGACCCATTTCATCACTCAAGAGAAATGGAAGTTTGAAAAGGCAAGAGAGATCAAGAAAGCTCAATACAAAAAGGAGAAGCTCCTGAAGAAAAATGTTGTCAGAATGACACCTGAGGAACTTCTCCAGGCTCAGTCTAAAATTCAAGCCCTCAGCAAAGACTTTGATGCCTACTATGCTGATTGGCAAGGAGCTAAAGTGAGATTCGTCAACCTAACGAAGAAATTCACAAATGTTGCAGCCCCAACGCAACAAGAAAACCCTCAGGCTGCAGACTCTGCTCAGCCTGCTGAAGAACATGCCAGCACCGCTGATGATTTTCAGCCTGCTGAAGAAAATGCTAGTTCCAGGGCTGGTGAAGAAATTTCAACCGCTGAAGAAATTGCCAGGGCATCCACTAGTGGTGCGCCTGAAGAAACTGAAGAGATCAGGGCAACTGCATCAGGTGCGCCTGAAGAAACTGAAGAGATCGGAGCAACTACATCAGTTGCGCCTGAATAAAATCAACCAGATTCCTTAGCTCCTCCCGCGCCTACACCAACTCCAATTCTTCCATCTGCCTCTAATGTGAAGAAGACCAAGGCTGCAGAGCGAGCTGCAGTGAAGAAAAGGAAGGCATCAGCTGCGTCAAACTCTTCGGCTGCGAAGAAGATGAAGCCAATGACCAGCTCACTTGAAAATCCAATTGATGCTGTTCCAATTTCCTCCATGCCATCAAAGGACCTTGTTCCTTTTGGAGAAGACTATGAGATCCCAAGCGGATCTGATGAAGAAAATCATTCTGCCACTTCGTCAGAGCAGATTGATGAAGAAATTGAAGTGGATGCAATCCCTTCAATGCCAGTCATTTCCTCACCTATGCCTCAGTTCACAGCTGAAGAGGCTGGTGTTGAGGAAATTGAAGATGAAGATGTGGATATAGGATGCACCACACCTGTGATGAATGATGACTTTTGGGAAAGTCAGCATCCCAATACTCCTCTCTTCACCCCTATCCAACAGATTCCTCAGCCCCTGCAACAACAGTCCAAATGGGCTCTGAAGAAACTCAACCCACTCCTTCTGTGCATGAAGAAATTCTAGCCACTAGTGCTGAAGAACCTGCTGCTGCTGATCCTCAGGTTGCACAAGAAGAGGAACCAGAAATTCCTCAGCCTGAAGAACCTGAGCTCGCGATTCCTGAGGTGGTAATGCAACTCACTGACACCCCTCTGCCAAAGCCAAAGAATCCGTTCTCAAGCAAACAAAAGTTCAAGGCTGAAGACTGCTTTGCCGAGCATGTATTCTTCACTAACTACAACCCCTATGACTCTGCTCGCATAAGGAAGAGGCGTTTCTGGACTGCTAGTCAAGCCAACTTCTATTCCTCTGTGCTGTTTGACAAAGACAAAATCTTCGATCATGAACATATTCCTCACGTGGACATGGAATCTCTGCCATGCTTCGAGCCAGTCCTCAGTGTTCTTCACGATGCAGGATTACTAAATTTCTGCACGGACATTTGCGATTGGAATGAAGAACTCATTCTTCAGTTCTATGTGACACTGCATATCACTAGAGACGCTGAAGATGTCAACTCATGGGTGTTGGACTGGATGACTGAAAACACTCACTACAAGGCACCGGCAACTGAATTGCTTCGTGTCCTTCCTCTCAATCCTCCCCATGATAGTGCATGTTGCACCTACAGTGACCCTGAACTGACAAATCACTATATGCAAGTGCTCATGAAGCCTTTGAAGCCTAGGCAGGCCCCACGAACCAAATTCCTCGTCAAGGAATTACTCTATGTGCCTCGGACTGTCTATCGCATTCTGACGAAGACAATGAGTCCTATCAAAGGCCACGACTCAAATGATGAAGAAGTCGTTGGCATCATGAAGAACATGCTTTTCAACATCATTCATGGCGTTCCCGTCAACTTCCATGATTTCTTCATGAGGACTCTGGGCAATATTGCTATGTCACCATTCGAGCTGAAGCCCTATGCCCCTTGGATTATGAGATTCATCAGGGCAAGATCTTCACTGAATTACAAAGCTGACACTCTAAACCACGGTAGCTACTTGCCTCCCATTGAAGTCCTCAAACGGACAGTTTCATCAGCTGATGATAAAGGCAAGGCAGCTGCTGTGATCGATGAAGGCCTTCGTCCATTGGATGGTCAATTTTGCCTGGCTGCATCTTACTCTACCAATGACGACTCTGCCACACATGACTCTGCCGCAAATACCTCAGCCAAGCAAAATCCTCAAGCCACAGCACCCAGGGTGATGACCGACCGTGAGTTACTCCTCAGTCTTCATCAGAAGGTTGATCGCAATCACAAATGGGTAAAGCGTCAGTTTGGTGCACTTCTTCACAATATGACCTCAACATACAATGAAGTGAAGAAGAACCAATACTACCTTCATGAAACCTTCAACCGCACCTGGGCTGTCCTCACTCATGTCTATAGCGCTGAAGAACCGAAGACTATGGGTCTCAAGGAAGAATTTGACTGGTCTGCACCTCCTCCGAAGAAACTCAAGAGGGTCAAAGTTCCTCCACTGGTGGCCAGCTCTTATTCTTCATCGCGTGACACTGATGAGTATGAAGATTTGGACGACACTGCGGCAGGCCCTGCTACAACAAACAACCCCGACAACGCTGGCGCTCCTCCATTGACTTGAAATTCTTCAGGGGCGTTAGTCCTCAGTTTCAATCCTTTTGGTCATTTGATGACAAAGGGGGAGAAATCTGAGTTAGTCTTCAAGCGGGTCTATATTAAGGGCAATTTTTTAAGTTACAACTCTCGTTCTTCTGAAACTTTTATTTGGATCGAGTTGTAATCTTAAACTCGATGGTGCGCTGATACTTTTGTTGCATTATGCTTTTGTCGCTTTCGGCATGCTTATTCCTCGTTAATGACATTGCACGCATGCTGAATCTCATCAGGCACCATATTTCATCATGCATTTCAAATTCTTCATATTATATATCAAATGCGTGTATGAATTACAAGATATAGGGGGAGATCTCCATGATTCAACTCTTCAAATGTGCATTGCCTCAAACGCAAATTCCTGACTATGCACATCTTCAGGGGGAGTTCTTCTATATCTTGCTATCAAATTCCTCAATATCAGTATTTACACTTCATACATTTATCCCCGCTGAAAACTTAACCTATATTGTCATCAATCACCAAAAAGGGGGAGATTATAAGTGCATCTAGTGCCCCTTAGTGATTTTGGTGTATTGAAGACTTATAGGTTAAGGGACTAATGCGTTTGTGAGTGTACACAGGTCTATAAGTCTATGAGGAGTTTGATATTTACAGAGAAAGTCGACCCCTAAAAATGAAGTTCTTCGACTGAAGACTTTGATATTCTGAAGACTTTCTGAAGACTTTGAAAGTGAAGAAATTGGTGTGACCTTGAAGACTTGGTATTCATTTGAGGAACATGAAGCGTGAAGATTTTTGTTTTCGTAGTTTTATTTTCTCTTTCTTGAGTCATAGGAAACACCGTACTGTTAAAGGGGGTCGTGGAAATACTAAGGAAAAATTTCCATGTGATGCTCAACTCAAAATCCTACACCTACCAATCCCTTCGGGTGAAGCCTTTGGAAATCTCATACAGTTCAGTCACTTTCTTCAGTGACAGAGACGAAGTTCTTATGGTCGCTGATGAATTTGTTCTGACTGAGGAGTTAGGAATTCGCCAGTGCGAATTGCCTACACAGTGAGGAACATGATAGCCCTGAGGAATTTGAGAGTCAAATTTCCGACTGTTGCTGTGCTGCGCGCCAGCTGTCCCAAAATATCTTATCCACCTAACGGTCATATCATTGAAGGGCATTTATGTCTTATCATGTCGGGCTGCTCCCTAGGCTATAAATAGCCGCCCCTTCAACCACTAGCTGGTTGGCTGCTCCGAGAGAACTTGACACTTGTCATTTGAGAGCAACCCATCCTCCTAGGACTTTGAGCGAAAATCATCGAGTGAGGAAAACCCAAAACCAAACCCCTACAAACCCAAAGTGATTGAGCATCATTGAAGAAATTGATCCTGCGTGGATCCGACGCTTGTTACCTTTGAAGACTGTGCTTCTTCCAGACGGTTAGGCGTCATGGTCTAGAGCATCCAAGAGGAATTGTGGATCGCCGAGTGACCAAGTCTGTGAAGGTTTGGAAGTCGCCTGAAGACTTACCACGAGTGATTGGACGAGGTCTGTGTGACCTTACTTCAAGGAGAATACGGTGAGGACTGGGTGTCCTGAGCTGCGTGCTCAGTGACTGGGTGTCCGGGACTGTGTGTTCTCGAGTTTAAATACTCAGCCGCTCCAACCAGACGTACAACTGAGACAGCAGTTGGAACTGGTCTACCAAATCATTGTCTTCACCGACCTAACTGGTTCTATTTCCTCAACCCTTTCATTTCCTCATTACTATGTTGAGTGTTTGTTCATATCTGTGTTTGAAGACTTTGACTGAAGACTTTCTCAATTTCCTCAGTTCAATTTCTTCAGTCTGTTTGTCTTCATCTTGTGTTATCCTGTGATTACGCTTTCTGTACTCAGTGCTTGTCTTCATTTCATCTTGATGACCATGCTTGTATTCTGTTATGCTTACTTCTGAGTACTTATTCCGCTGCTAGTAGTTCTTCGCTAAGGAATTTCCTCACCGGCAAATTCCTTGGTGAAGAATTCATAAAAATCGCCTATTCACCCCCCTCTAGTCGATATAACGCACTTTCACTCTACCCCTTCCTTCCCCCTCCTAGTAGGAGTAGGAAAGGAGGAGTCCTACTCCTACTAGGAGGAGGACTCCTCCTCCTTGGCGCGCCCTCAAGGGTCGGCCGACCTCCCCCTTGCTCCTTTATATACGGGGGCGGGGGGGGGGGGGGGGGGCACCCCATAGACACACAAGTTGATCTACGGATCGTTCCTTAGCCGTGTGCAGTGCCCCCCTTCACCATATTCCACCTCGGTCATATCGTCGCGGAGTTTAGGCGAAGCCCTGTGCCGGTAGAACATCATCATCGTCACCACGCCGTCGTGCTGACGGAATTCATCCCCGAAGCTTTGCTGGATCGGAGCCCGGGGATCGTCATCGAGCTGAACGTGTGCTGAACTCGGATGTGCCGTACGTTCGGTGCTTGGATCGGTCGGATCGTGAAGACGTACGACTACATCAACCGCGTTGTCATAACGCTTCCGCTTATGGTCTACGAGGGTACGTGGACGAACACTCTCCCCTCTCGTTGCTATGCCATCACCATGATCTTGCGTGTGCGTAGGAATTTTTTTGAAATTACTACGTTCCCCAACATCTGCCTGCTCCGCCGACGCGGCCGTGTCCCGGGCCCTCTTGGTGTTGAGCTTGTTCTGCCGGTCAGTGGTGACAGCCTCCCGGCGTTGAACCTCTGCCTTCCAGTCAGTGTTTGACATGCCCGGTGGTTTTGCCAGCGACGCCCTTGGCTTCCTCTGCTTCAGTTGGGTGGCGCTGGCACCGACAGCGGCGCGAGGGGCCGTATACTTCTTCGGCGGCATGGCGACCGGATGGGGGGAGATGGAGGAGAATGGCGGGAGAAGAGGGGGCAGAAGGGGAGAATAGGGGGAAAGGTTTGGGGGGGGGGGGGGGCGGTGGATCGGCGGAAAAAAGGGTCGTCTCTCGCCGGCAGAGCGGACCCACGCGCCTTTTCGCTTCTGCCGGCGCCCCCAGGCGACCCACGGGGGCTTGGGTTCGGCTCGGGTTTGCCAACTGTTATTTTGGCCCAAACCGGCGATAAATAAGGCCCTGGGGGCGCGATTGGGCCGATTTTTGGCGCCGGCGCTAAAAAAGGGGCCTTGGGGCCTTATTGGGAGCGCGAGTGGAGATGCTCTAACCCAATCATGCCTCCGCCCTGCGGTGAGAACATTTTTTTCCTGCTTTTTTGGAACATGAACGTGAGGCTTTTTCCGAGATGGATGTGAGGGCCACGTGTCATCTGCTGAATCGTTGAGGTGAGAAAGATTTGTTTTTGTGAGATGAATGTTAGGGTTTTGTTTTTGTTTTTTCTGTAAGATGGAGAAATGAGCATACACCTTCATCGGAGGCGCACAATCACGCGCCCCAGCCACTAGTAACCGTTCAAGGCACCTCCACGTACACACGCAGCAAACAGTTTGCTGATCACACGCACAAACCTGAAAAGAAAAAGCGCACGGTATGTGTGGTGTTGTGTCTGTTGTCCCAGTGCCCGCAAGGGAAGCACATCCTGTCCGTCCAACACCACTGCGCTCGGTCGTCGCGGCGAAGCCGAAGCTCCCGTACGTGCACAAATTGCGATTGGTCGATGGTGGAGGATGCAAGCGCACGCAGTTGACCCAAAGATAGCACTGCAAGTTAATTATAGTAGCTCGAGTACGTGGATTTCCCGAGTACGTTACACAAACTTTGATGTAACCCCTGGCTTTCTGATATGCTGCCTTCGCCAGTTGAATGAAGTGCCGTAGGGCGGAGTGCATTAAAAACCAAAACTCGAGTACGTTGCGCGCACACAGGGATGGCAAGGTAACCTAAGGCCAACTCCAGCTCGTGACCCAAATCGACCCTAAATTGTCCGTTTATGTCCGTTTGGAATAAAACGGACAAACCGAGCATACGGACGTTTCGTCCGGTTTGTGCCCGCTTTTGCCCCATTTTCAGATCAAAGTTGCTCTCGGTTTGGGGCCAAAGCGAAAAGAAAGCGGACGTCTTCGCGTCCTCGTCGTCCGTCGGTGTCCGCCCTCGACCCCACCTGTCACTCTCTCCTTTTCTGTACCTGGCCCACCACGACGCATGGCGCTGCGGGCATGAGCGGCGGGCGCTCTGGCGGCCAGCTCCGCCTCCCACTCCCTGCGCGCGGCGGCGCTGAGCACGCGGCCCCACTTTCGCCGGACCAGGAACGGCGGCGCTTTGCGGGAGCAGGCGAGGGAGGGCGCCGGCGAGCGGGGGCCTAGCGCGCGGA
This sequence comes from Triticum timopheevii, assembly GCA_963921465.1. NCBI lineage: Eukaryota > Viridiplantae > Streptophyta > Magnoliopsida > Poales > Poaceae > Triticum > Triticum timopheevii. The sequence goes on from OY997270.1 coordinate 434,677,317, forward strand.
CGCGGCCGACGGATTGCGGGCACTGTGCAGCGAGCGCGGTTCGGTGGCGCGGGGCGTGGCGGGCGCAGCGGGACGGCGAGCGCACGGCGGCGCTGCAGGCGGGCGGGCAAGGACCGTGTGTGTGCGCGAGCATGTGTGCGCGCGATGCAGGGCAGTAGCAGCGACGGCGGGCAGCAAGTAGAAGAGAAGAAGCAACAGCAACGCAGTAGCAGCAGGCAGCCAAGAGCAGCAGCAGAGCAAGCAACGAGGTAGCGGCGGCAAGAAGCAGGGGACGCAGCAAGCGGACGCGGCATGGGCGAGCACGGACCATGGGCGGCGCTCGGCGGGAGCAGGAGCGGCGTGGGCGAGCACGAACCATGCCTGCTAAGTGTTCGAAGAAATGACGAGGACGGACAGCCGGTGAAATGGGGGTGAAAATGGGGTAGTAGCGTTGGGTGCAGCGAGTTTGTCCGGCCTATGTCCGGCGTTTGTTCTTCCTATTTCTATTCCATATGGACAAAATCCGAACAAAATAGGTATGGATTTAGGGTCTGGTGGAGTTGGCCTAAAGGAAAAGCCACCCCCGGTTTGGTTGCTTCTGCTTCATACCACTGCACCAGCCATGTTTGATTAGCCGCCCATTTGCTTGCTAACGGGGTTATTGTGAACTTGGTTGGATTCCAAAGAGCCAATCAGGGCATGCATGTGCTCTTTAGACCTAATTGGAACTAATACTTTCCCCATATCTTTCCTCACGCGTATAACGTTGCTGGCTTTCTCACTTTTTACCTTGCTTCCACTGCCTGCACTCTCCTAGTGCCAACTCCGCATGCACGCCGAATTGTTTTCGCCAAAATGTTCCTTTCATGTGCTTTGGACTACGTACCAAAAGCCTGATCATTTCATGAGCAAAGTTGCACACTCACAGTCACAGACCTTCACTTGCACGCCCAGTACGTACGTACGTCTCTGGCTATAAATATGCCCCTTGTGGCTCCAGGACAAGACCCATGAATCCAAACCCTGAAGCCTCTTGTGCAGCACTGTTCCGTCTCTAGCTATCAGCACAGCACTCCAGTGATCTGCTCATGCCTAGCCTGAAGCGCAGCAGCTCATCGGTTATCATCCTCGACCTCGCGTCCAAGATGAAGATCGGCAACCTCAAGAAGGCGGCGGCCATGTGCAAGAGCAAGACCGGCGTGCTCACGGCCAAGCTCCTCGTCCTCGCCTCGCTCCGCCGCAGGATGGCCACCGTCGGCGCCATCTCGCACAGGATCCACGCGCTCATGGTGGCAGCCGACTCGGGGAAGGACCTCGACAAGACCCTCGTGCCGCGCAAGGCCAAGCCGCCGGCCGTCCTCGTCCGTCGTCGTAACGCCACCGATATCTCTGATCAGTTGGCGTTGTTCCATCAGGAAGATGGCGACGGTGGCGACGGCCCTGACTGGTCGGTGCACTCCATCTTCGACGACGAGAATTGCTGCTACGCCGACGAGTACGAGGGCGACGACGATGATGACAGCGAGGTACTGGACGTGTGCGACGATGGGCACGACGCCAGCGAGCCGTCGGTCATGGACGTGATCAGGAGCAACCGGAAGGTGGAGGGCTTGGAGTTCAACGTTGACGACGAGATCGACCAGGCCGCCGGCATGTTCATCACGAGGTTCAGGAACCGGATGAACGGGAGCATATAGTTATCTACCTTGTTTTCCTTTTGCACTGACCGCGTGACAGTAGATCGATGCTGAGTGAGACCGATTGAAATCGGTATGACTTAGTAGCTATAGGGGTGAAAAATGACATGGCTGTCCCCCCCCCCCGCGCTTCTGCATCGATGGGATATGGTGATGGTGCACATACATATATAAAGCAGTTGTTTACGACAAAAAGTCTATACACATCACTGTTTACTGTGAAAGATTAGGGACATGGTTGGTTTGCTCTGAAAAATTGGCAACTACTACTTCCTCTGTATCTACTCCCTCCGTCCGGAAATACTTGTCATCAAAATGGATGAAAATGAATGTATCTAAAACTAAAATACATTTAGATACATCCATTTCGATGACAAGTATTTCTGGACGGAGGGAGTACTTTTTTAGAAAAGGTCCTCTGTATCTACTAAACTATAAGACATTTTTACAGTTCAAATATGAAGGAAGAAGAAGTTTGATAACCAACAAGTAAAGTAGCCTGTTTTTCTTATCGATCAATCACTGGGAAGCCAAATTTTGGCAACCAACCAAGCATGTGCCCTATATCAATTTTCTGAAGATGTTTGTCTGTTCTAGTAAAATTTATCCATCTGTTTTATATACTTTTAGTAGTACTTTAGTTATGGCAAATGTAGTTGATTGTTTACTACTTGGAGTACAACACCTTCATCTCCATACCTGGAGATTCGGATTAATTTGTTCATTAATCTCTCTCAAAACAGGATTTCGGCCCGCTTTATATCTCTACCTAATCTCTACCTAATAATAAAGAAAATTGGGTTTCGGCCGTCCGTCATGCACTTTTGCAGAAACCCCCTGCATTTTTCATGAATTAACCCGCAGTACACACTTAAGTCATAACCGAACCGTTATTTTACATTTTTACGAACCCCCCCCCCCTCCTCCCGACGTATTAGATAATTTACCCGCCGATCATATATAAGTCAAACAAATGTTTTTCTAAATTATCCATATCTTTTAAACCGTAACTCCGATTTTAACATGTTATATATGAAAATTGATTAGAAAAATGTGTAGAATCTGAATATGATGTTATTTTGTTTGTTAAATATTTTTTAAATATTATTTTGGAAGATATTTAAGTCAAACAAATATTTTTTCTTAATTATCCATATCTATTAAACCGTAACTCCGATTTTAACATGTTATATATGAAATTTGAATAGAAAAATATGTAGAATTTGAATATGATGTTATTTTACCTATTAAATATTTTTAAATATTATGTTAAAAGCAAACTTGTAACCTATAGGGCACACCCGTTTTTCTTTCGTACCGTGACGATCTGGATTGCAAATAAACAACCACTAAAATCATAAAGAGACGAAAGAAAACATCGATAACCACACATGAGCACCTCTGAAAAAACTGGCAGGGGAAAAACAACATTCAAACACACTTTGGTTTGTGTGAACACTGAGGCCACTGAGGGTGAGAAGGAGGATAAGCGGCAACATAAAAATGATGCCTCGCTAAAATAAAGGGCATGAACATATTATGGTTATTGGGTTAAGAGTGTGTGTTATTTTTTTCTCCCGTTGCAACGCACGGGCTCTTTTGCTAGTATAAATAAAGCAACAAACAAATTCACACAACTAAGTCAAGTGCCGCATTGAATATAAAATTTTCTGTTGGGGTAACAACACAAACACGCCCAAGAAAATTCATAAAAGAAGCAGAAAAAAGAGCATCAAGTGGCCAGAAGATCAAGTGATCTGCGGCAAAGCTAGTCGATGTGTCGCAGCAGTCAACACGTCCACCATGTGGTCAAGCCGGTCACAATCTTGCTATCTCGAGAGCGGGTTCCAGTGCTCCATGAAAGCAAGAAATTTGAAGACAGTCGGAGGCCCTCCCTAAGAAAGATCCCCTCAATCACCATCTTGTTGCGAATCGTCCACATGTAATGAATTCATGATGCGACCGAGCTCTTTTCCTTCTTAACTAATATACGTGGTAAATCTTTTGTCCGGTTTCAAAAACAAATAAATGATGCCAGTTAATCTCACGCATGTCTAGTTTAGCATCACACATGTAATGAGCTCATGCTGCCACTATGGATTAAATTAGTTCAAAAATTCTTATTACTTCAGCATTTGCTTGGCAAGAAAATAGTTACTACTACCTCCGATCCATATTACTTGTCTTAGATTTTTCTAGTGTCTATGGATTAGAGGGAATGATAGATTTTAGTACCAGTGATGTGAAATTGGAGAGCTCATATAATCTGCAGAGCTTATCCTTTTTCTCCTGATTAATTGCATTTAGATATCTTCCTAAAAAGGCTACAAATTTAGATATTTTACAAGATAAACTTGTCTACGTAACCAGCTCCTTGAATTGCATTTCCTTCCAGATCAGTACTACGTCCAATTAGTGGTTCACACACTAGCAGTGGCCACTGGTATTCGTGCAAAATAACAAAAAGAAAAAAAACGGTGGTGACTGCTGACCGGTGATCGACTTGGTGAGTGTGAGTGATAGCTAAGTTGCTTCAATTATGCACTTAAGTACTAACACAGAATTATAAAGCTTGATAGCTCATTAATGCAGCATTACGCTGATGATATCACTAAACTGATCAAGAGAACCGAAAGGCAACCAACTAGGATAGAGTAATTTAAAGCGGATATCTCTACTACCTAAAACAAACGGAGGGTTCCGTTTCCCCTCTTACGTTTCGTCGAACCTGGCGTTTCGTTCGCTCGTCGTCCAGTCATAGCACTCTCCTCCGCTTCGCCAAGCACATGGGCCGAAGCCCAGCCCCCGTGAGCCAGCCTACAACAACACAAGCAGACGGTCTGGTGCGGTGGCGTTAGGGTTAGCGCTGTCGCCCAGCCCCATGCCCCCATCCTCAGCCCCGTCCTTCTGCTCCTTGGCCGCCGCTCGACCTCCACAGCCGCACCTCGCCGACGGTTGCTGCCTCCATCTATGGACTCGCCGCATCCCACCAGTGCGCCGCCGGACGACCCTAGGCATCACGCTCATGCCGCCCCACCATCGATCCCTTGTGTCGTTCCGCCCATTGCCGTTAGATACCCCTCCGCCGCTGCCCACGTCCTCCCCGATCGACTCAACCTCCACTAACGTGTCGCCGCTCTGACCACCGAGTCCTTACCAGCTGCAACCTCGACGATCCTCCTTTCCATGCGCTTCCGCATCCTCTGCGACCCTGCCGCCTCACGGTCTCTACAAGTGCCTCGCCGGCAATGGAACATATTTCTATCTCATCGTTTTCTTTCCTCCATCCCCCACCCCACACAGGCCACGCACACAAGTGAACGAGAGAGAGAGAGAGACCCCCCACCCCACACAGGCCACGCACACAAGAGAGAGAGAGAGAAAGAGAGAGAGAGAGAGAGATGGATGAGATAGGACGTCATGTGTTCTTCACGGGGAGTCCAATCCAATCCAAGGTCAGTGTATTCTTCAATTTCCATTCTCCTTTCATGGATTCGCATACTCTTGTTCTCGTGTATGAAAGACAGTTTGGATTGATGCTGCCATCGGCCATTGGTTATGTGGGAAGAGATTGGGTTTTGCTTACGTGGTGCAATGTGCAATTTCGTCTGGTCCTAGATCAAGTAGAGAGGAAAGATGTTGGCTATGGTTACTTGTTCATCAGGATGTTCTGTCTATATAAATTCCTTCCATTCCATTTCATTGTATTTTCAGTTCCAGTTGTGCACTCTGTTGTGTGTTCTCGTCTCAGCCAAGCACCATTGATAAATAGTCTCGGCAATAATTGCAGAGTGCCATGATGTAAATAAATTTTTCAAATGTGTACGACTCATTTGTAACATTATCCATATGATAAACAGAACAAAGCAAAATATATAGCAGCTACTCCTTTTTTTGTCCAAAGCATAAAAGGTAAGCGACGGTGTCAACAATGTCACAAACTCTCTGTAGCTTTTGCTTTCATGTCCTGAAGATTGTCTCCAATCAACCATAGCAAGCTGCTCAGTCATACCATTGAATTTTGCTTTTATAACTTTCAAATGTTTTTTATTAAGCTATTCCCTGGAATATGACCTCTGATATATTGGTGTATTTGTTCACTCTTTGAAGCTTATTGCCTCTTGATGCATAAACCAACAAGGAGCTTGCTGTTCAAGCATAGGAAGAACATCTTGATGTTGATTCCCCTTTTTGTACGAGATTTTTACAAAAATATCCATCAGTATCTTATTGTTTAGGAATGATAGAAATTCTGCAATGATCGTCAGAAGATATTGCTTTACAATTTCTTCATTGTAATCTTATGCTACAACATATGTCTAACTTATTTCTCTTTGTACCAGTTTACTTGCCTGATTTTGAATTGGAGCTTACCGTTCACTGAAGGAGAATACTATAATAACATGGATGTGCTAAAAGGGAAATTAATATCTAAGTTTATTTGTTGCTGGTACGAAGTGATGCTCTACTTGAGTGAAAAAGGCAAAATAAATAATAGAGCGTGCGTGCGTGTGTGCGTGCGTGCGTGATGGTTTAAATGAATATGGTTTCCAACAATAAAATTTTGAATTATTCACTTGACCGAAATTTCAAGATATCTATGCTACATTTGGATGAGACTTGTAGCTAAATTTCCCTTAAGGAATGTACATATATGTATCCTGAAGGATCTTGCGGGCTTGCATTGGTGAACTTCAAAGCTTGTTATGAGTCTCTACGGAATTGTTGACAATTGTGTACCTTGTAAAAGTGTCATGGATGCGTGATGGTGAGTGATACTAATACGGATTTAATTCTGGATGGTATATGTCCATTTTAAAGTCCAATCTCCCTCTATCCTCTCGCCTCACTGTGTTGTGGTGGCGTCTTGCGACAACAACCATGCCCCCTCCTCACTTTGGGAGATACAAAAAAAATCATGAGAGAAAGATGGTTAAATGAAAGGTGGGAGAGAGCTACAGATAGATGAGGGAGGAGATAAGAGAGAGAGAAGTTTATCACATGATGCTTTTGGAAACCTCAGGTGCACCTTGCTAATGAAAAGCACAACATGAAATGGTATAGCATAACTACATGATACATCTTCGAAACCAAAAGTGTGTTGGTGGGGTGGTCGGGGGACTACGGCCTGGATGCAGTACTGACATAGGTGACGAGGCAGATATAGTGCGTGAAATTAGAAGAAAAGTAATTTACCTATAAAAAATTGTTTATGTGTTAGACATCCTAAAGGTTTATGTTACACACATTTATTGCGAAAGTACTAGAATATTTATGTTCCCGTTGCAAGGCACGGGCAATTACCTAGTGTTACTTAAATGTATAGTCATCGCCTCGAGCGCGTACCAAAATCACAACGAGACTTAACAATTCCGTGGATATAGATTTTCGGGCGTGCATTGCGGAGTCTTTAATCCGCGTCATTCGGTGGCCAGCCACTGACGTGTCTCATCAATTACGTATCTCATATGACATAATCCACGTCATATGTTAAACTGACTGGATCTCCAATTCATCTTCCAAAATGCGAGGAAATCGCGACACCAAGATTCTGGTTTGGTCATCAAAAGAAAAAGAGAATACCAGGAGATTCATTAGACTAATGTATTGCACTAGCATGCCACCTCAGAGTTCCATATAACTGGCAAGCAGAGCGAGAGAGTTGCAGAGTGGATCAGATCAGGGTCAGATTGGTACCCACTGTTTAAAAAAAAATTCGAGATTGTACCCGCTGTATATGAACTGTGAAAATATTTTTTTTCGAAACTTCCCATGTGGACTTGGCGCTTGAACTGTGAAAATATTTGAAGTAACACATGGCAGTATAGCACATTTGGAGTCTCCAGCTCTTTGGAATGACTAATCTGATCATCCAGGTTGTGTGAGGCGACAACGGATTAACAGAACTCTGCTTCAATGGAGGGAAGGCAAATAAATACCCTCCTGCGCCTCCTTACCATCCTCATCGCCTCTCTCTAGCTAAGGCTCTTGACCTCACATGTGTACGTACTATGTGTTTCTCTATAAAGAATTCTCGTGATTTCCAACTAATACATTTTTTGACAGGTTAGATAATGGAAAAGTTATGGTTGTACCCCTATCTTTTGATAGTGTACCCGCTTTCCTCACCGTCCATTACCCGTTACATATGAACGTACTCCTTTTGTACTCCCTCCGTTCCAAATTACTCGTCGTGATTTTAGTTCAAATTGGAGTACATCTAGATAGACAATGTATGGCTGATACATCGTAGACAGGAGGTAGACATGCCCAACTTTTTAAACGGTTACATGATTTTGTGGGATATTGGAGATAAACAAACCGCAAGGATGGCACCGGGTCTATGATTGAAGACCTCCACCCCAATGCATGGTCCTTTATCGGCATGGAGACGTCGACGCTCGTAAAATGAGTGTGTTTCAACCAGAGTATAATTTAAGTTTGCTCCTTTCTCCATGGACGAAATGGGGGAAGCTTTCTGCACCGTCCTTGGTTTGAGCCCTTCCCCAAGTGAAACTTGCGTGTTTCATTTCAAATGCCACACTTCCACGTGGATCAATTTTTGTTGAAATTATATACCTTGCCCTGTGAGGTTAAGCTATATAGTACTCGAGTAGGCGAACACCAAATGGGTGTGGGTTGTTCCTTGGTTCTCATTCTCGAAACGGGCTTTCGCCCCTCTTTTTATAGCTAAAGGCACAAACGGTTGAACCGATACAAAGTGGTAAGAAAGCTTTCGTACGAGCAGATAAAAAAAACTAGTGGCACAAGTATCAAATCCTACGCCGTAGGTCATCTTTAATTGAGTGAGCCCGTGGCTACACAACGACGCCCTCAAGAGGGTGATGGCACGTCGTCAAGTCTAAGAGGATGGACTTGGGTTTCACCCCGGAGCCCTGGCACTATGGTGGGACCCATAACAACGCCACCAAGAGGGAAGCGGCACCCATAGGTGTTGCCGTGGTTCCCATTCCTACCCATGAAATGCAAAATGCATGCAGTGATACAATAAGTTATATAATTTTGGGCTTTTGGCTTGGCTTTGTTATCAAATTCCATTATGGCAACTTATATTAGATTAAGCTACTTTTTACATGTTTTGATGTTGAGAAATTAATTGGAAATAAAATATTACAATGCTATGAAGTATGAACCCACGTGCCAAGTACTACTTAAAAAATAACAAAAGAAAAGGGGACATATTTATTTTTGTCTTTAATTTGCGTCCACTCTCTACCCTTATTTTTTTTTCTATGCTCAAATTTTCCCCTAAAGAGTTTTTTAGGTCGCCAAAATGCCCTTCCATTTGGTCAAAGCTGTTTGACCGTTACTTCACACATTCATATGAACTCAGAAAAATGCAAATAATATATCAAAATGTTAAGAGAAACATCACACCTACATGTGCATGTCATTTACATCGATGACAAAAGCACTGTTTAAACCTGTTTAGGGTTAAATACCATTAATAATATGTTTAGGGTGAATGCAAATGAATGCACATATAGGTAATGAATATAAATGACATGCACACATAGGTTATGTTTTTCCGAACATTTTCATATCTTATTAGCATTTTTCTGAGTTCATATGAATTTGCTATGAATATTGAAAGTGATGGTCTAATGACTTTGACCAGACAAAAGGGCACTCTGGTGACCTAAAATGCTTTTCAGAAGCAAATTTGAGCATAAAAAAAATAGGGATAAATATGAGAGTGGCCGTAAATTAGGGGCAAAAATGTAAATGTCCCAAAGAAAAGAGTGTGCGCTTGAGATGAAGACCGTAAATCAGCCGTGCATGCTTTGATCATGTTCCACTTCCTGCCATGCATGCAGCGTGCTCCTAGTCTAGTCAAAGAAGAGGCAGCCCATCGGTTTAGCATGAACCCAAACGCAAACTAACTGAGAGCCGTTTTGAGAACTCGGCAACAGCCGGTGCCAGCATAAATACACACTCGGCGCGCACCTTATTTCTCGATCATGTTGGTAGAGATCGAAAACGTTGCTGACAGATCACACACATATATGCTACGTACTCCCTCCGTTCCCAAATATTTGTCTTTCTAGGCATTTTAAATGGACACAACATACGGATGTATGTAGACATATTTTAGAGTGTGGATTCACTCATTTTGCTCCGTATATAGCCAAATGTTGAAATCTTTAGAAAGACAAATATTTAGGAACGGAGGGAGTACGTAATATGCATGGTTTGAAAGATTTGCTGCAAATTCTGTGAGATATTTGAGATAAACTAACAACGGAGATGCCGAGTACATGGGCGGCGCAGGGACGGGGATGTGTGCCGCAACGCTCGCCGCGGCTGGTGGAGAGCCCGGTCGCTATCGGAGCACCAAGGTGTCGATTGAGACATCCTATGCGACATCCACACACTGTATTTCAGTCCATATTCTCTGTAGCTTTAACTGGGTTGTTGCCTGTTTTGTGACGACACTTATCATATTGTAGGTATAAAATCTGCCTCAAAGATTCACGGGCGGATTCACTACTCATCTTCTCCATGGTACGCCGGTACTATTTGTTTCCCTTGCCTTGCTCCCATTGGCACCCTGTGCTCTTTTGTCTCCTTAATTTCCTTCGTCTTGGTCACCTTCCCTTCAAGTTACTGATGGGTCTTTTCTCTACCTATTCATCTTCTCCAAGAAAGAGTAATTGATGGGGTGTTGTAATAGCTTCTCCACTTTAAGTAGTCGATCGGCTACATCTCTGTTGTTTCCATGATGCCTGGGTGTATCTGCGCCTCTTTTGTGAACACGCTCATATTTTATTATTTTTACTCATCAAACTCTAGTGTCTGCAGTTTCTGGTAATGGGAATTCGCGCTATAGGCTTTTCAAAATAAGGAAAACAGCTAGTCATTTGTTGTTTTCTGCAACTATGCTTCCAACGCAGAGTGAGAATTATCAACAAAAAAAAAATGCAGAATGAGCATGGTATCTTAGCATGTTCTTGTCTCTCAGGCTTTCGCTTCACTTTATAAATAAAGTAATCATCACGTCCATACAACAAGGAAGTGTCGCGCCCAAAAAAACAAAAGAAGACCACCAAGTTTTTTTTAGAAAAGGAGGAGGACCCCGGCCTCTGCATCTGGACGATGCATGCAGCCACTTTATTAATTTTTCACACAAGACCTTATAAAGTGATACAACAGTAAGACTAAAGCCACCGTCTAGGCAAAAAAAGACCACCAAGTGGCCGGTTATCTCAGGAGATTTGCGGTGAGCAAGACGGCGGGCCGCAGTCAAGGGGTTAACCATGTGGCCAAGCCGACGATCCCGCTGCCTAGAAAGCGGGTGCAAGTGTTGTAAATTTTTTAGGTTTTTTGGAGATAGAGTAAGAGGCCCACGTAAGAAAAGACCCGCTCAATAATCTTCTTGCTACGCGTTATCCACGGGGTGCAAGCTAGCGCAGCAAATACAAGCCAGAACAAGTGTTACCTCCTCCCGATCTGGTTGGCACGGGTTTGGAGGAACCCCTCCAGGTCCAGGTCCTCACAATCGGGCCTTAGAGCCCCACAGACAAAGCTCCAAAGAACTCTCGCCGTTGTGCATGAGAAGAAGATGTGTGTCCATGTCTGTGAAACAGCACAAAGGGCACACATCCCATCCCCGGGGCCGTGCCGCTTGATCACCTTCATCCCAAATGGGAGGAACACACATTTCCTCCCCCCGGTATGGTTGGCACATGTTTGTAGGAACCCGGCCAGGTCCAGGTTTCTCATAGTCGGGCCTTAGAGCCTCACAGACAAAGCTCCAAAGAACTCTTGTTGTTGTGCACGAGAAGAAGATGTGTGTCCCTGTCTTCGAAACAACACAAAAGGGATACATCCCGTTAGAACAAGATGTTCTAATGGCCATCGTGGACCACCGTGGAAACCAACAACATCGGATTCGAGCAGATAGCAAACACATTAGGGAACTCCTTACACAACGGAGACCCGCCCACCCATGGGTCTAGCCAGAGTAGGGTCCCCTCTTCATTGCCAATGGACAAGGAGAGCCCATTGCGGATCTCATGCTTGATCCCCTGGATGGCTCTTCAGAATTAAGAGCCCTTTCTGCGCTCACAAGCAAGGATGGACCAGCCTACTTTGCTTGAACAAGCTATAACCATAACATTCTCCCTTCCCCCCCACGCTACGGAGGATACACTAGACCCACCAAAACCATGACACAAAGTTTGTGCCCGAGAAGATTAATGCTCTTACCCGGTCTGCAATGGGCATGAGCCCTCGACATTCACATGTTCCACCAGCTCGTAAAATGGGTGTGTTTCAACCGGAGTGTAATTTAAAATAGCTCAGTTCTCGCACGGTGACACTTCAGGAGAGATTTGCACCCCCCCTCCCTTAGCACAAGCATATGTACACCTGAGACGAGTTGTTTTTATTTCAATTCACGTCAGGTTGAACTGCTTTACTTCCTCAGATCCATAATAAGTGTCGCGGCTTTGACCCTTAGTTGGCCCTTAAACTAAGGGTCAAATGACACTTATTATGGATCAGAGGGAGTACTTTTTTAGCTTTTCCTATTTTCTTCGATGATAAATTGTGTCTATCACTTTTTTCCACCATATCAGTGGTTTGCCTATGATACTTCCTACACGGGGACATGACTGTTCTGATCCCGAGCTCATGTGAGGTCGGATGAACAGTAAAATCAAAAGAAAGAGAAAAAAAATCCAAAAATATTTGTGTGAAGCATTTCAACACCAGATGATATTCGCGGGAAATCTGGCAAAAAAAATCGATGCTCCAAAATGCGATTGAAAAAAACATTTAGGATATTTTGATTTTTTTTAATTTTTTGAAAATCTGTTCGAAAATTCTCCAATATTTGTCAGTGTTTCACACAAAATAAAGTTGAGACTTTTTTTTTCAAAATATCATTTTCTTTTGATTTTACTATTCACCCGAGCTCACATGAGCTTGGGATTAGAACAACTCTTTCCCCTACACGGTTGCTTTTTGGTGATCTTTATATACAATTTTACCTTATCTTTGCCCATCGACCCAATCCTGTTGAAATTAAGTACCTTTCCATAGGAGGTCAGGCTATGTAGGCGGGTAGGTGACGCAAATTCCAATTTAGTGCCTTCAGCGCTGCTTAACGGGTTATTCGTATGTGGCGCCTACACGGTTGTTTGTATGGGCCGGCCCATTTAAGCGCACTCTAGCGGGAGTTCAGCTCCAGTTCTCGAAAGCTTCTACACCCTTTTTCCTTTTTTTTCTTGCCGTTTTTAGTTGGTTTTTATTCGTTTTCACTCTTTTTTTGTATTTTTCCTTTTTACTTTTTTAAATATTGAACTTATTAATATTCGTGTACTTCTTTTTCAAGTTTGTTAACTTTTCCAAATTTTCGACTATTTTTCAAATTCATAATTTTTTTGAATTTGTAAAATTTTAACTGAATTGTTGAAAATTCCTAAAATTCATTAAAAAAAATTCAAAGCATTACCTTTTTTTAGTTTCATGAATATATTTTTCAAACTCATAAATTTTGTCAATTCATCATTTTTTTAGTTCTTATTTTTAAAAGTCAACGGTCTTAGCTGTCAACGTTCTCCGCAGTCAATGATCAATGTGCTCAACATGATGATCTTGTACTTTTTCTCAAAACAAGCGAATGAGAGGCAGCAAACGACCACCCTTAATGGGCCGCAACCCCCGGAATGTGCATGAGCGCCAGCTCGCCAAGTAGCACTAAAGGCGCCGAAGAGTCGTACTCGTCGGTTACATGGATGTATAAATGTATGAACTATGCCCAGGGTAGCGCTAGCCTAAAGCGTAGGAACAAACAATCGGATCATCTCGAAAGAAAATAAGAAACAAGCAATTGGGTGTGTCTGGTGCGATGGTTCCCACTCCCACCTATGCAAGCAGAGTGGACACAGTAACAAGCTGTTTAATTTTGGAATTTTAGATTGGCTTTGGGATCAAGCTAGGTTGATTTCTAGTTAATTAAGTTGTGTTTACATGTTTTAATGTTGAGATATTAATCGGGAATCAGAACACAATGCGAGATTGCTTTACAAACTCCCTATGGGAATGAGGTGTGGTAGAAAATCATTCATAATAAGTGTGTGGGATCTAGCGCCATTTCTCGAATCTATTGAGGATAAGGTGATTCTCATTTTTGGTCTGGTCTATGTAAATTAAGGATTTCCTTTTTCAATTTGGAACCTTCTCGGTCAAGGATGGTTGTGAAGTTAATTCCAGGAAGATACCTGGATGGGACCACTCCCCTTCAACTGCAATACCCACCATTGATGAATTGTTAGGCATAAATAAGTAACAATCACACAAAACTTAGGCCAACATGAGCCCAATATTTCTTTTCATAGGGATTTATTGGGCATTGCCTTGCAGCATGCAATGAATTGCTTACATATTTGGAGCCCACCCAACTCTCTAATGAGCATAACATGTGGTAGGGTCTATAGTTCAGATAACTTCAAACATCTACCAGCCCAATAGCACCGCATAATATGATTGGTAATTGGTTGAGTGGTATTGGTAAAAAAATCATTCGGGGCTGCGGAGACCGGATGAATTACCTTTTTCAATCGTGTCTACTTGGTTGGAGCTTACGGCTGGAGAGGATTTCTTCAACTATGGATGATAGTGTAGTCTTCAGATAGGACATCCTCCATCTTAGGTTTTGTTCCTTTTTACTTTTTCTGCAAGACTATTTCTATTTTATTTTATCTGGATGCGTTGACCATGCGTGTCTTGTTATGCAGAGGCCGGGCATTCCCTTAGCACGGTTGTACCGATCATGTGTGGAAATGACCTTTATAACCACATGACACGTGTGTGGTAAGCAATCTAAACTATTCAAAAAGGAAATGACCTTTATAAAAGAAATCAGACCTTATACTAAGATTGTGCGCTGCTTCTAAAAATAACAGAAGGAACAAGCGTGTGACTGAGATGAAGATGGTAAAAGTGTCGTGCATTCAGCATGTTCCTAGTGAAAGCAGAGCCGGTGATAGCTGTTTTAAGATCTTGGCAACAACTGGTTGCACCATAGACACACACCCCTGGTACCAGAAGAGATATTTTGTCATCATTTTTTTGGGATGACTAAACTGATCATTCAGGTTATGTGAGGTGAGATCGGTCGGATTGATCATTCAGGATGGAAATGGATGGAGCTTGCGGTTAGGGAGGATTTCTTCACCTATGGATGGCAATGTAGTCTTTGGATAGGACATCCTCCCTCTTAGGTTGTTTCTTTTTTCCTTTTATGTAAGACTATTTTATTTTTATTTTTTCTAGACATGTTTACAGTGCGTGTCTTTTTATGCAGAGGCCGGACATTTCCTCGGTGCGGTTGTACCGGCTTATTATAACGATTGAATGGAAATGACCTTTTTTAATTAAAATAAAAACATACCTCGTACCAAGATTGTGACAGAAGGAAAGTGTGTGTGATTGAGATGTAGACGGTAAAAGTGCCGTGCATGGTTCAAGTTCGACCCTCTTCCAAGTTCTAACCATGCAATGCAGCGTGTTCCTGGTGAAAGTAGAGCCAACCCATCTGTTTGGCAAGCCTAGGAACCCAAACGCAAACCAAACTGGGGTTGCGGACGCCGAGGCTCAAAGAGTTGCTCATCTCCTCAGCTGTTCTCTAGGCTCCTTTCCTTTCAAATATCTGGGCCTTCCGATCTCCCCCCATAAACTGTTGGCTAAAGACTTTGCTCCGGGTGTCACTAAGGTGGGAAACGGGGTCTTGTTGTGGAGAGGCCGTTATAATACCCAAGCGGGCAAGGTTGCCCTCACCAATGCTTGTCTGTCCTCTCTCCCCATGTTCTTGATCGGCTTCTACCTCCTCTCTGGAGGGATCCACGCTGGCTTTGGCAAGCATAGGGGTGCTTTTTACTGGAACTCTGTCGACAATAAGCGCAAATATCGGATGGTGAAATGGAAATACATATGTCGGCCAAAGAACATGGGATGGTTAGGGATCATTAATACGGCTGTCATGAACAAGTGCCTCATTCTAAAGTGGTGGTGGAAGTACTTTGAGGAGCACCCCCTCTGGCTATCCATTCTCAAGGCTAAATACTTCCCGGACTCGAGCCCCATGTTTGCTTCTTCCACTGGTGGTTCACAATTCTGGCTCCAGCTCGTTAAAGTTCGTTCGGTTTTTCAATCTTTGGTCAAGTTCGTAGTTAGAAATGGTAAGTCTACTCGTTTCTGGTTAGACTGGTGGTGCGGGGACTCCACCCTCGCAGCGGCGTTCCCGGTCTTATTTTCTTTTTTCTCTGATCCGGAGATATCTTTGAGCTCTCGCTAAATAATTGGGACCTAGACCTCCGTAGAACCCTTTCTCCAGAAGGGTTGGAAGACTGACATCGCCTTACTGCTTGCTTCCCCATGCTCTCGGATGAAGAAGACTCGGTTGTCTGGCCCCACTCCTCTTCTGGTCGCTTTTCGGTTAAGTCTGCCTACGCTAAACTTATATCCGGCTCCCCTACGTCCAAGTTCAAGTGTATTTGGAAGGCCCGTATTCCTCCTAAGATCAAAATCTTCATGTGGCAAGCTTTTCGTGGGAAACTTCCCGCGGCTGATCAAATCCGGAAAAGGAACGGCCCGGGCTCTGATAGATGCGTTTTATGTGGGGCCATTGAAAATACCGAGCATATCTTCTTTCACTGCTCTTTGGCTAAGTTTGTTTGGTGCTGTATTCGGTATTGGCTTCAAGTGAACTGGAATCCCTCATCCTTCGAGGACTTGCGGCGTCTGGCCAGTGGCTTATTCGGGGTGGCTAAAAGGGTTTTCTGGGTTGGGTTTGCAGCGATCTGTTGGTCGTTGTGGAACACTAGAAACAAGTTTACTACTGAACATACCTTTCCGACTAACCCTGTGAGCTGCTTATTTAAATCTGGCGTCTTCCTGCAGCAGTGGAGATTATTGATTAAGGAGGCGGACCACGAGGCTTTTGACGCTATGGTATCCAAGATTCGGTCTACGGCTTCATCCTTGTTGCGAAGATTTCGGGCGGTGCCTTAATGTTTCCTTCCTTCTGTTTTCTGAAAGCTGGCCTGCGTGCCATGATTGGCCGGGTAGCCATGTATGCGAACCTTATTAGCTGTTGCTGTGATACTATGTTGGCTTGGTGGTTGCTCTGTTACTCTGCCTGGTGGCTTTATTTATAAAGTCGGACGTATGTCTTTTTTCTAAAAAAAGTGAGAGCCGTTTCAAGAACTTGGCAACAACCGGTGCCAGCATAAACACACACCCCTAGTAGAAAAGATATTTGGTCATCAGTTTTTTGGGATGACTAAACTGATCATTCAGGTTGTGTGAGGCGAGACATGCCGGATTGATGGAAAACTCTGTTTCAATAGAGAGATGGCAATAAATAGCCCCCAACACTCTATCATCTTCCTTGACTCCTAGACCACTGGCCCTACGTGTGTACGACCATACATGTTTCCTCTACAAAAACTCCGCTGAATTCCATCTTGTTTTGGCAGCTAGATCCTTTTGTACATGAAGATCCAGAATGTATGGATGATAATCGTAGAAATGGATGCACAGCTTGAAGTACTTGGTCATTCCGTGAGATATTGGGGATGAACAAACCGCAACGATGGCACCGGACTTGTCCTCCGGGAGATTGATTCCCCGTCGGAGACGGTCGTTGGCAAAGAGACGTGCTCGTTCATCCATTGGAGTATCGGCCATATTCGCAGCGTGGGTGCGCTTCAACTAGAGTTCGATTCAAAATGTGCACTTCTCATGCAACTAGAGCGCAGAAACATTGGCCCGGCAACTGGAAGGTGGATTGGGTGTGCTTCATTTCAACTGTGTGCACTTCCGAAGGAGCATCCCTGTAGGTTCTGTCAACTTTGTTTTCTTTCTCCTCTTCTGCGCTTCTTTGACATATGAAAACGTACAGTTTCATATGTCTCTTCCCACCAATCAATACCTGTTGTAACTTATACCACTACCATACGAGTATAAGCTATGTACACGAGTGACGTTACCTCCTGAGTATACGAACTATGCCTGTAGGCGGGAGCTAGCTTAAAGTGTAAAACCAATCAATCAAACCATCTAGAAGAAAAATCTAAAACAAGGCAAATGGCTGTGTGTGCGTGGTTCTTTTTTCCTTTTCCTTTTCTTTTTTTTTTTCTGGGTCGGCTGCGTGTGTGTGGTTCAGCGGTGAAAAGTTTCTACACATGCAAAATGCGTGCAGAGTGGACACAGTAAATGTTGACTATTGTAGTTCTAGTTTTTTAAGGGGTATTGTAATTCTAGTTGGTTAGGCTGTTTTAAAATGTTCTGACATTGAGATAAACCGAAAACAAAAAATGTTGTATATGAACCTCATGCAAGATCATGTGCTTCCAGAAAATAATAACCAAACAAAAAAGAGCTTGGGCGTGCTTTAGATGAAGAAGGTAAACGAGTTGTGCACAATTATGAAATGGTTGGTGCAGGTATGGTCATTGTTATAGCTGATTGCATATCTGGTCGCTTTGTGGGTCTTTTTTCCTCGCCTACGCATATTTTTAGCCTTATTTGTCTTTGCTAGTTGTCAGCGTGTTTTCATGTGTTTGTGAGTTCATGTTGACTGTGGGCATACTAAATACACAGAGACCAAGAGTGTGCTCGTTGTATTTTGTATTCTCTTGATGCCTCGCTCTGAGTTAATAAAATTCAACTTTAGTGAAAAAGCGAGTTGTGCTACTATAGTTTGAACCTGTGCCAATCATGCAGGCAGCAGTCCCTGTTTTGCATGAACACCGAAATGCAGATTATGGTTGGATGGTTATGAGGACAGTGGTATCCTCAACCTATCAGGGCTCAATTAGTAGACTTGACATTGGTGCTCGTATTTTTCGAATATATTTCAGGCCTTCCGGTGATATACATTCAGGAGGAGGATATGTCCCGTTGACTGCAAAGACGTTTGTGATGACGTCGTCAATATCAAAATAATGTGCCGGCTCAGTCTATTGAAGGTGCTCATAGAGGTAAGATGTGCGTGCATGTGTTCATATAGATGAGTATATATGTGTATGTACGAGCGTCTGCGTGCTAAAAGAATGCAAACTATGTGAAAATGGATTTGACATTGACCGGTGACAACATAAATACATTACACGTCATGCCTTTCTCGACCGAATTTGTTTCTTTAGCAAAACCTGTTTACTTTATTGATCAAAAGTTCACAAAAACATGTAAAACAACCGGATCAGGACCCAACCACACATGTCGCCCCTGATCTAAGGAAAGTGCATACCTAGCTAGTACATGAGGTTCATAGTTCGACGTCCTCGACTCATGAACAAAAACACACGAAATAAATGTAGTGCACCATGATTTTATATCCCTAATCACTCCACCATAGACACCACCTGATGATTCATGTATGTGTTTAATAACATTCTTGCAATCCGATGCAATATGAAGCTGTTGTAGTCCAAAATCTTCTGTGAGAGAAAGAGCTTCTCGACAAGCCGCTGCTTCAAGAGAAGATGGATCCAAAAAACCACGTATAACAAAAACTGAGATCGAAAAAGGGGACATTTTTTTGAGGGATCCCACACTTTATTAATTAGAAACTACTCCCTCCGTCCTTAAATATTTGTCTTTCTAGAGATTTCAACAAGTGACTATACGAAGTAAAATCAGTGAATCTACACTATAAAATATGTCTATATACATCCATATATGGTAGTACATTTAAAATCTTTAAAAAGATAAATATTTAGGAAGGGGGGAGTATGTTCATAGGGATACAAATGGGGACATTGTTGAGTGTGTGCACCGATGTTGTAATGAGCCCAGCTATGGCCTGTGTCGACTTACTGACTTTTCGGACCGGGATCAAGAGGTCGACTCGGACGTGACTAATAACATCAATTAGAACTGCTAACCCTAAAAAAAATCAATTAGAACTGCTCAGAAAAAACATGGATTAGATTCACACATCACATCTAATCAGAAAATTTTCTCAAAAAAATAGTCAGAAAAAAATGAGTTAATTTTTAAAAAAACTATATGAGTCGTGTGGGAAACAGATCGTGTCGTCCGTTTGAGGCTGCCCGGCACAAAGCCTGTTAGGGCGTACATATTGGAGTCCGAGACACGATCGCTATGTGAGGCCAACTCGGACACGGTCGATCTAGCTTCTATATCAAAGATGGACTACACGGAATCATCACATCACATATACAGTTCACCGGCCGTAGGAATCAGAGGGAGAATACGATCAAGATGGACACGGCAGAAGGGCACTCGCTGCCGTCGGCGTCGTGCGGCGACGGCCGGAAGAGGAGAGTCTGCTACTACTACGACCCGGGCATCGCCAACGTCGACTACGGCGCCGACCACTGCATGGTGCCCCGCCGCGTCGCCATGGCGCACGCCCTCGTCGAAAAGTACGGCCTGCTCGCCGACATGGAGCGCCTCCGCGTCAGGCCCGCCACCGAGGCCGAACTGCGCGCCTTCCACGACGACGCCTATGTCCGCCTCCTCCGCGACATCACCCCGGACGCCTACCACGGCCACCTCGACGGCGACATCCGGGACAGGGCCACGGCGTGCCAACTCGGCGTGCCGGGCACCGACGCCGCCGCATACGACAACCCCGTCATCGACGGCCTCTGGGACTACTGCCTCCGCTACGCCGGCGGGTCGCTCGCCGCCGCGCGCGCGCTCGCCGACGGCTCCTCCGACATTGCTATCAACTGGTCCGGCGGGATGCACCACGCGTGCCGGGGCAAGGCCAGCGGCTTCTGCTACGTCAACGACATCGTGCTCGCCATCCAGGAGCTCCTGAAGCACTTCGAGCGCGTGCTCTACGTGGACATCGACGTGCACCACGGCGACGGCGTGGAGAAGCACTTCAAGACGGAGAGCCGGGTGATGACTGTCTCGTTCCACCAGAAAGACATCGACCGCCTCGGCAAGCCCTTCTTCCCGGGCACCGGCAAGGCCGAGGACGTCGGCGAGGGCAAGGGCAAGTACTACACCCTGAACGTGCCCATGAAGGCGGGCATGGACGACGAGAGGTACCAGCAGCTGTTCAGGCCGATCATGGACAAGG
The DNA here is from genome assembly GCA_963921465.1 of Triticum timopheevii. Classification (NCBI taxonomy): domain Eukaryota; kingdom Viridiplantae; phylum Streptophyta; class Magnoliopsida; order Poales; family Poaceae; genus Triticum; species Triticum timopheevii. The sequence goes on from OY997270.1 coordinate 434,698,083, forward strand.
TCATGGAGAAGTTCGTCCCGGACGCCGTGGTGCTGCAGTGCGGCGCCGACTCGCTCTACGACGACAGGCTGGGCGACTTCAGACTGTCCGTGAAAGGGCACGCCGGCTGCGTCGGCTACCTCCGGAGCTTCAACGTGCCGCTGCTCCTCCTCGGCGGCGGCGGGTACACCGTCAACCATGTCGCCTGCTGCTGGTGCTACGAGACGGCAATCGCCGTGGGCAAGGAGGAGGAGATCTCCGACGATATACCCTTCCACGGCTACGAGCACTACTACAGGGACCAGGGCTACAAGCTGCATTTCAAGGTGCCGAAGAGAGCCGGCAACAAGATCGACGATGCAACGCATAAGATAAAGCAGGATGCCCTCATGAACCTGGCCATGCTCAAGCCACCGCCGACTACCGTAGGGCAGTACCGGCCAAGCAAAAGCCATGCCATCAACGTCGAGGCCCTCTGTGACCAGAAACAGGACAAGAAGCCAAAGAAGTACCGGTACCACAGGGAAGACGACGACCCCATGGAGAGGCTGCACCGGCTCTGCGGCGAGGCGGACCGCTACAATTTCTTCACTGAGCTGGGGAAGAGAAAGAAATGTGACCGCTGTGAACCGAACGCGAATGTAAATACTACTCCCTCTGTCCCATAATAATGTAAGATGTTTTCGGCACTAACATAGTGTCAGAAGACGTCTTACATCATTATGAGACCGAGGGAGTAGCTCGCACGGGCGAAGAGAAAGACATGTTCACTGCACTAGTTGGCAACCTGACATATTGCACGAGGTCGTGTATACACAAAAAATATCAGCTCTTAGCTTGTAAGAGAAGTCAACATTGTTGTTTTCACTTTCCTTCTCATCCAAGTCAACAATTATCTCTACATACGCATGTCACAAAAGGAAAATCCATCTCTACACGGCTTAAGTATTGTAAGAAGTAAGAACGTATACATATGTATTAGGACACATCATGCTAGACTGTTGAGAAGAAGTGTGCATATTCTTTTCTCGAATACGCACGAGTGTGTATAATATATTGAAATCCCTCCACGCTGCAATATTACATAGTAGATTACATGATCCAATCCGCCCGCGTCCACAACCTACTTCGTATGTGCGACTACTCATGTGATGTTCACGTTGCCACGAAGAAACCATCTAGCTCCCCTCTTAGGAGTCCTGCTTGTCCCAACGCATACCTTCACTCTCAATCCACTGGAGAACCTGCTTTCAAGACGACGGTGCCACTCAGACATCTCCAACGCCTACCTTCACCCTCGATCCACCGGAGAACCTGCTTCCAAGCCGGTGCCACTTCGTCAAACACAATTGCATTTCGGTGTTTCCAAAACTTTCATAGGCCAATAGGAAGATCGCCCAGGGCCGTTCTTCGGTGCTCTCCTTCTTGCTCCTGCCTGTCGCACCATGCTCCCAAAGTCTCGTCCGCATAAGGTGCTCTCTCCAGCTTGCCTAATGCAATGCAAACCTGGTTCCAGACTTCTCTCGCAAAGACGCAGCTCACTAGAATGTAGTTTATGGTCTCGTCATGTTGATCATAGAATGGGCATGCAACCTAGTGCGGGAAGCCTCGCCTGGCCAATCTCAGACGTTCAACACCGATCCTTGAGTGCCAACCACGCAAAGAAATGGTATTTGTGCGCTGCTTTGGATATCCACTTGATGGCGGCCATGGGTGAGACCTTGAGGCCCGCAAACTTGGCCGTGTACGTAGATCTCGCCGAGAACAAACCATCCTTCTCCCAAGACTAGGAGATCGAGTGACGTGTACCCGCATCCAGATGCACAACCTCTAGTCGAGGCCAAAGATCCAGGAACTGGTGAAGCATTTCGGCAGTGAGATCAGGGCCAATGTTTCCCGCCCAAGAAGAGTGCATTTGACTTCTACTAAACCTCGGTGAAATTCGTTGTGAGCCCCCCCCCCCCCCCCCCCCTTTGATTGCCTTGGCCGTGTGAGATGTCTCCATACCGGGCCCGTCTTTGCCTCTCTTAGACAAAGATATGCGTCACCCTATGGGTGCACGCTAAGTGGGCCGACCTAGTAGCGTTAGTTCACCTGTTTCGTTCGTTTCTTCTTTATTTATTTTCTCTTTCATTATATTTTGAGACATTCTAAATACATCTACTCCAAAAATATTTTATTTTTTATTTTTAAAAATGTTCACTAGGAATATGATAAGTTTAACATGGTGTAAAAAGTTTCTTACGTAATTTAAAAATAATATTGATGGCATTCAAAAATATGTTTGTGACATTAAAAAAATATTCACACGTTTCAGAAAATGTACTGCTTGAAATTTTAAAAATGTCTATTCAATGTAAAAAAATTTGTGTAATTCAACAAACAATGTTTTGTACCATTCAAAGAAATTTATGTTTACATTTTTAAAAATGTTTATGAGTTTCAAAATTATGTTTGGGGCACTTCTTTAAAAAAATTATACAATGCTAAAAATGTTGCGTAGTTTTTTTAAATGTTTTTTATCATTCAAAAAATGTCTCAATGCGTATTAAAATATTTTAATATGTATTTGAAAAAATAATTCAAAAGCATGTATTTGTAAAGCTACTAATCATGTGTTAGAAAAATGTTAAAGTTGTATACAAAATAACGTGTATAAAAAATGTACAATGTGTATGAAAATATAGACATCAAAACATATATTTTAAAAACTGTTAATCCTTTATTTTTAAAAAGTGTATAAAAATTGTTCCTAATGTATAATAATAATATACAGTGTGTATGTAAAATGTAAACATGTTTTGGAAAAACTTGGAAAAGGAGAAAAAAACAAAGAAAGAAACAAAACTGAAGTAAAAAGAAAAAGAAACAGAAACAGAAGGAACTGAACTGATGCAAAATGAGAAGAACCGGTAAGAAAACTAGAGACAAAAGAAAAACTCGGGTGGCAAGTACAGTACTGGACTGGCCCACTAGCGACACGTCAGATGCATGCGGGAGATACATCTCGCAATAAGTGAGACATGGTTTCCGCTGTCGATATCAACATGCATTGCCCACGTACATATAAGTGTCAGGTATGCGCCAACTCTTCAAAAAGGCACTTTACGCGAATGTGATAAGCTAGTCAATTTCCCCTGCAAGATAAGTAACCAGAACTTTTTTTTCAAGCACACGCAAAAGGCTCGCATGGTTTCTGTATTAAGACGGGAGGAGTTTTACAGTATGTTACAAAGGCACTTCAGTGCAGTCCACAGGGAAACAAAGATTAAGTTACATCTCTCGCTATCCCACCTATCTTAGCTCGCATCCACAGTTTGAAATCTTCATTTATGCTCGTGTTACCATGTAAGGCATAATTGCTACCATGTCGAAAACACGGTTGTTTCGTTCCAGACAAATGCAGCATAACACAAGGCAAACCAGAGTGTTCATCTTCCTACGTCTTCCTGCATAAATTGCACTTCTCATAGCCGACCACTAGTCCTGAATTTTTGCCTCCGGGGTCGGCGTAAACCTATGGAGACGCAAAGGCAGGAGAATGATGTACCAAATTTCTCTAGCGAATGAGCAACTGAGGAGCATGTGATTTATTTCTTCCTCCTCCTGGCAACACAGAACATACCACTCAGGATGTTTGAGTTGCCGCCTGGCGGGACGATCAGTAGTCCAAAGGCGATTGTGAAGCACTAGCCATATGAAGATTTTGACCTCCAATGGCGCCCACGGAGTCCAAAGTTCAGCGGCAGCAGACAAGAACTCGCGGCCCAGGAAAAACAACTTGTAAGCAGTACTCGCTGAGAAGACTCCATTCGAGGCCTATTTCCAACAAAACTCATCGGGCTCATCAGTCATGATCTGATTAGAAACAATAGGCCAAATGTTCATAACGTCGGCAATTGCATGGATATCAAGGTTCCCACACAGGTCATTGAGCCAAGCATTATTGTGCAGTGCGTCGGCAACAGTCCTATGCTTGGCCGCGGGCTTGACAAAGTTGATCGGAGACGGTGCAATTTGCGCAGTCACTAGAACTTTGGGCAGTAGCTTCGCAGAAGAGTGAATGAGGTTGATTGGGCAATAATCAGTCACGTCGCCCAGGTTCCCCTTCTCTTTGCACCAATCGAGGCTGAGGGGGTGTTTGTTTCCAGGGACTTTTTGGTGTAGGGACTAGAAAAAATCCCTAGCAAACCAAACAGGGTGGGACTTTTTTGGGACTTTTTGCTAAAAGTCCTTAGAAGCACCTTCTTGAGAGTCTTTTTCAAAAAGTCCCAGGGACTAAAAAAAGTCCTAGGACTAAAGAAACAAACACCACCTGAGTCGACGAGGGTGAAGTTTCCTCCGGATGGTTTATAAACCTTGCAAAAGGAGTCCATGATGTCCTTGGTTATGATGCCCTTGTAGGTTCCCCGTAAAACTAACATGCTCGGGTGCTTTCTTCACCCACAAATCACCACCCAGACTTCCTAAGTCGAGAAAGAGTTGTCAAGACCACAAGGCCTGGACGTTAGGCTTGTCTAGATTCTCAAATACGATGGAGCAACCAATGTCCATATATTACTTGGGAACCTTGTCCAGAAATTATCGAAATGGAAATTGGCTTGTCATGGTGACGACATGGCATCAATGCAGGAGGGCCGGGGGTTGTGGTCCGAGTGAGATGTCGACACCACATGCTCGGGTTGCTAAACAGATGGAGACGAAGGGTTGACATCATCTAGGGCCTCTTTGTTTCGCAAAATTTGTAAAATGCAGGAATAGAAAAAAAAATAGAGGAATGGAGTGGCATGTCATCCTCAGTCCTACAGGATTAGTATGAGCGTTTGATTGTGCGCACGAAAAATGTAGGATTTTCACATAAGGTTATGTTAGAATAAATCCGAGACATACCGTCGATCATCCAAACACTAAACAATCACATGAGCTCGGCACCGAGATTTGTTAACGAGGTTCACCGATATGGCTACATCCCCGGTGCCTGACTATGGTCGCTCCTCCCCATGACACCGTCACAATACTGCACACCGGCAACCCTGTGCTATTATGTTGGCATACGTTACATCGTGTGTCTAGCCCCGCTATATATGAGAGGCCTAGGATACAGGTATCCAACTAGGACACGACACCATATCCAAAGACAATAGAACTGCAAGTCCAACTGTAACCTACCTTGTACACAATATTCGACACAACTCTAACAAACTCCACCTTGGTGAATATTCTTCACCATCTTGAATTCGTCAATGCATCAAACTTCCATGTACATTGGACTTGAGCTTATCCCATGAGTACTGCTGCTACTCCAAAGACTCCATATGACTCCACCTGCAACTTGTAGTCCCTTCTTTTCTTTACCAAAGTCAACACTCGAGCAAAATTAAGTTCCTTGTTACTCTAGTTTGTGCTCCCAACTTCTGAAGAATCCGTTCAATGCCATCACACACCGATCACTGTCTACGTGAAAATGAACAACTCACATATATTGGACATTACTTATAAGAGTTACCTAAACTCAACGTCACCGCTCTTTCTTGACTGCTTGTCCAAAACTTGAAGGAATTTCACCGTCGCCCTGTGTCATCCTGAGTCAAATTCGCAGTTGTCTCATCCTTTTCCTTGGATAGTCTCTGACATGTCCCATAGCTATAGCACTCCGCCTTCTTTTGTATTTGTCATCCGCACTTTACCATGCGCACTGAACACCACAGAATATACGGCCATGTAGTTTCCCAGCTTTTGACAATTTTAGGCTCTCCGTCACTTTCTCAGATTCTTCATGGTCAACTCCTGCCCATCAACCGGCACCGATAGACTCAGTCACCAACTTGAATCTGGTACTCGTCAACACTGCTTCAGCACCCTCTGCACAATTTGCCTGACCACATGTCTGACCACCAGTGCCTTGGCCCGTCGTTGTCTCCCGTGCTTACCGCATGCCTCGCCGCTATCACCGCGTCGAGCCTCTGCTGTCCTGGTCAAGTCTCTAGGGCCGCAGACCCACACCACTCAAACCCCTACTGCAGAGAACCACCGATCATCACCGACCGATGCCGAGTATCACGTCTCCATCAGACCACTGGGCCCCAGTCCGATCCACGTGTCTCTCACTATCCCGCTGAAATAGGCTTCGACTCTCCATGCATTTACGCCGTAGCCCCTCCATCAGCATCACGCTCATGTGTCATCGTCGCTGAAATCACCGCCGTCTTCTGCTTTGACCAACATCCACGTCGATCCATCAGAGGACCAAGCAATCACATCACTCGACACCGAGATTTGTTAACGAGGTTCACCGATATGGCTACATCCCCGGGGCCTGACTATGGGCGCTCCTTCCCATGACACCGTCACAATACCGCACACCGGCCACCCGGGCGCCGGTACACGCCGCCGGCTCCCCCTTGCGCGCATGTGCTATTATGTTGGCATAGGTTACATCGTGTGTCTAGCCCCGCTATATATGAGAGGCCTAGGATACAAGTGTCTAACTAGGACACGACACCATATCCAAACACAATACAACTACAAGTCCAACTGTAACCTACCTTGTACACAATATTCGACACAACTCTAACAGGTTAGAGTGGATGGAAATGTTTGTATGAAAACTACCATAAGTGAATCCTATGGAAAATTCCTACGGATTGCAATCCTATATATCAAACAACCCACGGAGAAAACAATTCTAAGGATTAGAATCATCCAAAATTCCTTTAAAATCCTTTAAATCAAAGAGGGCCTTATTATTGTGGAGAGAGATGGTTCAGTCATAACATGTGTTTCTTTCTTTTCCCAAGGATAACAGTAGGGGAAGTTGTAACTATTGATTGTCGAGGAAATGGTCAAGGATAAGTTAATTTGTTACATTGAGAAGAAGGCTCGATCCCTCGGACTTGAGAAAATATTCTTGCTTACCACGCAGAAAGAGGATTGATATTAACTTTCTCTACTCGTGAAGAGCATATCAGTTGCATTCAGGCAATCTTCCAAGGGCGTCTCCTACAATGCTACATGTCAATAAGACAATAAGAGTTTTAAGTTAGGTTGTGATACTCAATATGCCTTGTTTTTGCCGTTCCATACAAACACATTCAGTTCCATTGCACCACACTCACAGCAAATTTGTAATGTATTTAATTGTGCTCTACTCGTGATGAGCATACTATTTGCGTCCGGCAATTGTTTTATTAAGGGCATAGTCTGCTTGACAATAAGAGTAATGCAAGCCAGCTAGAGAAGACAAAAAATATATTGTACAATGTATTATCAAAGGACGCGGTGGGGGCGGGGGGGGGGGGGGGGGGGGGCAATTATAAGACAGATTACAAACTAGAATTACATACGGAGGTGAAGAGATGTAATGCCACTCAAATCGAGGACCTAAAAACTCATGCCCGACTTATTCGCAAGAAAAAAGACTTATACCCCCATCCGAAGAGAGTAAAATGGTTTTTAAATGCATGGCCGCGGCGCAGGAATATGCTTCGACAATAATTAGTGGATCGTCCGTAAACTAAAGAGTTATGGATGGTGATGGTAGATAGGATGGCAAACTGTAGAAGAGAAACTGTTCATATGCTACGGTGACGGCGTGAGTGGATGCGTGCGATGAGGGAGCCGTCACGCTCATATGCTACAGTGACAGCGTGAGTTGATACATGACCTTTGTGAACTGTATCGTGTTGATCCATGTTAAGTTAATGGAAACAATTTTCCCTAGCAAAAAAAGGAGCCGTCACCATTCTACGTCGTAGGGTCGGGGACCTAATTAATTTCAGTGGGTTTTTTAGAATCAGTTTTGTTGGAACTCATCTAGATGGGATATAATTTGGTCTCATTCATTTTTTATAGCCATTGGATGTGATGCTATAAGATGCGTGTGTGCTGATGTTGGTTGTATTTGTTCTTGTTTTCAAAGTGAATGAGACCAAATTATATCTCATCTAGATGAGTTCTAGGTACTCCCTTTTAGAATTGCACGCACAAATCAGTTCACCCAAAAGCTCAAGGTGATGGGGAAAGATGGCTAAGCTTTTATATGTCAACAGCTTTAACAACAAGTCCTTTATTATTGTGAACCAACTATGGTTGGATGGTTAGGAGTACAATGATCTGACCATCGGGGTTTAAGTCTTAGTGCTCGCATTTTTTCCTCCAGCACACCTATAATAATCAGGGGATCGATTAATGGCCAAGCTGGAGATATTGATTCTCGCTCCTCGCATGCTACACCACGTGCTAGTGCTACTAACAGGGCCGCTTTAAGGAGCTCCAAACCGCTCCATACGTCGATCATACGTGAACGGAGCTGGCGTATATATAGACCGGCCGGGCAAAAGGCGATGCAGCTCCCTTCTCTGTCCCCGGCCATCTGGTGATCCACACATAAACACGCACGCACTGATCACGCGCCACGCTCGCAGACGCGGCGATGAAGAACAACAAGGCAGCCTTGCTCTCGGCCGCGCTGCTCTCGCTGCTGATAATCTCTTCCGTTGCCGGCGCTGCGGCTGCCGGCAAAGATGCTCCGGTCCACAACACTCTGAAAGACCATGACATGATTGGCCTCTCCTCCACATGTACGTACTGCCATCCTCTGCACCGTACCGTATTTATGCATAGAATCAGCTCATTAATTACAGTCTCGCACTTATCTTTTATGTATACTCCTACTTCCTCCCCATCCCACAATTGTCAAAAACGCTCTTATATTATGGGACGGAGGGGTATATCCGTGTTGCCAAATCGTAAATCGATCGGTTAATTTGCTTATTTGGTTAATCGTGCATGCAGTGGAGGATGCTGGCCATGGCGGCTTCGCCCAATCGGAAGGGGTCGCCACCGCGACCGGACCAACGTCGCTTCCTCCTTTCAATCCAGCTTCTTCCAAGGCAGCGCGCGGAGCCAAGCTCCATTGAACTTCACTCTTTGTGTAAGGGACAACGATGTCGATATGCATGTGAACATGCGTGTACTTGGACTTTAACCATGGAATAAAGCTGTACTTACCACGTGGAACACGTGGTAAATAACTCTTTTTTTTAAGACACACGCGTGGTAAATAACTCAAACTTGGCAAAAGCAAAAAGAAAGAAAGAACAGTACTTAAAAAAAACACCTAACTTGCCACCGATGCCACCTACTAGTAATTGCCGAGTGCTCATGTGCTTCCCAACCAAAAAAAAAGACGAGCATATATATGCTTATGTGATTGTCCGATTTATTGTTGAGCATTGAGTTTGCGCTTTCCAACAAAAAGTTGGCGTGCAATATAATTGTCACGCATCTAAATCGACCAAGTTATCATGTTATCATCATTATTTCTGAAATGAACATGTTTCCCTTTTTGAGCTAGAATTAACTACGCTAAGGAGAGATGGAAAAGGTAGGAGGCCCGCTTCTTCTTCTCAACATTAGGCTATACCTTTTGAGGTGCAAACCCCCCAAAATTAGGCTTCGATGTGAAACCTACCAAGTGAAGAATGATTCAAACATAGCCCACTGATCGCAGAAAGGCCCTTGTAAAGTGTGGAAATAACAAAGGTCATGTGTGGCCCACATTCTTCTTGCACTCTTGGCTGTCTGCCGGAACTTCTTGCGGGCCTCCAAGGAAAATCTGCAGAACGATACATACGACGTACTAGTACTCTCCACTATGACTGCCAAGTTTCCAACATATGAAGCTTTGAACACCTCACGAGCCACCCTTGCCAAAGAAGGTATTGAGCCTTTGAATGCCTCCACGATGCCAGTCAACATTCCACCGATGTTGTGTATATAGGCCGGAGAAGAAGGTCGAGCATGTCAGAAACCAAAGCAGCGGGAAACGGCCCTAACCAGCCACATATCGCTATATCTATCAATCTACGAGAAATATAACTCATAGTCTCATCAACACCATTGAGAGAGAGAGAGAGGAGTACTCGTATTCATGGCAGGGGCGCCACCCCCGAAGAACCGCCTACAAGAGGAAGCAACCCTAGAGATATGAATGATTTAGACTACATAGATGACAGAGAACCGATTTAATTGCATGTTAGTACCACGCTTCAGCACCTACTCACGGATTGGTACCACTACTCACAAGTTTTGCAGTTCAGTACCAACTCAGGGCCTGAGTGATGCCATACGGTCATAGGTGCGTATAAACGTGTATTGACAGTAATTCCGACAGGCTGGGCCCACCTGTCAGGCGACACGCTGGTCGAATCGGCCCACGCCGCTCGCTGACTAGGCTGAACTCGACCGAGCCGCTCTTTGTCGCCCGCTCACTCTCCCCCGCTCATTCCGCCTCGCCCCCCTCTGTCTCTGCCGCCGGTCGCCACGCGTTTCTCCTCCGCCGCAACGCCATGGTCTTCGAGGACGAAAGCAGCGACTCTCAGTCCAGCCTTGTGTATGTCTACTCCTCCTCCGACGGAATGCAGTACCAGGTGCGTGGTTGGAGCTAGGGTTAGGTTTAGGGTTTGTTCTGTGATTGTTGGGGGATTGGGGATTTGACTAGGTTATCTTTGTTCATCTTGATCCTTAGATCCCTAATAGCATTGAAGACCTAGACTACATGGGCATTGAGACAGCACCCCCAGTCCTATGCGAGCACCACCGTCTGCCAGCTGAGAGGAGGGTTGCATTCGAGGCATTTCACACTGGCGGGAGGTTCTTAGCCTGTCCAAAGAAGGTAACAATCATTGCAGTAGTCTAATTGTTGAAATATTTATTAGTGCAGATATCCATTAGTGCTAGTTACACTCACTGCAGTCATTGTTTATTGTTTATGATGTTCATTAGTAAGCTAGTAATTAGTGCTAGTTACAATCCTTGCAAGTAGGCTTTCAGTACTTAATTGTTTAGTAGTGCATTGTTTAGTCTGGTCACTCCTTTCTGTGTATCATCAATACTTAATTGACAGAGAGATTTGTTAGGAGTGCATTGTTTAGTCTGGTCTTTCTTTAATTGGGCAATGACAGTTGATCAAAGTGTCAGTTCATAGCTTTAATTGTGCATTGTTTATACTGTTTTTAAATGCCTAGGGATTTGCAGTGCATCTGGTATGTTGTTCTTTAGTGTATATAGGGTGAGTGGAGTCTGTCAGTAGGTCAAATTAGTCAATGTTTTATTCTTCTTGCTAGTGTTATTTGTTGCATTCTATTGTATAAGTGGTATAAGTTGGTTGCTGCATAAGTGGTATAATTTGTCATGTTGGACTTCAATTATATTGTGAGAAATAAAGTGAGAAATGATGTTGTTGATGTTGCAAGGAAATGAGAACTGTGGTTTTGTTCAATGGGTTGACCCAGAGTGGCCTCCTACAATGCAGAATGCTCTGTTGAAGCTATGGGAGTTGTATTTAGACAACATGAGTGATAGGAGGAAGGATAATCTAGATAATTCACTGACTATTCACCATCTGACAGAAGAGAAAAACAACCTGGAGGCCAACTATGACAAATTGGTTGAAGATTTGCATCAACTTTTCAATGCTCAAGAGGATAGGATGATGGATTTCAGCTACTTGCAGTCCAAGATGAAGAACACTGAGGTTAGCAACTCAATTGTCTCTGATATGAGGACAGAGATTGAGAAGAAAGATGCAGAGATCTTCAAGCTGCAAGAGAAGTATGGAGTGCTTATGAACATCACAAAGGCTCAAGGCACTGTCATCCAGAACATGAAGCTCAACCATTTGAAAGAGAAGGAAAAGCTAATCCAGGAGCATCACAATGATGCCATGAAGATGTTACAGCTTAGGGTTGATGAACTCACTAAGTCTAATGAGAAGCTAATCCAAGAGAATCACCAGATTGAGCTTCACATGGGTGATCTCAAGAAGGGTCATCAGAAGCTCAGTACAGGCAGAGATCAGCTCAAACTTCAGATTGCTGATTTGCTCAAGGTGGAGGAGAAGAATAAGCAGAAGCTGAAGGGGATCTAGGCCATCTTGGTTGACTGAACAATATGAAGATCAAGATCTAGATGAAGATGAAGAAGGGGCATAAGTAGTTGGCCTTTTGTGATGTGTTGTTTAGTTAACTAAGTTGAACTCTAGTATGTTGTGTAAGAACATATTAATTATGTTTAGTTGTGAACTAGGTTGAACTCCACTATATTATGTAAGAATCTTTTAATTATGGTGCTTCAAGCTCTCTATGATGATCTATGGTGCTTCAAGCTGTCTATGATGATATTTGGTGCATCAAGCTGTTTATGATGATCTATGGTGCTTCCATAGTTGGTTTTTATAAGTTATATGATGATCTATGATGACCTTTGGTGCATCAAGTTATATGATAAGTGATATATGTTATAAGTTATATGATAAGTGATATATTGGGTTCAAGCCCTAGGTAAAATATTGGCTCTGTCGATGCCGAGAACCCCTAGAACCTAAACCTAGGTCAAATTGGCTCTGTCGATGCCGAGAACCCCTAGAACCTAAACCCTAGGTTATTTTGGCTCTGTCGATGCCGAGAACCCCTAGAACCTAAACGCTAGGCTATATTGGCTCTGTTGATGCTGAGAAACCCTAGAACCTAAACCCTAGGTTATATAGGCTCTGTCGATGCCGATAACCCCTAGAACCTAAACCCTAGTTTATATTGGCTCCGTCGATGCCGAGAACCCCTAGAACCTAAACCTTAATCATCAAACAATACATTAATCATCAAATCTCATCATCAAACATTAACATTGCCAATTTGATAGCATAACATTGCCAATAACATTAAACATTAACTCTCATCATCAATCATAGGTTAACATTGCGAATAACATTAATCATCAACTCTCATCATCAAACATTAACATTGCCAATTTGATAGCATAACATTAATCATCAACTCTCATCATCAAATATAGTTGATAGCATAACATTGTTCAGGACATTCATGACACTCATGACACATAACATTGTTCAGTACACTCAGTACACTCATGACACATAACATTGATCATGACATTGTTTAGAGAAACAACAAATCATGACACTCATTTGTTACCACTGGCAGTAAACCAGGCCATCCAACCAGATTGACTTGTTGGTTCAGAAGATGTAGAAGGTGCCCCAGAAGATGGAGCTGCATATCTTGGGGCAGTGAAAGACCTTGCACCACTAGTTGATGGCTGTGATCTTGCACCAGATCTTGCACTAGACCTTGGACCAGACCTTGCAACAGACCTTGCAGGTGGGGGCTTCTGCTGTGATCTTGCAGGTGGGGGTTGTGATCTTGCAGGTGGAGGCTGCTGCTGTGATCTTGCAGGTGGGGGTTGTGATCTTGCAGGTGTCTTGCAAAAAGAAGTGAGATTGGTATTAGTAGTCAACATAAAAAATATTAACAAATGCACTAGTCAACTAATACAAAAGAAGTGAATTGGTATTACCATATGCTTGTTTTTCCTCATAGCCAAATCTGGTTTCAATTGTTTTAGGCAGTTGGTGTATCCATGGCCTTGGAGCCCACAATTAGAGCATGTTATTGTGGCCATTCTACTGTTGTCCTTTGGCTTTGGCACTTCAAACCAGCCCTTGATCCTCTTCTCTTTCTTTCTTCCTCTGTTGACTGAAATTCAGGTGGCTCTATGTCTATCCAGGTGTCCTTATCCAGTCATGTTCACCAGGAACATGAAAGATCATAGGTTCATATGCTGCCAGGTAAAAAGGTTTTTTTTGAAGAATTTACAAACAAAGTCCTCTGGAAACCTTTTAGCCTTGTTAATTGCTGAAATTGCATGGTTGCATGGTATGCCACTCAGGTCCCATTTTCTGCAACCACATGTATAATTATCCAAGTTCATAGGGTGTGTTTGCTGCCCACTGGTCACTTGCCATAAATTGACACCAGTTTGAATGGGTTTGCAGTATCTGGTCCTCTCCTTTTCCACCTCTAGCTTCTCAACATAACGTGGTGTGATCTCCCAGAAAGCTGCATTTCCTCTCTCTCTATTCCTATGCCACCTCACCATTTGCTTGTCCTTAATACCATCAACCATAGTCCTAATAGGCTTTTTCCTAAAATCAAGGATATACTTGTTGAACACCTTAGATAGGTTGTTAACAACTAAATCTGTCTTGCAGTTAGTGTCAAAAGCATACCTAGACCATGTTTTCTTAGGAATTCCATTAAGCCAGATCCAGGCATCCTCACACTCATTTTTCAAATCATTCATAGAAATATCAAACTTATGTTCATTGTAAGCATAACTGGCATTATCCATGCATTTCTTTAGATCGTCCCCCCCTAAAACCAGCATTCTAGAAATTTGCATACAAGTGTCTAAGACAATATCTCTGGTGGCAGTTTGGAAATACTCTATTCACTGCATTTAGTAGCCCCTGTTGAAATTACACAGCAAACTAAGCTACTGACTACAGATATATTTGAAGATTGAACCAAAGGATGCAGTCTTACCTTCTGTCTATCAGACATGATAGTGTAAGGACCAAATTGGCCAACTTCTCCTCCTAGACATATCTTCAGTTGGTGCAGAAGCCAACACCAATTTGATGTATCCTCTTGACCAACAATAGCAAATGAAATTGGAATAATGTTGTTATTGCCATCTCTGGCAGTGGCAGCAAGGATCTGTGCACTAGTGGTGAGCTTAGTAAAGCATCCATCAACACCAGTTTTTGCAAATAAAGAACCAATTAAGTCATTACATAGCAAAAAAACTAAAGCAAAGGTGTAATCATGTACAAGTTGATGTGTGTTATAGTAAATAAAGCAAAGAAACAACTCACTAACCAATGAATGGTCTGCATCCATTGACAAATCCCTCCCTTGCTCCATTTAAGCAGAAAAACGTTGCATGAAACCTTGGCCCTAGATGTGGTATTTTTTTTGTTGCTTTAGGAACTAGAGTTGTAACTACAACCCTACTTCCAGGGTTTGTCTGCATGATGGTTTGAGCATCGTCCCTTAGCCTGGGATACTGCTTCTTGTGCTCTCCTAAGACAGCTTCCACAACAAGGTTTTTGGCCCTATAGGCCATGTGCTTAGGAACCTCAACACCATACTTCTCTTGGCAGGCATCAATCAGAGTTTGTATGCTAGTGGTTGGATCAAACCTAAATAATGACCCATAGGTCTTTGCAAGCCACTTTGCACTAACCCTTGATGACTCTGTAGTGGTAGGGCAAGTGTGCTCCAGCCTCAATTTTTTTATAGCAAAAGTCTTTTCGCAACAGTGCTCATTTTTGCAACATGCAATGATCCTTTGGTCAGAGTTTCTATGATATCTGAAATCTCTTGACTGTGAAATGTGCAAGCTCAACAGAGCATCTCTGAATTGATGTTGATTTGTGAAGCACATGTCCTTAAATAATTGTTGGTGTGGTTGCTCCATTTTGTCATTGAACCATATCCTAGGTTTTCCTTTCTGTGCCCTACTCTTCTTGCATTTCTTTAGGACAAATACCAGTGGCTCATGCCCATCATCTTCACTATCCAGAAGCCAACCAGTTTCTTCTTCATCTAATGAAGGAGTGAAATCTGGCTTCAACTCCTTTAAAACACTAGAATGTGTTCTAGTGGTTGGGCACCTCCTAACTGGCAGCTTCTGCCTCTTCTTTGGAGGTTCTAGCTGCATTTGTTGAGCTACCTCCTGATGTCTACTATGTAGCCTTCTCCTTGTAGACGTTGTTGGGCCTCCAAGTGCAGAGGTTTGTAGGACAGTAGCAAATTTCCCTGAAGTGGATGACCTAAGTTTATCAATCCGTAGGAGGCGTAGGATGAAGATGGTCTCTCTCAAACAACCCTGCAACCAAATAACAAAGATTCTCTTGTGTCCCCAACACACCCAATACAATGGTAAATTGTATAGGTGCACTAGTTCGGCGAAGAGATGGTGATACAAGTGCAATATGGATGATAGATATAGGTTTTTGTAATCTGAAAATATAAAAACAGCAAGGTAACTAATGATAAAAGTGAGTACAAATGGTATTGCAATGCTAGGAAACAAGGCCTAAGGTTCATACTTTCACTAGTGCAAGTTCTCTCAACAATAATAACATAACTGGATCATATAACTATCCCTCAACAGAAACAAAGAGTCACTCAAAAGTCACTAATAGAGGAGAACAAATGAAGAGATTATTGTAGGGTACGAAACCACCTCAAAGTTATCCTTTCTGCTCAATCTATTCAAGAGTCTGTAGTAAAATAACACGAATCTATTCTTCCCGTTCAATCTATCATAGAGTTCATACTAGAATAACACCTTAAGACACAAATCAACCAAAACCCTAATGTCACCTAGATACTCCATTGTCACCTCAAGTATCCGTGGGCATTATTATATAATATGCATCAACAATCTCAGATTCATCTATTCAACCAACACAAAGTACTTCAAAGAGTGCCCCAAAGTTTCTACCGGAGAGTCAAGACAAAAACGTGTGCCAACCCCTATGCATAGGTTCATGGGCGGAACCCGCAAGTTGATACCAAAACATACATCAAGTGGATCACGTGATATCCCATCACTACTAGGGAAAACCTTATACACAGAATCTTAGCAGCAACGCGGCTCAAAAAGAAGCGCTACTGCTAATTAGCAGTAGCGCGTGCATGCAAAACTCGCTACTGACACTGTGTTAGCAGTAGCGCGCTTGGAACAACCCGCGCTGCTACAAATATAGACCGACAGTGTCTACCAACCTACATTTAGCAGCAGCGCGTTGCCGCGACCCGCGCTACTGCTAAAGCTGTAGTAGTAGCGCGCTTTTTTTGAGGTCGTTGCTGCTAATTTTCAAATTGGGCACACTGTTGGTCCCGATTAGCAGTAGCGCGTGTGTGGAAAGCGCGATGCTGCTACTTTCTTATTAGCAGCGTGTTTTACGTCCTGCTCTACTGCTAAGTCGCGCCAACCCACCACCTTTCCCACCCGTCCTTCCCTCCCCCATCTCTTCTCTTCCCTTTCCCCTACCTCCCACATCCTCCCTCTCTCACTCTTCCTCTTCCTCAATACTTCTCCCCCATTACTCTCCCTCTTCTACCTACCTTTCTCTCTCTTCATTACTCCTAGCTAACCACACCACCTCCATTAATGCATCTCCTTTCTCTTTTTCCTTCCCCCTCCACTAGTTGAAGTTGTCTCCTCCCAAATTAGCTAGCTAGGTAGATGTAGCATTTAGTTAAGTGACCTATTTGCCCCCTAACTAGATCTATCTTTGGCAAGAAGAGCTTTGTGCACTTTTGATCTCCCTACATCATCATCTCCACCGTGAGCTCGATCTCGAGATAGAGCTGATTAAAATTTTATGCTTTTGCAAAATGGAAATATGTTTATGTGTATGTGATATGATAATTGGGAGATATGATGGAAATTGCGTGTGTGGCATGAGTTGACGCCAAATTGTGCTTTTGAGTTGCCTATGTTTTGCCGAAATGTCGATTTATTTCCGTTTCGGTGAATTTCGGGCAAACTCTAGATATATATATGTCATATTTTTAGGGAAGGTCATGCCGAATTTTTGTATGACTTTGATGCATGCACGCATTTTTATAATCAATTTGTTTATTATTACCGTGCAAAGTTCACGATGGTCAGTGGAACGATGGTGGATAGGTGGTTGCGGTCGGCGGTGCAGGACATGAAAGAAAATAACCGAACAGAGATTTTATGTCCATGTCAAAAATGCAAAGGAATAGTTTGGCTCGACCCCCATGACGATGGTCGTGTCGAAGTGCACCTGCTCATGACTGGGTTCATGGATGGATATACTTGGTGGATAATTGAAGATGAGGACGACAATGTTGAGGGCGCCAACGGGGCAGGCAATGATGACACGGGGCAAGACGAAGAGTTGATCGACAATGGCGGTGGGGAAGAGGCCGGACATGGCGGCAGAGAAGGGGCCAGACATGGCGAGGAGAAGGGGCCGGACATGGCGGCGGAGAGAACGACATGGACTCCACGCATCAGAGTTCATCGGTACTAAGTTCAATTGTGCGGGACCCTCATGTTCAAGCATTGCTTCGCAAGGAGACGAGTACTGAGAGAGCTGCGTCTAGAGAGGAGGCTAAGCTGGAGCAACTGGTGGTAGACTCGAACACTCCATTGTATGATGGTCCCTGAGGTGACCCGCTTGAGTTTCACGCTCCAACTCCTGAAGACGAAGGCTAAAAACAAATGGACCGACACTAGCCTCGATGAGCATCTCAAGTACCTAAAGGATGTTCTTCCCGCGGGGAATCTATGTCCTAGTAGTGTTGATGAGGCCAAGAAGATTGTGTGCCCTCTTGATCTGCCACACATTAGATACCATGCATGCATCAACGATTGCATAATTTATCGGAAGGAGCACACGGAAAAACAAGTTGTCCGGTGTGCAATGCTTCTCGATACAAGAAGGCCGAGAAGAAATGTCCCCAGAAAGTTGTATGGTACTTACCGATCACTCCTCGTCTGCAGCAGTATTTTGTAGATCCCAAGGAAGCAAAGCTAATGCGCTGGCACGCGGAGAGGAAGAAGCCTGACGATGGAGATGATCCGAAGCTGAGACACGCCAAGGATGGAAGTCAGTGGAGAGCGTTGAACAGCTTCTATCAGTATTTTGAATGTGATGCAAGGAACATCTTGCTCGGCGCATGTACCGATGGCATGAATCCGTCTGGCAACCAGAACACCAACCATAGCACATGGCCCGTGTTTGTATGGATGTACAACCTCCCCCCTGGTTGTGCATGAAGTCGAAGTACATTCACATGAGCATGCTTATTCAAGGGCCGAAACAACCAGGAAATAATATTAATTTGTATCTGGGGCTACTTCAAGGGGAGTTAGACACGTTATGGAAAAACCCGGCCAAGACATGGGACGCCAGCAAAGGTGAGTATTTCTACATGAGAGTCGCGCTGATCACGAGGTGCACGACTATCTTGGTTACGGATATGTAGCAGGCCAGGTGTGCCATGGATATTGCGGATGCACGCGGTGCATGGATGATATGACGTCTCAGCAGCTAACGTCAAGGAAAGATGGC
Source organism: Triticum timopheevii (assembly GCA_963921465.1). NCBI lineage: Eukaryota > Viridiplantae > Streptophyta > Magnoliopsida > Poales > Poaceae > Triticum > Triticum timopheevii. The sequence continues at coordinate 434,717,044 of OY997270.1, forward strand.
GGGTCTGGGAAAATCGTGTACATGGGGCATCGAAGATGGCTCGAACAGGACGACCCGTGGAGAAACTGTGGAGATCTATTCAATGGTCACGCTGAGCATCGAGGACCTCCACGTAAGTGGAGCAGTGCCGAAATCGATGAGCTATTGAAAAACTGGAAGGCGTGCCCCGCACCGGGAAAGACGATGAGAAAGGTATGTGTTCTGGGACTTGGAGTATTGGCACAAACTCGATACACCTCATTTCCTTGATCAAATGCATATCTGTAAGAATGTCCTTGAGAGCTTGCTCGCAACACTGATGAACATGCCGGATAAGACCAAGGATGGGCCGAAGGTAAGAAAAGACTTGCAAGATTTGAAAATCAGGGAAGATCTGCACATGCCGCCCCGTAAAATGTCAGATGAGACAGAGATGGAGACAGAGGCACGGGAGAAGAAGGGCAAGAAAATAAAGAAAGAGGATTATTGCCCCCTTCTTGCTTCACCTTAAGTCAGGCTGAGATCGATCAATTCTTTAAGTGCCTTACCGGAGTCAAAGTTAGTTTCGGTTACTGTGGAAAGATAAGCAGATATCTAGACATGGACAAGAAAAGGTTCAGCGGGATGAAGTCCCATGACTGTCATGTGATGATGACGCAGATACTACATGTTGCCCTTAGAGGGATAATGGACAAGCACGTCCGTGACACGCTTATTAGTCTCTTCAACTTTTTCGACGTCATCTCTCGAAAGTCAATCAGTGTGAAGCAGCTCCGAAGGCTACAGGAAGAGATCGTTGTGATACTGAATGAGCTTGAGATGTACTTCCCGCCCGCGTTCTTTGACATGATGGTGCATCTGTGTGTCCATATTGTGGATGACATAATAGACCTGGGGCCGTCATTCCTGCACAACATGATGCCGTTTGAGAGGATGAATGGGATCATCAAAGGATTCGTTCGTAACATGTCCCGTCCGGATGGAAGCATCGTCCAGGGCTATGTGACACAAGAGTGCATCTCTTTCTGCGAGAATTTTCTATATGGCGCAGACCAGCCGCCTGGTGTTAGTGTTGGTTTGCCCATTAACAAGCACGATGGGAGGCTCGAAGGAGAAGGTCACTGCTGGGAGCTTGACTACTCTGGACTGCACAACACGTCGATGTTCCGTGTCAGATGGGCTAAGAATGTCGAAAGAGAAAACTGGATTTTCACTACCATGACTATACCCGACGCCAAGAGCGCTACCGTGAATGCTATCGCAAAAAACGAGCCATGGGTACACGCTAAGCACGTGACACAATGCTTCTTCATAACCGACCCGCGCAATCCCGGCCGTGTTGTCGTGAGGAGAGGCAAAAGGAACATCATTGGAATGGATGGAGTCGCCAACGAGGAAGACTACGATCAGTACAGCAACCCAATGAGGGAAGATGACGATGATGATGAAGTATACATCAAAATAATAATCAATACTACATTACCTAAGAAAAAATGTACTCCATGGAAAAGGCAAAGTCACAATGACGGGCTCAATTATTCTTCAACGAACAAGAAGGGAAAGAAGCTAACTCAAAAACGAAAACTTCAACGCTGAGGAACCATATGTTATCGGTCAAATGATGTAATACATATATGTGTGTGTGTGTGTTCCTATTTTGTATACACACTTAGCCATTATTATGCATGGGTCCAATGATGTAATATATATGTTCCTATATTGTATACATATTTAACCGTCAAATGATGCAATATATATCACCTTCCCTTTGTTCACTGCTCTCGGAAAAAAAGTGAGAGAAAATAAAGGAAAAGAAAAAGGGAAATTGGTTATAGTAGTAGCGCTTTACTGAATAAGAGCTACAACTAGTCAAGGTAGCAGTAGCGGTTTCCGTATAAAACCGCTATAGCTGCCCGTAATAGTAGTAGCGCATTTGGTCTAAACGCGCTACTGCTACATCCACTTAACCCAAAATCCTCACTCTCTCTGCTTCATCCCGCCTCTTTTCCCCCCAAATCCCCACTCTCTCTTCCCCCGTCGCACCGCCGCGCCCCGGCGCTCGCCCCCGACCCGGCCCGACGCGCCACGCCTCCCTCCTCTGCTTCCTCCCCTCCCAACCTCGTCCATTGTCGGGCCTGCCTCCTCGCCCCTGCACCCTCTGTAACCCCCCCTCTCTGCTAGCTAGGGTTCTTCGGTTAATTTACTTAGGTTTTAGTTAGGGCAGTAGGTTAATTAGGTTATCTATTTAGTTATGAATTTAGCTAGGTTTTAAAATAGGAAAGAAATTTAGGGTTGAGCAATTGTAGTTAAAAGAAAAGGCAGCATTTAAGAAATTGTCCAAATCAACATCCCTTGTTAAAGCAAATTTAGGTAGGCTGAATTTAGGTAGGCTGAATTTATATGCAAATTTGAACTGGACATGTGATATGTGGACATGTCATGTTTTGGACATGTCATGTCTGGAATTTGGACATGTCATGTTTGGAAGTTGGACATGTCATTTGGACATGTGATGTTTTGGTTCAATTTTGGTAAATGATCCGAGTGGCCTATGTTACGCCGGAATGTTGATTCATTTCCGTTCCGGTGAATTTCAGGCGCTCAATATGTCCATTTTTTTAGCAAAGATCATGCCGAAATTTTCCGTGAATTTTGGCATGATTTGTGCTAGATAGTAGGCATATCAAGTGCTGGCACATAGATTTCTTTTTTATGTCATTTTTCATTTTTTTCATACTTTTAGAAATAAACAAGGAGACTTAATCATAGGAAACATGTCGAACAACAAAGAAACTGGGCCTTCTGACCAAGATGCAGACGAGATGGATTATGAGGGTGAACAAGAGTACCCCAACTATTTGACTGTTGAGCAAGGTTTGCAGGTCGGCCTCGATGATGGTACTGACGCCGACATCGACACCGACGGCGTCGGCACCGATGGCGGCACTGAGACTGGCGGGGAAGATACCGGCGCTGAGACTGGCGGGGAAGATACCGGCGGGGAAGGTACCGACACCGATGCCGCTACCAAAAAGAAGAAGCATAAGAAGCAGAGGATACAAAAACCTAACAAACTAGGGATTGGACGACTAGTGATCACAAAGATGGCACCTGGCAAGTTTGAGCCATTAGAGCCGGAAGAACCTTGCAAGTGCTATGGGAACCAAGTAGGATGCATCCTACAGGAATGCGCGAGCATCAACAATGATGACTTAAGGAGTAAAGAACACTTGACGCAGTTGCTCCTAATGAAGTTGCACAAGAGATTCAAGTTCCCCGACCGGGATGATAACATAGAACAACCGTGGGATGATCCGAAGATGAAAAATATTAACAAGCACGCCATGGGCATGTTCAGCAATGATTTGGCCTCCTGGAAAGGGAAGGTGAAACGAGCTATTGAGGCTAAGGAACCCCTGTCTAAGATTCTGGAGGAAAATCCGACACTTACGGAAGAGGAGTTCGAAAAGTTCAAGGACACTTGCACTACTGAGGCAGCCAAGGCTAAGGTTGCGAAATTCAAGAGCCTTTAGCAAAGGAACACGGGGAAGCATCGCCTCGGAAGCCGTGGCTACCTCGGTAAAAGGCCCATATGGGATAAGAAGGACGCGGAACGTGAAGCCGCAGGTCTCCCAGACCCCTTCGTGAAGTTCACCAACCCCTTGGAGCGTGACTTCATCAGGGCCCGCTAAAAGTGGGACAAGGAAAAAAAGGCTTTTTACACGGACCAGATCACGAGGAAATTGACTAGACTACTGGTAATTATTCTTTTAGCACCTTACATTTAGCTTCATATCTAGTCGACTACACATTCCTAAACGGTTCACGCTCCTTTTGCAGGAGAAGCAACACCAACTTGCAACCGAAAGCCCTACTTATCCGATGAGGCCCAAGTGGGACACCCCTCTCAACCGAGCCTTGAACGAACTTAAGGGACTCCCTTTGGGCCAGCAGCCGCAATATGGTCGTGTGCACGGCGCTGGAGACGGTGCCACGTGGAAGGTGTTTTACAATGAGGGTCCAGAGGCCAAGAAGTAGAAAAAGAAGTTTAGTCAGGCGGACATCGACGCGAAGGTGAAGCTTGCGGTCGAGAAAAAAATCAGCTGAGGACACGGAAAAAACAGCCGAGGAGAAAAATGAGTTGCTACAACAGGCAGTCAATGCAGCTGTAACTGCGTGCAGAAATGATTTCGCTACTAACTTGGTTCCAGCTATCATCAACTGGATGAAGGAAAATCCAGACAAGACGGTACATGATTTCCCGATGCCCAGTTTCGTCGGGAGCAACTCCATGAACAACAACAACACCGCACCATCACTTGCTCACGCAACCGGGCCTCCTCTCGTAGTTGCTCCCGCTCATAGCAGCCCGTCCTCAGTCTCTGGCGCGCTAGGTGGGCCTTCGTCTTTAGCTGAGCTCGACGTCGTCATGGTAATTACATGTCGCACCAACATATATATATATATATATAGAATATTCCATTTCCGTTGCCTTTTGGATGTTTTACGCCACACACATATGTGTTTGCAGGGCGAAGAAACCCCGTGCACCATACTCTACTTGATCAAAGGCCAGAAGGTGGACGTGGGAAAGGGGATGATATTGAACCCCTTGAAACCCACGTTCCACAACCAGCCGATCCCTGCTGGGCACTTCAGAGTTAGCTTGTCCATTGTGAAATCGGGGCACGAGGCTTTGCCTCCTCCAGTACAGCATGTGGGAGAGGACGACGAGACCCCTCCGCGGATTGAAAGCTGCAAGGGTTGGGTGCTGCTATGTCCGAAGAATCTTATTCGTCTGGAGCCGGCCGAGAGCACACCAATAACCACACATCAACAAGCATGTGCGAAGACCACCACCCTGCCTACGCAATTACCAGCTCCTATTGTTGGGAACATAGTAATTTCAAAATTTCCTACGCACACGCAAGATCATGGTGATGGCATAACAACGAGAGGGGAGAGTGTTGTCCACGTACCCTCATAGACCGTAAGCGGAAGCATTATCACAATGCGGTTGATGTAGTCGTACGTCTTCACGACTCGACCGATCCAAGCACCGAACGTACGACACCTCCGTGTTCAGCACACGTTCAGCTCGATGACGTTCCCCGGGCTCCAATCCAGCAAAGCATCGGGGATGAGTTTCGTCAGCATGACGGCGTGGTGACGATGATGATGTTCTACCGGCGCAGGGCTTCGCCTAAACTCCGCGACGATATGACCGAGGTGGAATATGGTGGAGGGGGCACCGCACACGGCTAAGGAACGATCCGTAGATCAACTTGTGTGTACTAGGGTGCCCCCTGCCCCCGTATATAAAGGAGCAAGGGAGGAGGCCGGCAGGCCCCTTGGGGCGCGCCAAGGAGGAGGAGTCCTCCTCCTAGTAGGAGTAGGACCCCCCCTTTCCTACTCCTACTAGGAGGGGGAAAGGAAGGGGGAGAGGGGGAAGGAAAGAGGGGGGCGCCGCCCCCCTCCTAGTCCAATTCGGACCAGAGGGAGAGGGGGCGCGCGGCCCACCCTGGCCACCCCTCTCTCTTCCCACTAAGGCCCATGTGGCCCATTAACTCTCCCGGGGGGGGGGGGGGGTTCCGGTAACCCTCCGGCACTCCAGTTTTCTCCAAAATCACCCGGAACACTTCCGGTGTCTGAATATAGTCGTCCAATATATCAATCTTTATGTCTCGACCATTTCGAGACTCCTCGTCATGTCCAATGATCACATCCGGGACTCCGAACAAACTTCGGTACATCAAAACTTATAAACTCATAATAAAACTGTCATCATAACGTTAAGCGTGCGGACCCTACGGGTTCGAGAACTATGTAGACATGACCTAGAACTATTCTCGGTCAATAACCAATAGTGGAACCTGGATGTTCATATTGGTTCCTATATATTCTACGAAGATCTTTATCGGTCAAACCGCATAACAACATACATTGTTCCCTTTGTCATCGGTATGTTACTTGCCCGAGATTCGATCGTCGGTATTCAATACCTAGTTCAATCTCGTTACTGGCAAGTCTCTTTACTCGTTATGTAATACATCATTTCATAACTAACTCATTAGTTACAATGCTTGCAAGGCTTAAGTGATGAGTATTACCGAGAGGGCCCAGAGACACCTCTCCGACAATCGGAGTGACAAAACCTAATCTGGAATTATGCCAACTCAACATGTACCTTTGGAGACACCTTTAGAGCACCTTTATAATCACCCAGTTATGTTGTGATGTTTGGTAGCACACAAAGTGTTCCTCCGGTAAACGGGAGTTGCACAATCTCATAGTTGTAGGAACTTTGTATAAGTCATGAAGAAAGCAATAGCAACATACTAAACGATCAAGTGCTAAGCTAACGGAATGGGTCAAGTCAATCACAACATTCTCCTAATGATGTGATCCCATTAATCAAATGACAACACATGTCTATGGTTAGGAAACATAACCATCTTTGATTAATGAGCTAGTAAAGTAGAGGCATACTAGTGACACTATGTTTGTCTATGTATTCACACATGTATCATGTTTCCGGTTAATACAATTCTAGCATGAATAATAAACATTTATCATGATATGAGGAAATAAATAATAACTTTATTATTGCCTCTAGGGCATATTTCCTTCAGTCTCCCACTTGCACTAGAGTCAATAATCTAGATTACATAGTAATGATTCTAACACCCATGGAGTCTTGGTGCTGATCATGTTTTGCTCGTGAGAGAGGCTTAGTCAATGGGTCTGCAACATTCAGATCCATATGTATTTTGCAAATCTCTATGTCTCCCACTTGGACTTGGTCCCGAATGGAATTGAAGTGTCTCTTGATGTGCTTGGTCCTCTTGTGAAATCTGGATTCCTTTGCCAAGGCAATTGCACCAGTATTGTCACAGAAGATCTTCATTGGTCCCGATGCACTAGGTATAACACCTAGATCGGAAATGAACTCCTTCATCCAGACTCCTTCATTTGCTGCTTCCGAAGCAGCTATGTACTCCGCTTCACATGTAGATCCCACCACGACGCTTTGTTTAGAACTGCACCAACTTATAGCTCCACCGTTTAACAAAAATATGTATCTGGTTTGCGATTTAGAATCGTCCGGATCAGTGTCAAAGCTTGCATCGACGTAACCATTTACGACTAGCTCTTTGTCACCTCCATATACGAGAAACATATCCTTAGTCCTTTTCAGGTATTTCAGGATGTTCTTGACTGCCGTCCAGTGACCCACTCCTGGATTACTTTGGTACCTCCCTGCCAAACTAATAGCAAGGCACACATCAAGTCTGGTACACAGCATTGCATACATGATAGAGCCTATGGCTGAAGCATAGGGAACTCCTTTCATTTTCTCTCTATCTTCTGCAGTGGTCGGCCATTGAGTCTGACTCAACTTTATACCTTGTAATACAGGCAAGAACCCTTTCTTCGCCTGATCCATATTGAACTTTTTCAACACTTTATCAAGGTATGTGCATTGTGAAAGTCCAATCAAGCGTCTTGATCTATCTCTATAGATCTTAATGCCCAATATGTAAGCAGCTTCACCGAGGTCTTTTATTGAAAAACTTTTATTCAAGTATCCTTTTATGCCATTCAGAAATTCTATATCATTTCCAATCAACAATATGTCATCCACATATAATATTAGAAATGCTATAGAGCTCCCACTCACTTTCTTGTAAATACAGGCTTCTCCAAAAGTCTGTATAAAACCATATGCTTTGATCACACTATCAAAGCGTTTATTCCAACTCCGAGAGGCTTGCACCAGACCATAGATTGATCGCTGGAGCTTGCACACTTTGTTAGCTTCCTTAGGATCGACAAAACCTTCCGGTTGCATCATATACAACTCTTCTTCCAGAAATCCATTCAGAAATGCGGTTTTGACATCCATCTGCCAAATTTCATAATCTTAAAATGCGGCAATCGCTAACATGATTCGGACAGACTTAAGCATCGCTACAAGTGAGAAAGTCTCATCGTAGTCAACCCCTTGAACTTGTCGAAAACGTTTCGCAACAAGTCGAGCTTTATAGACAGTTACATTACCGTCAGCGTCAGTCTTCTTCTTAAAGATCCATTTATTCTCAATGGCTTGCCGATCATCGGGCAAGTCAACCAAAGTCCATACTTTGTTTTCATACATGGATCCCATCTCAGATTTCATGGCTTCTAGCCATTTTGCGGAATCTGGGCTCATCATCGCTTCCTCATAGTTCGTAGGTTCATCATGGTCAAGTAACATGACTTCCAGAATAGGATTACCGTACCACTCTGGTGCAGATTTTATTCTGGTAGACCTACGAGGTTCAGTAGAAACTTGATCTGAAGTTTCATGATCAATATCATTATCTTCCTCACTAATTGGTGTAGATGTCACAGGAACTGATTTATGTGATGAACTACTTTCCAATGAGGGAGCAGACATAGTTATCTCATCAAGTTCTACTTTCCTCCCACTCACTTCTTTCGAGAGAAACTCTTTTTCTAGAAAGGATCCATTCTTAGCAACGAATGTCTTGCCTTCGGATCTGTGATAGAAGGTGTACCCAACAGTCTCTTTTGGGTATCCTATGAAGACACATTTCTCCGATTTGGGTTCGAGCTTATCTGGTTGAAGTTTCTTCACATAAGCATCGCAGCCCCAAACTTTAAGAAATGACAACTTTGGTTTCTTGCCAAACCATAGCTCATAAGGCGTCGTCTCAACGGATTTTGATGGTGCCCTATTCAATGTGAATGCAGTCGTCTCTAAAGCATAACCCCAAAATGATAGCGGTAAATCAGTAAGAGACATCATAGATCGCACCATATCTAGTAAAGTACGATTACGACGTTTGGACACACCATTACGTTGTGGTGTTCCGGGCGGCGTGAGTTGTGAAACTATTCCGCATTGTTTCAAATGTAAACCAAACTCGTAACTCAAATATTCTCCTCCACGATCAGATTGTAGAAACTTAATTTTCTTGTTACGATGATTTTCCACTTCACTCTGAAATTCTTTGAACTTTTCAAATGTTTCAGACTTGTGTTTCATTAAGTAGATATACCCTATCTGCTCAAATCATCTATGAAGGTGAGAAAATAACGATATCCGCCACGAGCTTCAATTTTCATTGGTCCACATACATTTGTATGTATGATTTCCAACAAATCTGTTGCTCTCTCCATAGTACCGGAGAACGGTGTTTTAGTCATCTTGCCCATGAGGCACGGTTCGCAAGTACCAAGTGATTCATAATCAAGTGATTCCAAAAGTCCATCAGTATGGAGTTTCTTCATGCGCTTTACACCGATATGACCTAAACGGCGGTGCCACAAATAAGTTGCACTATCATTATCAACTCTGCATCTTTTGGCTTGGACATTATGAATATGTGTATCACTACTATCGAGATTCAATAAAAATAGACCACTATTCAAGGGTGCATGATCATAAAAGATATTACTCATTTAAATAGAACAACCATTATTCTCTGATTTAAATGAATAACCGTCTCGCATCAAACAAGATCCAGATATAATGTTCATGCTCAACGCTGGCACCAAATAACAATTATTTAGGTGTAAGACTAATCCCGAAGGTAGATGTAAGGTAGTATGCCGACCGCGATCACATCGACTTTGGAACCGTTTCCCACACGCATTGTCACCTCGTCCTTGGCTAGTGCTCGCTTATTCCGTGGTCCCTGTTTCGAGTTGCAAATATTAGCAACAGAACCAGTATCAAATACCCAGGTGCTACTATGAGCTCTAGTTAGGTATACATCAATAACATGTATATCACATATACCTTTGTTCACTTTGCCATCCTTCTTATCCGCCAAATACTTGCGGCAGTTCCGCTTCCAGTGACCAGTTTGCTTGCAGTAGAAGCACTCAGTTTCAGGCTTAGGTCCAGACTTGGGTTTCTTCTCTTGAGCAGCAACTTGCTTGCTGTTCTTCTTGAAGTTCCCCTTCTTCTTCCCTTTGCCCTTTTTCTTGAAACTAGTGGTCTTGTTAACCATCAACACTTGATGCTCCTTCTTGATTTCTACCTCCGCAGCATTTAGCATTGCGAAGAGCTCGGGAATTGTCTTGTTCATCCCTTGCATATTATAGTTCATCACGAAGCTCTTGTAGCTTGGTGGCAGTGATTGGAGAATTCTGTCAATGACGCTATCATCCGGAAGATTAACTCCCAGTTGAATCAAGTGATTATTATACCCAGACATTTTGAGTATATGCTCACTAACAGAACTATTCTCCTCCATCTTGCAGCTGTAGAACTTATTGCAGACTTCATATCTCTCAATCCGGGCATTTACTTGAAATATTAAAGTCAACTCCTGGAACATCTCATATGCTCCATGACGTTCAAAACGTCGTTGAAGACCCGGTTCTAAGCCGTAAAGCATGGCACACTGAACTATAGAGTAGTCATCAGCTTTGCTCTGCCAGACGTTCACAACATCTGGTGTTGTACCTGCAGCAGGCCTGGCACCCAGCGGTGCTTCCAGGATGTAATTCTTCTGTGCAGCAATGAGGATAATCCTCAAGTTACGGACCCAGTCCGTGTAATTGCTACCATCATCTTTCAACTTTTCTTTCTCAAGGAACGCATTAAAATTCAACGGAACAACAGCACGAGCCATCTATCTACATCAAACATAGACAAGCAAAATACTATCAGGTACTAAGTTCATGATAAATTTAAGTTCAATTAATCATATTATTTAAGAACTCCCACTTAGATAGATATCTCTCTAGTCATCTAAGTGATTACGTGATCCAAATCAACTAAACCATAACCGATCATCACGTGAGATGGAGTAGTTTTCAATGGTCAACATCACTATGTTGATCATATCTACTATATGATTCACGCTCGACCTTTCGGTCTCTGTGTTCCGAGGCCATATCTGCATATGCTAGGCTCGTCAAGTATAACCTGAATATTCTGCGTGTGCAAAACGGGCTTGCACCCGTTGTAGATGGACGTAGAGCTTATCACACCCGATCATCACATGGTGTCTGGGCACGACGAACTTTGGCAACGGTGCATATTCAGGGAGAACACTTCTTGATAATTTTTAGTGAGAGATCATCTTAAAATGCTACCGTCAATCAAAGCAAGATAAGATGCATAAAGGATAAACATCACATGCAATCAATATAAGTGATATGATATGGCCATCATCATCTTGTGCTTGTGATCTCCATCTCCGAAGCATAGTTGGTGATCACCATCGTCACCGGCGCGACACCTTGATCTCCATCGTAGCATCATTGTCGTTTACGCCATCTATTGCTTCTACGACTATCGCTACCGCTTAGTGATAAAGTAAAGCAATTACAGGGCGTTTGCATTTGATACAATAAAGCGACAACCATATGGCTCCTGCCAGTTGCCGATAACTTCAGTTACAAAACATGATCATCTCATACAATAAATATAGCATCACGTCTTGACCATATCACATCACAACATGCCCTGCAAAAACAAGTTAGACGTCCTCTACTTTGTTGTTGCAAGTTTTACGTGGCTGCTACGGGCTTAGCAAGAACCGTTCTTAACTACGCATCAAAACCACAACGATAGTTCGTCAAGTTAGTGCTGTTTTAACCTTCGCAAGGACCGGGCGTAGCCACACTCGGTTCAACTAAAGTTGGAGAAACTTACACCCGCCAGCCACCTGTGTGCAAAGCACGTCGGTAGAACCAGTCTCGCGTAAGCGTACGCGTAATGTCGGTCCGGGCCGCTTCATCCAACAATACCGCTGAACCAAAGTATGACATGCTGGTAAGCAGTATGACTTGTATCGCCCACAACTCACTTGTGTTCTACTCGTGCATATAACATCAACGCATAAAACCTAGGCTCTGATGCCACTGTTGGGAACGTAGTAATTTCAAAATTTCCTACGCACACGCAAGATCATGGTGATGGCATAGCAATGAGAGGGGAGAGTGTTGTCCACGTACCCTCGTAGACCGTAAGCGGAAGCGTTATCACAACACGGTTGATATAGTCGTACGTCTTCACGACTCGACCGATCCAAGCACCGAACGTACGGCACCTCCATGTTTAGCACACGTTCAGCTTGATGACATTCCCCGGGCTCCAATCCAGCAAAGCGTCGGGGATGAGTTCCGTCAGCACGACGGCGTGGTGACGATGATGATGTTCTACCGGCGCAGGGCTTCGCCTAAACTCCGCGACGATATGATCGAGGTGGAATATGGTGGAGGGGGGCACCGCACACGGCTAAGGAACGATCCGTAGATCAACTTGTGTGTACTAGGGTGCCCCCCTGCCCCCGTATATAAAGGAGCAAGGGAGGAGGCCGGCCGGCCCCTTGGGGCGCGCCAAGGAGGAGGAGTCCTCCTCCTAGTAGGAGTAGGACTCCCCCTTTCCTACTCCTACTAGGAGGGGGAAAGGAAGAGGGAGAGGGGAAAGGAAAGAGGGGGGCGCCGCCCCCCTCCTAGTCCAATTCGGACCAGAGGGAGAGGGGGCGCGCGGCCCACCCTGGCTGCCCCACTCTCTAAAGGAAATATGCCCTAGAGGCAATAATAAAGTTATTATTTATTTCCTCATATCATGATAAATGTTTATTATTCATGCTAGAATTGTATTAACCGGAAACATGATACATGTGTGAATACATAGACAAACATATAGTCACTTGTATGCCTCTACTTGACTAGCTCATTAATCAAAGATGGTTATGTTTCCTAACCATAGACATGTGTTGTCATTTGATTAATGGGATCACATCATTAGGAGAATGATGTGATTGACATGACCCATTCCGTTAGCCTAGCACTTGATCGTTTAGTATGTTGCTATTGCTTTATTCATGACTTATACATGTTCCTGTAACTATGAGATTATGCAACTCCCGTTTACCGGAGGAACACTTTGGGTGCTACCAAACGTCACAACGTAACTAGGTGATTATAAAGGAGTACTACAGGTGTCTCCAAAGGTACATGTTGGGTTGGCGTATTTCGAGATTAGGTTTTGTCACTCCGATTGTCGGAGAGGTATCTCGGGGCCCTCTCGGTAATGCACATCACTATGAGCCTTGCAAGCAATGTAGCTAATGTGTTAGTTACGGAATGATGCATTACGTAACGAGTAAAGAGACTTGCCGGTAACGAGATTGAACTAGGTATTGGATACCGACGATCGAATCTCGGGCAAGTAACATAACGATGACAAAGGGAACAAAGTATGTTGTTATGCGGTTTGACCGATAAAGATCTTCGTAGAATATGTAGGAGCCAATATGGGCATCCAGGTTCCGCTATTGGTTATTGACCAAGAATAGTTCTAGGTCATGTCTACATAGTTCTCGAACCCGTAGGGTCCCCACGCTTAAGGTTTCGATGACAGTTATATTATGAGTTTATGAGTTTTGATGTACCGAAGGAGTTCAGAGTCCTGGATGAGATCTGGGACATGACGAGGAGTCTCGAAATGTTCGAGACGTAAAGATCGATATATTGGACGACTATATTCGGAGTTCGGAAAGGTTCCGAGTGATTCGGGTATTTTTCGGAGTACCGGAGAGTTACGGGAATTTGCCGGGGAGTATATGAGCCTTATTGGGCCATACGGGAATTGAGGAGAGAGGCCGAAAGGAAGGAGGCGCGCAGCCCCCCTCTGGTCCGAATTGGACAAGGGGTGCAGCCCCTCTTTCCTTCCTCCTCTCCCCCTCTTTCCCCCTTCTCCTACTCCAACAAGGAAGGAGGGAGTCCTACTCCCGGTGGGAGTAGGACTCCCCTTGGCGCGCCTCTCCCTGGCCGGCCGCCTCCTCCCCTTGCTCCTTTATATACGGGGGCAGGGGGGCACCCCATGGAACACAAGTTGATCTACGGATCGTTCCTTAGCCGTGTGCGGTGCCCCCCTCCACCATATTCCACCTCGGTCATATCGTCGTGGAGTTTAGGCGAAGGCCTGCGCCGGTAGAGCATCATCATCGTCACCACGCCGTCGTGCTGACGGATCTCATCCCCAAAGCTTTGCTGGATCGGAGCCCGGGGATCGTCATCGAGCTGAACGTGTGCTGAACTCGGAGGTGCCGTACGTTCGGTACTTGGATCAGTCGGATCATGAAGACGTACGACTACATCAACCGCGTTGTCATAATGCTTCCGCTTACGGTCTACGATGGTACATGGACAACACTCTCCCCTCTCGTTGCGATGCCATCACCATGATCTTGCGTGTACGTAGGAATTTTTTTGAAATTACTACGTTCCCCAACAGTGGCATCCGAGCCTCGGTTTTACGCGTTGATGTTATATGCACGAGTAGAACACAAGTGAGTTGTGGGCGATACAAGTCATACTGCTTACCAGCATGTCATACTTTGGTTCGGCGGTATTGTGAGATGAAGCGGCCCGGACCGACATTACGCGTACGCTTACGCGAGACTGGTTTCACCGTTACGAGCACTCGTGCTTAAAGGTGGCTGGCGGGTGTCTGTCTCTCTCACTTTAGCTGAATCGAGTGTGGCTACGCCCGGTCCTTGCGAAGGTTAAAACAGCACTAACTTGACGAACTATCGTTGTGGTTTTGATGCGTAGGTAAGAACGGTTCTTGCTAAGCCCGTAGCAGCCACGTAAAATTTGCAACAACAAAGTAGGGGACGTCTAACTTGTTTTTGCAGGGCATGTTGTGATGTGATATGGTCAAGACGTGATGCTATATTTTATTGTATGAGATGATCATGTTTTGTAACCGAAGTTATCGGCAACTGGCAGAAGCCCTATGGTTGTCTCTTTGTTGCATAAGATGCAAGTGCCAAATAATTGCTTTACTTTATCGCTATGCGATAGCAATAGTTGCAAGAGCAATAGTTGGCGAGACGACCATGTGACAACACATTGATATAGATTAAGATGATGAAGATCATGGTGTCGTGCCGGTAACGATAGATATCATGACAGTACTTTGGAGATGGAGATCAAAGGCGCAAGATGATCAAGGCCATATCATGTCACATATTTTGATTGCATATGATGTTTATCTGTTATATATCTTATTATGTTTTGTTTGATGGTAGCATTTTAAGATGATCTCTCACTAATTATCAAGAAGTGTTCTCCCTGAGTATGCACCGTTGCGAAAGTTCTTCGTGCTGAGACACCACGTGATGATCGGGTGTGATAGGCTCTACGTTCAAATACAACGGGTGCAAAACAGTTGCACACGCGGAATACTCGGGTTAAACTTGACGAGCCTAGCATATACAGATATGGCCTCAGAACACGGAGACCGAAAGGTCGAGCGTGAATCATATAGTAGATATGATCAACATAGTGATGTTCACCATTGAAAACTACTCCATCTCACGTGACGATCGGACATGGTTTAGTTGATTTGGATCACGTGATCACTTAGATGACTAGAGAGATGTCTGTCTAAGTGGGAGTTCTTAAGTAATATGATTAATTGAACTTTAATTTATCATGAACTTAGTCCTGGTAGTATTTTGCAAATTATGTTGTAGATCAATAGCTTGCGTTGTTGCTTTCATATGTTTATTTTGATATGTTCCTAGAGAAAATTGTGTTGAAAGATGTTAGTAGCAATGATGCGGATTGGATCCGTGATCTGAGGTTTATCCTCATTGCTGCACAGAAGAATTATGTCCTTAATGCACCGCTAGGTGACAGACCTATTGCAGGAGCAGATGCAGACGTTATGAACGTTTGGCTAGCTCAATATGATGACTACTTGATAGTTTAGTGCACCATGCTTAACGGCTTAGAATTGGGACTTCAAAGACGTTTTGAATCTCATGGACCATATGAGATGTTCCAAGAGTTGAAGTTAATATTTCCAGCAAATACCCGAGTTGAGAGATATGAAGTCTCCAACAAGTTCTATGGCTAAAAGATGGAGGAGAATCGCTCAACTAGTGAGCATGTGCTCAGATTGTCTGGGTACTACAATCGCTTGAATCAAGTGGGAGTTAATCTTCCAGATAAGATAGTGATTGACAGAATTCTCTAGTCACCATCACCAAGTTAGTAGAACTTTGTGATGAAGCGGTTGTAGTATTTCGAGATTAGGTTTTGTCACTCCGATTGTCGGAGAGGTATCTCGGGGCCCTCTCGGTAATGCACATCACTATGAGCCTTGCAAGCAATGTAGCTAATGTGTTAGTTACGGAATGATGCATTACGTAACGAGTAAAGAGACTTGCCGGTAACGAGATTGAACTAGGTATTGGATACCGACGATCGAATCTCGGGCAAGTAACATAACGATGACAAAGGGAACAAAGTATGTTGTTATGCGGTTTGACCGATAAAGATCTTCGTAGAATATGTAGGAGCCAATATGGGCATCCAGGTTCCGCTATTGGTTATTGATCAAGAATAGTTCTAGGTCATGTCTACATAGTTCTCGAACCCGTAGGGTCCGCACGCTTAAGGTTTCGATGACAGTTATATTATGAGTTTATGAGTTTTGATGTACCAAAGGAGTTCGGAGTCCCGGATGAGATCGGGGACATGACGAGGAGTCTCGAAATGGTCGAGACGTAAATATCGATATATTGGACGACTATATTCGGAGTTTGGAAAGGTTCCGAGTGATTCGGGTATTTTTCGAAGTACCGGAGAGTTACGGGAATTCGCCGGGGAGTATATGGGCCTTATTGGGCCATACGGGAATTGAGGAGAGAGGCCGAAAGGAAGGAGGCGCGCAGCCCCCCTCTGGTCCGAATTGGACAAGGGGTGCAGCCCCTCTTTCCTTCCTCCTCTCCCCCTCTTTCCCCCTTCTCCTACTCCAACAAGGAAGGAGGGAGTCCTACTCCCGGTGGGAGTAGGACTCCCCTTGGCGCGCCTCTCCCTGGCCGGCCGCCTCCTCCCCTTGCTCCTTTATATACGGGGGCAGGGGGGCACCCCATGGAACACAAGTTGATCTACGAATCGTTTCTTAGCCGTGTGCGGTGCCCCCCTCCACCATATTCCACCTCGGTCATATCGTCGCGCAGTTTAGGCGAAGCCCTGCGCCGGTAGAGCATCATCATCGTCACCACGCCGTCGTGCTGACGGATCTCATCCCCGAAGCTTTGCTGGATCAGAGCCCGGGGATCGTCATCGAGCTGAACGTGTGCTGAACTCGGAGGTGCCGTATGTTCGGTACTTGGATCGGTCGGATCGTGAAGACGTACGACTACATCAACCGCGTTGTCATAACGCTTCCGCTTACGGTCTACGAGGGTACGTGGACAACACTCTCCCCTCTCGTTGCTATGCCATCACCATGATCTTGCGTGTACGTAGGATTTTTTTTGAAATTACTATGTTCCCCAACACTCTCTTCCCACTAAGGCCCATGTGGCCCATTAACTCTCCCGGGGGGGGGGGGGGGGGTTCCGGTAACCCTCGGGCACTCCGGTTTTCTTTGAAATCACCCGGAACACTTCCGATGTCCGAATATAGTCGTCCAATATATCAATATTTATGTCTCGACCATTTCGAGACTCCTCGTCATGTCCGTGATCACATCCGGGACTCCGAACAAACTTCGGTACATCAAAACTTATAAACTCATAATAAAACTGTCATCGTAACGTTAAGCGTGCGGACCCTACGGGTTCGAGAACTATGTAGACATGACCTAGAACTATTCTCGGTCAATAACCAATAGTGGAACCTGGATGTTCATATTGGTTCCTACATATTCTACGAAGATCTTTGTCGGTCAAACGGCATAACAACATACGTTGTTCCCTTTGTCATCGGTATGTTACTTGCCCGAGATTCGATCGTCGGTATTCAATACCTAGTTCAATCTCGTTACCGGAAAGTCTCTTTACTCGTTACGTAATACATCATTTCATAACTAACTCATTAGTTACAATGCTTGCAAGGCTTAAGTGATGAGTATTACCGAGAGGGCCCAGAGATACCTCTCCGACAATCGGAGTGACAAAACCTAATCTCGAATTATGCCAACTCAACATGTACCTTTGGAGACACCTGTAGAGCACCTTTATAATCACCCAGTTACGTTGTGACGTTTGGTAGCACACAAAGTGTTCCTCCGGTAAACGGGAGTTGCACAATCTCATAGTTGTAGGAACTTTGTATAAGTCATGAAGAAAGCAATAGCAACATACTAAACGATCAAGTGCTAAGCTAACGGAATGGGTCAAGTCAATCACAACATTCTCCTAATGATGTGATCCCATTAATCAAATGGCAACACATGTCTATGGTTAGGAAACATAACCATCTTTGATTAATGAGCTAGTCAAGTAGAGGCATACTAGTGACACTATGTTTGTCTATGTATTCACACATGTATCATGTTTCCGGTTAATACAATTCTAGCATGAATAATAAACATTTATCATGATATGAGGAAATAAATAATAACTTTATTATTGCCTCTAGGGAATATTTCCTTCACCTATAGTGCCGGGTGAGAGCGGTGGACGACGTGATGAAGGGGGTGCAATAGTACTGGCTGATGTAATCGGTCCTGTAGTACAGAGAATGGATGATTTGACGGAGGTCGACCCTATGGGTTTCCTCAATACAAACGCGTATGACTATGACATAGATATGATGAGTCAACCATATGAAGAATCGGGCTATCAGCATGCTAATGAGGATATGGATGATATGCCCGGGCAGGAAGGTCATTGGAAGGATTGCAAAAAGTCTCTCTTCATGAATTCCTCACAGGACACGCCTGAAGATGCCGCCTCAACACAGGCTCAACTAGCCGGGGGTCGTACAGTGCTTAGCCCGGGAACCCTGGGACAGGGGTTGAGGAAGGGTCTCGAAGGTGTGCCCAAGAAAAAGGAGAGGAAGATATCGGGGAAGATAACTGCCTCCAAACAAGTCAGAGCACATAGCAGCCAGACGATGGATTCTGAAGAGCGTGTACCCGCGAAAGGTGCGGCCATGTTCCATCTCACGGGCTAGCCGATGCTACCACCGAAACCGCTGGAGGCACTATCAGGGGATCTCAGGAGATTGCACGACCATGTGCTGTCGACTGAGAAAATCCTACTAGCCTGAAAGGATCCAGGATATCAGACATACGCGGCTCGTGTGCCTGAGGGGAAGTGCTACGCCGACACACGGCCCGCGGAGGTGTTCTTCATGCGATTTGACCATATCTTTGAGATGTTTCTGACAAGGCGGCTCGATTTTACAATCGTCTGCCTTTTTGCGCTACATATGAGCTCCGTCATGAAGAGTGAAGAAGTCTCACAAATCTGTGTGGCGGATCCGTACTACATGCACGAGTCTTTCTTGAGTCTCGGTGACTTTGAGCGTGAAACTGCTAGGGACTACCTCCAAAACTTCATGGTACAGAATAAGGACCAGGAAATTGTCCTCGTGCCTTATCATCCAAAGTAAGTCAGTTCCGGACAACCCTTTCGTACATTTCAATCATTCCTTCTCACTCATATGGAGAATAATTTGAGGTGTATTTTCCCTACAGCAACGGGCGCGCCTTCCTTATCGTTCTTTACCCGCAAGTCTCCCACGCCGTGTATTTTGACCTTTCCAGAGACTACGAGAAAAAGGACTACACCCACATAATGAATATTCTAGATGATGCTCTCCAAGGCTTCAGCACTAGAGGTGGCCACATGCAGATCAGGAAACAAAGGAACAAGAAAATGGGTTTCGCACATAAATCTAACTTCTCCTGCATCCATGTCCCAAAACCAAGCAAGAAGGATGGATTCTACATCGTCCATCTCATGATTCAGTTCAACACGGATCACCAAAAGCTTCGCATGACAAGCAGAAATGATGATCATATCCACAAGTGGCTAGAATCTCATGGAGAAGCGGATTATAAACTTAGATATGACTTCTTTCACATCCAAAGGGACATTGCGACGATCATCATGAAAGAATTCCTTGATGAGAAGGGGATGTTCCACCACGGCCCTATATCGCGAGCTGACGTCCAAACTCGCATAGGCATGCAACGTCTAGACCTCACGTCGTTCAAGAACCTAGGGTCCATCCTCGATGATATGGAAGGATGGAACTTCTAGTGGTTTACAATGCCGATGATGATGATATGTGTCGGTTGAACTTGTATACTTTTTGTAGCGATGAAACTTTGTGATGTCCACGGTCCCTGCCGAACTTGCGTAACGCTACTTTGTTAGTTTGCGTACGATGACCTGCGTACCTCTAGTTAATTAGTTTGCGTACTGTATGTTGCATCTCTAACAGGTACCTAGTTTCTTGATGGAGAGATGGCAGTGCTATGTCGTGTACAAAGGGAAGGTTCTGGGGGTGTGCAACGAGTGGCCTGAGTGTCAGGCGTAAGTGAATGGGTTCTCGGTCGCCAGCCATAAAGCCTTCAAAAGCAGACAAGAAGGAGAAGCTAGTTACTTGAGGTTCACGATAGTGCGGGAGAGGACTCGTAACCGCCATCTCATGTACTGCATAGTTCTGCTCTCACTTATAGTGATAGCTCTTCTCGCGTATACCTTTGTTTAGATGGATGACGTTGTAGTTGCAAGTACTCGAGACTTGCATGTATCGCTATTTTTGAGATGATGACAAGATACCACTTTGTGTTGGATGATGATTATGATGAGACTATTTGTATGTATATGCTATGATTACATTTGTGGTCTCGCAGGCATTTGTATGTGTATCATGATGACATTTGTATGTGCTAAAGATTCTTCTATAAATCCTGTTCAAATACAAAACAAATATGCAGGAAAAAAACTACTAAAATTAGCAGTAGCGAGTGGAGAAAAGTTAGCAGCAGCGCGACAGTAGCAGTAGCGTGCATAGGAGAAGCGCGCTATAGCTATTAGCAGTAGCGAGCTCCATGGAAGAACGCTGCTGCTACACTTGTATATCAGTAGCGCGGGCATGCACGCGCTGCTGCTATGGGTTAGCTGTAGCACCTTATTAGTAGCGCCACCTCCCGCGCTACTGATATACCTAGAACCCGCGCTGCTGCTAGGCTTTTCCCTAGTAGTGCATTGTCACCATAGATAAGCACGACAAGACATACATCAAGTGTTCTCAAATCATTAAAGACTCAATCTGATAAGATAGCTTCAAAGGGAAAACTCAATTCATCACAAGAGAGTAGACGGGGAGAAACATCATAAGATACAACTATAATAGCAAAGCTCGCGATACATCAAGATCGTGCCATAGAGAGAACACGAGAGAGAGAGAGAGAGAGAGAGAGAGAGATCAAACACATAGCTACTGGTACATACCCTTAGCCCTGAGGGTGAACTACTACCTTCTCGTCATGGAGAGCGTCGGGATGATGAAGATGGCCACCGGTGAGGGATTCCCCCTCCGACAGGGTGCCGGAATGGGCTCCCGAGAGGTTTTTGGTGGCTATAGAGGCTTGTGGCGGCGGAATTCCCGATCTATTGTTGTCTTCGATGTTTTTAGGGTATATGGGAATATATAGGCGAAAGAAGTCGGTCGGGGGAGCCACGAGGGGCCCACGAGGGTGCAGGGCGCGCCCAGGGGGGTGGGTGCATGATACGTCTCCAACGTATCTATAATTTTTGATTGTTCCATGCTATTATATTACTTGTTTTGAATGATTATGGGGTTTATTATACACTTTTATATTACTTTTAGGACTAACCTATTAACCGGAGGCCCAGCCCATATTATTGTTTTATTGCCTGTTTCAGTATTTCGAAGAAAAGGAATGTCAAACGGAGTCCAAACGGAATGAAACCTTCGGCATCGTGATTTTTTGGAAGAATATCATCCTGGAGGTTTGGAGATCAAGTCACAAGACCCTCGAGGAGCCCAAGAGATAGGGGCGCCCCCACCTACAGGGCGCGGCCCCCTGTCTCGTGGACCCCTCGAGAACCCCCCGACTGACTTCTTTCGCCTATATAACCCTACGTACCCTAAAACCATCAAAAAAAGATAGATCGGGAGTTCCGCCGCCGCAAGCCTCTATAGCCACCAAAAAACTCTCGGGAGCCCGTTCCGACACACTGCCGGAGGGGGAATCCATCACCGGTGGCCATCTTCAACATCCCGACGCTCTCCATGACGAGGAGGGAGTAGTTCACCCTCGGGGCTGTGTTCTCTCTCATGTTCTCTCTATGGCACGATCTTGATGTATCCCGAGCTTTGCTATTGTAGTTGGATCTTATGATGTTTCTCCCCCTCTACTCTCTTGTGATGAATTGAGTTTCTCCTTTGAAGTTATCTTATCGGATTGAGTCTTTTATGAGAACACTTGATGTATGTCTTGCCGTGCTTATCTATGGTGACAATGGGATATCACGAGCCACTTGATGTATGTTTTGGTGACCAACTTGCGGGTTCCGCCCATGAACCTATGCATAGGGGTTGGCACACGTTTTCTTGACTCTCCGGTAGAAACTTTGGGGCACTCTTTGAAGTACTTTGTGTTGGTTGGATGAATTTGAGATTGTGTGACGCATATCATATAATCATGCCCATGGATACTTGAGGTGACAATGGAGTATCTAGGTGACATTAGGGTTTTTGTTGATTTGTGTCTTAAGGTGTTATTCTAGTACGAACTCTTTAATAGATCGATCCGAAAGAATAACTTTCAGGTGGTTTCGTACCCTACCATAATCTCTATGTTTGTTCTCCGCTATTAGTAGCTTTGGAGTGACTCTTTGTTGCATGTTGAGGGATTGTTATATGATCTATCTATGTTATTATTGTTGAGAGAACTTGCACTAGTGAAAGTATGAACCCTAGGCCTTGTTTCCTATCATTGCAATACCGTTTACGCTCACTTTTATCCTTAGTTACCTTGCTGTTTTTACAATTTCAGATTACAAATACCTATATCTACTATCCATATTGCACTTGTATCACCATCTCTTCGCCGAACTAGTGCACCTATACAATTTACCATTGTATTGGGTGTGTTAGGGACACAAGAGACTCTTTGTTATTTGGTTGCAGGGTTGCTTGAGAGAGACCATCTTCATCCTACGCCTCCCACGGATTGATAAACCTTAGGTCATCCACTTGAGGGAAATTTGCTACTGTCCTACAAACATGTGCACTTGCAGGCCCAACAATGTCTACAAGAAGAAGGTTGTGTAGTAGACATCAAGCTCTTTTCTGGCGCCGTTGCCGGGGAGGCTAGGTAAGCAGTACTCACACCCCGTCAACTAAGCTCATTTCTGGCGCCGTTGCCGGGGGGTGAGTGCTTGAAGGTATATCTTTAGATCTTGCAATCGAATCTTTTTGTTTCTTGTTTTATCACTAGTTTAGTCTATAAAAGAAAACTACAAAAAAATGGAGTTAAGTTTGTGTCATACGCTTCATCTTTTTAATATCTTTCGTGAGTTTGATGGAAAGGAAAATTGTGCTCAAGTGCTAGAAGAAGAGTGCATTAAAATGCTTGGTACTAGATCTTTGTATGATGAGCATGATTGCAATGTTGTTAGTATGAATTCCTTGAATATCCATGATGCTAATGATATGCAAGGCCACAAGCTTGGGGAAGCTATGTTTGATGAATATGATATATTTTGTCCCTGAAGCTTTGATGAGCAAAGTTATTTGATGATAGCATGCCTCCTATTTATGATGATTATATTGATAAAAGTGGATTTAGAAGAGTGTCAACTTTATTTAGTGATGATTCCACTATTTCGGAAGAGGTTCCAATTGATTATGAGAACAAAGTTGCTATCTATGATGATTATTGTGATGACTTGTATGCTATAAGGAATAATGATAACCATGAAACTTGTCATCATGATTTTAGTTTTCAATTGGATTATGCCTCACATGATAATTATTTTGTTGAGTTTGCTCCCACTACTATTCATGAGAAGAAATTTGCTTATGTGGAGAGTAGTAAATTCTCTATGCTAGTAGATCATGAAAAGAATGCTTTAGGTGCTGGTTATATTGTTGAATTCATTCATGATGCTACTAAAAATTATTATGAGAGAGGAACGTATGCTTG
The DNA here is from genome assembly GCA_963921465.1 of Triticum timopheevii. Taxonomy (NCBI): domain Eukaryota; kingdom Viridiplantae; phylum Streptophyta; class Magnoliopsida; order Poales; family Poaceae; genus Triticum; species Triticum timopheevii. Next base: position 434,740,994 of record OY997270.1, read on the forward strand.
TAGGAATTGCAATAACGTCAAGTTTCCTCTCTATATGCTTAAAATCTTGAAGCTGTGCTTATTTTACCTTCCTATGCTAGTTGATTATTGTTCCCATAAGTTGTTTGCTCACAAAATCCCTATGCATAGGAAGTGGGTTAGGCTTAAATGTGCTTGTCATGTGCTTCATGATGCTCCCGTTATGTTTCAATTCTTATCTTTTATGTGACCATCATTGTCATCATCATGCCTAGCTAGAAAGGCATTAAAGAAAAGCGCTTGTTGGGAGACAACCCAATATTTACCCTTACTGTTTTTGTACGTACACATGATTATTCTACTGTAGTAATCATGTTTTATAGCTTTTGTTTCAATAAAGTGCCAAGTAAGACCTTTAGGATAGCTTACGGTGATAGTTGCGTTGATCCTGCTGAAAATCAGAAACTTTTGCACCCAGTAAATTAGTTTTGTTAATTCACAGAAACGTACTTATAATCTGATTCTTTTTGCTCTGGATTAGTACACAAATTGCTTAGGACTTCCTAATTTTGTAGAATTTTTAGAGTTCCAGAACTATACATTTGATACCGATTACTACAGACTGTTCTGTTTTTGACAGATTCTGTTTTCTATGTGTTGTTTGCTTATTTTCATGAATCTATGAGTAGTATCAGAGGGTATGAACCATAGATAAGTTGGAATACAGTAGATATTACACCAACATGAATTTAGAATGAGTTCATTACAATACCTAAGTGGTGGTTTTATTTTCTTATACTAACGGAGCTTACGAGTTTTCTGTTGAGTTTTGTGTTGTGGAGTTTTCAAGTTTTGGGTAAAGATTCGATGGACTATGGAATAAGGAGTGGCAAGAGCCTAATCTTGGGGATTCCCAAGGCACCCCAAGGTAATATTCAAGGACAACCAAGAGCCTAAGCTTGGGGATACCCCGGATGGCATCCCCTCTTTCGTCTTCGTTCATCGGTAACTTTACTTGGAGCTATATTTTTATTCACCACATGATATGTGTTTTGCTTGGAGCGTCATTTTCTCTTGTTAGTATTTGCTTGCTATTATTTATAATAATATTTTGCATCTTTAGTTTCAATAAAAAAGTCAATGATAGCCTTTGCCATGCTTATTTTGCTAGTATACATGTTGCTGCTTGAAAACAGAAAGTTTACCGTTGTTGCAAAAATTCCCTAGAAAAGTCAGAGAATGATATAATGTTGAAACTTTTTGCATAATGAGCTCTGATAAATTTACTACAGTGGGAATTTTATTTCATTTTTTGGAGTTAGGTAAGTATTGATACTCTTGCATTCTTTACAGACTGTACTGTTTTGGTAGATTGTTGTTATGCTTGCGTTGTTTGCATATGTTTGCTTGTTTAATGATTCTATTTGAGGATAGGAGTATTAAATATGCAGAGGCATTTAGTATGATTGAATAATAATTTTAGTGATTTGTTACAGTAGAAAATGATAAGGTTTTGCATTGGTTTATACTAACCTATCTCACGTGTTCTTGTTGAGTTTGGTGTGAATGAAGCTTTTTGATAAAAAGAAAAAATCATGGTATGAGAGGAATTAAGGAGACACAAAATTTCAAGTTTGGGGATGCCCAAGGCACCCCAAGATAATATTTCAAGAAGTCTCAAGCATCTAAGCTTGGGGATGCCCCGGTAGGCATCCCCCCTTTCTTCTTCAACAACTATCGGTTAGTATCATTTGAGCCTAAGTTTTTGCTTCTTCACATGAGTTGTGCTATCCTTGCAATGTAATTTTATTTTGTTTTGCTTGCTGTTTGAATACAATACCAAGATCTGAAATTCTTTAATGTTAGAGAATCTTCACATAGTTGCACAATTATTCGAATACTCTATGTGCTTCACTTATATCTTTTAGAGCACGGTGGTGACTTATTTTTGTAGAAATTACTAGTCTCTCATGCTTCACTTATATATTTTTGAGAGTCTTTTAGAACATCATGGTAATTTGAATGAAAACTATCATAGGAAGTGAATTGGATGCTATGATCAATTTGATACTTGATAATTGTTTTGAGATATGGAGGTAGTGATATTAAAGTCATGCTAGTTGGGTGATTATGAATTTAAAGAATGCTTGTGTTGAAGTTAGCAAGTCCCGTAGCATGCACGTATGGTTAAAGTTGTGTAACAAATTTGAAACATGAAGTGTACCTGGCTTGTGCATCCTTATGAGTGGCGGTCGGGGACGAGCGATGGTCTTTTCCTACCAATCTATCCCCCTAGGAGCATGCGCATAGTACTTGATTTTTGATGACTTCTAAATTTTTGCAATAAGAATATGAGTTCTTTTGACTAATGTTGAGTCCATGGATTATACGCACTTTTACCTTTCCACCATTCCTAGCCTCTTCGGTACCGTGCATTACCCTTTCTCACCTTGAGATTTGGTGCAAAATTCGCCGGTGCATCCAAACCCCGTGATACGATACGCTCTATCACACATAAACCTCCTTATATCTTCCTCAAAACAGCCACCATACCTACCTATTATGGCATTTCCATAGCCATTCCGAGATATATTGCCATGCAACTTTCCACCGTTCCGTTTATCATCATCATGACATACTTTACTTTTGTCATATTGCCATCGCATGATCATGTAGTTGACATCGTATTTGTGGCAAAGCCACCATGCATTATTTTTCATACATGTCACTCTTGATTCATTGCACCATCCCAGTACACCACCGGAGGCATTCATATAGAGTCATATCTTGTTCTAGTTTCGAGTTATAATTCATATGTTGTAATCAATAGAAGTGTGATGATCATCATTATTAGAGCATTACCCAAAGAAAAAGAAAAGAAAAGAAAAGAAAGGCCAAAAAAAAGGAAAGGCCCAATAGAAAAAAAGAAAAAAAGAAAAAAAGAAAATAAATGAAAAGGGCAATGCTACTATCTCTTTTCCACACTTGTGCTTCAAAATAGCACCTTGTTCTTCATGTAGTGAGTCTCATATATTGTGCTTCAAAGTAGCACCATGTTTTTGATATAGTGAGTCTCATAAGTTGTCTTTTTCATACTAGTGGCAATTTTCCATTATAGAACTTGGCTTGTATATTCCTACAATGGGCTTCCTCAAATTCCCTAGGTCTTCGTGAGCAAGCAAGTTGGATGCACACCCACTAGTTTTCTTTTGTTGAGCATTCATTTATAGCTCTAGTGCATCCGTTGCATGGCAATCCCTACTCCTCATGTTGACATCAATTGATGGGCATCTCCATAGCCCATTGATTATCCTCGTCAATGTGAGACTTTCTCCTTTTTTGTATTCTCCACACAATCCCCATCATCATATTCTATTCCACCCATAGTGCTATATCCATGGCTCACGCTCATGTATTGCGTGAAGGTTGAAAAAGTTTGAGATTATTTAAGTACGAAACAATTGCTTGGCTTGTCATCGGGGGTATAGAAGTTGGGAACATCTTTGTGTGACGAAAATGAAGCATAGCCTAACTATATGATTTTGTAGGGATGAACTTTCTTTTGCCATGTTATTTTGAGAAGACATGATTACTTTGATTAGTATGCTTGAAGTGTTACTATTTCTTTTATCAATATGAACTTTTCTTTTGAATCATTTTGGTTCTGAACATTCATGCCACAATAAAGAAAATTACATTGAGAATTATGCTAGGCAGCATTCCACATCAAAAATTCTGTTTTTATCATTTACCTACTCGAGGACGAGCAGGAATTAAGCTTGGGGATGCTTGATACGTTTCCAACGTATCTGTAATTTCTGATTGTTCCATGCTATTATATTACTTGTTTTGAATGATTATGGGCTTTATTATACACTTTTATATTACTTTTGGGGCTAACCTATTAACCGGAGGCCAAGCCCATATTGCTGTTTTATTGCCTGTTTCAGTATTTCGAAGAAAAGGAATATCAAACGGAGTCCAAATGGAATGAAACCTTCGGCATCGTGATTTTTTGGAAGAATATCATCCTGGAGGCTTGGAGATCAAGTCATAAGACCCTCGAGGAGCCCAGGATATAGGGGGGCGCCCCCCCCCCCTACAGGGCACGGCCCCCCTGTCTCGTGGACCCCTCGAGCACCCCCCGACCGACTTCTTTCGCCTATATAACCCTACATACCCTAAAACCATCAAAAGAAAGATAGATCGGGAGTTCCGCCGCTGCAAGCCTCTGTAGCCACCAAAAACCTCTCGGGAGCCTGTTCCGGCACCCTGCCGGAGGGGGAATCCATCATCGGTGGCCATCTTCATCATCCCGGCACTCTCCATGACGAGGAGGGAGTAGTTCACCCTCGGGGCTGAGGGTATGTACCAGTAGCTATGTGTTTGATCTCTCTCTCTCTCTCTCTCTCGTGTTCTCTCTATGGCACGATCTTGATGTATCCCGAGCTTTGCTATTGTAGTTGGATCTTATGATGTTTCTCCCCCTCTACTCTCTTGTGATGAATTGAGTTTCTCCTTTGAAGTTATCTTATCGGATTGAGTCTTTTATGAGAACACTTGATGTATGTCTTGCCGTGCTTATCTGTGGTGACAATGGGATATCACGAGCCACTTGATGTATGTTTTGGTGACCAACTTGCGGGTTTCGCCCATGAACCTATGCATAGGGGTTGGCACACGTTTTCTTGACTCTCCGGTAGAAACTTTGGGGCACTCTTTGAAGTACTTTGTGTTGGTTGGATGAATTTGAGATTGTGTGACGCATATCGTATAATCATGCCCATGGATACTTGAGGTGACAATGGAGTATCTAGGTGACATTAGGGTTTTGGTTGATTTGTGTCTTAAGGTGTTATTCTAGTACGAACTCTTTAATAGATCGATCCGAAAGAATAACTTTCAGGTGGTTTCGTACCCTACCATAATCTCTATGTTTGTTCTCCGCTATTAGTGGCTTTCGTGCCACAATAAAGAAAATTACATTGACAATTATGCTAGGTAGCATTCCACATGAAAAATTCTGTTTTTATCATTTACCTACTTGAGAACGAGCAGGAATTAAGCTTGGGGATGCTTGATACGTTTCCAACGTATCTATAATTTTTGATTGTTCCATGCTATTATATTACTTGTTTTGAATGATTATGGGCTTTATTATACACTTTTATATTACTTTTGGGACTAACCTATTAACCGGAGGCCAAGCCCATATTGTTGTTTTATTGCCTGTTTCAGTATTTCGAAGAAAAGGAATATCAAACGGAGTCCAAACGGAATGAAACCTTCGGCATCGTGATTTTTTGGAAGAATATCATCCTGGAGGCTTGGAGATCAAGTCAGAAGACCCTCGAGGAGCCCAGGAGATAGCCCCCCATCTACAGGGCACGGCCCCCTGTCTCGTGGACCCCTCGAGCACCCCCCGACCGACTTCTTTCGCCTATATAACCCTACATACCCTAAAACCATCAAAAAAAGATAGATCAGGAGTTCCGCTGCCGCAAGCCTCTGTAGCCACCAAAAACCTCTCGGGAGCCCGTTCCGGCACCCTGCCAGAGGGGGAATCCATCACCAGTGGCCATCTTCATCATCCCGGCACTCTCCATGACGAGGAGGGAGTAGTTCACCCTCACGGCTGAGGGTATGTACCAGTAGCTATGTGTTTGATCTCTCTCTCTCTCTCTCGTGTTCTCTCTATGGCACGATCTTGATGTATCCCGAGCTTTGCTATTGTAGTTGGATCTTATGATGTTTCTCCCTCTCTACTCTCTTGTGATGAATTGAGTTTCTCCTTTGAAGTTATCTTATCGGATTGAGTCTTTTATGCGAACACTTGATGTATGTCTTGCCGTGCTTATTTGTGGTGACAATGGGATATCACGAGCCACTTGATGTATGTTTTGGTGAGCAACTTGCGGGTTTTGCCCATGAACCTATGCATAGGGGTTGGCACATGTTTTCTTCACTCTCCGGTAGAAACTTTGGGGCACTCTTTGAAGTACTTTGTGTTGGTTGGATGAATTTGAGATTGTGTGACGCATATCGTATAATCATGCCCATGGACAGTTGAGGTGACAATGGAGTATCTAGGTGACATTAGGGTTTTGGTTGATTTGTGTCTTAAGGTGTTATTCTAGTACGAACTCTTTAATAGATCGATCCGAAAGAATAACTTTCAGGTGGTTTCGTACCCTACCATAATCTCTATGTTTGTTCTCCGCTATTAGTGGCTTTCGTGCCACAATAAAGAAAATTACATTGAGAATTATGCTAGGTAGCATTCCACATCAAAATTTCTGTTTTTATCATTTACCTACCTGAGGACGAGCAGGAATTAAGCTTGGAGATGCTTGATACGTTTCCAACATATCTATAATTTTTTATTGTTCCATGCTATTATATTACTTGTTTTGAATGATTATGGGCTTTATTATACAATTTTATATTACTTTTGGGACTAACCTATTAACCGGAGGCCAAGCCCATATTGTTGTTTTATTGCCTGTTTCAGTATTTCGAAGAAAAGGAATATCAAACGGAGTCCAAACGGAATGAAACCTTCGGCATCGTGATTTTTTAGAAGAATATCATCCTGGAGGCTTGGAGATCAAGTCAGAAGACCCTCGAGGAGCCCAGGAGATAGCCCCCCCTACAGGGCACGGCCCCCTGTCTCTTGGACCCCTCGAGCACCCCCCGACCGACTTCTTTCGCCTATATAACCCTACGTACCCTAAAACCATCAAAAAAAGATAGATCAGGAGTTCCGCCGCCGCAAGCCTCTGTAGCCACCAAAAACCTCTCGGGAGCCCGTTCCGGCACCCTGCCGGAGGGGGAATCCATCACCGGTGGCCATCTTCATCATCCCAGCGCTCTCCATGACGAGGAGGGAGTAGTTCACCCTCGGGGGAGATTATGGTAGGGTACGAAACCACCTGAAAGTTATTCTTTCGGATCGATCCATTAAAGAGTTCGTACTATAGTAACACCTTAAGACACAAATCAACCAAAACCCTAATGTCACCTAGATACTCCATTGTCACCTCAAGTATCCATGGGCATGATTATACGATATGCGTCACACAATCTCAAATTCATCCAACCAACACAAAGTACTTCAAAGAGTGCCCCAAAGTTTCTACCGGAGAGTCAAGAAAACATGTGCCAACCCCTATGCATAGGTTCATGGGCGAAACCCGCAAGTTGGTCACCAAAACATACATCAAGTGGCTCGTGATATCCCATTGTCACCACAGATAAGCACGGCAAGACATACATCAAGTGTTCTCATAAAAGACTCAATCCGATAAGATAACTTCAAAGGAGAAACTCAATTCATCACAAGAGAGTAGAGGGGGAGAAACATCATAAGATCCAACTACAATAGCAAAGCTCGGGATACATCATGATCATGCCATAGAGAGAACATGAGAGAGAGAGAGAGATCAAACACATAGCTACTGGTACATACCCTCAGCCGTGAGGGTGAACTACTCCCTCCTCACCATGGAGAGCGCCGGGATGATGAAGATGGCCATAGGTGATGGATTCCCCCTCCGGCAGGGTGCCGGAACGGGCTCCCGAGAGGTTTTTGGTGGCTACAGAGGCTTGCGGCGGCAGAACTCCCGATCTATCTTTTTTTTGATGGTTTTAGGGTACGTAGGGTTATATAGGAGAAAGAAGTCGGTCGGGGGAGCCACGAGGGGCCCACGAGGGTGGAGGGTGCGCCTAGGGGGGTGAGCGCGCCCCCCTGTCTCGTGGCCTCCTCGAAGCTTCCCTAACTTGCACTCCAAGTCTCCTGGATTGCTTCCGTTCCAAAAATAACGCTCCCGAAGGTTTCATTCCGTTTGGACTCCGTTTGATATTCCTTTTCTTCAAAACACTGAAATAGGCAAGAAAACAACAATATGGGCTGGGCCTCCGGTTAATAGGTTAGTCCCAAAAATAATATATAAGTGTATAATAAAGCCCATAAACATTCAAAACAGATAATAAAATACTATGAATGCTTCATAAATTATAGATACGTTGGAGACGTATCACCTCCACATTCACACTCTCCTCCCTCTCTTCATCCCCCTCTCTTCCTTCTCCCTCTCCTCCATCTCAAACAGATCCTCAACCTCAGTGTCACCCTCATGCATAATGCAGTTGTTCCTCCTCTTTTGACTCATCATCTGAATATTAATCTTCATCATCTGCTAGTTGTTCCTCATCTGCTTGTCTCTTTCCATCTATTATCTCTGTGTCTTGAGAAATCATGTACTTCTCTATGTTGTTATCACTGTCATATGCCCCTTCTGAATTATCACTACTGTAATATCCCTCCTCCATCAAAACTTCATCCTCCATCACAACTTTTAGCTTTTGTTTAGCTAGCTTTTTGCTCTCTTGTGTGCAAAAACCAATAGGTTCAACATTGCTACTGCTGCTGCACTAACTCTGAAAAACAACCCCTTGGTCATCAACAACAAGCACTTCTGGCTCACTGAGATCATACACAACTGATGGTGAATAAATAATGGTTGCTAGTTTAGCATTTCTGTGACTTGCAGTACTGTCAGTGGCTGTTGCTCTAACTAACTGGTTTAGAACTAAAGTATGTTCATGCTACTTCTTAAGTTGCTGCAATTTAATGTTTGTATCAATCAACACTAGGATATGCTCTCTCTGCTCTCCTATGCATGTGTTCTCCATGTGATACAATTCATTAGAGAATGTAAATCCTTGTCTATGCAATAGTGCATACAAATTCAGAAAAGTGACATCAGAATTGCACATCTTCCTATCCAAATTATGTTGGGCATCAAAGTGAATCCTAACATCCCGGATAGCATCATCCACACTACAAGTGGCAACAAATTTGGACATTTTCAGTAACACTAACCCTAGCCCCCAAATTGGAAGAAAGAAGAGAGGAGAGGGACTCGACTTACAGCACTCCGCCACATCCATGGGTCCAGTGATGGCTCGTGAAAGGGTTGGCGACCCAGATCTCTGCCATCTGCAGGCGCTGCTCCATGGTCAGTGGGCCTCCTCCATTTCTTCCTCGCCGCTCGCGTAGTACGACGAACTGTCGCCGTCGCAGTCAGCCAGTCCTGCATGCGCATCGGCCCCGAGGCCAGGAAAATCTTCGTACCCGCCCACACCTCCACCGCTGCTCTAGTCGCCGCACACACCACCGCCACTCGGATTCGTCGTCGCCACTTCCATAGAGGACCGCGGGGAGGAGAGGGAGAGGGGACAAGAATTAGGGTTCGAACCGGCGGCTCGGTTCGACCTAGCCAGTTAGGTCGGACTCGTCTGAGTCAGCGGGCCGTCCACACGCCGATTCGGCCAGCGTGTCGCCTGACAGGTGGGCCCGACCTGTCGGATACGCGGTCAATACACATTTATACGCAGCTTAGCCCATTTTGCATCACTTAGCCCCGAGTTGGTACTGAATTGCAAAACTTTTGAGTAGTTGTACTAATTCGTGAGTAGGTGCTGAAGTGTGGTATCAACATGCAATTAACTCCAGAGAACCATGATCCTCCCCTCACACCACCAAACGATCGACGAAGGCGAGGAGCAACCGTGTTCTCACCGACAAAAGAAGATGGAAGGCTCTGACCACTGCCTCTATGAAGAAGAAAAGGGAATATCTATAAGGGGGCATTGACCATACTATGACCATTCTACATCACTAGCAATTGCATGCCTTGCATAGGTAAGCAAAAGAGTATGTTGCCAGTCATGGGCGATCGAGATTCTTTATTCACACAGACTTCTAGAGATAGTGTGTCTCAACCACTTACCAACCTCGTGAACAGGCAATGGTAAACTTTTAATTTATTTAATTGTGTATCTTCTAAATGATACTGTATTAAGCTTTGAAAATCCTGAATAAGTATCTTTTTTTATCATGGAAGAGATTATACATCCTAAAATTATACAAAGACCAGGTGTCCTCAAATTCTAGTCGACTTTATGGCTTTTATCTGTACACTCCCATTAAAAAACAATATCTGGAAATTTTGAAAAAGGCAAAAAGTTACTGCAGTATTTTGTGCTATAAAGACTAGGAGTAGTTGGAAAATAGCAAAAGGGGTCCAAAAAAAACGAGAAGAGGCAACCATGGCAAATCTCAATTGCGTTAAATCGCTATTGGCCCCAGACTGAACGTGTTTGGGACTCTCCGCCGAACGAGAAATTAGCGAGGTTTCCATGGCCCGCCGCCGCCTCGCGTCCCCCGTCTTGCCGTTCCCGGAGCCGGTGCCGCCGCTGGACAACGACGATCTCCTCCGCGAGATCCTGCTCCTCCTGCCTCCGCAGCCGTCCTCCCTCCTCCGCGCCTCCGTCGTCTGCAAGCGCTGGCGCCGCCTTGTCTCCGACCCCGGCTTCCTCCGCCGATTCCGCGCGCACCACCGTAAGCCCTCGCTCCTTGGCTTATTCTCCTTCGATGGCGATGAAATTTATCCCTTCATCCCGACGCTGGGCCCGCCCGACCGCATCCCGGCCGCGCGATTCTCCCTGGCGCGGCGCTGCCGCCGCGAGAGCTGGCACTTCGTGGAATGCCGCCACGGCCTCGCCCTCTTCCTCAACAGGATACGCCCCGAGGCCATCGTGTGGAACCCCATCTCCGGTCGCCAGCGCCGAGTAACTTTTCCACCAGAGTTTGGCGACGCTAGAGAGAGGGACATCCTATGCGCCGCGGTGCTATGCGCTGCCGGTGATGACGACGATGGCCATGTGCACGGTGACTGCGACCTGAACTCTTTTAAACTGGCCTTGGCGCGCCGTGGCGAACAAGCCCGCACGCTTGTGTTCGCTTGCCTCTACGAATCCAAGTCTGGCAAATGGGGAAATGTTATCTCAACAACGACCACGGCTCTTTTTGTTTGGAGAAAGCCCAGCGTCCTTGTCGGGAATGCACTTTGCTGGTTGCTCAGTGGAGGAGGAAATGAAGGTGACATCCTTGAGCTTGATTTTGAAATGCAGAAGCTTGTTGTGATTGATAAGCCAGGAGACAGCCGGCTTGCCCGTTGTGCCCGTTCCTGCCTCCAAATCATCCAGACAGAGGAAAGTAATCTCGGACTCATCATTCACACAGGACCCAGCCTGCGGTTATGGGAACATAAGGTCAATTATGATGATGTTGCTACATGGGTCCTTCAGAAAATCATTGATCTGCTCGAGCACCTTTCGCCCGTCGAGCTCAAATGGAGTTTGATACTGTGGTACGATGAGGTTCACAATGTGATATGTCTGTGGGCACCTTATGCTGATGGTTCTTTAATGATCCAACTCGACTCAATACAATTCTGCAACTGTTTTCGAATCAATTTCGAAGCCACTATATCTCAAAAAAGAAAATTTTGCTACAGCACCTGTGTTCCATACACAAGTTTTTATACTGCAGGTAATAGCTCGTCCTTACATTGCTGGAGCAACAGCATCCAGTGATCTTTGGTTTGTGGTTGTTGTAATGGCATTGGTGTGCTTAACAGTTGCCTAACTATTCATGCACAAACTATAGTAGTATCTTTGTTTCCTGTCAGTTTTCTCAACTACTTATGGTGATTTTTATTTACTTACTATATTATAATTGGACCATGTGAAGGCGAGAGCATTTGCTGTCTCCCGTCTTTTGACATATGCATAAGAAATTATATGTGTAAGTTCATATGTACATATCTATAGTTGCTCATCATCTCATAAACTGTGTAACTGTATGAAATTGAACAAAGTACCAAACACAATTGAACCTGGATTTGAACCATCTTAAATGTTATACAAGTAACTTGATTTGCACATTCAGATGCTTTGCATGTTAGGGCTCACATACAGATATATATAGTATAGTTCTTTCTATCTTCTACTACCTCCTATCCAAAATATAAGATGTTTTGGTAGGCTAGTTTAGCCTACCAAAACGTCATATATTTTAGAACAGAGGTAGTAGATAGTATTTATGTCTACTCATCTTCTCCACTAGCCACAAATCTGTGAAAACAATCTGCCGTTACAATCTTATGAAATAGGAGTATGAAATAAACAATGTGGTTTTATTCAACTTTTGTGAAGAATTCTGCTGCAAATGTGTTCATTTATACCGGACTATCCAATAAGAAATTAAAATGTTTTGAATTATCTTCTGTAAGGTCAGAATTATTGAAATCTAAGGAGTCGAGTTGTTTTTCCATCAAAATGTGCAAGTTCAAGAATATTGTATTAGTGCATTTGATTTAACATGGCACACGTTCATTCTAGACAACTCAACTCCTCTGATCGGCTCACTATTGCGAAAATGCTTTCATGAGTAGGTAGAGAAATATTACAGTTTTGAGTGATTACTTTTGTTTAGAGTAAACATGCTATCATAGCTACTGTATATAGCTTTATACCTATTCTGAACCTCGAGTCGGAAGCTAGTAATCTGCTCAGGTTACATATATGTAGGGTAGATTTAAGCAAGTGCTAAGTACTGCAGCTTCACCCTCTGTTTTTCTGTACATAGAATTTTTCATAGGTAGTTGATATATTTATTTGACTTCTTTTGCTTCTAGACTGGGCAACTGGTGGCAGAGAGGATGGACCTGAAATGTTAAGCAGTACAAGACCGGATTGTCCTAATAGATAATTAAGGTACAATTGATGTGTTAATTGAACATGTGATGTGAATTTAGCTTCTGCTACATGTTTATTTATTTTTACCATGTTAACATTTTCCTTTGGTAATCCTTCTCAAGGACCAAATTCCCAGAGCGAATCTACCGGTTCTCTCGTTCACATATGTTCCCCAGATGTGTCACCACCTCCTGTCATCATGCTTTGACCTTTGAGGTATCAATCTGAGACTGGATATTCAGTCTGTTAAGTAATGTAGTTTAGATTCCCCTTGTTGATGTTTGATCATCTGTGAAGTCTCCTTCATCCTCCTGGTCCCTAGTCTAATTGACGAAAAAGAGTTTCCCCCGCTTTTTATTGCAAAGCCAAACACCAATACAATCAACGATAGGTGCTGAAGCGGAAGTAGCACAGGCACGCCCAAAAGAAATGAAAGAGACGAACAAAAGAAACAAATGCCGATAACGGCGGATCAACAAAACGAAGATGACTCGAAACCGCTGCGCCCGCCGAAGAATTCCACCACGCTCCTAGCACTCCGGGCCGCCGCATACCAAGCAACACCTCCAAGAAGGAACGCGACGACAACGACGCTGCTACCCGGACATGTCCTGGGGTTTCCCCCGGTATGCGAAGGGACGTGGGGGAAGGGGTACATCTGACGCCCTTCAGGAAGGCACGGCGGCGCCCACGGGCGTCACCGCGTCGGTGCCGGTCAAGCCGACAAGGATTTCTCCCAACCGCCAACCAACCACGACCCCGGACGAACCATCGCGCTCGGCCATACTTGCCGTCCACCAATATGCACCACCACGATCTTGCAGTCACCAACGCTGTCTCACCGTGGCAAGTGAAGAGAGACCGGCGGGATCAAGAGGAAGCAGCTCGGAACGGGGAGCGGCAGGGTCAGCAGCCACGCGGGAGGGGACAACCTCCACCACCCTCGGCAGTAACCGACCGGACGCAGTTCAGGAGCAAACCAGGCACTCCCGCCCGGCCGAGCCTGAAAAAGGATCGTGAAGCTCCCGATGCCGCGTTGTAGTACACGCGTCGCCGTCTCCGCCACCCCCAGCCCGAGCCACACCTCCGTCCGCCGGAGACGACGCCGGACAGCCCGCGCCACGCCTGGCCAGACCCAAAAGGGGCCCAGATCTGGGCCAGACGGGTGCCGCCCCGTAGCCAAGCAGCTGCGCCGCCACCACCATGGCGCCTGGAGCTGCGCCGCCGGCGAAGCCGCGCCGCTGCCGGATCCGCCACCGGCCTGGATGCACCACCGCCAGCGCCACCACCCGAGCCGCAGCGGCGCGCGGGGAAAAAAAGGGGGTGTCGCCATCGGCACCACGCGAGCAAGGCCCGATGACCTACGCCGGCAGCGGCGGGAAGGGATTAGGAGGGGGTGGGCACTGGGAGGAGGCAGGAAAGGGAGCCCTCGATTGCCTTGCTCAGGAAGGCGACGCGGGGGGTACGGGCAAGGGGGGTGGGGGAGGGGAGAGCCGGGGCGCGCCCGCCAGCGGCCGGTGACGGCGGAAGGGGGGGTAGGGCACCGGCAGCGGCAGGGAACCCTAGCGGGGGCGGGAGCCGCGGGTCACGGGACTCTCCACCATACTCAATTCCCCTAGTCTAATTCTCTGCCCAATCAGCCAAATCATCCTGGCCATCTTCCTATAGGTTTGGGGTGGGGGGGGGGGGGGTTGATGTGGGGGTGGGGGTGGGGTGGGGGGGTGGGGGTCATCAAGACGGAGCAAGGGCACGGGCATGGTAGCGGTGGGGTGGCGCGCGGAGCAAGTTTGGAGCGGAGAGAAGGGCGAGAGTTTGGAGTCCATCCCTAGATACTTCACCATTGATACTTTCATTTGTCGAATGGCCAAATTTGTGAAATAAAAATGAAAAATCATTAGTCCTCTTAACTAACTTGTCATTAGTCACCAACCCCAATAACAGGTAAGACGTTTTAGAGAAGGTACAAGTATTTCCCTTTAGAGAATGTAAAATAAATGGGTAAGACGTTTGAGATACTAATAGTACTCCCTCCGTCCCAAAATTCTTGCCTTAGATTTGCATACATATGGCTGTATCTAGTCACATCTTAGTGTTAGATACATTCATATCTAGATAAATTTAAGACAAGAATTTTGGAACAGAGGGAGTAGTATTGACTACTAAGACCACTTACAATTTTATGTACATTGGGCATCATTTATTCAAAAAGATTAACATGTTTGAGATTCTAATAAAAGTATTGAGACTGCTTGCAATTTATTGTATGGACAAAGTTTAGTTTAGTTTCTACAAATACCGGCTTCAGCGCGCTAAGTATGTTTCTAGTTTATGTAAAGACTAAATAACCTGTTTAAAATTAATCAAGTTTTAGTTTTGTCCTAAATCAACCATTTAATATAGGTTTGACTTTTTTTGCGGAGAAAGTTTGACTACATACATAGAAAGAATAAATCAACATATGTGACACGAAATTAGATTTATTAGATTCACTATATTTTTATATGGGTTTTTATCATTTTTGTACTACACATTTATTTATTTGATGTCATATATTAACACAAATTTCTAGAAATTTGATCAAATATAGAGAAATTGGTTTACAACAAACTTAGAACTTCTTTAGTTTGAAACGGAGGAGTAGGCGTCATCAAACTCTAGTCGGCTGTATGCCCCCATATGTATACCAGTATAAAAATATGCAAATAGAGATTTTGAAAATTTAGCAGATTTTACAAATATTATTATTTAAGGACTGTTAAAAAATACAACTCACTTTGATCCATATTAATTGACGCTGCTTTACAAAAAATTAGCAGATTTATAAATATAGCAAAATGGGTCAAAAACAACTTAAAAGAGGCGCGTACGGAGTAATACGTTTCCAAGGGGGCAAAGCGCCAGTTGAGTTATAAACCCTTGAACCCGCAAAAAAAAAAAAGAGTTATAAACCCTTCGAAACTACTGTGTGTGTTCTGTCCGACCCTATACGATGCCTAATTGTGTTAAAAAAAGATGCCTAATCTAGCTAGTGGTGTGCTGCCGTTTGGATTAGGGCCCAATTCTTTTCAGGCAAGATTCTACAGAATCAGGATTCTGGAAAATTCTCCCAAAATCTGCTTCTCCCAGAATCTGTCGTCGAGTTCTTTTCAGAGATTGTAGCTTGAGATTCTAGAAAGTGTTGTGTGTTGAAATGTCTGTACTATCCTTAGACAGAATTTTTTTGATGAAATGTATTTTATCTATCAACAATAGCTAGCATCAATTCAAGCATTATTCAAGCATCAAGAAACAGAGAGATGCAAAAAGGAGGGCTCGCCGTGAGCGTCGGCGTCGAACTTTGCGGGCCGGGGCTGAGGGCCGGGACGGACTGAGGGGCGAGGAGGAGCTGAGGAGGGAAGCTGGCCGGCGGGGGCGGCAACGGCTTGGCCTGGCCGGCGGCGACGCGGCAACCCTAGCCGCTGCCGCGAAGCTGACGGGGCGGGGCGAACTGGCGGGCGGGGAGGGCGGGGCGGACCGGGCAAGGGACGGGCAAGGGAGGTTGGCCGGCGGGTGCGGGGGCGGGCTGGCCGGCGGGGGCGGCGGCCTGATCGGGGGCGGAGGCGGCTCGAAGGTCCCGATGTGATGTGGGAACAGGGAGACGAGCGAGCGGTCGGGTGCGTCCGCTCGTTTTCGGGGTCCTGGGCTGGACTGCGGGGTGGCATTTTGATCGTAAATACGTGATACAATAGGGATACAACTATGCTTTGAAACGTTTTCTTTGGTGGGACTAGGCAGAATCCTGAGATTGTGGGAGAAGGCAGGTATTTTGAGATTTTGAGATTGCATTAGGATTCTGCAGAATTCGATTGAGATTTTGGAATTTCAATCGAGTTCTTTTCGGTCGGGATTTTCGGAACCGAGATTCTCCATAATCTGCTCAAAAGAACTGGGCCTAGGAGTTGAACGGCTCGATCTGCTATATCGTATGAAAATCGGACTTGTACAGTCGTACCCTTACCAGCACTCTAAACCCTTATCGCCGATAGACTTGCGACTGTGGGCCTGTCGAACGAGAAATTAGGGAGTTTTCCAATTTCCATGGTCCGCAGCCGCCGCCCTCTCGCGTCCTCCGTCATGCCGCTGGACAATGACGATCTCCTCCGTGAGATCCTCCTCCTCCTGCCTCCGCGACCGTCCTCCCTGCTTCGGGCCTCCGTCGTGTGCAAGCGTTGGCACCGCCTCGTCTCTGATCCCGGCTTCCTCGGCCGCTTCCGCGCGCACCACGGGAAGCCCCCGGTCCTCGGCTTCTTCTGCGCCAATGCTTATACCGGTTATTACTTCAGTCCCACGCTGGACCCGCCCGACCGCATCCCCGCCGCGCAATTCTCCCTGCCGCAGCGCCACGGGGAGAGCTTAGACTTCGCGGAATGCCGCCACGGCCTCGTCCTTTTCCTCAACAAGGAACTGCCCGAGGCCGTCGCGTGGAACCCCATCTCCGGTCGCCAGCGCCGGGTATCTGTTCCACCGCAGTTTGACAACACTGGAAAGAGGGGCATCATATACGTTGCGGTGCTCTGCGCTGCCGGCGATGACGAGCATGGCCATGTGCACGGCGACTGCGACCTGGACTATTTTAAATTGGCCTTGGTGCACATGGGCGTAGAAGACCACAGGCATGTATCAATCTGCTTGCCTCTACGAATCCAAGTCTGGTGTGCGGGGAAATATTATCTCAACACCGACCACAGGAGGATTGGTTTTTCCGATAAGGCCCAGCGTCCTTGTCGGGAATGCACTTTGCTGGTTGCTTTATGGAGAAACTGAAGGTGACATCCTTAAGTTTGATTTTACAATGCAGAAGCTTGTTGTGATCGAGAAGCCACTAGATTGCGAGATTGCCTACCGTGGCCGTCCCCGCCTCCGAATCGTGCGGACAGAGGAAAGTGGTCTTGGACTCATCGGTTACACAGGACTGAGCCTGCAGTTATGGGAGCGGAAGGTCAATTATGATGATGTTGCTACATGGGTCCTTCAGAAAACCATTGATCTGCTCGAGCACCTTTTGCCCGTCGAGCTCAAATGGAGTTGGATACATGGGTACGATGAGGATGACAATGTGATATTTCTTTGCGCACTTAATGGTTCTTTAATGGTCCAACTTGACTCAATACAGTTCGGTAACTGTTTTCGGACCAATCTGGACGGCACCACACCTCCAGAAAGAAAAGATATCAACACCACCTACATTCCCTACAAAAGTTTTTATGCCGCAGGTAATAGCCGGTTCTTACATTGCAAGAGTAACAAATCCAATTATCGTTTGCTGTGTGTTTGCTGTAATGCCATTGCTGTGCTTAAGGGTTGCCTAACCATTCATGCATAAATTATAGAGTAGTTTGTTTCCAGTCAATTTGATTAACTTATGGTGATTGTTATTATATTATAATTGGACCAAGTGAAAGCGAGAGGAAAACTCTGCTGTCTCAAATATTTTGATGTAGGCATGAGTGATGATATAGCTAACTTCATATGTACATATCTATGGTTGCCCATCTTCTCATAAACTAAACAACAAAATTGACCAAAGTACCAAACTCAATTAAACCTAGATTTTTGAACCATCTTAAATGTTATAGAAGTAACTTGATTTGCACATTTGGAGGCTTAGCTCGCATACAGATATATAGTTCTTTCTATCCGCAAGATAGTATTTATGTCTACTCATCTTTTCCGTTAACCACAAATCTGTGAAATCAAAAACTACATGTGTATACCTTATGTTATGAAATACGAGTATGAATAAAAAATGTAGTTCTATTCAACATCTGTTCAAGAGTTCTGCTGCAAATGAGTTCATTTGTTTGTACCAGACTACCTGATAAGAAATAATCATCAGCACGGAGAGGAGGACAGAACAGTACAAGCATCGATTTGATGGGCTAACTACTTGTGA
This sequence comes from Triticum timopheevii, assembly GCA_963921465.1. Classification (NCBI taxonomy): domain Eukaryota; kingdom Viridiplantae; phylum Streptophyta; class Magnoliopsida; order Poales; family Poaceae; genus Triticum; species Triticum timopheevii. The sequence goes on from OY997270.1 coordinate 434,759,490, forward strand.
TCTGGCCACACTGACGAGAGCTACCCCAGCTCGGGCGAGGCAAGCTTGGTCACCGCTGGATATCAATGTGATAAAGGTAAATGTTGATGCGGGCTTTGATGAGCATACAAAATCAGGGAGTACTGGATTGGTGATGCGCAACCATGCAGGAGCCTTAACACGAGCCCAAGCTTTATGGTACGAGCGAGCTGCAGATTCAAGAACGATGGAGGCTATCGCGATCAGAGATGGCATCCGCCTGGCACATGATCTGCGTCTCACGCATATTGCCATGGAAAGTGATGCTTTGGAGGTTGTTAATATTTTCAACTCCTCGTCGTATGACAGGGCGGATATTGGTGATGTATGCCGAGAGATTAGGGAGCTCAGTGGTGTTTTTGCTAGTTTTGCTCTTTCACATGTTCCACGTGAAGCAAATGAAGCTGCACATAGATGTGTCAATCAAGCTAGTAGCACTAGGAGAAGATGCCTCTGGATAAATTTTGTCCCCTCCTTTCTCCAAGATTGTACACACCACCCTTGTAAGTTGGTTGAGTAATAAACAAAGCTCCTTGATTGCAAAAAATAAAATAAACAGGTTATTTTTGTTAGATGTGTATAGTCTCTTTTCGGTATATCCCCATTGTATAAGGGGTTTCCTGCATTTTACCACACATGTATATGTATTGGCATTTGGCTCTCAGTAAAGCTTAGTTGCTCTTTTATCCAACATGGTATCAGACGCCAGGTTCCTCTTCCTCTCCCGCACGCTGCAGCTCCGTGCCTAGCTTCCTCGTCGCCGGCCATCTCCTTCCTCGTTGCCGGCCATCCTCTCCACGCCCAGGCTGCGCCCTCCTCGCCCGGTGGCGCTCAGGCCCTCGCCACAGCCGCGTCCAGGCCGTGCTCCGACGCCGCGCCCGGCCGCGCTCCCACCGCGCCTAGGCCGTGCTCCGCTGGCGCCTCGACCGCGCCCCCGGCCGCGTCTCTGGCCGCCCGCGCCCAGGCCGCGTCTCTGGCCGCTCGCGCCCCGGCCGCCCTCCTCCGCACCTGGCTGCAGCTGTCGCTGTTTCATCTGCTCCCGCAGGTGCGACCCAGGGCCGGCTCTCCTCCTGGCCTCTCGATTCCTCACTCGGGCTAGCGTGAGTTTTTCCGCCCCGATCCAGATCGAGGAGCGTTGACCAAAAAAAAGGAGAGGAGCACAACAGAGTTCCCTCATGTCTTCCTCGGGCTATGTTGCAGTCCCTAGGTGCTCCATGATCTTCGATGGCACCAACTATGCTGAGTTTGTGGGGTTCATGCGCATCCATATGCGAGGCCTTCTTCTGTGGGGTGTTCTTTCTGGCGAGGTCCCCTGCCCGCCGTGCCCTGTTGCGCCCGTGGATCCAATCCCACCGGTGCCGCCGGTCCTTGCTGCTGAGGCTTCTCAAGCTGACCGGGATGCCACCAAGGCTCTTGATGATGCTGCCGTTGATGCTTATGATCAGCAGGTATCTGCTTATTCAGATGCTCTTTCGGTGTACCGTGATGATCTCTCTGCTTACACTCAGTGGTGCAATGATGATGCTCGTGCTGCGGCTGTTCTCACTGCCAGTGCCCTCCCTCAGTTTGCTTCAGAGTTTATGGGACTTGGCACAGTTGCAGCGATGTGGTCTTATCTTTGTCAGCGCTATCAGCCCTCTGGTGATGCTCTCTACCTATATGTCGTGCGTCGGGAGCACGCCCTTCAGCAAGGTGATTCATCTGTTGATGAGTTCTATTCACAGTGCTCTGCCATCTGGCGTCAGCTTGACTCTCTTCGGACAGTTGTCTGTGGCACCTGTCGTGCTGTCAGACTACTCGGTCTGATCCGGAGTTTCAGCGGGTCCATGAGTTCCTATCACGTCTCCGCTCTGAGTTTGAACCGCACCGTGCTCACTTGCTTGCTCATGGCCGTGTTCCTATCTTGGAGGTGCTTGATGAGCTTCGTGCTGAAGAGACCCGTCTTCGCTCTGCTGGTTTGCTGGTGGTCCCGTCTGTGTTGGCTGCTCGGGCTCCTGTGTCATCAGCTCGGCTCACCGCTCCACCGCTCCTTCCAACACCTTCCGGGGGGGTCGCCCTGTTTATACTGAGAGGGGCACGTCGCGCCGTGACACCGTCTGTGGTTACTGCTCCCGGTCAGGTCACCCAGAGTCTGATTGTCGCCAGAAGAAGCGTGATCAGAGGTGCTCCTCTTCCAGCGGGACTCCTGTGTCTTCCTCGGCTCCGTCACTCACTGACTAGGACATTGTTCGCCTCAAGCGTCTTCTTGCTTCCTCGGGCTCCTCATCGACTGGCTCCGCTGCTGCTGTGATTGCATCCTCTTCCTCACCATCACCGGCATCTACACAGTCAGGTACATCCTCGTGGGTTCTAGATTCTGGAGCCTCCTTTCATATGTCTTCTGATTCTTCCGTGTTGTCTTCTCTCCGACCACTTGATTCGCCTGTTAATGTTCTTACTGTCGATGGCACATCTCTTCCTGTTGCTAGTCGTGGTATTCTTTCCACTCCATCTTTTTCTGTTCCGAGTGTTTCACATGTTCCTCGCCTTACCATGAATCTTTTATCCGCTGCCCAACTTACTGATTCTGGTTGTCGTGTCATTCTTGATACTGACTCTTGCTCCATTCAGGATCGTCGCACCAAGGCTTTGGTTGGTGCTGGCCCCGGCGCCGTGAGTCAGAGGGCCTTTGGGAGGTTGACTGGCTTTGTGTTCCTTCCGCTGTCACCACTTCTGCCAGCTCCCATGCTCTTGCTGCCTCCTCATCTGCGTCCTTCCAGCAGTGGCATCATCGTCTTGGTCACATCTATGGCTCTCGCTTGTCTTCTTTAGTTCGTCAGGGCCTCTTAGGGTCTGTATCTGAAGATGTCTCCTTACATTGTAATGGTTGCAGACTTGGGAAACAGACTCAGTTACCTTATCCTACTAGTGAGTCTGTATCTCAGCGTCCTTTTGACTTAGTTCATTCTGATGTTTGGGGTCCTGCTCCCTTTGATTCAAAAGGTGGTCACCGCTAGTATGTTTTGTTTATTGATGATTTCTCTCGCTACACTTGGCTCTACTTCATGAAATCTCGTAGCGAGGTTCTCCCTATATACAAACGTTTTGCTGCCATGGTTCACACCCAGTTCTCCATGCCCATTCGCACTTTTTGTGCTGACTCTGCTGGAGAGTATATCTCTCAGCTGTTGCGTGGTTTTCTCGCGGAACAGGGTACTCTTGCCCAGTTTTCATGCCCTGGTGCTCATGCTCAGAATGGTGTTGCCGAACGTAAGCATCGTCATTTACTTGAGACGGCTCGTGCGATGATGATTGCTGCTTCCCTTCCACCCCATTTTTGGGCTGAGGCTGTCTCTGTATCCACCTATCTCATCAACATTCAGCCCTCGACTGCCTTGCAGGATGGTATTCCTCTGGCGTGTCTCACTAGTCGCTCTCCTGACTACTCCACTCTCCGTATGTTTGGATGCGTGTGCTATGTTCTTCTTGCCCCCCGAGAACGCACCCAACTGACTGCTCAGTCAATTGAGTGTGTTTTCCTTGGTTGCAGTGATGAGCACAAGGGATATCGATGTTGGGATCCTATGGGTCGCCGCTTGCGCATCTCGCGTGATGTGACCTTTGACGAGTCTCGTTCCTACTACCCACGTCCTTCTTCCTCAAGTTCCTCTGTGGATGATCTCTCTTTCCTTCTCCTTCCTGATACACCCTGCTATGTGTCTCATGTGTCATCTATTCCTCCGGCATCTCCCATTCCTTCTCCTTCATCACTGACACCATCTTCTCCACTCTCTTCCTCCACCTCTCCACCATCGTCTCCAGTTCGTCGCCCTCTCTCACCGTTTCCTCTCCACTACACTCGTCGCCCTCGTCCTGAGGATGTCTCCTCTGACGCGCCTTCCACCTCTGGTGCACCTCTCCTCACGCCTCCCCCGGTTCACAACCTCCGGGCTCGGCCTCGCCCACCGCCTGATCTCTATTCTCCTGATCGGTATGGTCTCTCTGTCATCACTGAGCCCACTTCCTATCATACTGCCATGACTCAACCTGAATGGCAGCTTGCGATGGCTGAAGAACTTGCTGCCCTTGAGCGCTCTGGCACATGGGAGCTGGTTTCCCTCCCTTCCGGTGTTCGTCCCATCACCTGCAAGTGGGTCTACAAGATTAAGACCCGCTCCGATGGTTCTCTTGAGCGCTACAAAGCTCGTCTTGTGGCCCGTGGTTTTCAGCAGGAGCAGGGACGCGACTATGACGAGACATTCACTCCTGTTGCTCACATGACCACTGTCCGCACTCTCCTTTCTGTGGCTTCTGTTCGCCAGTGGCCTATCTCTCAACTTGATGTCCAGAACGCCTGTCTTAATGGCGAGCTGCGTGAGGAGGTTTACATGCAGCCACCACCGGGGTACTATGCTCCTGACGGTATGGTCTGTCGACTTCGCCGCTCACTCTATGGTCTTAAACAAGCCCCTCGCGCTTGGTTTGAGCGCTTTGCCTCTGTGGTGACTGCAGCTGGTTTCTTGCCCAGTGATCATGATCCTGCGTTGTTTGTTCACACGTCCCCTCGTGGTCGGACTCTTCTCCTTCTTTATGTTGATGACATGATCATCACTGGTGACGACTCTGACTACATTGCCTTTGTTAAGGCCCGCCTTCACGACCAGTTCCTCATGACTGATCTTGGTCCTCTTCACTATTTTCTTGGGATTGAGATCTCCTCCACTTCTGATGGCTTCTACATCTCTCAAGAGAAATACATTCAGGATCTTCTTGCTCGAGCTGCTCTCAGTGATGACCGCACTGTTGTGACTCCTATGGAGCTTAACATTCAACTTCATGCCTCTGATGCTGACCCTCTTCCTAATCCCACTCGCTATTGTCACCTCGTTGGTAGCCTTGTCTATCTTGCTGTTACGCGTCCTGACATCTCCTATCCCGTTCACATCCTGAGTCAGTTTGTTTCAGCTCCCACCTCTGTCCATTATAGTCACCTCCTCCGTGTCCTACGATATCTTCGTGGCACGATCTCTCAGCGCCTTTTCTTTCCTCGCTCCGGTTCTCTTGAGCTCCAGGCTTACTTTGATGCTACCTGGGCTAGTGATCCCTCTGATAGACGCTCGCTGTTTGCTTACTGTGTCTTTCTTGGTGGCTCTCTTATTGCTTGGAAGACTAAGAAACAAACTGCAGTTTCTCGCTCGAGTACAGAGGCTGAGTTGCGAGCCATGGCTATGTTGACGGCTGAGGTGATCTGGTTGCGATGGTTACTTCAGGATTTTGGTGTGTCTGCTCCTACCTCGACTCACTATCAGACAGTACTGGTGCTATCAGTATTGTGCGTGACCCGGTGAAGCATGAGCTCACCAAGCACATCGGTGTTGATGCCCACTTTGTGCGTGCTGCTGTGCAGGATCAGACTCTCGCTCTTCACTATATGCCCTCAGAGTTACAGTTGGCTGACTTCTTCATGAAGGCACAGACTCGAGCGCAGCATACCTTTTTCCTCTCCAAACTCAGTGTTGTTGATCCACCATGAGTTTGAGGGGGGTGTTAGATGTGTATAGTCTCTTTTCGGTATATCCCCATTGTATAAGGGGTTTCTTGCATTTTACCACACATGTATATGTATTGGCATTTGGCTATTATCCAACAATTTTTTCCACCAAAATGTGTTAAAGTTCAAGAATATTGTATTAGTACATTTGACTTAAAATGGCGCAAGTTCATTATCCCTTTGTTAGCAGCTCTCCATTTCTTTGATCTTGGTTCTCTGTCTCTTAACAGAGTTCACCATCCACTTAATTTCCTTGTGCAACAACCAGGTAAACTGTGAGTAAGGGACTAGAACACTTTTTGATCTTCTTTTCCCTTTCGCCCATGATAATAGATTAGAACATTGCTTTGAGTATTGGATGAATGTACAATCTTCCTTATCTACTCGTATTATTTTGTGGAAAGTTTGACCATTATTGTGTTCGCAAATCCTCAACTTAGTCATATTTTTAACTATATATATTTGAACAACTATGTCCTCATATCATATGCCCATAATAGGTAAGTGCAGCTTGATCATTTGGGGCTCGGGGTTTTTAATTCTAGTGGAGGCCGTCATGTGAGCAAGTAATTCGCACAATAGAAGTAGATGGCCATATTTAATATGAATATAGGATAGGATCACTGTGATCTTGTTTCTTTTCTTTGGATCTTCTTAGTTGGGAAGTTTGTCTCTAAAGTATATATGCAGGTATCAGTTTGAGTCCCCTTGTTAATGTTTGATCATGTGGGAAGTTTGAACCTACTACCTGTTTCCTTCATCCTCCTGGTCGTCTAATCTTCTCCCCGCCATCTTGCAGGCGGTATTTACCAAGCTATCGTCACCTGTCAGAGACTGAAGACTGTAAACAACAAAGTTCAGGCTATGTGGCATTGAGAGAAATTTCAGGTTATGTATCAGTACAAATCTACAAACTCCTCTTCCACTTATGTGCCTTGTGTTGCATCTGTCGGTGTCCTAGATTCGGGGGTATCCAGCCCTGCCTGCCTGCAGCCCACCGCGTGGCTTCATAGATGGCCTGGTACGGTCCAGCTTCAACATGAACAACACAAGACCCTCGCGAGGAGCCAAGCCTCGCGAGGGGGGCGACGCCAAGACCCCCGAGGGGACCGGCCTCCTCAGGACTGGCTCTTGAGGGGCGGAGAGTTCTATGCAAGCTACCTCATGAGGCTCGGTTGACGTGAGCCATGACGACCAAGGCCAGGCAGACGCCAAGCGGGCGCCAGAACTCAGGTTTCCTCTTTGGTGCAAAGGAAGCAGGACACGGGCACGGAGTCCCGAGGAGTCAGCCAAAGGTTTTCATTTTGGTGCAACGAGACCAAGACCGCCAGGATGGCAGGACGGAGGTCATCGAGAGGACCAAGGCCACTATAAATAGTACTAGCCACCACCATAGAAGGGAGAGGAAATAAGAACAAGTAGAATTAGCATACACCACACCAGCTCAAGAACACCTCACCTCCTGAGGCTTGTTCATCCACTATACTAGTTCATCATTAGCCCTTTGAGGCAATCCACCACACCACACTGGATTAGGGTATTACACCACAACGGTGGCCCGAACCAGTATAAACTGTCGTGTCTCTTTGTCCCTTTGAGCTCGACGCGCTAGTCTTAGGAGGATCGCGAGTAGGCAGGCTGGGTAGGTTGAGATCTCCGCACGCACCCCAGAGTTTGAACCTCTCAAGGGTTTGCGGATCCCACAATCCAACATTTGGTGCGCCAGGTAGGGGTGCGTCGGATCCTCTCTTCCGTCGATCAATCCACCACCACTCCGACACCTCCATGGCCGACGAGCGCCGGGCTCGCGCCGAGCGTCGGGCTGCAGTCGCTGCCCGCGTCGCTCAGACGGCTCCGGCGGGTGACGGTTGTGCCCGTCATGCTCCTTCTCTGGTGGCCAACGCCGCCACGGTCCTTGCCGGCCACGAGTAGCAAGCTTCATCGCTGCACCCGTCGGTGCGCCGTGATGGCCGCACCGCTACTCCGTCACTGACCTCAGCACCTTCGTTGTCCCACGCGTGTTGAGGCTAGGCGGATGCGCATGACGCTCTTCTCATGGCACGGGAGCTCCTTCGCTACCGCCCGGTCGGTGACCTCTACGAGGAGTGGCTCGAGAGGATCGCTGAGCTCATCAGCGTTGCGCATGGGGGCTCCGCCGAGCCGGCTCGCTCGCTGCCTCAGCAACCACCTGCAGCGAGCGACATGGCGCACGGGGCTCCTCCACCACCTCTGGCCCAGGGCACCATTATCGAGCCAAGGCGCGTGGCTCCGCGGCGTGACCCGCCGCGCCCTGCGCCGGCTCAGGATGATGTGAGCTGCCAGGTGGTGCACTGGCCTGATACGTCTCCAACGTATCTACTTTTCCAAACACTTTTGCCCTTGTTTTGGACTCTAACTTGCATGATTTGAATGAAACTAACCCGGTCTGACGCTGTTTTCAGCAGAACTGCCATGATGTTGTTCTATGTGTAGAAAAGAAAAGTTCTCGGAATGTCCTGAAAATCCACGGAGGCACTTTTTGGAATTAATAAGAATTTCTGGGCAAAAGAAATACACTAGGGGGCCCACACCCTGTCCACGAGACAGGGGGGCGCGCCTTCCCCCTATAGGGCGCGCCCCCTATCTCGTGGGCCCCCTGGACCTCCACCGACCTCAACTCCAACTCCATATATTCCGTCTCGGGGAAAAAGAATCAGAGAGAAAGTTTCATCGCATTTTACGACACGGAGCCGCCACCAAGCCCTAATCTCTCTCGGGAGGGCTGATCTGGAGTCCGTTCGGGGCTCCGGAGAGGGGGATTCGTCGACGTCGTCGTCATCAACCATCCTCCATCACCAATTTCATGATGCTTACCGCCGTGCGTGAGTAGTTCCATCGTAGGCTTGCTGGACGGTGATGGGTTGGATGAGATTTACCATGTAATCAAGTTAATTTTATTAGGGTTTGATCCCTAGTATCCACTATGTTCTGAGATTGATGTTGCTATGACTTTGCTATGCTTAATGCTTGTCACTAGGGCCCGAGTGCCATGATTTCAGATCTGAACCTATTATGTTTTCATGAATATATGTGTGTTCTTGATCCTATCTTGCAAGTCTATAGTCACCTATTATGTCTTATGATCCGACAACCCCGAAGTGACAATAATCGGGATACTTCTCGGTGATGACCGTAGTTTGAGGAGTTCATGTATTCGCTATATGCTAATGCTTTGTTCCGGTTCTCTATTAAACGGAGGGGAAAGGAGGCCTTAATATCCCTTAGTTTCCACTAGGACCCCTCTGCCACAGGAGGGTAGGACAAAAGATGTCATGCAAGTTCTTTTCCATAAGCACGTATGACTATTTACGGAATACATGCCTACATTACATTGATGAACTGGAGCTAGTTCTGTGTCACCCTATGTTATAGCTATTACATGAGGAATCGCATCCGGCATAATTATCCATCACTGATCCATTGCCTACGAGCTTTTCACATATTGTTCTTCGCTTATTTACTTTTCCGTTGTTGTTGTTACAACTACTACAAAAACCCAAAAACTATTATCTTTACTTTTGCCACTCTTACCTTTATTATCATACTACTTTGCTACTAAATACTTTGCTGCAGATATTAAGTTATCCAGGTGTGGTTGAATTGACAACTCAACTGCTAATACTCAAGAATATTCTTTGGCTCCCCTTGTGTCAAATCAATAAATTTGGGTTGAATACTTTACCCTCGAAAGCTGTTGCGATCCCCTACACTTGTGGGTTATCAAGACTAATTTCTGGCGCCGTTGCCGGGGAGCATAGCTCTATTCTCCGAGTCACTTGGGATTTATATCTGTTGATCACTATATATGAAGAACTTGAAAGACGCTAAAACCAAGATTTATCCCTCGACTACGAGGGGAGGTAAGGAACTGCCATCTAGCTCTGCACTAGATTCACCTTCTGTTATGAGTAAGCTCGCGACACCTAAACCTGCTACCGCTATGAATTCTGATATGTCGCATGTTATTGTTGATGCTACTTCTGCTATGCATGATGAAACTACTTCTGTGCGTGATACTACTTTGTCATTAGGTGAATTTCTTGATGAACAACTTGCTAGAGTTAGAGAGAATGAAATTATTGAAGATGCTATTATTGATGATAGTGATGATGAAAATTCTCCCAATGATTATGTATTACATGTTGTTCCTGAGGGTTATGCTATGAATGAAGAAGCTATTAGAGCTATCTTTGCTTGCAATGATAGATATGATCTTAAGAAATTATTAGCTAAATGGAAGCAGCAGTCTCTTAATGCTAGAATGAAACCTGACCCTGCTTTTGCTACTTCACCTATCTGTGTTACTGATAAGGATTATGAATTCTCTGTTGATCCTGAGATTATTACTCTAGTGAATCTGATCCTTTTTATGGCCTTGAATCTGAAACTGTTGTGGCACATCTTACCAAGTTGAATGATATAGCTACCCTGTTCACTCATGATGAAAGATCTCGCTATTTTTATATCCTTAAGATATTTCCGTTCTCGTTAAAGGGTGATGCTAAGACTTGGTATAATTCTCTTGCTCCTGGTTGTGTGCGTAGTCCCCAGTATATAATTTATTACTTCTCTGCTAAATATTTCCCTACTCATAAGAAACAAGCTGCCTTGCGGGAAATATAAAATTTTGTGCAAATCAAAGAAGAGAGTCTCCCACAAGCTTGGGGGAGGCTTCTCCGGTTACTTAATGCTTTGCCTGATCATCCTCTCAAGAAAAATGAAATACTTGATATCTTTTATAATGGACTAACCGATGCTTCCAAGGACTACTTGGATAGTTGTGCTGGTTGTGTTTTCAGGGAAAGAATAGTTGACGAAGCTGAATTACTATTGAATAATATGTTGACTAATGAAAATAATTGGACTCTTCCTGAGCCAATTCCTGAGGCAATTCCTGAACCAATTGAGCCAACTCCTGAGCCTATTCCTAAACCCACTCCGAAGAAGAGAGGTGTTTTATTTCTCAGTCCTGAAGATATGCAAGAGGCAAAGAAATCAATGAATGAAAAAGGTATTAAAGCTGAAGATGTTAAGAATTTACCACCTATTGAAGAAATACATGGTCTTAATATACCGCCTGTTGAAGAACCACATTGTCTTGATAACCCGACACAGGTAGTAAAGATAAATTCTCTCTATAGATATGATAAAGTTGAAATCCCCTCTACTAAATTTCATAGCCCTTGCTTAGATGAATTTGATGACTTTATGGCTAGACAAGAAAGTTTTACTGCTTATGTTGGTAGAGAGTTAAAGAATAATGCTTTCGAGATAGGACACGTGAGTGATAATATGGCTAGCGTTAAAGGTGAACTCCAACTCATTAGCAAATATGGTCTATGGTTGCTACTCAAGCTGAGCAAGTACTTAAAGCTAAAAATGATTTGCTTGAGGAATTAAATAATAAAAATGACTTTGTTGTTAGAGTGGCTACTAGAACTGGTAGAATGACTCAGGAACCTTTGTATCCTGAAGGCCACCCTAAGAGAATCGAGCAAGATTCTCAGAGAAATAATTTAGAGGCACCTAGTTCTTCTAAAAAGAAGAAAAAGAAAAATGATAGGACTTTGCATGCTTCTAGTGAACCTACTGTAGACACACCTGAGAATCCCAATGATATTTCTATCTCTGATGCTGAAACACAATCAGGTGATGAACATGAACCTAGTGACAATGTTAATGATAATGTTCATGTTGATGCTCAACCTAGCAAAAACAATGAAGTAGAGGTTGAACCTGCTGTTGATCTTGATAACCCACAATCAAAGAATCAACATTATGATAAGAGACATTTTGTCGCTAGGAAGCATGGTAGAGAAAGAGAACCATGGGTTCAGAAACCCATGCCCTTTCCTCCTAAACCATCCAAGACAAAGGATGATGGGGATTTTGAGCGCTTTGCTGAAATGATTAGACCTATTTTCTTACGTATGTGCTTAACTGATATGCTTAAAGTAAATCCTTATGCTAAGTATATGAAGGATATCATTACAAACAAAAGAAAGATACCGGAAGCTGAAATTATCACCATGCTTGCTAATTACACCTTTAAGGGTGGAATACCAAAGAAACTTGGAGATCCAAGGGTACCGACTATACCATGCTCCATTAAACGAAACTATGTTAGAACTGCTTTATGTGATCTTGGAGCCGGTGTTAGTGTTATGCCTCTCTCTTTATATCGTAGACTTGAATTGAATAAGTTGACACCTATTGAAATATCTTTGCAAATGGCTGATAAATCAACTGCTATATATGTCGGTATTTATGAGGATGTGCTTGTTGTGGTTGCAAATGTCACTATCTTAACGGACTTTGTTATTCTTGATATTCTCGAGGACGATAGTATGTCTATTATCCTTGGTAGACCTTTTTTTGAATACTGCAGGGGCTGTTATTAATTGCAACAAAGGCAATCTCACTTTTCATGTTAATGGTATGAACATACGGTACACTTTCCGAGGAAACAATCTCAAGTTCATAGCATCAATTCAATTGGAAAAGTTCCAACTATCATTGTTGGAGGTTTTGAATTTCCTCTCCTGATAACCCACAAGTGTAGGGGATCGCAACAGCTTTCGAGGGTGAAGTACAACCCAAATTTTATTGATTCGACACAAGGGGAGCCAAAGAATATTCTTGAGTATTAGCAGTTGAGTTGTCAATTCAACCACACCTGGATAACTTAGAATCTGCAGCAAAGTATTTAGTAGCAAGAGTGATATGATAGTAATGGTAGCAGTAGCAACAGAAAAGGTAAATGTTTTTGGATTTTTGTAGTAGTTGTAACAGTAGCAACGGAAAAGTAAATAAGCGAAGAACAATATGTGAAAAGCTCGTAGGCAATGGATCAGTGATGGATAATTATGCTGGATGCGATTCCTCATGCAATAGTTATAACATAGGGTGATATAGAACTAGCTCCAATTCATCAATGTAATGTAGGCATGTATTCCGTAAATAGTCACACGTGCTTATGGAAAAGAACTTGCATGACATCTTTTATCCTACCCTCCCGTGGTAGCGGGGTCCTAGTGGAAACTAAGGGATATTAAGGCCTCCTTTTAATAGAGAACCGGACCAAAGCATTAACACATAGTGAATACATGAACTCCTCAAACTACGGTCATCACCGAGAAGTATCCCGATTATTGTCACTTCGGGTTGTCAGATCATAACACATAATAGGTGACTATAGACTTGCAAGATAGGATCAAGAACACACATATATTCATGAAAACATAATAGGTTCAGATCTGAAATCATGGCACTCGGGCCCTAGTGACAAGCATTAAGCATAGCAAAGTCATAGCAACATCAATCTCAGAACATAGTGGATACTAGGGATCAAACCCTAACAAAACTAACTTGATTACATGGTAAATCTCATCCAACCCATCACCGTCCAGCAAGCCTACGATGGAATTACTCACGCACGGCGGTGAGCATCATGAAATTGGTGATGGAGGATGGTTCTTGATGACGACGGCGACGAATCCCCCTCTCCGGAGCCCCGAACGGACTCCAGATCAGCCCTTCCGAGAGAGATTAGGGCTTGGTAGCGGCTCCGTGTCGTGAAACGCGATGAAACTTTCTCCTTGATTTTTTTCTCCCCGAGACGGTATATATGGAGTTGGAGTTGAGGTCGGAGGAGGTCCGGGGGGCCACGAGATAGGAGGGCGCGCCCCTAGGGGGGGCGCCCCACTGTCTCGTGGACAGCCCGTGGGCCCCCTGACCTTGATTCTTTTGCCAAAAATTCTTATTAAATCTGAAAAGTGCCTCTGTGGATTTCCAGGACATTCCGAGAACTTTTCTTTTCTACACATAAAACAACATCATGGCAGTTCTGCTGAAAACAGTGTCAGTGCGGGTTAGTTTCATTCAAATCATGCAAGTTAGAGTCCAAAACAAGGGCAAAAGTGTTTGGAAAAGTAGATACGTTGGAGACGTATCAACTCCCCCAAGCTTAAACTGATACGACCGTGTGTTCTGTCACTACCGCCGTTACTGTTATTTCACCTTATCCTAAGGATGTATATGCACCATATATATCAAGGTACCTGCCTATCATCTACGGAGATGCAGAACCATACTTTGTCTCGAGCCAGATTGCTAGTTTGCATTGTAATGATGAGAGCAAGATTATGCACGTCAAGGAACGAGTTAGCCACATGTTACCATGTTATGTATGCATGCAACCAATAACGTGTAGAACTAGAGGTTAGCAAACAAAAGAATCTGCATGCAACATTCATGCGCCAGAGATAAGCAAGGTCACGTGCATGCATGGGAAATTAGTCCATTACGTAGCTACAATACAGGAAAGAGTCCTGACCAAATACAGGTTCCATCAGGTGCGGCCACCCGATCAGGAATTGTACTCTGTGACGTACATGAAGACTAAATATTTGCTTTCTTTGAAAGGAACTGGGTGGGGTCCACCTGCAGACTACACGAGAAGCCTCATCACCAACCAAACAAGTCATCATTATTTTTGTTTCCTTAGATTAAATCAAGTCGGTTGTTATCTTTTGGCAGGACAAATTTGTTTTTCCTTTGAATTAGATGTGTGCCTAGCGTGTTGATCAAACCATTGTAGGGTCGGCTATACTAGTATAAATAGCCAGAGTATGGTCATTGTAAAGACAGGTTATTTTGATATGAAATAGACAGATGTGTTTTCGAGGGTAAACACCCGTATCAAGTTTTTGAGGTAGCTTTAGAAAACCTCTTTGTTGCGATTTCTGCGAGGAAATTGTTTTGCGCGTGAGTATCGTCGTCGAGATTGGCTTTCTCGTGCTGAGCCGCAAGGTTCAAACCCTCTATTTCGTGTACATCGCGTGCACGGGCGAGAGGTTGCTGCTATTGGTGGTGGAGTGTCGTGAAAGATTGGGCCGCAACAACACATTCAATCTCGCCTACGAGGTTCGGTCCTTATCAGGTGGTATTCAGAGCATCAGGTTGTTCACGACACTATGGAGAAGATGGTGAGGGCATCGTCATTTACTAAGTTAAGCTATGGATTTCAGTTGGAGGAGGAAGGCCGCTGGACCGGGCTTTTTCACACGCGTGTGATGGTGAGAGAGAGATCATGTGCCATGACGATCGATCACATGAATTTGATCAATGCTGCAAGCATTGAGATGGTGGAAAAGCTGAATCTACCAGTAACACCGCGTCCACAACCATACTTGTTTCCTTGGGGTCAAGAAGAGCTCACTGTCACACAGCAAACCAAGGTACCATTTTTGTTGGCAAATTATTTTTGCAAGGTTTTGTGCGACATGATTCCGGCACCGATGATTTCATGTCACTTGTTATTGGGCAAGCCATGGTACAAAGAGCATGATGTTGCGTATGATTGCATAACACACAGATATACCGTCAAGAGGGGTAAGATGTGCAACCTCATGCCAATGGATGATGAGCGTTTTATTTATTGGAGGAAAGAACATCTTGAGAAGATAAAAGAGGAAAAAGAAGAAGAAAAGAAGAAGGTTGAAGCTACTGGGATTTGTATGGCCGTCGTTCAGTCTATAGATAAAAATATTGGTGAAAAGATTAATTCGAAACCGGGGACGGTTTCGTTTCAAGGAGGAGAGGATGATACGACCGTGTGTTCTGTCACTACCGGCGTTACTGTTATTTCACCTTATCCTAAGGATGTATATGCACCATATATATCAAGGTACCTGCCTATCATCTACGGAGATGCAGAACCATACTTTGTCTCGAGCCAGATTGCTAGTTTGCATTGTACTGATGAAAGCAAGATTATGCACGTCAAGGAATGAGTTAGCCACATGTTACCAGGTTATGTATGCACGCAACCAATAACGTGTAGAACTAGAGTTGAGCAAACAAAAGAATCTGCATGCAACATTGATGCGCCAGAGATAAGCAAGGTCACGTGCATGCATGGGAAATTAGTCCATTAGGACATGTACAATGCATAGCCTCAAGGTGATGCCTCACATGCCATGTAGGATCGGATATGACGTAAAGTAGGTTCGGATAGGGAAGCAGGATCCTCTCCAGGAGGCGGGTGCTTGAAGAGAAAAAGCGTGGTCCAGTGACAAAAGCTGAAAAGGTTGGAGTGAAAATTAGAGATGCATGTGTACTAGAGTCTTTATTTTTTATTTCTTAATGAGGCCCACTAGTGATAGCTTGCATTGGAGAGGAAAAATTAATGTAGGTGCTTCAAATTACTTTTTATTATGGGGCATATGTATCCATATGCCACCATTGTACATGCCCTTACGTAGCTACAATACAGGAAAGAGTCCTGACCAAATACAGGTTCCATCAGGTGCGGCCACCCGATCAGGAATTGTACTCCGTGACATACATGAAGATTAAAGATTTGCTTTCTTTGAAAGGAACCGGGTGGGGTCCACCTGCAGACTACACAAGAAGCCTCATCACCAACCAAACAAGTCATTGCTATTTTTCTTTCCTTAGATTAAATTAAGTCGGTTGTTATCTTTTGGCAAGACAAGTTTGTTTTTCCTTTGAATTAGATGTGTGCCTAGCGTGTTGGTCAAACCATTGTAGGGTCGGCTATACTAGTATAAATAGCCAGAGTATGGTCATTGTAAAGACAGGTTATTTTGATATGAAATAGACAGATGTGTTTTTGAGGGTAAACACCCGTATCAAGTTTTCGAGGTAGCTTTAGAAAACCTCTTTGTTGCGATTTCTACGAGGAAATTGTTTTGCGCGTGAGTACCATCATCGAGATTGGCTTTCTCGTGCTGAGCTGCAAGGTTCAAACCCTCTATTTCGTGTACATCACGTGCACGGGTGAGAGGTTGCTGCTATTGGTGGTGGAGTGTCGTGAAAGATTGGGCCGCAACAACACATTCAATCTCGCCTACGAGGTTCGGTCCTTATCATAAACCTTTGCTTATCCTCAAGCAATTCAGTTGACAAACTGAAAGTGATAAAGAAAAACTTTTACAAACTCTGTTTGCTCTTGTTGTTGTAAACATGAAAAGCCAGCATTCAAGTTTCAGCAAATATTATGAACTAACCATACTCACAATAACACATAGGTCTCACAATTACTCATATCAATAGCATAATCAGCTAGCGAGTCATAATGATAAAACTCGGATGACAACACTTTCTCAAAATAATCATAACATGATATAACAAAATGGTATCTCGCTAGCCCTTTCTGAGACTGCAAAACATAAATGCAGAGCACCTTTAAAGATCAAGGACTGACTAAACATTGTAATTCATGGTAAAAGAGATCCAGTCAAGTCATACCCAATATAAACCAATAATAATGAATGCAAATGTCAGTGTGCTCTCCAGCGGGTGCTTTTAATAAGGATGATGACTCAACATAAAAGTAAATAGATAGGCCCTTCGCAGAGGGAAGCAGGGATTTGTAGAGGTGCCAGAGCTCGATTTTAAAATAGAGATTGAATAACATTTTTGAGCGGCATACTTTCGCTTTCAATGCAACAACTATGAGATAGATGTATCTTCCATACTACATGCATTATAGGCAGTTCCCAAACAGAATGGTAAAGGTTTATACTCCCCCAACCACCAACAAGCATCATTTGCTCGAAACCACGAGTACCTCCAACATACAACAACCCTGGGGGAGTTTTGTTTAATTATTTTGATTTGCTTTGATCTTTTTGGATCATGGTACTGGGCATCCCGGTTACCGGCCCTTTCTCGTGAATGAGGAGCGGAGTCCACTCCTCGTGAGAATAACCCACCTAGCATGGAAGATATAGGCAGCCCTAGTTGAAACATGAGCTGCTCGAGCATACAAAACAGAATTTCATTTGAAGGTTTGGATTTTGGCACATACAAATTTAGTTGGAACGGCAGGTAGATACCGCATATAGGAAGGTATAGTGGACTCATATGGAACAACTTTGGGGTTTAAGGAGTTTGTATGCACAAGCAGTATTCCCGCTTAGTACAAGTGAAGGCTAGCAAAAGACTGGGAAGCGACCAACTGAGAGAGCGACAACAGTCGTAAGCATGCATTAAAATTAATTCACACCAGATAAAAGCATGAGTAGGATATAATCCACCATGAACATAAATATCATGAAGGCTATGTTGATTTGATTCAACTACACGCGTGAACATGTGCCAAGTCGAGTCCCTCAATTCATTCAAAGGAGGATACCATCCCATCATACCACATCATAATCATTCTAATAGCACATTAGCATGCAAGGTAAACCATTATAACTGATAGCTAATCAAGCATGGCACAAGCAACTATAATCTCTAAATGTCATTGCAAATATGTTTACTTCATAATAGCTAACTCAGGAGCGATGAATCATCATATTTACAAAAAACAAGAGAGGTCGAGTTCATACCAGCTTTTCTCATCCCAATAAGTCTACCATATATCATCATTATTGCCTTTCACTTGCACGACCGGACGAAGTGTATAATAATAAGAGTGCACGTGCATTGGACTAAGTTGGAATCTGCAAGCATTCAACTCAAGAGAGAAGACAAGTAATATGGGCTCTAAATATAAATAATCAATCATGCATATGAGAGCCACTAAGCATTTTCAATATGGTCTTCTCGACCCCCAGAAGAAAGAAAAGAAAATAAAACTATTTACACGGGAAAGCTCCCAACAAGTAAAAGAAGAACGAGAAATCTTTTTGGGTTTTCATTTTAATTTCTACTACAAGCAAGGAAATTAAACTAACTAATTTTTTTGGTTTTTTAAGGTTTATCAAACACACAAGAAGAAAACTAGAAAAAGAGGTTTAAACTAACATGGATAATACAATGAAAGAGTATGAGCACCGACGACTAGTGTGGGAACGTGAATGTAAAGTCGGTGAGAAATACGTACTCCCCAAGCTTAGGCTTTTGGCCTAAGTTGGTTTAATACCAAGGACCGCCGCTACTCTGTCCGGTGTAAGGAGAGGTATAATCAGGATAATACTGGCTGGTCATCTCCGGATCCCACTGGATAGATGATGCGCGATAAGGGTCCACTCCAGGTTCCGGTTCAGGTTCAGATTCTGGAGTAAAAGCTTGAGCTAGATGATTGTTCACCGCCTCCGGGGTAACGAGAAATTTTCTGCAAGCAAATCAAACAACAGAGGCGCAGGCAAAATAATAATCTCAAAGTGTTTCTTATTGAATCTAAGTTTATAAAAGAGCATCCTATCTTCGTTGTCAACAATAAACTTATGTGCTACCATGCTCTTGTAATCTAGAATGTGAGGATGCAATATTGTCTCCTTTTCCTTATGGTGCCTAATGGGTATCTGAAAATGTCTAGCAAGACATGAAGCATAGATACCTCCAAATATGGGGCCTTTTGTATGATTCAGGGCTAGCCGTTTAGCAACGACGGCACCCATATTAAAACTATTGTCTCCAAGCAAAGCATGTTGAAGCATGATAATATCAGGAACACTCAAGTTTCCACTATTCCCATGACCAATCAAGCATCTACTAGCGAATATGGCAAAGTAGCGTAAAACAAGAGAGTGTATGCTAGAGACTTTCACTTCGGAACCCTTCTTTGGCTCCTCTACAATGATAATATCAACAAAGCCAGCCACATCTTCACGATGGGGTTCCTCTAATTCTCCCTCATAAGGTATCCTACATACCGCGCAAGAATGACGTAAAGACATTTCTTTGAACTCGTCATATAAATGAAATGATACTGCAGGCGGTGACTTCTTAGGATAATAATAAAAAATTTGCATGAGAGTATTGGTAAGTAAGAGATACTAATCGATTCGGTCGTTCATGAAACCGGTGAGGCCTGCAGTCTCGATTAAAGCATAAAAGTCTTCATGAATTCCGGCTTCCTTCAAGAAATCCTCACATGGCCATTCACATGATCGTACTTCCGCTAAGCGAGGAAGATTATACTTGGGTTTTTCCTTCTCTTTGTCTTATTTTTCCTTAGAGCTTTGGCTAGAAGAGCCTTTAAAGAACCTCCTTAACATTTTCTGAAAAAATCTGAAATTTTAGTAACTTCCAAATAAAAGTGCATAAAACTAAACAAGACTGATAGCAACTACTCCTACAAGTGCCTAGAGCCTATATCATGCATTGGAATTGCTTGGGGCCTCAAAAATTTAACATGCAAGCTCAAGAACAGGGTCACCAAGGCAGCAAGGATTTGCAATGAATAAAGCACTAGAACAAAAACTAATCGGACCAACGGAGGAGTCACATACCAAGCAACAATCTCCCAAAGCAGTTTTGCGAAAGAAGCTTTGAGCTAAGAGATCGAAAATTGCAGCAAAATGAGCTAGAACTCGGGCTTGAGCTGGATGGGGATTTTTTTGGGTAGAATATGAAGTGTGTGAGTGCTGGCATAAGTGGAGGGGAGTCACCAGGGCCCCACGAGACAGGGGGCGCGCCCTATGGGGGGCGCCCTCCTCTCTCATGGCCTGGTGCTTGGCCCTCCTGCAGTGTTTTCAGTGCCTAAAATCCTCAAATATTCCAGAAAAAATCATACTAAATTTGCAAGGCATTTGGAGCACTTTTATTTTCGGACTATTTTTTTATTGCACGGATAAATCAGAAAACAGACAAATAATACTATTTTTTTCTTTATTTATTCTAAATAACAGAAAGTAAAAAGAGGGTACAGAAGGTTGTGCCTTCTAGTTTCATCCATCTCATGATCATCAAAATGAATCCACTAACAAGGTTGATCAAGTCTTGTTAACAAACTCATTCCGAATAACACAGAATAGGAGAAATTTCGAATAACACTAAGTTACCTCAACGGGGATATGAAAATCCCCAACAATAAGAATATCATATTTTTTCTTGACAGTAGGGAGAGGAAATTCAAAACCTCCAAAAATGATAGTTGGAACTTTTTCAATAGAATTGATGCTATGAACTTGAGATTGTTTCCTCGGAAAGTGTACCATATGCTCATTACCATTAACATGAAAAGTGACATTGCCTTTGTTGCAATCAATAACAGCCCCTGCAGTATTAAGAAAAGGTCTACCAAGGATAATAGACATACTATCATCTTCGGGAATATCAAGAATAACAAAGTCCGTTAAAATAGTGACATTTGCAACCACAACAGGCACATCCTCACAAATACCGACAGGTATAGCAGGTGATTTATCAGCCATTTGCAGAGATATTTCAGTAGGTGTCAACTTATTCAATTCAACTCTACGATATAAAGAGAGAGGCATAACACTAACACCGGCTCCAAGATCACATAAAGCAGTTCTAACATAATTTCTTTTAATGGAGCACGGTATAGTTGGTACACCCGGATCTCCAAGTTTCTTTGGTATTCCACCCTTAAAAGTGTAATTAGCAAGCATGATGGATATTTTAGCTTCCGGTATCTTTCTTTTATTTATGATGATATCCTTCATATATTTAGCATAAGGATTTACTTTAAGCATATCAGTTAAGCGCATACGTAAGAAAATAGGTCTAATCATTTCAGCAAAGCGCTCAAAATCCTCATCATCCTTTGACTTGGATGGTTTAGGAGGAAAGGGCATGGGTTTCTGAACCCATGGTTCTCTTTCTTTACCGTGCTTCCTAGCAACAAAATCTCTCTTATCATAACGTTGATTCTTTGATTGTGGGTTATCAAGATCAACAGCAGGTTCAATCTCTACATTATTATCATTGCTAGGTTGAGCATCAACATGAAAATTATCATTCACATTATTACTAGGTTCATGTTCATCACCTGATTGCGTTTCAGCATCAGAAATAGAAATATCATTGGGATTCTCAGGTGTGTCTACAGTAGGTTTACTAGAAGCATGTAAGGTTCTATCGTTTTTCTTCTTCTTCTTCTTAGAAGAACTAGGTGCCTCTAAATTATTTCTCTGAGAATCTTGCTCGATTCTCTTAGGGTGGCCTTCAGGATACAAAGGTTCCTGAGTCATTCTACCAGTTCTAGTAGCCACTCTAACAGCAAAGTCATTTTTATTATTCAATTCATCAAGCAAATCGTTTTGAGCTTTGAGTACTTGCTCAGCTTGAGTAGCAACCATAGAAGCATATTTGCTAACACGGTGAAGTTCATCTTTAACTCTAGCCAGATTATCACCTACGTGTCCTATCTCGAAAGCATTATTCTTTAACTCTCTACCAACATAAGCATTAAAACTTTCTTGTCTAGCCATAAAGTCATCAAATTCATCTAAGCATGGGCTATGAAATTTAGTAGAGGGTATTTCAACTTTATTTTATCTATAGAGAGAATTCACCTTCACTACCTGTGTCGGGTTTTCAAGACAATGTAGTTCTTCAGGCGGTATATTCAGACCATGTATTTCTTCAATAGGAGGTAAATTCTTAACATCTTCAGCTTTAATACCTTTTTCTTTCATTGATTTCTTTGCCTCTTGCATATCTTCAGGACTGAGAAATAAAACACCTCTCTTCTTCGGAGTGGGTTTAGGAATAGGCTTAGGAGTTGGCTCAATTGGTTCAGGAATTACTTCAGGAACTGGCTCGGGAAGAGTCCAATTATTTTCATTAGTCAACATATTATTCAATAGTATTTCAGCTTCGTCGACTGTTCTTTCCCTGAAAACACAACCAGCACAACTATCCAAGTGGTCCTTGGAAGCATCGGTTAGTCCATTATAAAAGATATCAAGTATTTCATTTTTCTTAAGAGAATGATCAAGCAAAGCATAAAGCAACCGGAGAAGCCTCCCCCAAGCTTGTGGGAGACTCTCTTCTTTGATTTGCACAAAATTATACATTTCCCGCAAGGCAGCTTGTTTCTTATGAGCAGGGAAATATTTAGCAGAGAAGTAATAAATCATATCCTGGGGACTACGCACACAACCAGGAGCAAGAGAATTATACCAAGTCTTAGCATCACCCTTTAATGAGAACGGAAATATCTTAAGGATATATAAATAGCGAGACTTCTCATCATGAGTAAATAGGGTGGCTATATCATTCAACTTGGTAAGATGTGCCACAACAGTTTCAGATTCAAGGCCATAAAAGGATCAGATTCAACTAAAGTAATAATATCAGGATCAACAGAGAATTCATAATCCTTATCAGTAACACATATAGGTGAAGTAGCAAAAGTAGGATCGGGTTTCATTATAGCATTAAGAGACTGTTGCTTCCATTTAGCTAATAATTTCTTAAGATCAGATCTATCATTGCAAGCAAGAATTTCCATAGCAGCTTTTTCATTCATAACATAACCCTTAGGAACAACAGGTAAAACATAATCATTGGGGGAACGTTCATCATCACTATCATTAATAGCATATTCAATATTTTCATTCCCCCTAACTCTAGCAAGTTGTTCATCAAGAAATTCACCTAATGGCAAAGTAGTATCACACACATAAGTAGTTTCATCATGCACAGCAGAAGTGGCATCATCAATAACATGCGACATATCAGAATTCATAGCAGTAGCAGGTTTAGGTGTCGCAAGCCTACTAATAACGGAAGGAGAATCTAGTGCAGAGCTAGATGGCAGTTCCTTACCTCCCCTCGTAGTTGAGGGCAAAATCTTGGTCTTAGCGTCTTTCAAGTTCTTCATAGTGATCAACGATATAAATCCCAAGTGACTCGGAGAATAGAGCTATGCTCCCCAGCAACGGCGCCAGAAATTAGTCTTGATAACCCACAAGTGTAGGGGATCGCAACAGCTTTCGAGGGTGAAGTACAACCCAAATTTATTGATTCGACACAAGGGGAGCCAAAGAATATTCTTGAGTATTAGCAGTTGAGTTGTCAATTCAACCACACCTGGATAACTTAGTATCTGCAGCAAAGTATTTAGTAGCAAGAGTGATATGATAGTAATGGTAGCAGTAGCAACAGAAAAGGTAAATGTTTTTGGGTTTTTCTAGTAGTTGTAACAGTAGCAACGAAAAGTAAATAAGCGAAGAACAATATGTGAAAAGCTCGTAGGCAATGGATCAGTGATGGATAATTATGCCGAATGCGATTCCTCATGCAATAGTTATAACATAGGGTGATATAGAACTAGCTCCAATTCATCAATGTAATGTAGGCATGTATTCCGTAAATAGTCACACGTGCTTATGGAAAAGAACTTGCATGACATCTTTTGTCCTACCCTCCCGTGGTAGCGGGGTCCTAGTGGAAACTAAGGGATATTAAGGCCTCCTTTTAATAGAGAACCGGACCAAAGCATCAACACATAGTGAATACATGAACTCCTCAAACTACGATCATCACCAAGAAGGATCCCGATTATTGTCACTTCGGGGTTGTCGGATCATAATACATAATAGGTGACTATAGACTTGCAAGATAGGATCAAGAACACACATATATTCATGAAAACATAATAGGTTCAGATCTGAAATCATGGCACTCGGGCCCTAGTGACAAGCATTAAGCATAGCAAAGTCATAACAACATCAATCTCAGAACATAGTGGATACTAGGGATCAAACCCTAACAAAACTAACTGGATTACATGGTAAATCTCATCCAACCCATCACCGTCCAGCAAGCCTACGATGGAATTACTGACGCACGGCGGTGAGCATCATGAAATTGGTGATGGAGGATGGTTGATGATGAGGACGGCGACGAATCCCCCTCTCTGGAGCCCCGAACGGACTCCAGATCAGCCCTCCCGAGAGAGATTAGGGCTTGGCGGCGGCTCTGTGTCGTGAAATGCGATGAAACTTTCTCCTTGATTTTTTTCTCCCCGAGACGGTATATATGGAGTTGGAGTTGAGGTCGAAGGAGGTCCGGGGGGCCCACGAGATAGGAGGGCGCGCCCCTAGGGGGGGCGCGCCCCCTGTCTCGTGGACAGCCCGTGGGCCCCCTGACCTTGATTCTTTCGCCAAAAATTCTTATTAAATCTGAAAAGTGCCTCCGTGGATTTCCAGGACATTCCGAGAACTTTTCTTTTCTACACATAAAACAATATCATGGCAGTTCTGCTGAAAACAACGTCAGTCCGGGTTAGTTTCATTCAAATCATGCAAGTTAGAGTCCAAAACAAGGGCAAAAGTGTTTGGAAAAGTAGATACGTTGGAGATGTATCATCTCCCTACTGTCAAGAAAAAGTATGATATTCTTATTGTTGGGGATTTTCATATCCCGTTGAGGTAACTTAGTGTTATTCGAAATTTCTTTGGTTCCGTGTTATTCGAAATGAGTTTGTTAACAAGACTTGATCAACCTTGTTAGTCGATTCATTTTGATGATCATGAGATGGATGAAACTAGAAGGCACAACCTTCTGTACCCTCTTTTTACTTTCTGTTATTTAAAATAAATAAAGCAAAAATAGTATTATCCGTCTGTTTTCTGAATTTTCCGTGCAATAAAAAATATCCTGAAAATAAAAGTGCTCCAAATGCCCTGCAAATTTACTATGATTTTTTATGGAATATTTAAGGATTTTAGGCACTGAAATCACTACAAGAGGGGCAAGCACCAGGCCACGAGAGTGGAGGGCGCGCCCCCTCTCCCTGGGCGCGCCCCCTGTCTCGTGGGCCCCTGGTGGCCCCCCTCCACTTATGCCAGCACCCACACACTTCATCTTCTACCCAAAAAAATCCCCATCCAGCTCAAGCACGAGTTCTAGCTCATTTTGCTGCGATTTTCGATCTCCTTGCTCAAATTTCCATTCACAAAACTGCTTTGGGAGATTGTTGCTTGGTATGTGACTCTTCCATTGGTCCAATTAGTTTTTGTTCTAGTGCTTTATTCATTGGAAATTTTTCCTGCTTAGGTGACCATGTTCTTGAGCTTGCATGTTAAATTTATGAGGTCCCAAGCATTTCTAATGCATGATATAGGCTCTAGACACTTGTAGGAGTAGTTGCTACCAATCTTGTTTAGCTTTATTCACTTTTATTTTGAGGTTACTAAAATTTCAGAAATTTTCAGAAAATGATAAGGAAATTTTTGAGGGGCTCTTCTAGCCAAGGCTCTCAGGAAAAACAAGCCAAAGAGAAGGAAAAAGACAAGTATAATCTTCCTCGCTTAGCGGAAGTGCAGTCATGTGAATGGCCATGCAATGATTTCTTGAAAGAAGCCGGAATTCATGAGGATTTTTATTCTTTGATCGAGATTGCAGGCCTCACCGGTTTCATCAACGACAGGATTGATCAGTATCTCTTACTCACTAATACTTTCGTGCAAAACTTTTATTATTATCCTAAGAAGTCATCGCCTGCAGTATCATTTCATTTATATGATGAATTCAGAGAAATGTCTTTACGTAATTTTTGCGCGGTGTGTAGGATACCTTATGAGGGAGAATTAGAGGAACCCCATCGTAAAGATGTGGATGGCTTTGTTAATACTATCGATGTAGAGGAGTCAAAGAAGGGTTCCGAGACAAAAGTCTCTAGCATACACTTTCCTGTTTTACGCTACTTTGCCACATTGGCTAGTAGATGCTTGATTGGTCGTGGAAATAGTGGAAACTTAAGTGTTCCTGATATTATCATTCTTCAACATGCCTTGCTTGGAAACAATATTTTTAGTATGGGTGCCGTCGTTGCTAAACGGCTAGCCCTGAATCGTACAAAAGGCCCCGTATTTGGAGGTATCTATGTTGCACGTCTTGCTAGGCATTTTCAGATACCCATTAGGCATCTTGAGAAAGAGGAGACAACATTGCCTCCTCACATTTTAGATTACAAGAGCATGGTAGCACACAAGTTTATTGTCGACAACGAAGAGAGGATGCTCTTGTATAAACTTAGATTCAATAAGAAACACATTGAGATTATTATTTTGCCTGCGCCTCTGTTGTTTGATTTGCTTGCAGAAAATTTTCTCGTCACACCGGAAGTGGTCAACAATCATCGAGCCCAAGCTTTTACTCCAGAACCTGAAC
Source organism: Triticum timopheevii (assembly GCA_963921465.1). Taxonomy (NCBI): domain Eukaryota; kingdom Viridiplantae; phylum Streptophyta; class Magnoliopsida; order Poales; family Poaceae; genus Triticum; species Triticum timopheevii. The sequence goes on from OY997270.1 coordinate 434,785,927, forward strand.
CTGAGCTGGAACCTGAACTGGACCCGTATCGTGCATCATCTGTCCAGTGGGATCCGGAGATGACCAACCAGTGGTATCCTGATTACACCTCTCATTACACCGGGGAGAGTAGCGGCGGTCCTTGGTATTAGACCAACTTAGGCCAAAAGCCTAAGCTTGGGGGAGTACGTATTTCTCACTGACTTTACATTCATGTTCACACAGTAGTTGTCGGTGCTCATACTCTTTCATTGTATTATCCATGTTAGTTTAAAATTCCTTTTTCTAGTTTTCTTATTGTGTGTTTGATAAACCTTGAGACCAAAAAATTGGTTAGTTTAATTTCCATGCTTGTAGTAGAAATTAAAATGAAAACCCAAAAAGATTTCTAGTTCTTCTTCTTTCTTGTTGGGAGCTTTCCCATGTAAATAGTTTTATTTTCTTTTCTTTCCTTTGGGGGTCGAGAAGACCATATTGAAAATGTTTAGTGGCTCTCATATGCATGATCGTTTATTTAACTTAGAGCCCATATTACTTGTCTTCTCTTTTGAGTTGAATGCTGACAGATTTGAGCTTAGTCCAATGCACGTGCACTCCTATTATTATACACATCGTTCGGTCGTGCAAGTGAAAGGCAATAATGACGACATATGATGGACTTATTGGGATGAGAGGAGCTGGTATGAACTCGACCTCTCTTGTTTTTGTAAATATGATGAGTTCATCATTCCTGAGTCAGCTTATTATGAAGTAAACATATTTGCAATGACATTTAGAGATTATAGTTGCTTGTGCCATGCTTGATTAGCTTTGAGTTATAATGGTTTACCTTGCGTGCCAACATGCTATTAGAATGATTATGATGTGGTATGATGGGATGGTATCCTCCTTTGAATGAATTGAGTGACTCGACTTGGCACATGTTCACGCATGTAGTTGAATCAAATCAACATAGCCTTCACGATATTTATGTTCATGGTGGATTATATCCTACTCATGCTTGTATTCGGTGTGAATTAATTTTAATGCATGTTTATGACTGTTGTGGCTCTCTTAGTTGGTCGCTTCCCAGTCTTTTGCTAGCCTTCACCTGTACTAAGCGGGAATATTGCTTGTGCATCCAAAATCCTTAAACCCCAAAGTTGTTCCATATGAGTCCACTATACCTTCCTATATGCGGTATTTACCTGCCGTTCCAAGTAAATTTGTATGTGCCAAACTCGAAACCTTCAAATGAAATTCTGTTTTGTATGCTCGAGTAGCTCATGTTACAACTAGGGCTTCCTATATCTTCCATGCTAGGTGGGTTATTATCAAGAGGAGTGGACTCCGCTCCTCATTCACGAGAAAGGGCTGGTAATCGGGATGCCCAGTCCCATGATCCAAAAAGATCAAAGCAAATCAAAACAATTAAACAAAACTCCCTCGGGGCTGTTGTTAGTTGGAGGCACTCGTTGTTTCGAGCAAGCCATGGATTGATGCTTGTTGGTGATTGGGGGAGTATAAACCTTTACCATTCTGTTTGGGAACTGCCTATAATGCATGTAGTATGGAAGATACAACCATCTCATAGTTGTTGCGTTGGCAGCGAAAGTATGCCGCTCAAAATGTTATTCAATCTCTGTTTTAAAATCAAGCTCTGGCACCTCTACAAATCCCTGCTTCCCTCTGCGAAGGGCCTATCTATTTATTTTTAGGTTGAGTCATCACCCTTCTTATTAAAAAGCACCCGCTAGAGAGCACACTGTCATTTGCATTCATTACTATTGGTTTATATTGGGTATGACTTGACTGGATCTCTTTTACCATGAATTACAATGTTTAGTCAGTCCTTGATCTTTAAAGGTGCTCTGCATTTATGTTTTGCGGTCTCAGAAAGGGCTAGCGAGATACCATTTTGTATATCTTGTTATGATTGTTTTGAGAAAGTATTGTCATCCGAGTTTTATTATTATGGCTCGCTAGCTGATTATGTTATTGATATGAGTAATTGTGAGGCCTAAGTGGTATTGTGAATATGGTTAGTTCATAATATTTGCTGAAACCTGAATGCTGGCTTTGCATGTTTACAACAACAAGAGCAAACAAAGTTTGTAAAAGTTTTTCTTTATCACTTTCAGTCTATCAACTGAATTGCTTGAGGACAAGCAAAGGTTTAAGCTTGGGGAAGTTGATACGTCTCCGACGTATCTACTTTTCCAAACACTTTTGCCCTTGTTTTGGACTCTAACTTGCATGATTTGAATGAAACTAACCCGGACTGACGCTGTTTTCAGCAGAACTTCCATGATGTTGTTTTATGTGTAGAAAAGAAAAGTTCTTGGAATGTCCTGAAAATCCACGGAGGCACTTTTTGGAATTAATAAGAATTTTTGGGCGAAAGAAATACACCAGGGGGCCCACACCCTGTCCACGAGACAGCCCCCCCCCCTATAGGGCGCGCCCCCCTATCTCGTGGGCCCCCTAGACCTCCACCGACCTCAATTCCAACTCCATATATTCCGTCTCAGGGAGAAAAAAATCATAGAGAAAGTTTCATCGCCTTTTATGACATGGAGCCGCCGCCAAGCCCTAATCTCTCTCGGGAGGGATGATCTGGAGTCCGTTCGGGGCTCCGGAGAGGGGGATTCGTCGCCGTCGTCGTCATCAACCATCCTCCATCACCAATTTCATGATGCTCACCTCCGTGCGTGAGTAATTCCATCGAAGGCTTGTTGGACGGTGATAGGTTGGATGAGATTTACCATGTAATCAAGTTAGTTTTGTTAGGGTTTGATCCCTAGTATCCACTATGTTCTGAGATTGATGTTGCTATGACTTTGTTATGCTTAATGCTTTTCACTAGGGCCCGAGTGCCATGATTTCAGATCTGAACCTATTATGTTTTCATGAATATATGTGTGTTCTTGATCCTATCTTGCAAGTCTATAGTCACCTATTATGTGTTATGATCCGACAACCCCAAAGTGACAATAATCGGGATACTTCTCGGTGATGACCGTAGTTTGAGGAGTTCATGTATTCACTATGTGCTAATGCTTTGTTCCGGTTCTCTATTAAATGGAGGCCTTAATATCCCTTAGTTTCCACTAGGACCCCGCTGCGATGGGAGGGCAGGACAAAAGATGTCATGCAAGTTCTTTTTCATAAGCACGTATGACTATTTACGGAATACATGCCTACATTACATTGATGAACTGGAGCTAGTTCTGTGTCACCCTATGTTATAGCTATTACATGAGGAATCGCATCCGGCATAATTATCCATCACTGATCCATTGCCTACGAGCTTTTCACATATTGTTCTTCGCTTATTTACCTTTCCGTTGCTGCTGTTACAACTACTACAAAAACCCAAAAACTATTATCTTTACTTTTGCCACCGTTACCTTTATTATCATACTACTTTGCTACTAAATACTTTGCTGCAGATATTAAGTTATCCAGGTGTGGTTGAATTGACAACTCAACTGCTAATACTCAAGAATATTCTTTGGCTCCCCTTGTGTCTAATCAATAAATTTGGGTTGAATACTTTACCCTCGAAAACTGTTGCGATCGCCTACACTTTATTGGGGAACGTTGCAGAAAATAAAAAAAATCTATGCTTCACCAAGATCAATCTATGGAGTTCATCTAGCAACGAGAGAGAGGAGTGCATCTACATACCCTTGTAGATCGCGAGCGGCAGCATTCAAGAGAATGGGGTTGAGGGAGTCATACTCGTCGTGATCCAAATCACCGATGATCCTAGTGCTGAACGGACAGCACCTCCTCGTTCAACACACGTACGGTTGGGAAGACGTCTCCTCCTTCTTGATCCAGCAAGGGGGAAGGAGAGGTTGATGGAGATCCAGCAGCACGATGGCGTGGTGGTGGATGCAGCAGCGATCTCGGCAGGGCTTCGCCAAGCTCTATGTGACGACCGGATAATTAAGCTACAGTAATCCCACGCTAATGATGCCACGTCACCACGGCCACTATTGTTAACCTCGCGATGATTCGAAACCGTTTCAAAATTCAAATTCAAATTAATGTCAACAATAAAAGTTTTCGAAAGTTAAAACAAAAATGTTCGAGAGGTGCCATAATTTGCATATGCAAATATGATGCAATAAACACATTTTTATAAAATGCCTAGATATTTTATAGTGGATGGAAACAAGAAAATAATTAAATAAAAAGAAAAGCAGAACCTAACTAAACAAAAAAATAACAAAAGCCTGCCCCCCCCCCACTAGGCCTCGGCCCAGCTGGCCATCGGGCCAACCAGGCCGGCCCACCCGCGCCTACTAACCCCACCCCGGTCAAACCCTATCCCACCGACACCCCCATTCCCCCACTCGCTCGCCTCTCCCTCTCCCCTCTCTCCTCTCGATTCCATCTGGATCGGGGAGGGGCCCCGACCCCGGCGCCGCCCGCGCCCGTCCCGCCGTCGTCGCGCCGACGCCACCCAGAGCACCCCCGCCTCGGCCACCCCATCATCTCTTACCCGCCGGATCCCCTCGAGCTACGTCGCTTGAGGCCAACCATTGGAGCTCGACTCCTCCCCAACGAGCTCCTCGTCGGTCAACGGAAGCCGCCCGTAGATTCGCCGGCCTCCGCCCGACCCAGGCTGCCCCGACCACTTTCCCCGAGCTCGATCCCGTGTCGTCGTCGGATCGCCTGTGGATCTCGCCGGACTGCTTCCCTACTGGACTACGCGTCCCCACCTCTCCCTCGCCGGCATCACCGAGCCACGTCAACCCCTCCCCTTCAACGCTCGTGAGCACGCTCCCCATCCACCCTCTGCTTGGTTGTCACTAAACGCGCCCGCGCTACGGGCCGTACACGCCCCGCACAGCGCGCCATCGCGCGCGCGCACGCGCGCCCACCTCCCCTGCCTACCCCTGCTGCTACCCAGCATCACCCCGCTGCGCCTTGCCCCGTGGCTGGCCGCGCCCGTCTCATCACGCTCCAGCTCGCCCGCGGCCACTCCCTGGCCGGCGCCCCACTGTGCCCCGGTGGCCTGCGCCCGCCCCATCGCCCTGAATGGCCCCGCCCCTTCGCCGGCGACCATCTGCGCCCGTTCGGGCTGGTGCCCGTAGCAGCGCCCGTAACCCGTGCGCCCGCAAAGCCTCTCTGGGCCAATGACCTGTGGGGCCCCACCCCCCCAGAACGATTTTTTATAAAAAAGAGGGGAAAAAGAAATAATAAAAATAAATTTAATTAATTAATTAGCTAATTAACTAAATTAATTAAATTAATTAAATTGATTAATCGTAATTAGATTGATTTAATCACTATTAACCTAATTAACTATTAGTTAGTTAATCAGTCAATGAAACGCGGGACCCTCATGTCAGTTTGACCAGTCAACACCTCTGTTGATTGTTGATGTCATGCTGATGCAATAATACCAATTTTGAATTAATTTAATAATAATAAATTAGAAAATGATTTTAAAACTTTATAAATTAATAGAAATAAACCGTAGCTCGGATGAAAATACTTTGTACATGAAAGTTGCTCATAACGACGAGATGAATCCGGTTACGCAGCCCGTTCGGCCGCCACGCGTCCCTAGCATAGTGAACCTGCAACATTTCACCTCTAGTGCATCTGTCCGGAAACATGGAACACCGGGGATACTTTCCCGGATGTTTCCTCCCTTCACTGGTATCACCTCATACCGCGTTAGAACACGTCTAGCTCTGCTTGTTGTCCTGTTATGCACTTGCTTGATATGTATTTACTGTTTCTTCCCCCTCTTCTCTCCGGTAGACCCCGTGACGATGTTGAAGCCCCTGTGGTCAACTACGTCACCGACGACCCCTCCTTGTTTGAGCAACCAGGCTTGCCCCCCCTTTGATCACCAGATATCGCCTATTCTACTCTCTACTGCTTGCATTAGAGTAGTGTAGCATGTTACTGTTCGGTTACTCCTATTCTGTTGCATAGCCTGTCATTGTTGCTACAGTCGTTGATACCTTACCCGCAATCCTAAATGCTTAGTATAGGATGCTAGTTTATCATCATTGGCCCTACATTCTTGTCAGTCTGCCTTGCTATACTATCGGGCCGTGATCACTTGGGAGGTGATCACGGGTATATACTATACATATATACATACTATATAGATGGCGACTAAAGTCGGGTCAGCTTGTTGAGTACCCGCAAGTGATTCCGATGTGGGGGCTAGAAGGACAGGTGGCTCCATCCCTGTAGAGGTGGGCCTGGGTTCCCGACGGCCCCCGACTGTTACTTTGAGGCGGAGCAACATGGCAGGTTGAGACCGCCTAGGAGAGAGGTGGGCCTGGCCCTGTTCGGCGTTCGCGGATACTTAACACGCTTAACGAGATCTTGGTATTTGATCTGAGTCTGGCTACTGGCCTATACGCACTAACCAACTACGCGGGAACAGTTATGGGTACTCGGCGTCGTGGTATCAGCCGAAGCCTTCGTGACGTCAGCAACTGAGCGGCGCGCGCCGGATTGGAACGTAAGCCTGCTCTTGTATTAAGGGGGCTAGTTCTACTTCCAGCCGCGTATGCAACGTGCAGGTGTGCTAAGGGCGATGGGCCCAGACCCCTGTGCGCTTAGGTTTAGACCGGCGTGCTGACCTCTCTTTTGTGCCAAGGTGGGGCTGCGACGTGTTGATCTTCCGAGGCCGGGCATGACCCAGGAAAGTCTGTACGGCCAAATGGGATCGAGCGTGTTGGGTTATGTGGTGCACCCCTGTAGGGAAGTTAATCTATTCGAATAGCCGTGATCTTCGGTAACAGGACGACTTGGAGTTGTACCTTGACCTTATGACAACTAGAACCGGATACTTAATAAAACACACCCAGACAAGTTCCACAAACAACCCGGTGATCGCTTTTCCACAGGGCGACAAGGGAAGGATCGCCAGGTAGGATTATGCTACGCGATGCTACTTGGAGGACTTCAGTCTACTCTCTTCTACATGCTGCAAGACGGAGGCTGCCAGAAGCGTAGTCTTCGATAGGGCTAGCTATCCCCCTCTTATTCCGGCATTCTGTAGTTCAGTCCGCCGATATTGCCTTTTTACACATATACCCATGCATATGTAGTGTAGCTCCTTGCTTGCGAGTACTTTGGATGAGTACTCACGGTTGCTTTTCTCCCCCTTTTTCCCCCTTTCCTTTCTTCCTGGTTGTCGCAACCAGATGCTGGAGCCCAGGAGCCAGACGCCACCGTCGACAACGACTCCTACTACACTGGAGGTGCCTACTACTACGTGCAGGCCGCTGATGACGACCAGGAGTAGTTTAGGAGGATCCCAGGCAGGAGGCATGCGCCTCTTTCGATCTGTATCCCAATTTGTGCTAGCCTTCTTAAGGCAAACTTGTTTAACTTATGTCTGTACTCAGATATTGTTTCTTCCGCTGACTCGTCTATGATCGAGCACTTGTATTCGAGCCCTCGAGGCCCCTGGCTTGTATTATGATGCTTGTATGACTTATTTTATTTGTAGAGTTGTGTTGTGATATCTTCCCGTGAGTCCCTGATCTTGATCGTACACATTTGCGTGTATGTTTAGTGTATGATTGAATCGGGGGCGTCACACTCTACAAGAGGGAGAGGTGTAGCAGAGGGAGAGGGAGGCGCCAGGAGCATGGGTGCGCAGCCGTCCCTCCCCCCCTCTTTATATAGGGCCCCTAGGGGGGCGCCGGCCCTAGGAGATCCAATCTCCAAGGGGGGCGGCGGCAAAGGGGGTGGCTTGCCCCCCAAGCCAAGTGGAGGCGCCCCCATCCCTAGGGTTTCCAACCCTAGGCGCGGGGGGGGGGCAAAGGGGGGCGCACCAGCCCACCAGAGGCTGGTTCCCCTTCCCACTTCAGCCCATAGGGCTCTCCAAGATAGGTGGCCCCACCCGGTGGACCCCCGGGACCCTTCCGGTGGTCCCGGTACAATACCGGTGACCCCCGAAACTTTCCCGATGGCCGAAACCTGACTTCCTATATATAATTCTTCACCTCCGGACCATTTCGGAACTCCTCGTGACGTCCGAGATCTCATCCGGCACTCTGAACAACTTTCGGGTTACTACATACTAATATCTCTACAACCCTAGCGTCACTGAACCTTAAGTGTGTAGACCCTACGGGTTCGGGAGACACGCAGACATGACCGAGACGACTCTCCGGTTAATAACCAACAACGGGATCTGGATACCCATGTTGGCTCCCACATGTTCCACGATGATCTCATCGGATGAACCACGATGTCGAGGATTCGAGTAACCCCGTATACAATTCCCTTTGTCAATCGGTACATTACTTGCCCGAGATTTGATCGTCGGTATCCCAATACCTCGTTCAATCTCGTTACCGGCAAGTCACTTTACTCGTACCGTAATGCATGATCCCGTGACCAAACACTTGGTCACATTGAGCTCATTATGATGATGCATTACCGAGTGGGCCCAGAGATACCTCTCCGTCATACGGAGTGACAAATCCCAGTCTCGATCCGTGTCAACCCAACAGATACTTTTGGGGATACCCGCAGTATACCTTTATAGTCACCCAGTTACGTTGCGACGTTTGGTACACCCAAAGCACTCCTACGGTATTCGGGAGTTACACGATCTCATGGTCTAAGGAAAAGATACTTGACATTGAAAAAGCTCTAGCAAACGAACTATACGATCTTGTGCTATGCTTAGGATTGGGTCTTGTCCATCACATCATTCTCCTAATGATGTGATCCCATTATCAATGACATCCAATGTCCATAGTCAGGAAAGCATGACTATATGTACAACGAGCTAGTCAACTAGAGGCTTACTAGGGACATGTTGTGGTCTATTTATTCACACATGTATTACGATTTTCGGATAACACAATTATAGCATGAATAACAGACAATTATCGTGAATAAGGAAATATAATAATAATCATTTTATTATTGCCTCTAGGGCATATTTACAACAGTCTCCCACTTGTACTAGAGTCAATAATCTAGTTACATTGTGATGAATCGAACACCAATAGAGTTCTAGTGTTGATCATGTTTTGCTCGCGGAAGAGGTTTAGTCAACGGATCTGCGACATTCAGATCCGTATGCACTTTGCAAATATCTATGTCTCCATCTTGAACATTTTCACGAATAGAGTTGAAGCGATGCTTGATGTGCCTGGTCTTCTTGTGAAACCTGGGCTCCTTGGCAAGGGCAATAGCTCTAGTGTTGTCACAGAAGAGGGTGATTGGCCCCGACGCATTGGGTATGACTCCTAGGTAGGTGATGAACTCCTTCATCTAGATTGCTTCATGCGCTGCCTCTGAGGCTGCCATGTACTCTGCTTCACATGTAGATCCTGCCACGACGCTCTGCTTGCAACTGCACCAGCTTACTGCCCCTCTATTCAAAATATACACGTATCCGGTTTGTGACTTAGAGTCATCCAGATCTGTGTCGAAGCTAGCGTCGACGTAACCCTTTACGACGAGCTCTTCGTCACCTCCATAAACGAGAAACATGTCCTTAGTACTTTTCAGGTACTTCAGGATATTCTTGACCGCTATCCAGTGTTCCTTGCTGGGATTACTTTGGTACCTTCCTACCAAACTTACGACAAGGTTTACATCAGGTCTGGTACACAGCATGGCATACATAATAGACCCTATGGCTGAGGCATAGGGGCTGACACTCATCTCTTCTATATCTTCTGCCATGGTCGGGCATTGAGCCGAGCTCAATCTCACACCTTGCAATACAGGCAAGAACCCTTTCTTGGACTGATCCATATTGAACTTCTTCAATATCTTGTCAAAGTATGTGCTTTGTGAAAGACCTATGAGGCATCTCGATCTATCCCTATAGATCTTGATGCCTAATATGTAAGCAGCTTCTCCAAGGTCCTTCATTCAAAAACACTTATTCAAGTAGGCCTTAATGTTGTCCAAAAGTTCTATATCATTTCCCATCAAAAGTATGTCATCTACATATAATATGAGAAATGCTACAGAGCTCCCACTCACTTTCTTGTAAACGCAGGCTTCTCCATAAGTCTGCATAAACCCAAACACTTTGATCATCTCATCAAAGCAAATGTTCCAACTCCGAGATGCTTTCACTAGCCCATAAATGGATCGCTGGAGCTTGCATACCTTGTTAGCATTCTTAGGATCGACAAAACCTTCCGGCTGCATCATATACAATACTTCCTTAAGATTGCCGTTAAGGAATGCCGTTTTGACGTCCATTTGCCATATCTCATAATCATAGTATGCGGCAATTGCTAACATGATTCAGACGGACTTCAGCTTCGCTACGGGAGAGAAAGTCTCATCGTAGTCAACCCCTTGAACTTGCCGATAACCCTTAGCGACAAGTCGAGCTTTATAGATGGTAACATTACCATCCGCGTCCGTCTTCTTCTTAAAGATCCATTTGTTTTCTATCACTCGCAGATCATCGGGCAAGTCTGTCAAAGTCCATACTTTGTTTTCATACATGGATCCTATCTCGGATTGCATGGCTTCAAGCCATTTGTTGGAATCTGGGCCCGCCATCGCTTCTTCATAGTTCGAAGGTTCACCGTTGTCCAACAACATGATTTCCAGGACAGGGTTGCCGTACCACTCTGGTGTGGAACGTGTCCTTGTGGACCTACGAAGTTCAGTAGCAACTTGATCCGAAGTACCTTGATCATTATCATTGATTTCCTCTCCAGTCGGTGTAGGCATCACAGGAACATCTTCCTGAGCTGCACTACTTTCCGGTTCAAGAGGCAGTACTTCATTGAGTTCTACTTTCCTCCCACTTACTTCTTTCGAGAGAAACTCTTCCTCCAGAAAGGACCCGTTCTTGGCAACAAAGATCTTGCCTTCGGATCTAAGGTAGAAGGTATACCCAATGGTTTTCTTAGGGCATCCTATGAAGACGCATTTTTCCGACTTGGGTTCGAGCTTTTCAGGTTGAAGTTTCTTGACATAAGCATCGCATCCCCAAACTTTTAGAAACGACAGCTTAGGTTTCTTCCCAAACCATAATTCATACGGTGTCGTCTCAACGGATTTAGACGGTGCCCTATTTAAAGTGAATGTAGCTGTCTCTAGAGCGTATCCCCAAAATGATAGCGGTAAATCGGTAAGAGACATCATAGACCGCACCATATCCAATAAAGTGCGATTACGACGTTCGGACACACCATTACGCTGAGGTGTTCCAGGCGGCGTGAGTTGTGAAACGGTTCCACATTTCCTTAAGTGTGTACCAAATTCGTGACTTAAATATTCTCCTCCATGATCTGATCGTAAGAACTTTATTTTTTCGGTCACGTTGATTCTCTACCTCATTCTGAAATTCCTTGAACTTTTCAAAGGTCTCAGACTTGTGTTTCATCAAGTAGGCATACCCATATCTACTTAAGTCATCAGTGAGAGTGAGAACATAACAATAGCCTCCGCGAGCCTCAATGCTCATTGGACCGCACACATCAGTATGTATGATTTCTAATAAGTTGGTTGCTCGCTCCATTGTTCCGTAGAACGGAGTTTTGGTCATTTTTCCCATGAGGCATGGTTCGCATGTGTCAAATGATTCATAATCGAGAGACTCTAAAAGTCCATCAGCATGGAGCTTCTTCATGCGCTTGACACCAATGTGACCAAGGCGGCAGTGCCACAAGTATGTGGGACTATCGTTATCAACCTTACATCTTTTGGTATTCACACTATGAATATGTGTAACATCACGTTCGAGATTCATCAAGAGTAAACCATTGACCAGTGGGGCATGACCACAAATCATATCTCTCATATAAATAGAACAACCATTATTCTCGGATTTAAATGAGTAGCTATCTCGTATTAAACGAGATCCAGATACAATGTTCATGCTCAAAGTTGGCACTAAATAACAATTATTGAGGTTTAAAACTAATCCTGTAGGTAAATGTAGAGGTAGCATGCCGACGGTGATCACATCGACCTTGGAACCATTCCCTACGCGCATCGTCACCTCGTCCTTCGCTAGTCTCCGCTCATTCCGCAGCTCTTGCTTTGAGTTGCAAATATGAGCAACCGCACCGGTATCAAATACCCAGGAGCTACTACGAGCACTGGTAAGGTACACATCAATTACATGTATATCACATATACCTTTAGTGTTGCCGGCCTTCTTGTCCGCTAAGTATTTGGGGCAGTTCCGCTTCCAGTGACCCTTCCATTTGCAATAAAAGCACTCAGTCTCAGGCTTGGGTCCATTCTTTGGCTTCTTCCCAGCAACTGGTTTACCGGGCGCGGCAACTTCCTTGCCGTCCTTCTTGAAGTTCTTCTTACCCTTGCCCTTCTTGAACTTAGTGGTTTTATTGACCATCAACACTTGATGTTCCTTTTTGATTTCCACCTCCGCTGATTTCAGCATTGAAAATACTTCAGGAATAGTTTTCACCATCCCCTGCATATTGTAGTTCATCACAAAGCTCTTGTAGCTAGGTGGGAGCGACTGAAGGATTCTGTCAATGACCGCCTCGTCCGGGAGGTTAATGTCTGATGAGGACATCAATACCATTGTTACACCCACAGCCCCTACTGCTACATATACTGGACCAATTACTAGAGCTCGCGCACGCCAATTAAATTATCAGGTACTTTCGTTTCTTGGTAATGATTCTAATGTTCATGAGAATATGATGCTGCCTAAATTGGATACATTTGTTTTGCTTACAAATGAAGGGCCTAGCTTGGAGAAGGATGGGCATTGGAGCAAGAGCAAGCATGGAGATGATGCCATGCGCAAGGGGAACCAGAACGGAGTTACAAGTGATGATTTCAGGACTTTGAAGCCACCATAAGAGTGCATGAAGCCTTGGACGAAATATACAAGATGCCACTTCATAAATTTCGTCCAGAGGCTATTATAGGTGCTGCGTCACCTTATTATTGGGCCAGGCCCATGTAATTTCGAAATACATAAGTATAGGCTATTTTTAGAGTCCGTATGTGTGGGGAAACAAGAGATAGGGTTGATTTCAGACCCCTCCACCAAGGGCCACGAAATTCCCCCCTCTTCCTCCATATATACAGCCCTTAGGGCACCGTTTAGACTTTGGGTTTTGTTTAGATTAAAAGTTCGCCATAGCTGCAACTTCGCGTACTTCGTTTGTGTTCAACGACCAGACAAAGGCGTCACAGAACCCCACCTTGATCAATAAAGCTTTCATCTTATATTCGCAATATCCAGATTGCAATCTCAGTTTCTTGCTTGTTCTTCGTTTGCTCACAGGAAACAGACCCTCGTGGTCAGGTTGATCGTGCTCCGGCATGGTCAATAACCTCTCGGAGTTGGTTTAGCGATTGCTAAGGCGCGACGTCCTCGCACGCTCGTAGTCGGATCGTCAAAGTCAACTTCCACCAAAGCGAAATCCACCATCTCATCGAAAGACGGGACACCTCCGCCTCTATCAATGTCCAGCTGGGACAAGCGGTTGTGCAACCCAAACATTTTGAGTATGTGCTCACTGACAGAACTATTTCCCTCCATCTTACAACTATAGAACTTGTCGGAGACTTCATATCTCTCGACCCGGGCATGAGCTTGGAAAACCATTTTTAGCTCCTCGAACATCTCATATGCTCCGTGTTGCTCAAAACGCTTTTGGAGCCCCGGTTCTAAGCTGTAAAGCATGCCGCACTGAACGAGGGAGTAATCATCAGCACGTGACTGCAAAACTTTCATAACGTCTTGGTTCTCTGGGATGGGTGCTTCACCTAGCGGTCCTTCTAGGACATATGCTTTCTTGGCAGCTATGAGGATGATCCTCAGGTTTCGGACCCAGTCCGTATAGTTGTTGCCATCATCTTTCAGCTTGGTTTTCTCTAGGAACGCGTTGAAGTTGAGGTTGACATGAGCGTTGGCCATTTGATCTACAAGTCATTTTTGCAAAGGTTTTTAGACTAAGTTCATGATAATTAAGTTCATCTAATCAAATTATTTAATGAACTCCCACTCGGATTAGACATCCCTCTAGTCATCTAAGTGATACATGATCCGATTCAACTAGGTCGTGTCCGATCATCACGTGAGACAGACTAGTCATCATCGGTGAACATCTCCATGTTGATTGTATCTTCCATACGACCCATGTTCGACCTTTCGGTCTCTTGTGTTCCGAGGCTATGTCTGTACATGCTAGGCTCGTCAAGTTAACCTAAGTGTTTATGCATGTGTAAATCTGTCTTACACCTGTTGTATGTGAACGTTAGAATCTATCACACCCGATCATCACGTGGTGCTTTGAAACAATGAACTTTCGCAACGGTGCACAGTTAGGGGGAACACTTTCTTGAAATTATTATGAGGGATCATCTTATTTACTACCGTCGTTCTAAGTAAACAAGATGCAAAAACATGATAAACATAACATGCAATCAAATAATGACATGATATGGCCAATATCATATAGCTCCTTTGATCTCCATCTTCGGGGCGCCATGATCATCTTCGTCACCGGCATGACACCATGATCTCCATCATCATGATCTCCATCATCGTGTCTCCATGAAGTTGCTCGCCAACTATTACTTCTACTACTATGGATAACGGTTTAGCAATAAAGTAAAGTAATTACATGGCGTTTAATCATTGACACATATGTCATACAATAATTAAGACAACTCCTATGGCTCCTGCCGGTTGTCATACTCATCGACATGCAAGTCATGATTCCTATTACAAGAACATGATCTCATACATCACATATATATATATCATTCATCACAACTTTTGGCCATATCACATCACAAGGCATATGCTGCAAAAACAAGTTAGACGTCCTCTAATTGTTGTTGCATGTATTACGTGGCTGCAATAGGGTTCTAGCAAAGAACGTTTCTTACCTACGTAAAAGCCACAACATGATATGCCAATTTCTATTTACCCTTCATAAGGACCCTTTTCATCGAATCCGCTCCAACTAAAGTGGGAGAGATAGACACCCGCTAGCCACCTTATGCAACTAGTGCATGTTAGTCGGTGGAACCTATCTCACGTAGCGGTCCGGGCTACTTCATCCTACGATGCCGCCGAAACAAGATAAGACTAGTAGTGGCAAGAAGATTGACAACATCTACGCCCACAACAAATTTGTGTTCTACTCGTGCAAAGAAACAACGCATAGACCTAGCTCATGATGCCACTGCTGGGGAACGTTGCAGAAAATAAAAAAATTCTACGCTTCACCAAGATCAATCTATGGAGTTCATCTAGCAACGAGAGAGAGGAGTGCATCTACATACCCTTGTAGATCGCGAGCAGAAGCGTTCAAGAGAACGGGGTTGAGGGAGTCGTACTCGTCGTGATCCAAATCACCGATGATCCTAGTGCTGAATGGACAGCACCTCCGTGTTCAACACACGTACGGTTGGGAAGACGTCTCCTCCTTCTTGATCCAGCAAGGGGGGAGGAGAGGTTGATGGAGATCCAGCAGCACGACGGCGTGGTGGTGGATGCAGCAGCGATCTCGGCAGGGCTTCGCCAAGCTCTACGAGAGGGAGAGGTGTAGCAGAGGGAGAGGGAGGCGCCAGGAGCATGGGTGTGCAGCCCTCCCTCCCCCCTCTTTATATAGGGCCCCTAGGGGGGGCAGGCCCTAGGAGATCCAATCTCCAAGGGGGGACGGCGGCCAAGGGGGTGGCTTGCCCCCCAAGCCAAGTGGAGGCGCCCCCACCCCTAGGGTTTCCAACCCTAGGCGCAGGGGGGGCAAAGGGGGCGCACCAGCCCACCAGGAGCTGGTTCCCCTTCCCACTTCAGCCCATGGGGCCCTCCGGGATAGGTGGCCCCACCCAGTGGACCCCCGGGACCCTTCCGGTGGTCCCGGTACAATACCGGTGACCCCCGAAACTTTCCAGATGGCCGAAACCTGACTTCCTATATATAATTCTTCACCTACGGACCATTCCGGAACTCCTTGTGAAGTCCGGGATCTCATCCGGGACTCCGAACAACTTTCGGGTTACTGCATACTAATATCTCTACAACCATAGCGTCACCGAACCTTAAGTGTGTAGACCCTATGGGTTCGGGAGACACGCAGACATGACCGAGACGACTCTTCGGTCAATAACCAACAGCAGGTTCTGGATACCCATGTTGGCTCCCACATGTTCCACGATGATCTCATCGGATGAGCCACGATGTCGAGGATTCGAGTAACCCCGTATACAATTCCCTTTGTCAATCGGTACGTTACTTGCCCGAGATTCGATCGTCGGTATCCCAATACCTTGTTCAATCTCGTTACCGGCAAGTCACTTTACTCGTACCGTAATGCATATGATCCCGTGACCAAAAACTTGGTCACATTGAGCTCATTATGATGATGCATTACCGAGTGGGCCCAGAGATACCTCTCCATCATACGGAGTGACAAATCCCAGTCTCGATCCATGTCAACCCAACAGATACTTTCGGGGATACCCGTAGTATACCTTTATAGTCACCCAGTTACGTTGCGACATTTGGTACACCCAAAGCACTCCTACGGTATCCGGGAGTTACACGATCTCATGGTCTAAGGAAAAGATACTTGACATTGAAAAAGCTCTAGCAAACGAACTATACGATCTTGTGTTATGCTTAGGATTGGGTCTTGTCCATCACATCATTCTCCTAATGATGTGATCCCGTTATCAATGACATCCAATGTCCATAGTCAGGAAACCATGACTATCTGTTGATCAACGAGCTAGTCAACTAGAGGCTTACTAGGGACATGTTGTGGTCTATTTATTCACACATGTATTACGATTTCCGGATACCACAATTATAGCATGAATAACAGACAATTATCATGAATAAGGAAATATAATAATAATCATTTTATTATTGCCTCTAGGGCATATTTCCAACACACTTGTGGGTTGTCATGGCCACAGGGGGAAGCGCGCGTGCTTCCAGCGCCCCAGCACCAGGCCCACGTACCGCCGCAGGAGGTGGCGGTGAGCGTGCACCAGGATCAGTTTCCACCCCTCGAAGACCTCCGGTGGCCACGGCAGGATGCCGCGCATTCACTCCGGAGCTCCGCAACGTCGTATGGCCAAGCAAGTTCAAGCCTGACCTGCCTCCGCGCTATGACGGCACCGCCGACCCCGCCGAGTTCCTGCAGCTCTATGAGCTGAGCATCGAGGTGGCCAGCGGCGACAAGAACATCATGGCAAACTAGTTCCCGATGGAAGGATGGCGCACGTTCTTGGCTCCTGAACCTAATCGAGGGGTCGGTTTCTTCCTGGGAGGAAATGCGCAGCCGCTTCATCGCCAACTTCCAGGGCACTCGCGACCGTCCGCCGGTCGCGGGTGACCTACACCGCATCAAGCAGCAGCCTGGATAGACCCTGCAGAAGTATATCCAGTGCTTCAACAACGTTCGCCTTAAGATTCCCAAGGTGTCGGACGAGGCCATCATCTCCGTGTTCACCGATGGCGTCCGTGATGTCAAGATGAAGGAGGAGCTCGCCATCCACGAGGATCTCTGCACCGCTCTGGAGATGTTCAACATGGCGAACAAGTGTGCAAGGGCTGAGGAAAGACGCCTCTCCCTCCTCGAGCTCCCTGATGCTGATCCAGAAGACAAGAAGACCAAAACCAAGGACATGAAGTGCAAGGGTCCAGCTGTGCTTGTGGCCGAGCCAGAGACGAAGCGCGGCCGCGACCACCCCGAGTCATCCAAGAGCAACCGGCCGTTCTGTGTGTTCCACAATGTCCACAGCCACAACACCAACGACTGCCAAGAACTCAGGGCCCTCCGTGACGGGCGCCTCGGTCGACGCCCCGAGCACAACGATTGAGGCTAGGGTCATGGAGGCGGCCGAGGTGGAGGACACTGGGACGGCTGCAACCATCGTCAGGAGTGGCACAACCAGCCTCGTGAGGACCACTGGCAGGGCCAGCCTTGCGAGGGCAACTGGAGGGAGCAGCCTCGTGAGGATCGCCCTCAGGGCAACGCAGCTTTGCCTCCTCTGCCTCCACCGCCAAGAAGGAATGAAGATCACCACCAGGACGAGGGGGCTAGGGGGCTTCCAGGAGCCTCGGGCCATTGCTTGCATCTTGGGCGGCTCATAGGCCCCGGCTTCCCACCGTGTCTTCAAGCAGTTCGTGCACGAGGTGAATGCAACGCTCCCCAAGCCTGAAGCAACTCGCCCTCTCAAGTGGTCCAAGTGCGCCATCACCTTCGACTCCTCAGACCGGCTCAAGTGTGCGGCCACCTCTGGCGCGCTTCCCATGCTCTGCTCCCCCATCATCAACAACATGGTCGTCATAAAAACTCTCATCAATGGCGGAGCGGGGCTCAATGGTCTATCTGTTCAGACGTTTGACAGGCTCCAGGTGCCATACTACTAGCTTCACCCCACCAAGCCATTCTCAGGAGTGATCGACGGTTTGACACACCCAATCGGGCAAGTTCGCCTCCTTGTCACCTTCCACGAGCGCAACAACTACCACACTAAGCTCATCGACTTCGACGTCACCGACATCCACCTGCCCTACAATGCCATCCTAGGGTACCCAGCACTGGCCAAGTTCATGGCGGCCACGCACCATGGCTACAACGTCCTCAAGATGCCAGGAAGCGGCGACGTCATCACGATCGCCTGTCAAGAGAAGGATGCGGTGTGCTCCCTCGAGCGCGCCTTCCAGGCTGCGGCAGTTGAGAACCCTGAAGACGAGGACGGCGCCTCCCCTCCTGAGGTCGCCCCCAAGATGAAGAAGTTGTGGCTGGGACAAGGGTCTCGTGAGGAAGCTTCACTCGAGGATGTAGCACTGAGCCTCGCATCTCTGGACGCGACACCTTCACCCATCGCATAGGAAGGCGTGCCCGACGCTCCTCTCAGGCTGGGCTCGGGGGATCTCCTTTAGAGGGCCTCATATCTAGCCGATGTCGCGAGGGAGGCGCTCGGGCACCATGCGGAGGCGCTCTTCAGAGCACGCTTCCCAGGAGAAGGAAGTAGGCATGAGGCACCAGGCGTTCAGGAGTTCATCAACAAGGCAATCAAGGAGATTCAAGAAGGAAGGGTTCTGCAAGGCGATCGTCGCCTGTCGCGTGGTGCAGCTCACTGCCCTGGCGAGGGTAAGGAGTTCCGGTCTGCATCGACATCTCCGGGCTCAACAGGGCTGCGTCTCAGCAGCTCATGCGGCCGTCTCATGTCGGCCGATGCGAGGGTCCGCCTCACAGTTATGTCTGCATGCCGTTCGGCCTAGCAGGCACGGCTGAGGTGTTAGTGCTGCATGAGGGACGCTCAGACGGCCTACGAGGCCAGGCACCAGGCGGTCCTGGTGGAGATGGAGGAGCACCTTCAGGAGCCTCTCGGTCCCTTCGAGTCTCCTGAGGCTCGGCACCCGAGCGGCTCGTGAGGAACGGCTCCAGTGGCGCATGTTTTTTGGCTATTTCAACACCTCTTCAGCAATGGTACCAGGTGACATCTCTCTAGTTCGTTCAGTTTGGGGGCGCCCCTCGGGCTGCATCATCCCCAAGCCGTGTGGGTCCGTCCCTACAGCATGTATCGTTTTGCATTCACCAGGACTATTTGATCATTTCTATGAGTTTATCTATGATTGTCACTCCATGACCACCGCCTCACGGCCCTTCATGTGTGCTGACTAATACCATCCCCGCATCGCTGCACGACACTCACATCGGCACGGCGCTTGTGCTCGGATCCGTCCCTGCAACGCTGATAAACCCGGGGATCGAGCTCTGGTCCATGGCCTGCTCCGCGTACACCACCTCGCCAGGCCCTCGGTGCCTTTGCCTCACGCCCTTACTCCGGACCCGCTCCGCAGGGGTCTCGGTCTTTCCTGTCATCTAACCTGCAGGTTCATCTGGCGGTTAGGGCCACGGGTCGGCTTGTACAACCACCGTCTGGCCTCGCGAGTCACTTGCGCGTTAAAGGGGGGCCCCCAAGCATCGTGTCTCGGGAGCTCCTAATGGCTCTCCAGCCCTCACCCCCTGGCCTTGACCACGGCATCATGACCTAGCATACCAGTGGCGGCTGAGCTCGCTTGAGGGCCGGGTCCCGAGGACGTAGATCACCTAGGCGAGCGAGGCAAGAAGGTGGCCAAGGCAAGCTGCGCCCAACAATATTGCAGGCGCAAGGGCAAGCTTCATCTCCCTAATGGACCTAGACATCAAAAAGATAAGTCTCGGTTCGCTGCAGCACCTGTTTCGCTCCTCGTACACCCTGCTTTGCATTCCACTTGGGTAGTTCTACTCCCCTTTTCGATTTTCTGTACAGCTGCTTGCACGCCAAAGGGGACCTCATGAGCATCGCGTCTCACGAGCTCTTACCGGACCCTGGGCCGCTCACCTCCTAGCCTTGACCACGGAATTGCGAACTGGCATACTAGCGACGACTGAAGGCTGCCTGGGAACTGGGTCCTGTCGGCGTAGAGCGCCACGTTGTCTAGGGAAAAGAAAAGGGAGGAACCTAGCCGAATTGGAATACGCATATCCATCGCGAGATCAAAAGAGACAACATCGATATTAAGTGCATTCCGATCCTTACAAACCCCACGAGGGCTGATGTTCATCTTGCGCAGGAAAAAGCAATTACAAGGCCCTACGGTATCGCCGGCGACACCGGGCGGCAGCAGCTGCTGCGTTGCGGCCTCGGCGAGAGCTCGGCGGCACGTAGCCGTCGTCGCTCGACTCCGGAGAATCACTGGTCTCAGGAGAGTCGTTGGATTCCCAGGAGTCGCCACTGCTGCTGGACGAAGCACCGAAGGGGACAGCAGCAGGTCCAGCACCCGCTGCGGCATCCCTCGAGCTACTTCCTTCGGGGCAACACTCCAGCCGTTCGCCCTCCTCGTTGAAGACCTTGAAGAACAGGGTGGCCGCGCCATCGTACTCGAAGTGGATTGCCAGGGCTCCCTCTGCGCAGCAAGCCCGGGCAATCTCACCCCATCCCCGAGTCATGAAGACGTTTTTGGGCGGCACCACCTCGACTTCGGCTCCGGTTGCCGAGCTGCGACACCCAGCATGCTGCAGCCACAGCTCAACTGGCCCCCTCGACGGCAGCTCGTTGGTGAAGAACCGCGGGAGTCGGATCCAGGTGTCAGGGGGCATCGCCGCCCACACCACAAACTCGCGCGAGCTACCCTCCGCATGGGTCGGTGGTGCGAACGGTAGGGCAATGGCGGCCCTGCCGCCTTCGTCAGGCGTCTCTCGTCGGTGCACTCCTTCGTCCTGAGCGCGAGCATATATGGGAAGAGGGAAGCCAGGAGGAGGCCTCGATTGCCAAGGCCTGGTCACCTCTCGCCCCGGGCCGACATCATGAGGAAGGTGGAGCCGTTTCTTCGGCGGGAGAGGATCGGGCCCCTCCCGGGGGGCCTTCCCCTTCTCAGTCGCGGAATACCTTCTGATCGGTGCCATGGAGCAAGACGGAGAGGAGAAAAGGAGGCGGGAGCAAGACGAAGGAGAGATGGGCGGGGGGACTCCGACCGCCCGCACATTTATAGCCGGGAGAAGGTAAATCATCGGCCTCCCACGATCTCCAGCAATGATCATTCTCTCTGCATGTAGCATGCAGTTGTCAAGTCGAGCAATTGCCGAGGCAGCGTGAGGAAGCGGAGTCGCCCACGTCCCGTCGATCTCCACACGTCATCAAGGCCGCAGGCAATTAGGGCTCACGGTGCTCCGCACTTGCCCTTTGGCTTCGCCTGGAAGCCAAGTCCGAGCGCGCCTTGGGCCCGGGGGCTACTGTCGGCATCCTGTATTCGGGGGTATCTAGCCCTGCCTGCCTGCGGCCCACCACGTGGCTTCATCGACGGCCTGGTACGGCCCAGCTTCAACATCAACAACACAAGACCCTCGCGAGGAGCCAAGCCTCGTGAGGAGGGCGACGCCAAGACCCCCGAGGGGACCGGCCTCCTCAGGACCGTCTCCTGAGGGGCGGAGAGTTCTATACAAGCTACCTCACAAGGCTCAGCTGACGTAAGCCATGACGACCAAGGCCAGGCAGGCGCCATGATGTGATCCCATACATATTGCCATGGAAAGTGATGCTTTGGAGGTTGTTAATTTTTTCAACTCCTCGTCGTATGACAAGGCGGATATTGCTGCTGTATGCTGAGAGATTAGAGAGCTCAGTGGTGTTTTTGCTAGATTTGCACTCTTTCATGTTCCACGTGAAGCAAATGAAGCTGCACATAGATGTGCCAAGCAAGCTAGTAGCACTAGGAGAAGATGCCTCTGGATAAATTTTGTCCCCTCCTTTCTCCAAGAATGTACACACCACCCTTGTAAGTTGGTTGACTAATAAGCAAAGCTCCTTGATTGCAAAAATAAAATAATCAGGTTATTTTTTCCACCAAAATGTGTTAAAGTTCAAGAAATATTGTATTAGTACATTTCACTTAACATGGCACAAGTTCAGTATCTCTTTGTTAACAGCTCTACATTTCTTTGATCTTGGTTCTCTGTCTCTCAACAGAGTTCACCATCGACTTAATTTCCTTGTGCAACAACCAGGTAAACTGTCAGTAAGGGACTAGAACACTTTTTTATCTGCTTTTCCCTTTCGTCCATGATAATAGAATTAGAACATTGCTTTGAGTATTGGACGAATGTACAATCTTCCTTATCTATTATTTTGTGGAAAGTTTGACCATTATTTTGTGGAAAGTTTCGCCATTATTGTGTTCGCATATCCTCAAGTTAGTCATATTTTTAACTATATATATTTGAACAACTATGTCCTCATATCATATGCCCATAGTAGGTAAGTGCAACTCGATCATTTGGGGCTCGGGGTTTTTTATTCTAGTGGAGGCCGTCATGTGAGCAAGTAATTCGCACAATAGAAGTAGATGGCCACATTTAATAGGTATATAGGATAGGATCACTGTGATCTTGTTTCTTTTCTCTGAATCTTCTTAGTTGGGAAGTTTGTCTCTGAAGTATATATGCAGGTATCAGTTAGAGTCCCCTTGTTGATGTTTGATCATGTGGGAAGTTTGAACCTACTACCTGTTTCCTTCATCCTCCTGGTCGTCTAATCTTCTCCCCGCCATCTTGCGGGCGGTATTTACCAAGCTGTCGTCACCTGTCAGAAACTGAAGACTGTAAACAACAAAGTTCAGGCTATGTGGCATTGAGAGAAATTTCAGGTTATGTACCAGACTATCAGTACAAATCTACAAACTCCTCTTCCACTTATGTGCCTTGTGTTGCCTCTCTGTGTTTGTTGGTTCTGTTTGATATTTGCTATACTGATTCATCTATGAGGATTAGCATTATCTTTGTAACTATCCCTTTTATTGATACTAACACAATGCCCGTCCTTTGCTGTGAAACTATAAAATACGAGGAGTTAGCTTAGTGGCTTAGGAAATCGTCAAAATAAGTTGCCCTC
Source organism: Triticum timopheevii (assembly GCA_963921465.1). Taxonomy (NCBI): domain Eukaryota; kingdom Viridiplantae; phylum Streptophyta; class Magnoliopsida; order Poales; family Poaceae; genus Triticum; species Triticum timopheevii. The sequence continues at coordinate 434,809,258 of OY997270.1, forward strand.
GTGCGACTTTTGCTTGTGGTTCAGTATTAAAAATAACAAAAATACAACAAAAGATCATGCATCATTCATTGGAGAATCTTTAGTGACCATAGTCCTTTACAGACACAATATTTCGAATATTGAAACATATGAGAATAGACATTGGTAAATTGATTGCACAATATCGTGGATCAGGTAGGACGACAAGGTCTATCTTCGTTTTGGAAGTACAATTTGTTCACTCTTTTTCTGTGATATAAAACTGAAATAACTTGGTTGGGAAGGAAAAAGACAAAAGCATTATACTGAGTTGGAGTCACGTTTATGCGTTTGTTATTTGTGTCTTCTATAAGCGTTGGTCTCACTTGAATAGAAGTGTATTTGTTTATTAGTGTTTGGTCCCACATGTGGTCATCCTCGTCGTCGAAGTCGGATGATTCCGACATAGAGGAGATGCTGATGAAAATGCCGAGCACCTCCTCTTGTTGCATCTCGTCCAAGAATTTTAAGCCGACAAGAAGAAGAAGCGCCGCGGATCGACGGTTGGCCATCTTTGCATTCCGCCCAACCGAACTCTTGACCATAAAATGTTCATGACAGACTACTTTGCCGAGATACCAACCTATCTCACTCACCTCTTTCGTAGGCGTTACTGAATGCGTAGATCTCCTTTTGTTCGCATTATTGAAACTTGGGAGCAAAAATGTCGCTTCTTCACACGCTGGAGGAATGCGACCAGTTTGCTTGGATTCGGTGCATCCCGAAAAATATCGGCGGCAATGAGAGTGATAGCATATGACATTATGTCCGATTACACCAATGAGTATCTTCGCATGGGAAAAGATGCCACGCTCAAATGTGTGTGGGTATTTGCCAAGACATTGGTCTAGGTATTTGGTCCCGAACCTCCAAGCTCCCAATGAGGAGGATACAAAAAAGTTGATGGCGATGAATGAAACAAGAGGACTGCCGGGCATGCTTGGGAGTGTGGATTGCATGCATTGGAGGTGGAAGAACTGCCTGAAGGCTTTGGGTCGGACAGTACACGAGCCATCAACATAAACCCACTATTGTGCTTGAAGCCATGGCATTGCATGCCTTGTGTGTAGAAGTGCATGCTCTAGCCAATGCAACCAAAAAACCGATGTGAGGGAAGAGACTAGACAATGCATTTATACGTCAACACTCCCCCTCACATGTGGCTCTCTCAGGTCTAAACGTGGACCGAAAGTGGGCTACAATTTAATTGCGCTAGCCGGGACTGGAACTCGAAACCTCTTGGATCAGATACCGTGTAGAAGTGCATGCTCTAGCCAATGCAATCAAAAAAACCAATCTGATGGAAGAGACTAGGCAATACATTTATACATCAACATTGTGGATTGGGCATTGTTTCTTTGGATTGTCGAGTTGTCTCAATGTATTGCATAGATCACATGTTTTTGCGCAGCTAACTAGTGGAAATACTCCGCCTTGCAACTACACCGTTAATGGACATGATTATAACATGGGGGGTATTATCTTGCCGATGATATTTATCCTTCGTGGGCAACATTCGTGAAGATAATTTGTAAGCCAGAAGGCGGAAATTAAACTATTTTCGCCCAAGCACAAGAAGCAGGCCGAAAAGATATTGAGAGGGCATTTAGTGTGTTGCAAGCTTGATTTGCCATTGTTCGAGGTCCAACTCTTTTCCAGGATAAGAATTTCCTCTCAAATATCATGATTGCATGTGTAATTCTACACAACATGATCATCGGGGGGTGAAAGGGATTTAAATTTAGAGTTTTTCTGTGACAATATTGGTAGCCATGTCAAGCCTACTAGGGACCAATATGAGATCACTGCATTTGTTGAGACCTACCGGCAGATTGAAGACAATGCACACACCAAGGCAATGATCTTATTGAGCACCAGTGACAACTGTATTAGAGATAGACTCCCTTTTGTTTGATCTTATTTGTATTCATCTATGATTTGAACAATTCTTCAATTCAGGACGATGTTGTTATTGTTTCAATTATTCCGTTTTGAACATTTGTTGTAACTGAGAGGATTATTGTATTGTATTATGTTATAACATATTAATAAATTTGATTTATATTGCCGTTGTATTTAAATTATATTGTTCAAAATAATGATTTTTGCCTCAACTAAAACGAATTTGTGGTACCACTTGCGGTGGGCCGGAACACATGCCGCAAACCCATACCGTAAAAAAATTGCGGTACTGCAAGTCTGTTTTAGAGGCAGCCGTAAACTTGTGACCAGAATATACGACATCTTTCTTTTGCAAGGTAATACGTGTCTCATTTATATCATAAGGATCATAGTACAAGCCACGTACATACTGGCCTGACAAATCAGAACAAATAGCAGAACGCTAGCCTTTGCACAAAGGAACAACAACCAAGAAGTAAAATTACAGACAAGACTAAAGAAACATCTGAGCTTGACACCGACGTCCGTCACATGCCTCTGGCACCACAACAGCAGCCACCAAAGGAAAAAATGACGGATCACTTTCACACCTGAGCTTAACGTGGTTCCATCACTAACATGCAGCTTTGCGGACCTTCAAGGTGGCTCTTTAAAGGCGAAACCATTTACGTTGAACGAATCAGGCCGGGGCAACACTCCGGACATGCCATCAAACTCCAGATCTGGCAGCCCCACATGACTAAGACGTCAAAGGAGGAAACTGTACCTACAATCCACGTACCATGAACCCAGCACACGATCCACCATCTTCGAGATGCCGTCGAAGCAGACCACAATCTGCATCCACTCTTGGACTACCTCCCAAGCTCCGCGTGGGCGCTGGAGCAAACGTCGTCGTAACGGCAGAGCCTGAGGACACAGGTCCACCACGAGGATGCCGCCGCTGCCACACCATCCTTGCTTCAACAAACTGAATTCTAAATCCATCCCCAACCATAGGACCAATCGCCTCATCGGAGTAGGATCTGAAGAAACTTTATTCAGCGTCGCCATCACCGCCGCCGAAAGTCAAGACGATGAACCGCCTAAAAACTAAGCTAATTTGGGCTAAAACTATCCACCCACGTGGATCTGGCGCCCTCCCCCCCCCCCCCCCCCCCCCCTCACCACCGATGACCGAGGTCGCCGGCGGAGGGGGCCGCCGGAGGACGGCGGCAGAGAAACTCCTTGGCGACGTTGGCGCCTGGCAAGAACGCCTCTTCCTTTGCCATCTGTTAGGCCTTGTACAACGCGGGATGCCTCGACAGGGTGCTATGTGCGTTGCGTCTAAAAAAATTCTTTGCTCCCCAATGCAGAGTGCTTCATATGTGGTGCCTAAGCAGCTTTGACATTCACGTAGCATCTACACTGGCACCCATCATCTCCAACGCAGAGGCGCTCTGCTGCTCACGTGCATAGACTGGCTTTGTCCTTTTCTATTTGCCAATGGAAGCATCAAGGTGAAGTACCCATGACTAGAAGGGGGCACTTGTTTCCACCAGGCACCGAAGCAAAACTTTGCTTCTACCTCCCTTCTTAATTAAGCATCCATGCAATCTAATCTATGAAAAAAATGATTTTTTTTTTCTATGGCACCTGGGTAAGCACCTGCCATTGTACAAGGCCTTAGAGCATCTCCACTAGCGCCACCAGGTAGGCCCCCAAGAGCATTTTTCCATCGCCGGCGGCCAAAAAAATACCCACTCGCGCCCCCACGATCTCAATTATCGCCGGATTTGGGCAAAACTGTGGCCGGCGTTCTCACCCCAAACCCAGGATCCCAGGGGCCAGCCGGGGACGCCGACAGTTGTCTTTTGCATGCACAGGCCCACTGTCAGCCCCTCTCCCTCCCCTCTCTCTCCTCTCTCCTCTCCTTTCTCTCTTTTCTCTCTCCTCTCTCCTCTCCCTTTCCTTTCACACCTACCGCACACAGCCCCGCCTCCCGACCTGCAGCGTGCCGCCCCTCTCCGTCGTCTCCATGTTCTCCTCCGCCGCCGCAACCGCCGTCATCCATGGAGGCAAGGCCGTGACGGGGCACCGAGTCCTCCTGCACGGCGACGCCGAGTCCTCGGGAGGCCGGGCGCGGACGCGCGGCCGGCGAGGCCTGGGCGCGGGAGGGCGCGGCCTGGGCGACGGCGCTTACAGCGGTCAGGCGAGGCGAGCGCGGCGGGGCGGGGCGCGCGCGGCGGCCAGGGGCACAGCGGCCAGGGCGGGGCGCACGCGACGGCCAGGCAGGGGAGGTGCACGCCGGCGAGGAGCCCGGTCCTTCTCCTCCCTCGTCCGCTGATCACCAGCAACAGCTCGTCCTCGTCGGCCCCAGCTTCTCGCCTCCTAGGGGTGCAACGAGTGGGAAAATTCCCGCCCCCAGGCCAAAGTTCTCGCCGGCAGCCCCCCAGGAGGCGAAAATAATGCCTCCGGGGGGCCTCAATGGCTGGAGATACTCTTAGAGTTGTTCTAAAGATTGTCCTAAAAATACTGTACTGTATAAAAACTTACTTAAAAAATTGCAAAATTTACAATGATAGCAAAAGGATCCCAAAAGAAAAAGAAAAAATGTACTAGTACAGATTTGCAAAGGGGCAAATCTCAAGTCGCCCCCAAACGGGAAATTGGCGAGGTTTCCATGGTCCGCCGCCGCCGCCGCCGCCGTCTCGCGTCCCCCATCATGCCGCTCCCGGCGCCTGCGCCGCCGCTGGACAACGACGACCTCCTCCGTGAGATCCTACTCCTCCTTCCTCCGCAGCCATCCTCCCTCCTCCGCGCCTCCGTGGTCTGCAAGCGCTGGCGCCGCCTCGTCTCCGATCCGAGATTCCTCCGCCGCTTCCGCGCGCACCACCGTAGGCCCCCACTCCTCGGCTGCTTCTCCTACGACCAAGATATCGGTTACGTCTTCACTCCCACGCTGGACCCGCCCGACCGCATCCCCGCCGCGCGTTTCTCCCTGCCGCAGCGCTGCCGCGACGAGGGAGGGTTGGACTTCGTGGAATGCCATCACGGCCTCGCCCTTTTCCTCAACAAGAAACAACCCGAGGCCGTCGTGTGGAACCCCATCTCCGGTCACCAGCACCGAGTAGCTTTTCCACCAGAGTTCGGCGACGCTAGAGAGAGGGAGATCCTATGCGCGGCGGTGCTCTGCGCTGCCGGTGATGACGACCCTGGCCATGTGCACGGTGATTGTGGCTTGAGCTCTTTTAAATTGGCTTTGGTGCGAGGTGGCCAAGACCACGCAAGTCTATCTGTGTGCCTCTACAAATCCAAGTCTGGCCTATGGGGAAATGTTATCTCAACGACTAAAGACTGGTACACATTGTTTTATTGGAGAAAGTCCAGCGTCCTGATTGGGAATGCACTTTACTGGTGGTGTTGCCAGATTGAAGGTTGCATTCTTGAGTTTGATTTTAAAATGCAGAAGCTTGTTACAATTGAGAAGCCAGTAGACGGCGGTTGTTCCAACTATCAGATCATGCGGACAGAGGAAAGTAGTCTCGGACTCATCATTTTGACAGAACTGACCATGCAGTTATGGGAGCGGAAGGTCAGTTCTGATGATGTTGCTACATGGGTCCTTCAGAAAACCATTGAGTTGACAAAGCACCTTTGGCCAAGACAGTCCGTCCAGGTCTTCTGGACCAGGATACATGGGTACGAGGAGGATCACAATGTGATATTTCTGGGGACATCTAGTGGCTCTTTCATGATTCAACTCGACTCAATGCAGTTCAATAACCGATTCCAATTCAAGTCCATCTTCACCCATTTTCCCTACACAAGCTTTTATGCTGCTGGTAATAGCCGACCCTTGCATTGCAATAGTAACAAAAACTAATTATCTTTTGGTGTGTGGTTAAAGGTTGCCTAGCAATTCATGCATAAGTTATATGCTTGCTTCCTCAGTTTCTGAACTCATAGTGATGTTTGTATATATTTCACTGGACCATGTGAAATAAAAATTATTTTTATTATTGTCTCTTGTCTATAGTTCATTATTCTTTGATTTACTTACTACAAGGTATTCAAATTTAAGCAGTCGAGTTATTTTTCTCAACCAGAATGTGTTCGTTCAAGAATATTACCATTGGTGCATCTGACTTAGCATGGAATAAGTTCACTGCAGAGGTCGTTCTGGAAAACTCATTTCCATTGATTGGCTCAACAGTCTGAAAATGGCTTTATTAGTAGGTAGATGATCATTACTGTTTGGAGTGATTCGTTTTGTTTAGAGGAAGTGTGCTCCCATAGGTACCATGTATGGCTTTATTTACCTATTCCTAACCTTGAATCAAAAGCTAGTGATCTTCTCAGGTTACATGAATATGTAATGGTAAATTGATGCAAGTCATAACTGTTGCACCTTCACCCTCTCTTTCTGTGTTCATTTTTTGTATAGATTTTTTGGTTACTTTATTTGTTTTCTTTTGCTTGTAGACTGGGCTGCTGGTGGTAGAGATGATGGAACTGAAATGTCAAGCAGTACATCACCTAATTGCCCTATCAGATAAGCTACCATAATGTGTTAATTGAACCCGTGATGTGCATTTTGCTTCTGATACATGTTTATTTATTTATTTATTACCTTGTCGACATTTTGATATAATCGTGCAAACTGTGTATCCTCTGAATATTAAGCTGTTCGCGACCTATCTAGTAGATTGGGATCAAATTTGTTTCAGTTGTAAACAAGCTGCGTATTATGTAGTATTTTATTGGATGTGACCACTTGTGTTTCTTCTTGCCCGTTTTGTATTCTTTTTTCTAGGACCAAAGTCCCAGAGAGAATCCTATAGATCTCTCATTCACATATGTTCCACAGATGTCACCACCTATGGTACTGTTAGATGTGTATAGTCTCTTTTTGGTATATCCCCATTATATAAGGGGTTTTCTGCACTTCATCACACATGTATATGTAATGGCCTTTGGCCCTCAGTAAAGAGTAGTTGCTCATTATCCAACATGGTATCAGATGCTAGGTTGTCCTCGCTCTCCTGCACGCTGCAACTCCGTGCTCCCCCTCCTAGCCTACCTCGTCTCCAGCCGCCTGCTGCTGTTCCAGCCGCTGCAGCCGCTGCACCGGCTATCTCGTCCGGATCCGTCACCTCGGCTATCCCGTTCGGCCTCGTCTCCCCTGTCTGGCGCAGATTGGCCCGCGCCAAGGCAGCGCCGCTCCATCCCCCGCGTGAGCGAGCACCTGCCGGCCTCGGGCGCGCCACCTCTGCACGATCCCGTTCGGGCCGCGCGCTGCTCCTCCTCTCGCGCTGGGCCGCGCAGTCCTCGTCCTCCCTCCTCTCCAACCGGCCGCCGCCGTCCCTCTGCGACCGGCTGCCACCGGTCCCATCCCGTCCAACCGCTGCTGCTGTGTTCCTCCAGCCGCCGCAGTCTCCTTCCTGCGCGGTCGATCCGGAGCGCTCTCGCTCGTTCCCCGCCTCGAGCGCCCTCACTCGTTCCCAGCCTCGAGTGCTTGATCCAGATCGAGTTTTTTGGGTCCGTTGACTTCAAAAAAAAAAAGGAGAACAAGAGGGAGTGTTCAACATGTCTTCTTCTGGCTATGTCGCTGTTCCTCGATGCTCGGTGATCTTTGATGGTACCAACTATGTTTAGTTTGCAGGCTTCATGCGTATCCATATGCGCGGTCTTCTGCTGTGGGGTGTTCTTTCTGGCGAGGTCCCCTGTCCGCCATGCCCTGTTGCTCCTGTGGCTCCTACCCCACCGGTGCCGCCGGTCCTTGCTGCTGATGCTTCTCAGGCTGATCGGGATGCAGCCAAGGCGCTCGATGCTGCTGCGGTTGATGCTTATGATCAGCAGGTATCCGCCTATTCAGATGCTCTTTTTGTCTATCGGGATGATCTGTCTGCTTACACTTAGTGGTGCAATGATGATGCCCGAGCTGATGCTGTTCTCATTGCGAGTGTCCTCAGTTTGCTTCGGAGTTCATGGGTCTCGGCACAGTTGCAGCGATGTGGTCTTATCTTTGTCAGCGCTATCAGCCATCTGGTGATGCTCTTTACTTATCTGTGGTGCGTCAGGAGCACGCTCTTCAGCAAGGTGACTCATCTGTTGACGAGTTCTACACACAGAGTTCTGCCATCTGGCGTCAGCTTGACTCTCTTCGGACATTTGTTTGTGGATCTTGCCGCTGCTGTCAGACTATGCGGTCCGACTTGGAGTTTCAGCGTGTCCATGAGTTCTTATCTCGCCTCCGCTCCGAGTTTGAGCCTCGACGTGCCCACTTGCTTGCTCGTGGTCGTGTTCCTATCTCGGAGGTACTTGCCGAGCTTCGTGCTGAAGAGACCCGCCTTCGTTCTACTGGGTTGCTTGCGGTTCCTTCTGTGTTGGCTGCCCGAGCTCCTGTGTCGCCTGCTCGTCCCACTGCTCCACCGCTTCTGCCCACACCTTCGGGGGGGGGGGGGGGGGGTCGCCCTCCTTATATTGAGAAGGGCCGGTCGCACCGTGACACCTTCTGTGACTACTGCTCCAAGCCAGGTCGCCCAGAGTCTAATTGTCGCTAGAAGCAGCGAAACCAGAGGCGCTCCTCTTCCAGTGGGACTCCTGTGTCGTCATCGACTATGTCACTCACTGACCAAGACATTGTGCGGCTCAAGCGCCTTCTGGCCTCCTACGGTTCTTCCTCGACGGGCTCTGCTGCTGCTATGACTGCTTTCACCACTTCATCACCGCAGGCATCTACACCGTCAGGTACATCTTCGTGGGTTCTGGACTCTGGAGCTTCCTTTCATATGTCCTCTGATTCTTCAGCATTGTCCTCTCTTCGCCCTCTTGATTCTCCTATTAATGTTCTTACTGCCGATGGCACATCTCTTCATGTTGCTACTCGCGGTATTCTTTCCACTCCGTCCTTCTCTGTTCCTAGTGTTTCTCATGTTCCTCGCCTTACCATGAATCTTTTTTCCGCTGCCCAACTTACTGATTCTGGTTGTCGTGTCATTCTTGATACGACTCTTGCTCCACTCAGGATCGTCACACCAAGGCTTTGGTTGGTGCTGGCCCCTGGCGCCGTGAGTCAGAGGGCCTTTGGGAGGTTGACTGGCTTTGTGTTCCTTCCGCTGCCACCACTTATGCCAGCTCTCATGCTCTTGCTACCTCTTCGTCTGCGTCCTTCCAGCAGTGGCATCATCGCCTTGGTCACATCTGTGGCTCTCGCTTGTCTTCTTTAGTTCGTCAGGGCCTTTTAGGGTCTGTATCTGGAGATGTCTCCTTACATTGTAATGGTTGCAGACTTGGCAAACAGACTCAGTTACCTTATCCTACTAGTGAGTCTGTATCCCAATGTCCTTTTGACTTAGTTCATTCTGATGTCTGGGGTCCTGCTCCCTTTGATTCGAAAGGTGGTCATCGCTACTATGTTTTGTTTATTAATGATTTCTCTCGCTACACTTGGCTCTACTTCATGAAATCTCGTAGCGAGGTTCTCCCTATATACAAACGTTTTGCTGCCATGGTTCATACCCAGTTTTCCACGCCCATTTGTACTTTTCGTGCTGACTCCGCTGGAGAGTATATCTTTTAGCTGTTGCGTGGTTTTCTCGCGGAACAGGGTACTCTTCCCAGTTCTCATGTCCTGGTGCTCATGCTCAGAATGGCATTGCCGAACGCAAGCATCGTCATTTGCTTGAGACGGCTTGTGCGCTGATGATTGCTGCTTCCCTTCCACCCCATTTTTTGGCTGAGGCTGTTTCCGCATCCACCTATCTCATCAACATTCAGCCATTGACTGCTCTGCAGGGTGGTATTCCTATGGAGTGTCTCACTGGTCGCTCTCCTGACTACTCAGCTCTTCGTATGTTTGGATGTGTGTGCTATGTTCTTCTTGCCCCCCGCGAACGCACCAAACTGACTGCTCAGTCGGTTGAGTGTGTTTTCCTTGGCTACAATGATGAGCACAAGGGCTATCGATGTTGGGATCCAGTGGGTCGTCGCTTGCGCATCTCGCGTGATGTGACTTTTGACGAGTCTCGTTCTTACTACCCACGTCCTTCTTCCTCGAGTTTCTCTGTGGACGATATCTCTTTTCTTCTTCTTCCCGATACATCCTGCTATGTGCCTCCTGTGTCACCTCTTCCTCCGGCACCTCTCATTCCTTCCCATTCACCACCATCCCCATCTTCTCCATCTTCCTCCTCCACCTCTCCACCCTCATCTCCAGTCCGTCGCCCTCTCTCACCGTTCCCTCTCCACTATACTCGTCGCTCTCGTACTGAGGATGTCTCCCCTGACGCGCCTTTCCCCTCTGGTGCACCTCCCCTCGTGCCTCCCCCGGTTCACAACCTCCGTGCTCGGCCTCGCCCCCCGCCTATCGCTACTCCCCTGATCGGTACGGTCTCTCTGTTATTGCTGAGCCCACTTCCTATCGGACTGCCATGACTCAGCCTGAATGGCAGCTTGCGATGGCCGAAGAGCTTGCTGTCCTTGAGCGCTCTGACACATGGGATCTGGTTTCCCTCCCTTCTGGTGTTCGTCCCATCACCTGCAAATGGGTCTACAAGATTAAGACTCGCTCCGATGGTTCTCTTGAGCGCTACAAAGCTCGTCTTGTGGCCCGTGGTTTTCAGCAGGAGCAGGGACGCGATTATGATGAGACATTCGCTCCTGTGGCCCACATGACCACTGTCCGCACTCTCCTTGCTGTGGCTTCTGTTCGTCAGTGGTCTATCTCTCAACTTGATGTCCAGAACGCATTTCTCAATGGCGAGTTGTGTGAGGAGGTTTATATGCAGCCACCACAGGGGTACTATGCTCTTGACGGTATGGTCTGTAGACTTCGCCGCTCCCTCTACGGTCTTAAACAGGCCCCTCGCGCCTGGTTTGAGCGCTTCGCCTCTGTGGTGACTGTCGCTGGTTTCTTGCCCAGTGATCATGATCCCGCGTTGTTTGTTCACACGTCTCCTCGTGGTCGGACTCTTCTCCTTCTTTATGTTGATGATATGATCATCACTGGTGATGACTCTGACTACATTGCCTTTGTCAAGGCTCGCCTTCACGACCAGTTCCTCATGACTGATCTTGGTCCTCTTCGCTATTTTCTTGGGATTGAGATCTCCTCGACCTCTGATGGCTTCTACATCTCTGAAGAAGAATATATTCAGGATCTTCTTGCTCGCGCTGCTCTCGGTGATGACCGCACAGTTGTGACTCCCATGGAGCTCAACGTTCAACTTCGCGCCTCTGATGGTGACCCTCTTCCTAATCCCACTCGCTATCGTCACCTCGTTGGCAGACTCGTCTATCTTGTTGCTACGCGTCCTGACATCTTCTATCTTGTTCACATCCTGAGTCAGTTTGTCTCAGCCCCACCTCTGTCCACTATAGTCATCTCCTCCGTGTTCTACGATACCTTCGTGGCACGATCTCTCAGCGCCTTTTTTTCCCCGCTCCAGCTCTCTTAAGCTCCAGGCCTACTCTGATGCTACCTAGGCTAGTGATCCCTCTGATCGACGCTCGCTGTCTGCTTACTGTGTCTTTCTTGGCGGCTCTCTTATTGCTTGGAAGACAAAGAAACAGACTGCAGTTTCTCGCTCGAGTACAGAGGTTGAGTTGCGAGCCATGGCTATGTTGACGGCTGAGGTGATCTGGTTACGGTGGTTACTTGAGGATTTTGGTGTGTCTGCCACTACCTCGACTCCCTTACTGTCCGACAGTACCGGTGCTATCAGTATTGCGCGTGACCCGGTGAAGCATGAGCTCACCAAGCACATCGGTGTGGATGCCCACTTTGTGTATACTACTGTGCAGGATCAGACTCTCACTCTTCACTATGTGCCCTCTGAGTTACAGTTGGCTGACTTCTTCACAAAGGCACAGACTCGAGCGCATCATGGCTTTTTCCTCTCTAAACTCAGTGTTGTTGATCCACCATGAGTTTGAGGGGGGGGTGTTAGATGTGTATAGTCGCTTTTTGGTATATCCCCATTGTATAAGGGGTTTTCTGCACTTTACCACACATGTATATGTAATGGCCTTTGGCCCTCAGTAAAGAGTAGTTGCTCATTATCCAACAGGTACATCATATTTTGAGGGCAACCGCTATCTAGCTCCCATCTCCTGGCCCTACTTCTTAGAGCATCTCCAATAGGTGCCCTATAATAAGGCCCTCCGCTACCATCCTGCACGGCGGCCAAGCGGCCATGGAGATGATCGCACACCTAGGCTGCCCGGCGGCGAACCTTCCAATCACCTACCTCGGCATACCCATGTCCACACGCCGCCCATCTGCCGCCCAGCTGCAACCCATGGTGGACGCGGTCGGCGCGCGCCTGCCGACATGGAAGGCCTGGCTGATGACTAAAACCGGGCGCCTCGCGCTGGTCAAGTCAGTCTTGTGCGCCATCCCAGTGCACCAACTGCTTGCATTCGCGCCCCCAAAAAAGACCCTCAAGCAGATCGAGAAGATCCAGCGCGGCTTCCTCTGGGCTGGCCGCGCCGCTGCCAATGGTGGACACTGCCATGTGAACTGGAGCAGAGTGTGCCGCCCCATCGAGCTCGGGGGCCTTGGCGTGCGAGACCTTGAGCGGGCCGGCCTCGCTCTGAGACTACGCTGGCTATGGTTTTCCAGAACGGACCCGGAGCGAGCTTGGCTAGGGCTCGACCTCCAATTTTCGCCCACGGAACGTGCCCTGTTCTGGGCATCCACGTTCACGATCCTTGGGAATGGGCTGTCCGCCCTGCTCTGGGAGGACCGGTGGATTGGCGGCCGATCCGTGCGCGAGCTCATGCCCAACTTATACGGCTGCATACCCAAGCGACGACGAACGACGAGAACTGTGGCGGATGGGCTCAATGGCAACTCCTGGGCACGCGACATACAAGGAAACCTAGGTCTCCATAAGATTGGCCAGTATCTGCAACTTTGGCAGATCATGCAGCGCACCGAGCTTTCCACCATACCGGACAAGTTGATTTGGCGCTGGACAGCGAGCGGCAACTACTCTGTGCAGTCCTGCTACACGGCGACCTTCCATGGAGCAACGGCCCGCCACTCATGGAAGCTGATTTGGAAATGCTGGGCGCCACCGCGAGTCAAGTTCTTCCACTGGTTGGCCAACCAGGACCGATGCTGGACGGCTGAGAGGCTGGCTCGCCATGGCCTCCAGCATCACCCCCGCTGCCTCCTTTGTGACCAGCAACAGGAAACGATGCGACACCTCATGCTGGAATGCCCTCTCGCCCGTCAGGCATGGCACGAGACACTGGCCTGGCTTCGCATCCCGGCCCCGATCCCCTCGCAGGAACCATCGCTTACGGACTGGTGGAGACAGGCCAACGAAGACACGCCGCCGACACTGTGCAAGGCCCTGAAATCTGTCGCATTGCTTGTGCCTTGGATGGTCTGGAAGCACCGAAACAGCTGCGTCTTTGATAATGCGACGCCTTCCCTCAACACACTACTAGATAGCATTAGGGACGAGGCCCGCTCATGGGCGGCAGCAGGGGCACCTGGTCTCCGACTTGTGCTGCCCCAAACCTGGGATGTGCACTAATTAACCGGCTGTAACCTGCACATCCTCGGATGATTGTAACTGAACCCCTCCTTTTCAATGCAAAGAAACGCAAAGCTTTTGCGTTTTCTTGAAAAAAAAATATAATAAGGCCCTAAACTGTGGTTGGAGCAAAATTTGCAACACCTAAAAGTGCTTTTTTACAACACCAAAAACCTCCCACTCTAATAGGTGCCCTAAAACAGGTGTTGGCTGTTGCAAAATACATCATGGTTGTCTTCTTGTGGGTGCCCTATTTTAGGGCACCTGTTGGAGCAACAGAGTGATATAAACAACACTTGGTCATATTAGAAGAATATATAATTTTCAGTCTCTATTTCATTGTGGACATTTAGACCAATAATCTTGTATTTGCATATCCTCGACTTAGTCGTATTAGCTATGTACTTGAACATTTTATGTCCTCATATGCCATGATAGGAAACCGCGGCTCGATAATTCGGGGGCTCGATGTTTGATTCTGGTGGAGGGTGTTGCATTTAAGGCGATAGGATCACCGTGATCTTATTTTTCTTCTTCTGATTCTTGTCAGTTAGGAAGTTTGTCAGTGACTGGATGTTCTGTTTGTTACGTAGATTAGATTTCCCTTGTTGATGTTTTCATCATGTAAGAAGTTTCAACCTACTACCTGTTTGCATCACCTCCTGGTCCCTATATAATCCTCTTCCCCAGTGAGCCAAGTCATCCTGGCCGTCTATCTGGAGGTATTTACCAAGCTGTTGTCACCTGATGGAAACTGAAGACTATGTAAACAGTATGGTATCAGACTATCAGTACAAATCTACAGACGCCTCTTCCAATTTTGTGCCTCGTGTTACCTCTCTCTGTTTGTTGGTTCCCATCTGATATTTTTGCTAAACTGATTTACCTGGGAAGGTTTGAGCATTGTCTCCATAACTCCTCTGTATAAAAAGGAAGCGATGCCCCCAGCATCTGCATTGTTTGGTGCGCACAACCAATAAACTCGGTAATTGTGTTGCCAGATTTTACGTTTGGGACTAACTGAGAATTTACAGCTTAACCTTCGTCTGGGTGAGTAATGAAACTGATATTATTGTTTCCTTCGTAGTTAATCGGAGCTGCTTAGAAGCCTCTTGTGTGAACCGATCCCACATATATCAGAACCAATCACATGCTGAGAGAAGATATTTATTTGACAGCAGAATAAATAGGGGAGAACAAGTAATCCTGATGACTGGTAGCAACAATTCTGTCAAGCGCTGTGCTTGATTTGTTGTTGGTTGGCCATACAAGCACTTACATTTGGAGATCATCTTCAGTGTCAGATTGTTGTCATATTCTGTCAAGCGCTGGCGCTGGCGCCAATGCCATTTAGAAGTCCTCCTGTGTGCTAGTCTGAACAAATCATGATTTTACTGGCTTAATAGTTATTGGCTGTTGCATGAATAGTTCTGACCACTGTACCAGAATACTGAATCAGTTATTATGATAGAATGCTGAATGAGTGCTGCTGCTGTTTCTATTGGATTATGCTTGTGGCAGGGCACTGCCTTTGTTTGGTCATCCTGGACACTGCGACAATATCAGGCACATGTATGTGCCTTCTTCATCTTTAAAGCCCATGTATATGCCACTGAAACTAAAAATTGAGACTTCGCAGATACTGTCTAAATTCAGGTATGTGATTTCACTCACAGACTAATGACTAAACCCGACAATTCGTGTAGCAATGTATTAACATTTTCAGCATATACATCGACATAAACATATACATAGGATTAGGAACAATCGAATCCAAAGAAGCAGAGACCTGTAAAACCTACTGCCCAAGCTAAATTCAACTTCAATCCAAAAATAACACCCAACTATCCGGGCTTATTCATGCATCCTTCTCTTTGCTGGCTACGAAGGCCTGACGAAGTGTCAAGATCATTGGGAATAGGCCTTGCCGGGCAGAGCCGCCGGCCTGAGCTCACCACCATGGAGGAAACCGGCAACCAACTTGGCGGAGTGCTTCTGGTACCTCGTCCTCTCCTTGGAGCTGAAGTCCACACCGTAGAGGCCATAGCCCATGCGGTAGCCGAAGAGGTACTCGAACACGTCCAGGAATGACCATATGAAATAGCCCTGCACATTCGAGCTGTTCCTGATCACCCAGCAACAGAGAGGAAATTGGTGAGCAAACTGCATCAGTTTCTTTCAGGTGTCCTCTACTGAGATGAATGGATGGTGTTGGTACCTGCTGGATTGGAGGGTCGCCTCGATGTAATCCTGCAGGTACTGCGACCTGAACTCGTCGTCGGGGGCGTTCCCACCGGAAGGATCAGCAATGCTGGCAGCTCCTGATGGACATGATCATTGACGAAATGGTATTTCAGGTTGATGAGTGATCAAAAGTTGATGAACTTACAGAATCATGCATTTTAAGGTAGCTGAAAGTTCGGTCAGTAGAATTTACCATTCTCGTGGATCATGACCACAGGGTTCTTGTATTTGACCTGCAGATGCTCCAGCATTTTCCTCATAGACCACGCTGTTGATGACATGAAACCCATTTTCAACCCAAACAGGAGCTGTTGCATTTAATTTTAGCCACACACACACACACACACACACAAATGATTTAGTTTATTGGGTACAAAGTTCATTTTCGAACTAAATTGATTAGTGACGGAATGACTTGTATCATCAAATACCTGGTTCTTTGAGTTCAAAAATGGCACTGCAAGAATACATTTGAAGAAGAGTTAAGTTTCATTTCTCTCATTGCATTGTGGCACACAGTATAACACATGACAGGACTTCAGGTTATTTATATTCTTACCGGTGTCATATTTCACGGCTGCATCACCCATGTAATCTCTCAGCTTCTGATCCAGCTTGGTAAGATCAGCCTTCACATAAGCGGCACCGTAATGGTTAAATCCGACAAAATCAAAAGACCCACACACTCTCTTTAGCTCTTCAGCGGTGAAAGATGGTAGCCTGGACCCAACATTCTTCCTCATCACTGGTGGTTAGTCTCCATGCACCAATGGATGCATATACCTGTGTCATGATTACAACATCTTTAGCTCTAGTTACGCACACATTCTAGCTGTCCTTGTTGAACTTGAAATGTAGAAGAACGTACCATCCAATGTGGAAGTCATTCATCCTTGCAGCTGCTGCTATATCCTCAGGTGTTTGTGTTGCAGGCTCGAACCACCAGCAGAGCAATGTGAGTCCAAGTTTTCCTCCTTGCTTGGCCTGATTATCAATAAATAGAAAGGAATATTAGACCTGTGAGAATGACCAATCCCAAATGAACAGGTTGTTCTGTAAAAGAAGGCATCGTTTCTAACCTGATACTTCTCTTTATACAGGGACGCTGCTGAGGCATGTGCAAGCAGAAGATGGTGAGCTACTATGTAGGGCTCAGTGGTAGAGTTGCCATTGTTGCAACTGATGCCAAAGGGGGAGGAGCATCGCTGTGGTGGAAAGAATCCTACATCGTATCCGCCAATGGGCTCAATGTTTGGCTCATTCACAGTGCTCCAGTATTTCACCCTGTCGCCAAAGTTCTTGAAGCACACATCTGCATACGCCGTGTAGTCATCTCTGCAACCATGTGACAAAAAAGGGTAAAAGGAACCATTATTTTTTCTTCCTTTATGAAATTGCACTTGCACTAATGACATTGAATAATAGGGAAAGAAGAATTTACATGAATTTACGACTAAGCATCCCATGGTATTCATCTTGAAGAGCCTGAGGGAAGTCAAAATGATATATCGTTACGTGAGGCTGAATTCCTACATGAAACAGAGGAAGACGCACGATTTATCTCTGCACAGCTGGACATTTGGAAATCTTGTCATTTCTTTCGTAAATGAAGGATTCAGTATGCCAAGGATCAAATACCATGACTAAGGAGTTCATTGATAAGGTTGTTGTAGTACTCCAGTCCTTTTGGACTGACAGCTCCTCGGCCATCTTCATGGATTGCAAACAGAAGTCAGTTCAGTGCTATTCTTAACTTCTCTGAAACACATTATTCAATAAATGTAGTGCTTTTACTAGTACTGTCGGTATGGCCTTACCAGGAATAAGCCTAGGCCAGGCAATGGAAAATCTGTATGCATCGACGCCCATCTCGCTCAAAAGCTTTACATCTTCCTGGTGGTTTATCACAGTAAGTTTAGTACCGCCTTATTGGTCTGGAAATTCATCCATTTAACATTACTTGGTCTCACAAACTAACCTTGTACTTATGATACTGATCTGCAGTCACATCAGCAGTGGCTCCATCGGCAGAGTAGCCTGTGGATGTTAAAACTCCATGTTACAATTCGCAAAGCGATAATGCGTGGTAGATTCAGGCCCACAGGGTGTGGGGAAGCCGGTGAATAAACCTGAGTGTGTGAATGTGTCCCAGATGCTGGGTTTTCTTCCGTCCTCTGCAACCGCGCCTTCAATCTGGGAAATCAGCGGAATGTTCAGACCGGTACGCACAACAAAGTATATTATACTGTACAATACAGCGAAGTATCTTATACAATGTGAAAGCTTTTTTACTACTTGTAGTCCCAATTCTGGTGATTCAGACGGCAGAGGCTTAAGAGCAAAGGCAGTTAAATTTGACCATTCTATCTAAAAAACAATGATAATTTGGACCCTGTTTTCCTTTGTTTTGACCCTTTTCTGGACTCTCGGGTCCTAATCCCTAGCAACATGAGCGGATCACTATTATTTTCTTCCCTCCACTCTTGAGAGCTTCGGGTTATTTATGGTTCCAATCCTGCCAACACGACCGCCTATTTGCAGCTTTCACTGATTAAGATGCTCTGTTTCGCTCCAGCCAAATCCAGAAAGAAGTAGCCGAAAGAGAAATTAGCCTGGTGACATCGAAATGAAGTCGACGAAAGAAACTGGTGAGGAAACGGCATTTGGGTTGTTTTCTGAAAGACTATATGCGACGAAAACGTCGTTGGCAGGAACAGAGTGTAAGCATAGGCTGCCTGTGACTGGTTGCTTACCTTTTTATTATTGTTTTTTATAATAAAGGGAGCATCCTCTCCGATTTCATTTAACTGAAACCACCACGTCTTTTTATACAGCTACCAAAAGAAACTGCTTGCGTAACTTGGATCGAGTTTAGGGATATGACATTAGAAAGAAAGCTTTGTGTTGGTCAGAGTTGGACCCTGAATTTAAGCAACTGCATGTTCTGAACTACTCCTTCACAGTTTTGATTTTTTGGGGCATTGAACCACTCGGCTGTTGCATCAACACAAGTACAAGTATACTCAGGAATGAAACATTAGTAATCCAGCATCGCCACATGCCTACATTGTTCATTCACTTCACATCAGATTAGAAAATACATGGCCAGAACACGTGGCAAGAAAAGAGAAAAATGCTCTTTGGCCGTGGAAATTTCATGTCCGTTACTTTCTTGCACTCCCTGTTCCACCCGTCGGATTGATGGCTCAGTTCACTTTAACAATATCTATATAGGACGCGTCACGTGTGACCGAAATGTCGTCGAGAAAAAGGCAAGGAGCAGCTGGTGAGGGAAAAGGGATGGCCAGGAGCAGGAAAATGACTCGAGGAAAGGGAAAAGCGCACGCCGGCACCCGGTATGCAAATGCAACCTCTCTAATACTTCCTTTGAAGGCCCTTCATCCCAATAATATAAGACGTTTTTGTAAGTTAGCTCAAAAACGTCTTATATTATGGGACGGGGGGAGTAATAAAGAGGAGACCTTTCCTTGTTTCCATGTATGAACGTCTGTGTTTTCCTTTTTGAAGAGAGATGAACTTGTGGTGATGTTAGATATTGCCCGGAAAAAAAAAGGACATCGACCAATAAGTCGCATGTACTACTCCCTCCGTAAAGAAATATAAGAGCGTTTAGATCACTACTATTTGGCAGCAATTTCATGCCCTGCACAAAGATAAAGATAAAGATATTACCTCCATCTCTGATTAGTTGTCCTAGATTTGTCTAGATATGAGATATACATCCGTATCTAGGCAAATTTATCTAAGACAACTAATTCAGAACAGAGGGAGTGGTACACTAGAAGTAGTACTGTTCTATGATACTAGTAGTAGAACAGAGCTATTTTTTAAAAATAATACATTTTTTAATTAATTTGCAAAAATAATACACGGTCTAGATATATTTCACAAATAATACGGCGTCATCTTCGGGCAAGACGACTGGAACTAATCGTCTTACTGGTAGATGATTAGTGTCCAGTCGTCCTCCATGAAGATGACTGGACAGTCGGCTAAACAAGGGCTTTCAGTCGTCCTACCTGAAGATGATTAGCTCCAGTCATCCTCCCTAAAGATGATTGGAACATAACCGTGTTCCTGGGAATCCTTCCTGCCAAACTTGCCTTTCCCGCCAACCCTTTTGTTCCCGCCATCATCTTTCCCGTCAACCCTTATGTTTCCGCCAACTTCTTTCCCGCCACTCCTTCTATTCCCGCCATCTTCTTTCCCGCCAACCCTCCTGTTCCCGCCATCTTCTTTCCCGCCATATTTCTTTTCTCGACAGCTAAGTAGGTGCGGGTGGCCTGCAAGGACCTTTGAGGAGATACGGAAAGAACTTCTCAGGTTGCATCTAAGGTGGAAGAAGCAGCATCATAAGAGTGCAACTTTTCTAATGACTGCAGCAGAGCATACTTATTTATGGACTGACGAAAGTGAAGACGAAGACGATATCTTCATGCTGAACAGCAAGGCCAAGACACCTGCATTGTCGTTGGGCAAGAGTGACTCATTGTCGAAGGGCAAGAGTGCCTTATCGTCGAAGGGCAAGAGTGCTGCATCGACGGAGGATGACGATGATGTCTTCATGTAGTTTGTAGTTTGTATGTTGTATCTTAATTCCGATGTACTTGTATCTTAATTATCTCTAGCAGTCTCCCTTCAAAAGTAATTTGATTAACAATGCGAATGAATAGAAATATGTCTCCTGGGAACATGGTTATGTTCCAATCATCTTCGGGGAGGATGACTCGAGCTAATCATCTTCACGGAGGACGCCTGAAAGCCCTTGTTCAGCCGACTGCCCAGTCATCTTCAGGGAGTAAGACAGATTAGTTCCAGTCGTCTTGCCCGAAGATGACACAGTATTTTTTGTAAAATATATCTAAACCGTGTATTATTTTTGTAAATTAATAAAAAAATGTATTATTTAAAAAATTTAAATAGAACAGAAGCAACACAGAGGACGTGGCTTTCTGTACGTACGTTTGTTTCCTGATCGAGAAATTTGTAGGTTATAGGTTATATATAGTACTCCCTCCGTCCAAAAATACTTGTCGGAGAAATAAATAAAAATAAATATATCTAGAATTAAAATACATCTAGATACATCCATTTCTCGACAAGTATTTCCGGACGGAGGGAGTATATGCTATCTCTGTCTGTTTTAATTACGGAGATGTTGGTGTGAGTGTCAGCCGCGACAGGAGAAATCCCTACGACGCACGAACCACCGGCGAGCGCGATGGCTAGGCGGGTAGCCGGGCCCGGGCCTGGCCGGCGTGAGCTGGGTGTCATAGCAGTGCCGTGCGTACCTGGTAAGCGGAGGAGCCGGTGCCGAAGACGAACCCCGGGGGGAAATCGCCCTTGGTGATGGCCGCTGCCGCGGGTGCCCGAGACGCGAGGGCGACAAGGAGGAAAAGCACGCCCGAGAGCGCCCTCGTCGCCGGCATCCGGCCGGCCGTCCTCATCGCCTATATATAGGCAGCTATTGCTAGCTCTGTCGGTTCGCCGGCCACTGCGCGCTGTCTGGGCGGTGGCGGTGGTGGGTGATGGTCTCGTTATATGCCGTTCCCGGTGCCCTGCGGCCGCTGAAGCTCGGGGATGGCATGGCTGCGAGTGCGTGTGTGTATGTGTGCCATAGGACTGGCGTCAGCATCATGGTCGGCCGTCGGAAGAAAAGGAATCTGGCTTCCTGACCGGTGACCTCGCCGGACCGGCTGCGTGTAACGCCAGGCGCAGTGGACGGAACGGAAGCGCACGCAAGCGGGCGGCGAGAGACCGCTTTGTCCCTTCTCGAGGATGGGAAGAGACCGGGCGGGGCCCACCACGTCGGCTGACCACCGTTCCCGTTCCCGGCCACGTCGACCAAGCATTGCGGTGCAGCTGTACCTGTACTCCCATACACAGACTACTTTTGGTTTAATTAAGTTGCATCTTTTTTGCCACTTGAATTTACAGGAAGTCGACATTTCCTTTTGTCGACATTCAGTCCATCATGGTTTCAAAACTGGAGACATTTCATCCAAACCCTTTAAATTTCATCCAAACCCACATAAGCAGATGTGTCCATCTCTCTAATACAGCGGCAACATTTTCTCGAGCACCTTGAGTGCGTTCGCCCTTCACACCAACGACAACCTGAGCTCGAGGCCGGCCATCACCCGCCGGTGGCAGCCGCACCACGGCCACCGCCGCGCGAGGACCGGTGTTAGTTTATAAAGCGCCACCCCGCCGGAATGAGTTTTATTATTATTATTTTTGTTCGACAAACCTGGCCCTTTGGTGATATATAGTTCAACCACACCCAGTTTCTGTTCTAAACTACTCCCAATGTTGGAATCTGGCCTACACAACAGACCTTTATTCCAAGTTTGGCTTGCAGTTAGAGGGGCACTACGTTGTTTGGTCAGTACAGCATAATGACAATATCAGGAGGCTCTTTGTTTGCTCACCGCAACATGTGTGTGCCTTGTTCGTCTTCACAGCCAATGCATATGTATATACTATCTATACTACTATTAAAAAAGCAAACATGAGTTCCCCTAAAACCACCCCACAAAATGTACACAGAAGTATCAGAGACGTTTGATCAATCCCACTGAATCACATCCAACGTTCTATATTACATCAAAGATCTATCACACAAATCAACGCTCTTGATTAAATGTTCTGCCAAGGCAGACTGCCCTGCCTTCTCCCACGATCTGCCTCACGCAAACAAACCGCCGCACAACACGCCGCTAGACGCATCTGACCTTCCCTCTCTGGACTGCGCCCCCCGCCTCCCTCCCCACCCCGCCGTGCTCCCTTTGCCTCTGGGTGCTCCCCCGCCATCAGCGCAACCTCCCTTCACCCCGCTCGACGTCGCCCTGCCCATCTTCCCCTCCCATGGCGCACGGCACCTGCCGCCGGAATCGGCCTTCCGCCATCTCCTGTATTGCCGGCGCGACCTCCCTTCTCATCGCTCGCCGTCGGATTGGCCTGCCCATGCGCCTCTCCTACGATGTTGACCTCCAGCCCCGTCCTCCATCATCTCCTGTGGTGCACGGCGCCCGCCGCCGGCCCCGCACTTCCGCATCTCCTATGGCGTGCGGCGCCTGTCCGTCGGCCAGGCCTGTCCGCCTCTCCTGTGGCAGACGGCTTTTGCTGCGCAACGTCTGGAACAACGCCATAGGGTGGCCCTGCCTCATCGGTAAATTCCTTTGCTTCGAGCTTATTCTGTTTGATTTCATACGCGGTGCACCAAATTCTGAATTCTGATGGCTATGGCTGGAATTGCCGTTCCGTTCTCATGTCCCTCATGACTCTGCGTGTATACTTCTTCTCTGTTGAACTAATGTGTGATAATAGGTCTTTGCATCTTCAATGATTCATCCCAGGAGCCATATGATCTATCAGTTGATGACAGTAATTTGCAGAAGAATGTCACACATCTAAGTGATCATGCAGCTGCACTGCAAAACTACTGCATGATCCTGACCTTTATTTCTTTTATCTTCACAAGGCTGAAACGCTCTTAGTTCTGCTGAAAAGCTTGTGAGAGCATCACCTGATGAGTTCTGCCACTAGCCCACTACTCAGGCCATCTTGTTCAAGCACTGGTACATGTTCGTTGTTCTGATGTCATGATGGAAGGCAAGGAGGATTCTGCTGAAGAAAAGCGACAGAAGGCGTTAGTCGCCTTGCTGGTAACCAGCCCACATTGAATCATTTCCGCCTTGCATTTTCTTCATGATTTGGTGCATGTGCATTTTCACATAATTTGTAACAAACCAATTCAGATATTAATTGCATATGAATAACCAACCAAACGAACACCGGTGATAATCAGCGTCATCCCGGACGTAACGAACATTTTAGTCTGAATTTATAACACTATGAGAATAGGGTGAATGATAACCAAAATTCAGAAATCTGACATTAATATTGATCATACTATCTGTAATCAATTCTCTTCTGCTTTAAGGGAGTTAGTTTGTCGATCATCATGACCAACTGAAACTAATTAAACCGGTAGATCCCGGCCTGAAATGGCGCCAGTGCTCTATGAAAGCTTGGGGTTTACCCTGCTAACGTACTTGTTGTAGGACGTTCTCTACACATTTGGAATAGATTATCTAAAATCTGATCAAATTCATTTTGATTCAGTTTAATTATAGGGTCTGTTAATTTTTACATTGATTTTATCATGTTATAAAATTGCCATACCGTATAGTTCTTAAAATTGCATATGTTTTCCTGCTGCATGGATGCATATTTTAACTCTCATGAGTGACACTAAAAAAACAATTGTACAATGCTGAAAGATGTTTTGAAGTAGCATGTACTTGTGCTTACTATCCTTATAGGGGTGATTGACTAGGTGCCACCATGTTAGTACAATGCCAGTTTTTGTGTTTCTTATAATGCTTAATTACACTTGATTGTACCTTTATTTCTAAACAAACAAAATGTACTGTAATTCTCTAATTCAATGCGGATTGAATTATCATACATTTTCCATAAATGTAATGCCTATTATATATTTCTGTAGTATATTAATTACTTGAGAATACTATTATGGGGCTAATGAGAATATGGAAATCCATGACATATTCATATCTGCATATAGAATACATTGATGTAGCTGATCTGCACTGTTCATGTACAACTGAAAGTGACTAACTCTTTTTTTTTCCTCGCCAACTTAATACAGTATATACCCATTTAATCTAAATTGAGTCAGATATTAACTGGTGATTTCTTCTGCAATTGCTGCATCAAATGATCTAAAATAAACTAAAACATTTTTATCCAACTTATAATTGTGGTTGTTCAGAATTAGATTATATAATCTAAAAAAAGTATTAGATTATATAAGTATGCAGATGTGCTGCTGATAGTACATCAGACTATGTATCTTCTGTGATAAGCACGTCAAATTGTCTAACATGCTGGCGGCGAACTCCGGTCGCGGGGAACGGGGAGCTTCGACAGCGTGGAACGGCGAGCACGGATGCTCTGCTAGCGGAATCATGTTTTGTGGACGGGGAGACCTCCGGCCATGGGGAATGGAGAGAGCTTTGGATGCAAACTGATTTCATCTCTCTCTCTGTTCTTTTTTCGCTGATAGCACGGAAGAACATTGGTAATGTTGAGCCGACAAAGAGAAGTAGCAGACTAATTTCTATGTCAGACTAGATGATGATTTGCTCCCTGTATGTGGTTTTCCCTGTATTCTCTATATGAGATTATTCTCTGTATTACTGGTGCTAGCAGCATGCTTAGATAATGCGGTGATTTGAGTGGAGTTTCGGAGTCGACCGTCCATGTCTGCAGTCTCAAGTTTCTATATGTATAGTCTGCGACCAAATAAGTACTTGTCATTTCAGAAAGTTTCATGTTTCATACTTATGACTGATACTGATTGTATTCATGTAATTGGGCCACTTGATTACGGTGGTTGGCTAACTAATAAGTAAGATGTCCCCAGTTCTGCATAAAGACTTGGGCACCCTAATTTCTTAAGCTTTGTGGAGTCAGAAGTGTTGAACGTTTTTGTTTGGAGTCTTTCTGAAATGATGAGTGATGCATACCTATTCAATGTTTTACATGGTACTGCAAGTGAAGAAATGATTTGTACTGAACCATCTAATGGATTATTGCGTTTCTTTGAAGTCATGAATTTGTAGCAAATGATGCCCCCATTGATATTCTTTTTGAAAGATATCCAAGATAGTTAAAGCATCATGGGGTTGAGGAGGCCGAGCAGTCCGTGGTGTCTCCATCGTCGCCCGCCGCACTGGTATGTTGTGCCCCTTTCCCTGCTCCACGGTCCAGGCTACTCCACCACCACCGGATACGAGTGTGGCAGCAACAGAGGAGGCTCATGCAAGGGGGTCTGATGCATAGCATGTTATGCACATGCAATGGAAATGTTATACAACGAAACACATTTTGATATTCTAATATTAATATGCATTGCTGGTATAAAGGTTATGTTTCTTGTTTCACACACACACACACACACACACACACACACACACACACACACACACAGGTGTTCCACGGTTAATTTTGTAGTGGGAAAAAATTGAGGACTAAAGGTTTTCGTATTTCCAATTGTTGACATGCATCGGAAGTGCATGATTGTCTGATAGGCTTGAATTCTTAGGGTTTCTTTCTTATTGTTCTTTTTTTGGGGGGGAACCCATGATTTTACCCTAACCCAAAATTGGTGAGTTAAAGCCGGAGAGGCTCTATGAGAAGTTTCGGGACATGGAAGAAATTGACTGTTCTAATTTAAGTAATATAAAAAGAAAAGTAGTATTTTCTCAATATTTTCTATTAGTAACATATGTTTATAAGATTACGATTTACCTCTGCTAATAGAAGTCGTCATTGCAAAGAAACATGCCCAAATTTGTAAGCCCATATTGGTATTACTTTCCAGTAATCAACAACCAACAAAGTATATATTTATGAATGATCTATTATCTTGCAATGAATAACAATGATAAATTTGTTGTTGACTCATGTTATATCCTCACAAATAAACTGCTACAGGGAACTTTCTCTATCAGTTCATGCTGGACGAGCAAGACAACATACTGCAGACCGGGAACATGGTTTGAAGATTAGATGGAAATTTATGTAGCATATGTACAGCTAGAAGGATGAACACTAAATGACCACAAATGTCTCTACATTATGAGTAAGTGTGGTTCTACCTTCAGTGGTTTCCGCATCTGCTTTGTCTCTCAGGCTGGTTTCATTTGATCAGCCACAGGTGCTGCAGCTTGGTTTGCTAACTAGCAATGTTTTGTTTCTTAGGTGGACAAACTTGTATCTCACAACCTTGACAAATTATTTCATTTGATCGGCTTATGTGGAAAAAACTACTAATTTTCATTGCCTCTGTAGACACACTCGCAGGACCTAGAAGAAAATAAGATTGAAGATGTATTTTTCTTGGTTGGAAATATTACACCTCAAATTTACTTCAGTTTGGATACAATGACGACTCAAAGATCGAAATAACTGGTGAATTATGTCAGTTATACAGTTTAAGAGGCCATGGAATGTGATATATGAGAAACAATTTTGTTCATGATACATGAATATCTATATGGCATTGTGGACGCCGGCGAGATGTTGGTGATGACCTTGGTTGTCGAGATGCACTAGCTAGGGATGCATGCATGGCCATAGGCCACAATTAAATTTTCTTGATGGACTGATTTTATGTCAATTAGTTAATGATCAATGGTATTTGCTAAGCAGTGGACATGGGCCTGTTGATTTATAAAGCATAATATTTATAGTCATTTGTATGAGTTAGGAATTATATGCTTTTTGCGTGAGATTTCAGCTGTTCAAAAAGTAGATTTATGTTATGACAGAGTAGAACATATTTAATCGAGACGTGCGTTGCACGTGCATACTTACTAGTTGAATGAAAATTGAGATTTTGCAGCATTGCAGGTATGTGATTTCGATCTCGAACTACTGACCAGATCCAACACCTTGCATATCAACATATTAATATTTTCCGACCTATATATAAACCCTACTGCCCAAGCAAAATTCAATTACCATCCAGAAACAACACCCAACCATCCTCCCAAGCTTATGTCAAGATCACTGGGAATAGGCCTTCCCAGGCAGAGCCACCGGCCTGAGCTTGCCGCCACGGAGGAAGCCCGCGAACCACTTGGCGGAGTGCCTCTGGTACCTCGTCCTCTCCTCGGAGTTGAAGTCGACGCCATAAAGGCCGAAGCCCATGCGGTAGCCAAACAGGTACTCGAACACGTCCAGAAACGACCACACGAAGTAGCCCTGCACGTTCGACCCGTTCCTGATAATCCATCAAAAGAGAGGAGAATGGTGAGATAACTGTGTCAACTTGTTTCAGGTGTCGTATTGCTCTTTGACTGAGATGAATGTGTTGGTACCTGCTGGATTCGAGGGTCGCCTCGATGTAGTCCTGCAGGTACTGCGACCTGAACTCGTCGTCTGGGGAGTTGCCACCAGATGGATCCGCAATGCTAGCAGCTCCTGATGAATATGAACATAGAGGACATGATATTTCAGATTGATGATTCCTCGGGATCATGATGTTTAAGCCTTTAGCTGAAAGCAGTGTTAGTAGAATTTACCGTTCTCATGGATCATGACTACAGGGTTATTGTATTTGAGCTGGAGATGCTCC
The DNA here is from genome assembly GCA_963921465.1 of Triticum timopheevii. Taxonomy (NCBI): domain Eukaryota; kingdom Viridiplantae; phylum Streptophyta; class Magnoliopsida; order Poales; family Poaceae; genus Triticum; species Triticum timopheevii. The sequence continues at coordinate 434,837,143 of OY997270.1, forward strand.
AGCATTTTCTTCAGAGACCACGGTGTCGATGACATGAAATCCATTTTCAACCCAAAGAGGAGCTGTTTCATTTAATTTTAGCCACATAGACATACAAATGATTTAGTTTATTGGGAACAAAGTTCATTTCCCAACTAAATTGATTAGAGATTAAATGAACTGTATCATCTACCTGGTTCTTCGAGTTCAAAAATGGCACTGCAAGAATACATTTGCAGATAAGTTAGGTTAATCCATTTCTCTCGTTGCATTGTGGCACATAGTATAACACATGACAGGACTTCAGGCTATTAATAATATTCTTACTGGTGTCATATTTCACGGCTGCATCACCCATGTAATCTCTCAGCTTCTGATCCAGCTTGCTAAGATCAGCCTTCACATAAGCGGCACCGTAGTGGTTAAATCCGGCAAAATCAAAAGACCCACGCACTCTCTTTAGCTCTTCAGCGGTGAAAGATGGTAGCCTGGACCCAACATTCTCCCTCATCAATGGGGGGTAATCTCCATGCACCAATGGATGCATATACCTGTGTCATGATCACAAGATCTTTAGCTGTAGTTACATACACATTCTAGCTGTCCTTGTTGAACTTGAAATGTATAAACATACCATCCAATGTGGAAGTCATTCATCCTTGCAGCTGCTGCTATATCCTCAGGTGTTTGTGTCGCAGGCTCGTTCCACCAGCAGAGCAATGTGAGTCCAATTTTTCCTCCTTGCTTGGCCTGATTAAAAAGAAATAAGAAGGAATATTGCACATGTGAGAATGGCTAATCTCAAATGAACATGTTGATTCTATAAAAGGTGGCATTGTTCCTAACCTGGTACTTCTCTTTATACAGGGACGCTGCCGAGGCATGTGCAAGCAGAAGATGGTGAGCTACTATGTAGGGCTCTGTGGTAGAGTTGCCGTTGTCGCAACTGATACCGAAGGGGGAGGAGCATCGCCGTGGTGGAAAGAATCCTACATCGTATCCGCCAATGGGCTCAATGTTTGGCTCGTTCACGGTGCTCCAGTATTTCACCCTGTCGCCAAAGTTCTTGAAGCACACATCTGCATATGCCGTGTAGTCATCTCTGCAACCATGTGACAAAAAAAAAAGGTAAAAAAACCATTATTTTTTTCTTCCCTTGTGAAATTGCACTTGCACTAATGACATTGAATAGTAGGGCAAGAAGATAAGTACATGAATTTACGACTAAGCATTCCACGGTATTCATCTTGAAGAGCCTGAGGGAAGTCGAAATGATATATCGTCACATGAGGCTGGATTCCTACATGAAACACAGGAAGATGCACAATTCATCTCTGCGCAACTGGACATCTGGAGACCCTTTGGAGGATTCAGTATGCCAAGGATCAAATACCATGACTAAGGAGTTCATTGATAAGGTTGTTGTAGTACTCCAGTCCCTTTGGATTGACAGCTCCTCGGCCATCTTCATGGATTGCAAACAGAAGTCAGTTCAGTGCCATTCTTAACATTTCTGAAACATATTATTCAATATATGTAGTGCTTTTACTAATACTGTCGGAATGGCCTTACCAGGAATAAGCCTAGGCCAGGCAATGGAAAATCTGTATGCATCGACGCCCATCTCGCTCAAAAGCTTTACATCTTCCTGGTGGTTTATCACAGTAAGTTTAGCACCGCCTTATTGGTCTGGAAATTCATCGATTTAACATTACTTGGTCTCACAAACTAACCTTGTACTTATGATACTGATCTGCAGTCACATCAGCAGTGGCTCCATCAGCAGAGTAGCCTGTGGATGTTAAAACTCCATGTTATAATTCACAATGCGATAAGGTGTGGCAGATTCAGGCTGACAGTGTGTGGGTGAAATTAACCTGAGTGTGTGAACGTGTCCCAGATGCTGGGTTTTCTTCCGTCCTCTGCAACTGCGCCTTCAATCTGGAAAATCAGCTGAATGTTCAGGCCGGTACGTACAACAAACTAGTATTTTATACAATCCCAGATTTTTGTTTTACCTGTCGTCCGAATTCTGATGATTCAAACAGCAGAGTCCTAAGAGCAAAGGCAGTTAATTTCGACCGTTCTCTCTTACCAATAATACTCCTTGAGGTCCAAATTTTGAGCATTCTCTCTAAAACCGGCAGTCTCAAGAGCAAACGCCGAGTTATAATTTGGACCCGTTTTCTTAGTTTTCACCCTTTTTTGGACTCTCGGGTCCTAATCCCTAACAACATAAATGGATCACCATTTATTCCCCTGCATTCTTCAGAGTTTCAGGCTATTTACGGTTCCAATCCTACCATCACCATTACTGCTTTTTCGCCGTGGAAATTCCGTGTCCCTTACTTTCTCGCACGCCCTGTTCCACCCGTATGATCGATGGCTCAGTTCACTTTGTCGATAGGGCGCGTCACGTGTGACCGAAAATGCTTTGTCGTCGAGAAAAAGGCGGAGGAGCTGGTGAAGGAAAAGGGAAGGCCAGGAGGAGGAAAACAACACCAGCGTAGCGCACGGTATGCAAATGCCATCTCTCTCTGCTGCTATTTCCTTTGAAGGTAAAAAGGAGATCTTTTATATTGTTTCTACTATCTATATATGAACGTGGAGACGTATCGACCAACAAGTTGGCGTATATACGTGGCAGCAATTTCCGCAATTTCATGCCCAGCACAAAGATAATAATAGTATACTAGTAGTGGTACTGCTCTTTGATACTGGTATATAACAGAACCAACAGAGGATGCGGCTTTCTGTACGTACGTTTGTTTCCTGATCGAGAACATTTTAGGTCACTTCGTATATGATATCTCTGTATGTTTTAATTAATTATTAGGGAGATGCTGGTGTGGCAGTCAGCTGTGACAGGAGAAATAATCCCTACGCACGAACTACTGTACCATGCAAGCCGAGGGCGAGGCGGGTAGCCGGGACTGGCCGGCGTGAGCTGAGCGAGTGCCATAGCAGTGCCGTGCGTACCTGGTAAGCGGAGGAGCCGATGCCGAAGACGAACCCCGGGGGGAAGTCGCGCTTGGTGATCGCCCCCTGAGACGCGACGGCGAGTAGGAGGAAAAGGACGCAGGAGAGCGCCCTCGTCGCCGGCGTCCGGCCCGCCGTCCTCATCGCCTATATATAGGCAGCTGTTGCAAGCTATGTCGATTCGCCGGCCACTGCGCGCTGTTTCCTCGGCGGTGGTGGTGGGGTGGGTGATGAACCGATGGTCTCTTTTTATATGCCGTTCCCGGTGCCCTGCGGCCGCTGTGAAGCTTGGGAATGGCGTGGCTGCGAGCTAGTGCGCGTGTGTATGTGTGGCATAGGACTCGCGTCAGCGTCATGGTCGGCCGCCGGGGAAAAGGAATCTGGCTTCCGATCCTGACCTCGCCGGACCGGCTGCGTGTAACGCCAGGCGCAGTGGACGGAAGCGCACGCAAGCGGGAGGCGAGAGACCGCTTTGTCCCTTCTCGAGGATTGGAAAAGGCCGGCCGGGGTCCATCACGTCGGCTGCACCGTTCCCGTTCCCGCCCACGTCGACAACCATCGGCCCACTGTTCCTGCGACTTCCAAGCCTAGCGGTGCAGCTGTGTACTCGACAGAAAAAGTCCGGCTACTTTGGATTAATTAAGGAAATTTTATATTTTTGCGCCCCGAATTCACAGGAAGCCGACATGAGGTCCTCTGGCATGATTGGTTCGATGCCAAAAGTTGACATGCCAATATTTGGCAAATGCCAAATGTTGGCTAGTGATTGGTTGGCTACCAACTTTTCTTCTCGACCTCACAAAAAGTTGTCAAAAATTGGCAACTTTTGATTTTGCCAAATGTTGGCTTGCCAAATATTGGCAATGCCAATTGTTGGCATCAAACCAATTTGGGGCATCGTTTGTGGAAAACCGCCAGGTCACTAATCTTTTGCAAAACTCATTGTGGATTCGGTAAACATTTTGCAAATAGCACTGATCAGGTGATTTGGCTCATTTGATCACTTTCTGACAAATGAGACCAGATTGTAAGGAGTTGACTTGGCAAAATTTTGACAGACACACCCCTGAATTGCAAAAAGAAAAAGCAATCAGACCCTGGAGGTGCCGCCGCTGTTCCCCCGCCCGGTTAGCCGCCAGACGGCGCGCCGTTCCCCCTGCCCAGATCCTCCGCCCTTCTGCCCCTCTGCTCCGAAATCGACGCCGGCCTCCACCGCCGGCCCGCCCATCTGCTCCTGCTCCGGCACCTCCTCCTCCGTGTAGCCCGGCGCGGCGAGATGGAGGCGGCGGCCGCAAGGGGCCTGGACCTGGCCGGCCCACTCCGCGACCTCCTCCCGCCGGTGGACTTCTGCTGCGCGTACGGCTCCACCCTCACCCACGCCTGCCCCGACGACACCTCCATGGTCAAGTACATCCTCGGCGTCGCCGACCCCCTCCAGTGCACTCCGAGGTAGGCTAGCTACACCCGGACGGCAAAGTCCTTTCCTTTCTGCATCACGCTCTGCGCGGGATAAGCGGTACACCTCGAGCGCGCACTGGGTCACGACCGTGCTGCGGGGTTCCTCGAGGACGAGTTCCACGGCGGGGAACCGGTGCTCGGGCGCGCGATGGTAGTTGACGGAAACGACCACGGCAGCCGGCTCATTGCAGAAGCGGCGGCACATCGCGTCCGGGGGCATGGATGCTGCAGAGAGTAGGAGACGGGAGAAGGAGGGGATGTGCGGCTCGGTCTACAACAGGCGGCGAGCGCGGCGTGGTGGTGGAGATGAAAGGTGGCGGCGCGGTGGCTCGCCGGTGAGGCAGCATGCCGCCGGCTGAGCGGGCGGAGCGCCACTGAAGCGTCCTGCAGGCAGCGAACGGAGGAAGGGGTTGATTGCTTTTTCTTTTTAGATCTAAGGGTGTGTGTGTAAATGTTATGCCAAATCAGCTCCTTATAATCTGGTCCCACTTGTCAGAAAGTGATCAAATGAGTCAAATCACCTGATCAGTGCTATTTGCAAAATGTTTAACGAATCCACGGTGATTTTTGCAAAAGATTAGTGACCTAGTGGTTTTCCGCAAACAATGCCCCAAATGTGGTGGTTTTTTGCAGTTCACTCTCTTTTGTCGAGATGCAGTCCATAATGCTTTCGAAACCGGAGACATTTCATCCGAACCCACATACATACAGCTAGCAGATGTGTCACCTGTTTTCTCTCTCCTCCCATCCCTCCCTAATACAGCAGCAGCATTTTCTCGAGCACCTTGAGTGCGTTGTCCCTACATGCCAATGGCAACCGGAGCTCTAGGCCGGCCATCACCCGCTCACCACGGCCACCGCCGCGCGAGCACCGGTGTTAATTTGTAAGAGGAGCGCCACTCAGCAACACGGCCAGGATGAGTGTTTTTTTCGTTCGACGAATCTGGCCCTTTCGTGATAGTTTCAACCACATCCAGTTTCTGTTCTAACGAATCTGGCCCTTTAGAGCATAATTTCGACGAATCTGGCCCGAGCATAATTGGTTTGATGCCAACAATTGGCATTGCCAATATTTGGCAAGCCAACATTTGGCAAAATCAAAAGTTGCCAATTTTTGGCAACTTTTTGTGAGGTTGAGAAGAAAAGTTGGTAGCCAACCAATCACTAGCCAACATTTGGCATTTGCCAAATATTGGCATGCCAACTTTTGGCATCGAACCAATCATGCCATAAACCACTTCCAGTGTTGGGCTCTGGCCTACAGGTCGGTTCCAGAGAGTCCCAATGTTGGGCTCCATTCTCTTCCGCACCGAACTCATTTCCCTTTCTGGCAAGATGATGGTGACAGTAGACCTGCCAAGTTTGGCTTGCAGTGGAGGAGAGGGCCACTACATTGTTTGTTGGGCGCGTCTAGTGGGCTGCCGGCCGCCCTGGGATCGCTAGCCAGCGGCCACCCGAAAAAGGAAACCGCCTGGTCCCCCCTCGAGCGAAAGAGGAAACAGTCCCCTGCTCGCCCACGTGGTCCACCTGGTCCCCGCCCGTCGGAGCGAAAAAGGCAACTGCCCCGCCCGCCAGCTGGCCGCGGGATCACGTGCACCCTCCTCGCCAAACCATGCCCCGCGGGATCACGTGCACCCTCCTCGCCAAACTGCGCCCTGGCTATCTTCTTCTTCCTCACGAAAGAAGGAGGATCTGCCCAGGTTGCAGAATCCACGCCATCACTCGCCCCCACGCCTCAGCCCCACCGACGCTGCCTTCTTCTTCTTCTGCATGCCAGAAACAGATCCAAACGCAATCGCCCCCAGCCCTTCTTCCTCCTCCTACACAGCCGCTATGGGAGCCCCAAAGTAGAAGGAGCTGCTTCAAGATCTAAAGGGCAGGGTGGTCAGAGCCATACCAGGCAGTAAGATCGAGCAGGTAAGCCCCCTCTGCACCTCTTCACTTCCCCCTTCTCCATGGATCCATGGAGAATCTGCTTCAAAAAAGAGGTGAATCTGGCACATCACACCAGATGTTAAACATGCTGGATGTGTTAAACATGCCAATTAAAACATGATTAAAGCCAACTTCTAGTTATTATTTGCAAAATGAACAAAAAATTGACTGCCCAATGCTTTGTTGAACATGTGCAATGAAAAATTCATAAATGTGTAACTAAAACATGCATCCCAGCCAACTGAACATGTATCCTGGCCAACTAAACATGTATCCTGCCAACTAAACATATATTTGGCAATACATGTTTCTGAGTGAACACTTTGGAAAAAATGTAGTATATGTGGAAATAAAAAACATGTTTTCTGGCCAACTAAACATGCATGTTGGCCAAAAACTGATGACCAACTAAGACATCTATTCTAGGCAACTAAGACATCTATTCTAGCCAACTGAATGCATTAACTGTCCAACTGAACATGCATGTTGGCCACAAACTGAAAAAATGCAACCTGGCCAGCTGAGACATCTATTCTAGCCAACTAAAAGCATTGAATGTCCAACTGAATATGTATGTTGGCCAAGTGGAAATCCTGGAAATTGAGACGTCTATTCTAGCGAAAACCATAAATCTGTAGTGCAACAGAAAAAACATAGGAACTTTTGTCCATGGCTAATGAAGCCACAAACCATATTAACATATTCACACACATAAAATCTTGTCCCACACATATATTCTGGTCCTATTGCAAACCATATTAATATGTTCAAATATACCAGATCTAGAAACATAAACGGCGATGAAAAACATATAACTATAATCTGTCCTCCAATTCTTCTTTCTTCTTTCTTCTTTCACCTGGATTTTCCTTCTCAAATGTAGCATCCAATTATATGCAGAAAAATCTGAAAAGAGCTCCTTGCAAAACGGAAACCTACAGATCAATGCAACAAAACAAAAAGGGAAAAGGTAAGAAAAACTCTGTAGCAAAAAGAAGTCATGCTCTTGCCAGTTATTTACTGCAAACTGTGCAACTAACATAACAACTCTGTGCAAACAAAAAAATTCATAACTGTTATAATAAAAGATTATGCTATGGTCATGTTGCTTTTAGGTTGTTTGAAACACAGTTTTTCTGTGGTTACCAACTGACGACATCAATTTCTTCTTTTTTATATATGTGCAGGGAGTGTGTGGCAGCATCCAAAAACAAGAGAAAAATGCTTGATCTCAATGAGTTGCCTCCAGATCTCAATGAGCTTCCTCATGATATGGATCAGCAGCAACCCAGCATACAACAAGGAAACTGCACAGAAAATGGTCGATCTGTTTACTACACGCAGGCAAGTCGTGATGGTAACCCTACGGGCCATGACAATGTGGCAGGCCAGTCATCAGCCCGTGGTGCCCCTGTAGTGGTGTCTTTGCAGTCAGAGAGCCATACTCTTGATGACACAGGAACCGAGGCAAATGTTCCTGGTCCAACCAGGACTGAGCTAGAAGCTAGGGCTTTTGACAGAGCTGTGCAAGTAGAAGAAGGAGAGGATGAGGCTGGTTCTCAACCTATGGAACCCTATGTTGGCATGAGGTTTGACAACCTTCAAATTGCTAAGGATCACTACAACAGTTACGCACTACGGATGGGTTTCTCTATCAAGATGAACACCTCTAGACGGACACCACGCACCAATGAATTGATAAAACAACAGTTTTGCTACAACAAGTTCAAGAAGCCCAAAGCTGATGATGGAGGAGCTGAGGCTCCTCCTTACCTGGACCCTATTCCAGATCCAACATCTGTTAACAGTGATAAGGAGATGGAAGAAGAACCTCCAATATTTGCTGAAGAGGATGCTGGTACTAGTAAGAAGAAGAAGAAGCGCAAACGTGAGACAATAAAGCAGACTGAATGCAAGGCGAAAATGTTGGTGAAGCTGATAGATGGGCGATGGGAGGTGACGCACTTTGTTCGTGACCACAATCATCCGCTCGTGAACAAACCTTCATTGTCCAAATACTTGAGATCCCACCAAGGCATCTCACCTGATGAAAAGGAGTTTCTGCGCATCTTGTATAACTGCAACTTGACTACAGGTGTGGTGTTTTTCTATATCCCTTGAAGAATTAAGTTTCCCTCTAGGCAGTCCAGTGTGCAACTGTTATGGTACTACTGTGCAACTGAAATGGCTTAACTATGCAACTGCTGTCCAACTTCCCATGCTTTTTATATATCACTTTGGGTGCTTCTTGTGCAACTAGATTGTCTTTACTGTGCAAATACACAATGTCCTGTATGCCAAAACTGCAAAGTGTTTTTAAAAAGGTGCAGCTAGGTGTCCATTTCCTGTGATTATCTTCTGTGCCAACACGTGTCCTATTACTGTGCAGCTGGATGTGCGCATTTGTGCAACTAAAAAAAGGATATACTGTTTGTTTTTGTATTATGCAGGACGAATGATGCATGTAATGGCAGAGTTCTATGGATCTGAGATGATGGTGCCGTTCGGACCAAAGGCAATAACAAATCTTTGTACAAGTTTCCGTAGAGATGACACAAAGGAGGGTGATCTGATTGAGACAATTGCGCACTTCAAGGATATACAAAAAACCGATCCAGACTTCTTCTATAAGGTGAAATATGATGAAGAGGACAGAGTTGTCAACATATTTTGGGTGGACGGCTTAGCTCGAAAAGCTTATGCGGAGGCGTACCACGATTGCATATCGTTTGACACCACCTACATGACCAACTTGTACAATATGCCGTTCGCGCCCTTCATAGGAATAAACCGACATGGCCAATCTTTCATGCTGGGTTGCGCGTTTGTGAGGCAGGAGTTGGCATCGAGCTTTGATTGGGTCTTTGGAGCATTCCTAGAGGCTATGGATGGCAAACCTCCTGACAACTTCATCACCGATCAGGATGGTGCGATGAGGCAGTCAATACAGAGCATCTTTCCAACCACCGTGCACCGTTGTTGTCGATGGCACATCATGAAAAAGGCTCAGGAAAAGGTTGGTTGGTTGCTGTGCCGGAATCCAGGACTCTCTGATGATTTCAACAAGTGTGTTGACTTCAGCTTCACTATAGACGAGTTTGAGCAAAATTGGGCTGGGTTAATGATGAAGTATGAGGCTATGGCACACACGCACTTTGAGAAGTTGTACGAATACAAGTCAACTTGGGTGCCGTGCTACTTCAAACACAGGTTCTTTCCCTTCCTCCAGTCTACACAGCGTAGTGAGGGGTTCAACGCCGTCCTCAAAAGATATGTGAACCCACACAACTCAATGTTGAACTTCGTCAAGCAATATGAAAAAATACAGAACCACATCCTTGCCAAGGAAGGCTGCAATGATTACAGGACACAACACCTTGAGATTGAGTTGTGGTCCAACTTCCCAATAGAGAAGTAAGCTTACAAAACCTATACTAGAGACCTTTACCGCAAGTTTAGAGAAGAGTTTGAGCTGATTGGATGTTATAATGCATTCCAAGTTGGTGCTGATGCGTTTGAGCTCAGACCGAACCAGGAATTTGTTGCGAAATATGGTTCTCAAAACTACTTGGTGCAGGCAAGGGTGGAGGAGGGTTCCTATTTGTGTGAGTGTTGTAAAATGGACAAGGACGGCATCCTCTGTTGCCACATCCTCAAGGTGTTCACCCATGTTGGCGTTGATGTCATACCGGAAAGGTACCTGCTAAGACGGTGGACACTTACTGCTGTACCTAGTGCGCCAGGGACTGGTTATGAGAAACCGGATGAAATGCCTCCTCAATCAAAGAAGCAGATAAGGGAGAGGAACATGATATACGATTTTCGGAAACTAGCAAAGTTTGCGAGTGGTTCTGATCCAGCACAAGCTATTGTATACAAGCATATGCGTGCAGCACGTACCGAGATCGGCCACCTGAACAAGTCCAAGAAAAAGAAAAAACCGACTGCTGCAACGGGGCCATCAGATGATGGCAACCCTCGAGGACCTCCTCCACCTCCAGGCAGCAATCAGGGGGCTCATCATCCAGGCAATTACCTGCCCCAACTCCTGATCTAACTAGGTGTGTAACTTTAGTTGCACACATCATTGTGCCCAGTTGCACACACCATGGTAGCCACTTGGACAGAACATACTGCCTAGTTGCACACGCTGTGTTAGTTCAAGCATCAAGATAACACAGCTAACTTATTTTTCCAGTTATGCATATATGTGATGTCAACCCTCAAGGACCTCCTCCCCCTCCTGGCTGTACACGGCATCCTCCGCCACCTCCTCCCCCGCATGCTCCTCCCAATGGCCCTACAGGCAGCACTCAGGGGGCTCGTCGTCTAGGTAATTACCTTCCCCCAACTCCCCATCAAACTAGGTCTGTAACTCCAATTGCACACATCATGGTGCTCAGTTGCACCGAACAGGCTACCTAGTTGCGCATGCTGTGTTAGTTCGAGCATCAAAAAGATAAACACAACTGACTTGTTTGTCCTGTTCTGCCTATAGGTGATGCCAACCCTCAAAGACCTCCTCCCCCGCCAGGCCCAACTAGCAGTGCCCTTTGTGCTATTCCCAATGGACCTACAGGCAGGACTCAGGGGGCTCATAACCCAGGTTAGTACCTTCACCGACTCCAAAACAAAAACTAGGGTGAGTGACTTTAGTTGCACATATCATAGTGCCCAGTTGAACATAAACATGCTGCCTAGTTGCGTGCGCTGTGTTAGTTTGAGGATCAAGCTAAAAATCTAACTTGTTTTTCATGTTCTTCCCATACGCGACTACAATCCAAGTACCATGACAGGTCGTGCTACTACAGGTGTTTTTTTCAACTTAACTTGCACACAGCAACCAGTTAGTTGCACAAAATGTACTATGTGGTTGCACAGAACATCAGTGCTGGTTGCACGATAACAAAAATACTAAACTTTTTATATGATTATTACACAGGTGATCGTGACGGTCCTACTGCCCCGTTGGAGGCTGCATCCCTTGCACAAGCTTCTGATGATTTTGTGCCCAGGGATCCTCCAAGGTCTACTACAAAGGGTAGGGCAAAGAGTCGACGGTACAAATCGGCGCTGGAGCTACACCCAAAGAAGAAAAACAAATGCAGCCAGTGCCAATCTACAGAGCACACTGCTGGTGTGTGTCCACAGAGGCTCCTGTGATTCTGTTTCCTCATTTGTAACTTTGGAAAAAAAAGGAAAATAATGATGTCTTTTTTAGCAATGTTGGGACCAAGTGGACACATTCAACATCTATGATTCCTCTTTATCTAATTTATGCTGCTTGAATTAGTTCATGCATTGTGTAAAAAAAAAGTTGCTATTTGTGCCTTTGTTGGCAACTGGTTAAATATTTAGTTGTTGAACAATTGTATATCTAGTGCTCCTAATGTATCAACAAAAGTGATGATATTGAGTTGCAAACGCAATTACTAGCAGTGTGCAACTACAAAATCTACTTAATAAAATTGTACAAACCAGAAACTTCCTCCATGGAGCAGAAAAAAAATAGTACTGACCTACTCCTTGTCGTATCTCAGCAACTTCCTCCATGGGGCGGTGTTGTGCACGCTGGTGACCCAATCATACGTCAGCTTCTTCCTGATGTTGAGTACTTCCTTGGGGTCGTAGTTGGGCAGTTGGCTACCATTCCACTCGGTGGCGTTAAGCAGTGCGAACAACCCACACTCATTACTGCAAAAATGGGCAAAAAAATTGTCACATAAAATTAAAACCAAATAAAGGTAATGCACTCTGTGCAACTACTTATGTCCTACTGTGCAACTGCTTGTGTTCTACTGCAACTCATTATGTGCCACTGTGCAACTACTTATGCGCCACTCTGCAACTAGCTAGATAATCCATTAGAAACTCATAAAAATGATAAAACAGATTGAAGACTAGTACTGTGTCTTAAAAATACTAAAGATTACACATGTAGAAAAATTTAAAAACTACAAAATGATTGTATTTGATTGAGAAGGAATGAAATGCTTATTGTCTTACTTGCCAAGCTGCTTCGGTACGTCAATGTCAATAATCTGGAAGTGCTCGATGCTGAACTTTGGGTAATGCTTCCTCCATAGCTGGCGTACTGCCCCCGCAATGGTAGAGGCGTTGTTCATCAGCTCAATGTTGTCCAGCGTCCTGCTTGAATCAACAACTTCGAAGCGTCCGTCCCTCAAGTTGACACTGAAGACCCAATAATGCCTCCCTCCATCCTTATCGGTTACATCTGCGCACTCGAGCACTGGTAGCATGACCTGCAAGCGTGAACGATTTCAGACACAAATACAAGATGTAGCTAAGAAAAACAGTAAAAGACTTGGTCAAGTTAAAAACGGGTTGCAACAAGTATCTGCCAACTAACAGATGTGTCATGTGCAACTGGACATGCTGTGGGTGCCAACTAAAAAAAGATTGATGATGTGGGCACAACACTCACCAAGTCTTTCTTGTCGAGACGGTTCTTGTAATCAAACTTCTTGTTCATCTCATTCACATTGTGGATCCCTTACTGTAAATTTATCTGCAGAGATTATAAAACATGGCTCAAAACTCCTTAGTAGGTGAAAGGCCTCCCTCAAATGGTCAACGAAAAAGTGCTACAGAACAAAGATGAGGGTAAAAAGAAGGTTTTGGAAAAACTTACAGAAAACCTCAGTGGCATAACAACCTTATTTGACCCTTCTGGTAAGTTATCCATGATGTGTAAGATTTCAGTCTCAATAACAATTTTTGACAACCATTGAACCGGCTTCATCGAATCAACTAACTCCTTTAAAGAAATGTAGAAAGCACCATACCTGATTATCTCAGGGCTGATTTTTTTTGAAAGCAATAAAAAGACAAGTTAGCTCGAAGGGTCACAGCAGCAAAAAAAATGTGCATGAAAATGAAAAAAGAACAGTGTGCAACTAAAAGCCCTGTTCTGTGCAACATACTATGCTTTCTGTGCAACTAAGTGGCTGGTGCTATGCAACTGAAAAAGATATGTATGTAGGCTGTGGGGAGTTAGTTTACCTGGTAGCTCCATCATTTGCTCCTTTGTGATGCCTGACCCAATACAAGAGGGCAGCGTAAAGCTTGTTCACTACCTCATTGGTGCTGAAAGTCTTGTTCTTGTTGTAGTCGATGAATGGAGACCTTTGAGATGCTGCGGGCCTTCTTACCCTCCTTTGTCTTCGTGCAAGAGGTGGCCCCGAAGAACTGCTCGTGCCAAGTTCTGGTTCTGCGCATATCGGGGTGTGGCAATTCTCTGGTGAACCAACATCTAGTTCTTGAGCTATTGCCTTGCCAGCATCAGCAGCATCACATCCTTCATTCACAGTTGCTGGGTCTAACTCACACTCATCGATGCTAATCACACCGGCTTCCGCTGTATCTACTGCTGGAGCAGGTGCTGGAGCATCACCATCTATGCCGAGGTCAAAAGATGGTGCATCGCAGAACCTGTCACCATGATAAGAGTTTGATCTTCGTAAGGGTTCAAGGACCAGGGCATCTCCTTGCGGCACAAACACGGGTGCATCATTCGCTGACTTGGTTCGCAATAGTGTTGTAGTTGGCGGCCTTGGAGGCTTGCACCTACTTATAATGTCGAACACCTCCTCTTGTGTTAATGGTTGCTGAAAGACAGCTCTTGGGGACGGCACTTTGATAGTTGGATCACCTCCTTTTGTGTTTGGCATTGAAGTATCTCTATCAGTAGGCACCTTGGGACTTACAGTTGTAGTGGTGCCTTCCTGACCAACTGTGGTGGTTTTGACTGTGACCATACTGCTAACTGACACATCAGTTGGCACACTGGTATCTTTAGTTGGCATCTTTCCAGTCTGAGTTGGCAGCATCCTGGCAGAATTTGGCACCCCTGCATCAATGGCTGCGGCTCGCAGCTCTCTCTCATCTCTGAACCCCAAATCTTTTGTGGCATGTTCCCCCTTTGCGCCCCTGGCAAACTTGACAATCTTCTGCTTAGGTGGTTTTGGTGGGACTGTTGAAAGGGGAGTCTTCCCCTTGATCTGTTGAACTTCTCTGACATTGGTTGGCTCTCTGCTCACTACTGTTGGCATATCAGTTTGAAGCACAGCTTCCTTGACCATATTTACTTCAGCATCTGCACTCACCATCTTCTCCTTGGTTTGAGGCAACTGCAGATTCTTCTTCATTGAAACTGCTTTACACTTCTGGACCACCTGAGGGTTTGCCGTGGATGCTGCCTTGCTCTTGCTGGAGCTTAGGTCTGGGTGCTGCTTTAAATATTCCTTGTATTTTTCCTTTGAATGAACCCAGTCAAGACCCTTTCCTGCTTCCTCCATGTCAATTTGATTCTTTTCAGCAGCAGTTGATAAGAACAGGCTCTTGTCAATGGCAAAGTTGATCTTCTCACACATATCTTTGTCGCTGAAATCTGGCACGGGAAAGGTGGTTGGCAAAGCTGGCTTCAAGTTGCAGAGCTTGAACATATCAATGCTGCCCTGAGACTCTACTTCGTCATTTTTCTTTGACTTTGGCAAATCCTTGTCTTTCCAGCAAGTCTTGTCAATCAACATCTGTAGTGTGCTCCTGCTACTCAATGAATTGCTGCTGCTCGCAGGGGTGGCGTGAGTGCTAGTCCTCCTGGATGTGTTGCCACCTGTACCACCAGAACCAGGGGCGTTGTCATCATCATCGTCATCGCTGCTGTCGCTGCCTCCATTGGATCTCCCTTTATCATCACCATAATCATCCTCGTCTTCTTCATCCTCGTCTTCTTCCCTCTCACTGCCATCAGCTGCTGCGCCTTTGTCTTCTCCCCTCTCACTGCCATCAACTGCTGCCCCTTTGTCCCCGTCCCCCTCTCTGGCCTCACCTTCTTCTTCCTCCTCCTCTGCATCACTATCTTCTTCCTTGTTCTCCTCCTCTCCTTTGTCCTCTTCTTGTTTGTCCTCCTCCTCCTCCTCCTCCTCTTCCTCCTCATCATCCTCCTCCTCCTCTGCATCTTCTTCATTGTCATCCTCATCCTTGTCCTCCTCCTCTGATTCATCCGCATCTGTCTCCTCATCGTCATCAGCATCTATCGCTGCTTCCATTTCCTCATCTTCTTCTGAATCATCCTCAACAAATTCTTCTTCTTCTTGTATAGTTGACCGCCATCTCTTTCTTTTTGGAGCACGGCGTGATGCCCCAGTTTGCATTGATGGTTGTTGTACGTAAGGATCAATATCTGGTTCCTCGTCATCAATCTTGGCAACTTTTTCAATGAAGGTGCCAACCTGTTCAGTTACAGCCTTGCATAGCTCATTGACCACTTTCACAATTTTTGCCTTTTTCTGCATCAACACAAAAAAGATTCAGTACTGATTCAGTTAGAAAAAATAATAAAAAGTAAAAATGTCTGTAACTGACCATGATGTGATAAGCAAAAACGACTAATACACACTTTCTGGCCAACTAAAAACATGATTCTAGCCAACTACACATGCACTGTGGCACAAAGTAAAAACCATGCATTTCTGCCAAAAGTTGATGACAATGGTTGTAAATGAACACTTTGACTATCCAAAAGAACATGTGCAACTACAAAAGCTTATATGTGCAACTGAACATACATCACAGCCAACTAAATTCTGAATTTTCGCAACTACAAAAGTTATACATGTCCAACTGAACATACATCCCAGCCAATAGAAAAAATATTGGTAAGTGATATAAGTTTCTGTATGCAAAACACTAACCTGCGGATTGTATGTTATTGGTAACTTGGATGCCACAAATGCTTCAGCTTGCAAAATTCCACCAAACAGTGGTGTCTGCTCCGTGCCTCTATACTCCTCTTTAAGCTGATGTGAAAAAAAGAGAAACAGAAAATAACAAGGTTATCAAAATAGATTTGTGTGTTGAATGAAACCACACATTACAACCTGTGCAACTACAACAAGATACTGGGGTAGACAAATTCAACTATACATATATGCAACTGAACAAAGACACAAAAACTGTGCAACACACATGGCACCTAAAACAAAGTTCCTACCAACTGATGCAACACATTTGTTCAACAAGATTAGTAAAACTGTGCAACTTAAAAAAGATGGTGTGCCAATTTAAAATGAACATGTGTGCAGATTGCCAAACTTAAAGCTATAATCTGTGCAACTACATGCATTGTTGTGCCAACTGATGACAGTTTTCTGTGCAATTTCCAAAAAGAGTGACCAGACATCAAAAGAACATAGAAGGAAGACACTGTTGGAAAAAAAACAAAAAAGAACTCACTTGTAATTTGCCGAACACACCAGGAGAGATAGTATCCTTCTTGATCACCTTGGCAATTAGAGTACTATCCCATGCATTCGATCGTATCGCGCAGTTGCTTACTGGGATGTCATGTACGAGCGCATCAAGGTATAGTATCTGCACCAGACCCAAACAAAAGAAAAAGCCAAGTTCAATTATTGTTATGAGAATTTCAGCAAACTATAACTGCACAGAAAGAACAGGAACAGATGGAAAAAAAGTGGTCGTTTTCACTAACCATCAAGTGATACAAGCAGCAGCAAACAGTTTGCTTCTCCTGGTCCATGTTCCGGAAAGCTTCATTAATGTGTTCTGCTACAAAGAGGCAGATGTTTGTATTCTTTAGCATTTGATGATCTAGCACAAGTCCATAACACTTTGGGCTGAGCTTCAAGGCCGTGGTTGGTGCTAGGAAAGTGCTGAAGGCAACCGCAAGCCAGGCTATAAAGAATGTGGCATCCGTTCTTCCAGCCATATGCTCAATCATCTTGAGCCATGTAGTGATCTGGGGATGAGAATTTCCAGTTATGTTGAAAGCCTGTCTGAATCTCCTAGTGGCATCCTTGTCAACTAAATATCTGACTTTTGGACCCTTGTTTGGGAGATCAAATACCCTCTGAACACTGTCAGCATCGACACGGATCCTTCCCCTTCCTGGGAAAACCATTTCAGAGGTCTGTGGCTGGTAGGACTGCACCAGGAACTTAGTGAGGTCCGCTGGAAGTGTGTCTGATAAGTTCAATAGCCCCCCGACCGACCTCGAAACTAGCTCTGATTTCTGTAGTGGAGTTAGAGAGGCGTTGAAATTTGCAAAGCGCGCTGGTGATGCCCTTATCCTGCCTGCTTGTGATGGTCGCTCCACATCTTCCCCTGGAGCCACCTCAACTCCTTCACCGCTGCCCTGTTGATTAGAAAATGAAAGCATTACACAAACATTAAACACAAGAGAAAAAACAAGAATGAAAAAAAAACTAGCAATCATCATTTGGATCAGTATTTAGAATGAGCTATATATTCATAAAATGGATCATGCCAACTAATATGATGTATTTGTGCAACTAATAAAGCTCATGAGGACAACTGCAAAGACTGCCAGTGTGCAACTGAATGTGCAACAATAAAACAGTAAATAAAAAAAGAACGAGACCTGGCAGCTACAAAAAGTTCTAGTGTATGTGCAACAATAAGAAATGATATTGCAACACAAGAAAAACAGTAACTAAAAAAAGGTTTGCAAAGAACTATTCAAATAGCTCATAAAAACACACAAAAAACCCACATACCTCACCATCTGCTGCGGAAGATGCGACAACTTCTCCAGCAACTGCTGCCTGCACAAAAAAATGACCACTGATGTCAACTATGAAAAGATGCCAACTAGTGAACTACAAGATGCCAACTAATGCCAACTAATGTCAACTGTATTTAAATCAACTAATATGACTAGAGATGTCAACTACAAAAGGTTGTTATTAACAGACTAAAAACAAAAATAGTGTTCCGAACTGCTGCATAATTTCATCACTATCTAAAAAAGGCGAGAAAAACACTTATATTTGAGATTTTACTTACCCTAGAAGATGACTCAGCTCCCTTGCCAAGTGCTGCACGTTTAGTCCGCTTTACAACACGGAACTGATCAGCGTCCTAAGAAAAAAACATGAGCATGGGAAAAAATAAAAAAATATTATATGACCCAAACAAAACCAAAAAAATGGACTTGTGTCATCAACATGCCACTTACCTCAACATCCTCTCCCTGCTCAACACTCTGCGCAGGTCGTGGCTGGCGATTAGCAGGACGCTTCGAGTTCCGGCGAAGATGCTGACTTCCAGAACGCTGATTAGGCAACCAAAAGAAAACATGAAAAAAAGACATTAGCATACATGCATAAGTTGAAAAACAACTCAAAAACAAAAGAAAAAAAGTGAATAAAAATACATCTCCTTCATTGCCACCCGCATCTCCTCCTATTATAACCATTTTTGCCCTGCGGCAGGAAATACAACAAAAAAACATAGTTAGAAGATGTGGACAACCAACTACTACAATCATGCAGCCAACTGGGCAGTAAACCTTGTGCAAACTGGACATCAAATAAGCCAACTAACTTTTTTCTGCCTAATTATTACTTGCCAACTGTGACAAGTAATACCTAGACAGAAAAAAGTTAAG
Organism: Triticum timopheevii; assembly: GCA_963921465.1. Taxonomy (NCBI): domain Eukaryota; kingdom Viridiplantae; phylum Streptophyta; class Magnoliopsida; order Poales; family Poaceae; genus Triticum; species Triticum timopheevii. Next base: position 434,855,948 of record OY997270.1, read on the forward strand.
TAAAGGCAACAAGCTCAGTGAGATAACTTATTCTGAAAAAAGCGTCCCTAGTTGAACATGAAGGGAGACACATGAAAACACCCACATCCGCAACAAAAGACTTGCACATTGAGAAAAATTAAAATGGAAAATTGGCAAGCATTGGTACTAATTTGCACAAAATCAAGGGGTCCTAGTTGCACAAAGCAGGAGAATAACACATAAACCACCACAGCCACCATAATGCTGGTCGATTGCGTAGATTATATTGGAAAATTGGCAAGCATTGGTGCTAAAATTGTACAAACAAGAGTCCCTAGTTGCACACAGCAGAGGGGGGAACAGCCGACTAGTAAAAAGTGTATAACGTATGCAACTAAGTAAAACCAACTAAGTAGAGCAACTGGCACAAGTGTATAACATATGAATAGCCAACTTAGTAAAAGTGATGCAGCCAACCAAGCAGGCAACTTGTGCAACTGAACACAGTATAGACAACCACCTAATACAAAAACAGTGAGCCAACTGACCAAAACAACTGCTGCAACTGCAGAGCATATGGACAGCCAAGTACTATATGGACGCAGCCAACTGAGGAGAATTTTTTGCAACTAACCACTTAAATCTCTGAACACCAACTACGAAATCAGCCAATGCATTGCACACAAAAACAGTGAGCCAACTGACCAAAACAACTGCTGCAACTACAGAGCATATGGACAGCCAAGTACTATATGGACGTAGCCAACTGAGGAGAATTTTGTGCAACTAACCACTTAAATCTCTGAACACCAACTACGAAATCAGCCAATGCATTGCACACAACATTGCGCACATCTAATACAACTTACAGAATAACTAAGAATCATGAACAGATCTCAAATCTCTGCAAAATTGAACGGAACATGAAGTAAACAGCCAAATCGCCCTAAAATCGCGCAAACGGGGACTACACGTTGACCCTGTCCAGCCACCCCCGTGCCGTGAACTACGCCTCCAACGATTCCCCCGCGAGGAGAACCACCCACAAGCCGTCGCCAAACTGAGCACTCCGCCGCGACGCCCCGTTCGGTGGAGAGGATGGCGAGGAGGAAGACGAAGACGGAATGGGGAGAGAACTCGCTGTGGCGAGGGATTTCAGGCCACCTTGTAGATCCCGACCACCGTTGGGCGCGTGCTGTGAGATGGGAGAACGGAACTCAACGTGACCAAAATCGAAGATAAGGGGGGGTAGTTCGCGCCGTTCCCGAACCCTAGAGAGCATTCCCCTCGCATTTTGGCACCATCCGCGCTCCGCGAGATAGAGAAAGGGAGGAGAAGCACGTAGAAGTGGAGGGAGAGCATACCTCCGGCGGTGAGGAGCACCAGCGATTCCCCGGCGAGGAGAACCACCCGCAAGCCGCCGTCAAATCTGAGCACTCCGCCCGCCACGCCCCGTTCGGTGGAGAGGATGGCGAGGAGGAAGATGATGAAGGAAGGACGGGAGAGAGAGCACGCTGCGGCGAGGGATTTCAGGCGCAGATTTCGAAAACCGCCGCCCACGACCCCCACTACTCTCTCCTCTACCACTTGCAGGTGGGCCTCCCACGTCCGGATGCGGACAAAACCGCCCACGACCGCGGTGCGCGACCAATCCAGACCAGGTGGCACCTGGCGGATCTGGGAGCGATCGCTCACGCGATCGAACGGCCACGGGCCGGCCGCCCGTTTCGGTCAGTTAGTGGCCGGCCACTTTTTAGACTTTAGGTTGTTTGTTTGGTCAATACAGCATAATGACACCACCGGGAGGCTCTTTGTTTGGTCAGCACAGCATGTGTGTGCCTTGTTCATCTTCACAGCCCATGCATATGTATATAGTACTCCCATTGAATGAAAATTGAGATTTTGCAGCATTGCAGGTATGTGATTTCGATCTCGAACTGCTGACTAGATCCAACACCTTGTATATCGACATATTAATATTTTCCGCATATACATCAACATAGACATATACATTTAGGAACAATCGAATCCAAAGAAGCAGAGACCTGTATATAAACCCTACTGCCCAAGCAAAATTCAATTACCATCCAAAAACAACACCCAACCATCTTCCCAGGCTTATTCGTCGTCCATCCTCGATCCTCTCCGTGGGCTACAGAAGCATGAAGAAGTGTGCCAAGATCACTGGGAATATGCCTGGCCGGGCAGAGCCACCGGCCTGAGCTCGCCGCCTCGGAGGAAGCCGGCGAACCACTTGGCGGAGTGCCTCTGGTACCTCGTCCTCTCCTCGGAGTTGAAGTCGACGCCATAGAGGCCGAAGCCCATGCGGTAGCCAAACAGATACTCGAACACGTCCAGAAACGACCACACGAAGTAGCCCTGCACGTTCGACCCGTTCCTGATCACCCAACAACAGAGAGGAGAATCGTGAGATAAACTGTGTCAATTTGTTTCAGGTGTCATATCACTCTTGTGGTGAGGTGAATAGATGGTGTTGGTACCTGCTAGATTCGAGGGTCGCCTCGATGTAGTCCTGCAGGTACTGCGACCTGAACTCGTCGTCGGGGGCATTTCCGGCAGAAGGATCCGCAATGCTAGCAGCTCCTGGTAAATATGAACATTGAAGACATGATATTTCAGGTTGATGATTCCTTGGGATCATGATGTTTCAGGGTAGCCGAAAGTTCTGTTTTAGTAGAATTTACCGTTCTCATGGATCATGACTATAGGGTTCTTGTATTTGAGCTGGAGATGCTCAAGCATTTTCTTCAGAGCCCACGGTGTCGATGTCATGAAATCACTTTTCAACCCAAATAGGAGCTGTTACAGTTTAATTTTAGCCACACAGAAATACATATGATTCAGTTATGTTGGGAACAAAGTTCATTTCCCAACTAAATTGATTAGGGATGAAATGCATTGTATCGTCAAATACCTGGTTCTTCTTCAAAAATGGCACTGCAAGAATAAATTTGCAGAAGAGTTAGGTTAATCCCATTTCTCTCATTGCACAGTGGCGCATGTAACACATGATGACCTTAGGTTATTAGATTGCTTACTGTCATATTTCACGGCTGCATCACCCATGTAATCTCTCAGCTCATCATCCAGCTTGCTAAGATCAGCCTTCACATATACCGCAATGTAGTGGTTAAATCCGACAAAATCGAAAGATCCGAGCACCCTCTTTAGTTCTTCGTCGGTGAAAGATGGTAGCCTGGACCCAACATTCTTCTTCATCACCGGGGGGTAATCTCCATGTACCAACGGATGCATATACCTGTGACATGATCGCATTATCTTTAGCTGTTGTTACACACAAATTATAGCCGTTTCATTGAAACTTGAGGTCTAGAGAAGAACAGACCATCCAATATGGAAGTCATTCATCCTTTCAGCTGCTGCTATATCCTCAGGTGTTTGTGTTGCAGGCTCGTACCACCAACCGAGCAATGTGAGTCCAATATTTCCTCCTTGCTTGGCCTGATTATCAAGAAATAGAAGGGAATATTACACACGTGGGAATGATTCCCAAATGAACAGGATGGTTCTGTAAAATGCAGCATTGTTCCTAACCTGGTACTTCTCTTTATACAGGGACGCTGCTGAGGCATGTGCAAGCAGAAGATGGTGAGCTACTATGTATGGTTCTGTCGTAGAGTTGCCGTTGTCGCAACTGAGGGCTCCGAAGGGGAATGAGCATCGCCGCGGTGGGAGGATACCCTGATCATATCCGCCAATCGGCTCGATGTTTGGCTCATTGACAGTGCTCCAGTATTTCACCCTGTCGCCAAAGTTCTTGAAACACACTTCTGCATAAGCCGTGTAGTCATCTCTGCAACCATGTGACAGAAGGCAAAATAAATAAATAAATCATTTCTTCTTCTCTTATGGAATTGCACTTGAAGTAACGGTTTTGATTAGTGGGCAAGAAGGTACATGAATTTGCGGCTAAGCAACCCGTTGTATTCGTCTTGAAGAGCCTGAGGGAAGTCGAAATGATATATCGTGACATGAGGCTGGATTCCTGCATGAAGCAGAGAAAGATGCATGAGTTACTCGTGTGCAGCTGGGCATCTGAAAATTCTTGAATTTTTATTCTCCGTCTAAGGATTCAGTCTGCCAAGGATTAAATACCATGAGCCAGGAGTTCATCGATAAGATTGTTGTAGTACTCCAGTCCCTTTGGATTGACAGCTCCACGGCCATCTTCATGGATTGCAAATAATCAAATCGATCAGTGAACTGACGGCCTCATTTCTGAAAGACATAGTCAACATGATACTGTGGGTGCTCATGGCCTTACCGGGAATAAGGCGAGGCCAGGCAATGGAAAATCTGTAGGCGTCGACGCCCATGTCGCTCAAAAGCTTTACATCTTCCTGTTGTCACACACAAAATCAGCTGTAAGATTAGCACCAAGTTCTTGGTCTGAAAAGTCATCCATTTAACATGACTTGGTCTCACAAACTGACCTTGTACTTATGGTACTGATCTGCAGTCACATCAGCATTCGATCCATCGACGGAATGGCCTGCGAATGTTAGAAACTCCGTGTTATAATTCGCAATAGGCGAATGCACGGCAGATTCTGACGCGCAGGTCGCGTGGAAATTGGAACTACCTGAGTGTGTGAACGTGTCCCAGATGCTGGGCTTTCTTCCGTCCTCTGCGACCGCACCTTCGATCTGGAAAAATCAGCCGAATATTCAGGACAGCAAAGTATTCCATGCAATACAACAAATAATAATCAGCTGCGATCTGAATTCTGAAGATTTAAACAACAGAATTTGAGGAGCTACCGAACGCGGTTAACTTTGACCATTGTCAATCCTTTTTTCTTAGTTTTGACCATTGTCTGAACTGTCAGGTCCCAAGCCCGAACAGCGCACTCCTGCCTAAGAGTGAGCGTATATCTTAAAGAGTTTCAGGCTATTTATATATTTATTTATCTATTTTTATTTTTTGTGGAAGGAGTTTCAGGCTATTAGTGGTTCGAATTCTACGGAACATCACTACCTATCTGCAGCTTTCAACGAACAAAGATACAGTATTTTTTTTCCGCTCCAGCCAAAGCAGAAGAAGCAGCCAGAGGAGGGGAAATTAACACCCCCAGTGACGTGACGTGAAATCGACGAGAGGGACTGGCGAGAAGGTGACACCCCGGTAGGTTGTTTTCTGAAGACATCACACTGCTTACTTCAGAAACAAGAGGAGCTAGCATCGGTGGCCAAGCAATGGACGCGCCCTGCTTGCAAGTGGTTACTTGTATGGGTTTATACCAGGAATAAAAGCATGGCCAGGTCAGTGATGGACCCTGAATTTAAGCAGGTGTTTAAGGTTATTTAAGCAGCTGCACCTTTCGTCTGTCGAGCTACTGCTACTGTTGCATTGATCACCACGTTATTTGTTGAACGCTTCAGATCATTAAGGAAAAACATGGCGGGACGGGGCGAGAACACGTGGAAGGAAGGAAGGAAGGTGTCCATGAGTTCCTTGCGCGTCCTGTGTCCATCCATCCGAATGAAGGATGGCACGGCTCTGTCGATGGGATGCGTCGCGGGAGACGGATGAAAAATGCGAAGGAGCAGACGAAGGGAAAGGGAAGGAAGGGGCAGGACAGTAGCTTGGAGCTTTGGAGACGAGAAAAATCTGAGACCGGGGAAGCAAGAGAAATGCAGGTTATTAAGAGCAGATATTTCTTTGTATGAAAGGTGCGGCCGAGTTGAGTGGTGCTGCTGGTGCTAGGATGCCGATCGACGATCAAGCTGGCATGTACTACTTGTAGTACTCGGTGCTTGGAAACCATCGGCATGACATGACCGATAGATGGTGCCGGTCATGCACAGCTCTCTGCGTGTATGTACTTATGTACGACTATGTGTGTTTCCTGATGGAGAAAGGAAACAAAAAAACAGCCACAGGAGCGACCCAGTGGGTGGCATCCAACTGAAGAATATGGAACCGGGCAGCATGCCTTGGTCAAAAACAAAGCATAATAAGCGCAGCGACCAGCCAATGAACGCGTTGCCCCTGCTCCTGGTCATACTCTTGTAGGAGGAGAGCACGGCTTCAAGTGGTGGTGGTTTAACTTAGGAGTTTGCAGCAGTAGGGGCCGGATGGCAGTAATAAACTGTTGCATCATACTCTAGAGTAGAGTACGTAATAAAAACTGCTCTTGAAATGGCACTGTGGTTTGCCCTGGCCCATCCGTCGGGATGGGTGGCCGATGGCTCAGTCCATTCATCACTTGTTTAAAAGGACGGGCGTCACGTGTGCCCCAAAGTCTCGTGGGAGCTTTTTTTAGGGGTTCTCGTGGGAGGTAGACGAACGAAAACAGAAGGCCAGGACGGTAACTTTCCATGGAACGCAAGAGGACACATTCCCGTTCCGTGTATGAACGTGTGGTCGAGTAGGTGGTGCAGACAGATCGATCGGCGACGACTGGAGCACGAGCAGGGCAGGCGTCGGTGGTGGTGCTAGCTAAGGATCATGGTTTTCACTTTCACTGAGATTTCGATGAATTTCAGCAAGACACTGAGATATTTGCGTTTTGGTCAAAATATTTCAGCAGCTTCAGTAATACACGGGAAATTAAAAATTTGTCGAAATTTTCAAATATTTAATTGGATTCAGGCTAGTATTTCGGCCTTTTGGCTGAAATGCAAACCGAAATCACTGAATTTCAGTTGGTGCTGAAATTTCTCTGTAACTGAGATTGAAAACCATGGCTAGGATAGCGACGAACACATACACACGCTGCTGTCGTAGTCGTAGTACTGCATTTGGCAGCAAGATCATATCACTAGTGCTATTGTTCTTTCTCTTGAAATGAAAGAACCAGCGCAGAGGACATGACTGGAGGTATGGCTTTATGTAATTCTGTCTGTTTCCTGGCCGAGAAAGACTTTGGTTAACTACTAGTTATTGCGTTTTCTTCTACACCTGGAGTATACTATCTGTACCAGTGCTGGTCTGACAGCCGGCTCAGCTGTGATCTTATTCAACCGATTTGTTTGACTGAAGAGAAATCCCCACCCACGAATCGGAAGAACCACCGGAGGTATACTGATTGATACGACGATACATGCATGCAACGGCGAGGCCGAGGGAGGCGGGTGGGCGTGAGCCGTGTCCGAGGGGCGCGTAGTACCTGGTAGGCGGAGGAGCCGGTGCCGAAGATGAACCCCGGGGGGAAGTCGCGCCTGGTGATTGTCGCCGCCGCCGCCTCCGGAGTCGCAACGGCGACAAACAGGAGGAGGAGTACGGAGGAGAGCGCCGCCATCATCGGTCGCCCCGCATGCTAGTGCTAGCTCCGTCCACGGTCTCTCTCCTGCTGTGCTGGTGATGCTGCTTCTCTCTTCTTGTTGGCTCTGGCTGTGGTCTGGCTGCAGGCCCCGGCCGGGCGCGCGGGGTTTTATAAGCCGTTTTTCTTTCTAGTATCTCGGTCATGCGCTGCGCTTTGCTCACTCGGGCCTCTGCTTACGTCCAACCCGGCGGCCACGTCGTCCGTGACGCAACACCCGCCGCGGGCGCAACCAGCCAGGCGGAGGCGAAGCTGGACTCACGCACACACACTTGGCCCTCCGGGCGCGCCACGTGGCGGGCGCCGATCGACGAAGCTCTCATGCGCGCGATGGCGATGCGACCGTAGCCTTGGCCTTTGGCGTGCATGGCCGCGAGCGGTGTGCACGTGTGGCGTACTAAGTACGTACGTCTCCCTTCCGAGTTCCGACCCGACGATATGGCCGACCATCACCGGCTCCGCCCACGTCGACCATCACCGATCGACCCCGCGCTGTTGCCTCCGACTGCGACGCCGTGCACTCTATTGCGTTAACTAAAATTTTAAAAACCAGTTGATCCAAACAAGTCAAATCTTCTGAATGTCAATGTTAGTCGGCCTACGAACTCGCTCCACGTACGGTGCAACTCTAAGCAGCGATGGAGCCCCCACAGAGTTAGCTAGGGTCGACGTGGCGATGCGTGGCCATAGCTCCCCCGCTTGCGTTTCGTTATGTCTTTCTCGTCCGCCGGGAGGGGCGGCGGCGGTGTGTCTTAAAGACGGTCCCAGAGATCACACCCAGATGGGGCATCGACGCAACGAGACAAGGGCGTAGTACAGAACGGGACCAACTCAAATCAAATTGGTGAACGTAACTGTAGTGCCCCGTCCATACGCTCTCTTCTCCACGGGGATCTTCTCATGGTTGGTCCACTTCTAGAACGAACGTGGGCCCCGCCTATCTTCTTTTTTAACTTTTTCCCTGGGAGAGCCTGGCCTTTTGGCGACAGCTGGTCGACAACAGGTGTGGTTTCAGTTTCAGTTCAAGCATTTACCAACTCAAACTCGTAATAGTCTTTTTCACGTACACACTTATACAGAGTAATAATTCTAAAAACAATCTATGGACTACGGCTTCTTGCGAGAATTTCTTGGAATATACGGTACACTATGCTAGTAGTACTTAACTAGTAAGCATGAACGTGCAATGCACGATCTTATAGATCAATATATTTAAAATTCTTTTAACATTACATTATCCATATATGCACTTAATTGTGAATGCTTTTAGAAATATTACCCTAAGTGTAAAGATTTTTTACTAATACGAAATTATATCAATTTGGTAGAAACCAACATAATAAAGGCCCACCCTAATTATATACATATCAGCTCAGTATGTTCTGTGCTCCAAGGAGTGTGTAGGATGCAGAGTGTCTTCCTGCTTAGAATATCTTTCCGTCAAAAAAGAACATTGATCCCATCTTCGAGCTGCTCAATCGAACAATTATTCCCGGCCAAAAATACAAATACCTCAAACTTTTATGAATTCGTATTGGTGGCTGACTCTTAGGCCACAGTCAAATTGTTGGTCAGGTGAGAGTACAAGAAAAATGGTGTAAGCACACGGTTCAATCAGATAGAAGCAAGTAACAGTTTGGTTCCTTACAAGTTAGGAGCCAGGATGCTCTCCTATGGTCCCGAGGACCTGTTGCAGGTGACGTGACACATGAATGTGCGTGCAACACAAACATGCTAGGTCGGAGGGAGAGAGAGCGGGCGATTGAACTTATTGTGGAGGGATGATGACTCGAGCCCGCAACAGAGTGGTCAAACCCCAGCCGAGTGGTCGGGATAGGCTTACCGGCGACGAGCGGAGCACAGGGGAAGGGAGGGCGACGGGAGACAAGAGGTGGCCGGCTCTCTACATCCCCTGCCTCTTCGCGGCGGGACTCCTCTGCTACCACCAAGGTACGGTGGTAGTTCAAGGTACGATTCGCAGAATCCTGCTGCTTGATGGGGAAAATCGAGTGATTGATAGCCGAGGATTACGCGACGGGGAAGCAATTTCATGGCGGACGAAGGTTTGGTTTCCATGCCATGTGGCATGCATTGGAAATTCGCCCGACTGGGGAAGGGGAGACGACGGGGGGATTCCGAGGCGAACGACCGCCATGAATGCGGGCGGACTGTGGGCAATAAATCCCCACCCCCCGGTGGCTGGGAGACGCAACTCACACCAAAATTCCCCCTCACCCCCACAGCGAGCAGCACTTTCGCCCTGAGAGAGAGGAAGCAGAGCGGGGGAAGGATGGTGGACTGGAGGATGAAGATGGAAAAGTCCATGATGGAGCTGGCGAGGTTGGCGAGGGCACAGGAGATCATGTCTTGGTTCTCCACGAGGAAGGAGATGCGCCGCGCGGCGAAGCGGGTCTTCAGAAACCTGACGGTGGAGGAAGACAAGAGGCTTACCCCGAACGGGTTCACCACTCCGACGGGCGCGCCGGTGAGCTCGTTCGCTGCTCTGGTCTGGGCCATGGAGGAGACCAAGTTTGGGAGTCAGGCACAGAAGACGAAGTGGTGGGGGTTTAGATCTCCCCGCCGCTTCCCAGCTGGGCCAGAAGAGTTTGTGGTTGGGACGGTGATGGCCATTCCCACCCCGAGGACTCATTGGGTTCCGATCCCGATCGAGGACAGTGAGGAGGAGATGGTGTCGGAGGCAGAGGAACGGGAGGTGGTGCCAGATCTGGGCGGGAGCGGCGACGGGGGAAGAAGAAGCAGAAGATGCAGCTGCCCAGGCACTCCCCGCGGTTTCTCCGCCGCTCGCCACGCCTCCTCGGCCTCTCCAGATCCGCTCCGGCAGAGTAAGCGTCTCCCCCGCCGGCAATCGCTTCTTGTTGCTGGCTGGGGAGGACGCTGATGAGGAGGCTGGGGACTCGTTAGAAGAAAATGGTAACTCTCTGTTGCCTAATAGAGCATGTCAATACTTGCTTGATAAGAATGATGATACCGTTCCTTGAATTCTATGCGTGTTAGTAAAAATAGAAAAGATAAAAAAGAAGAATGGAGTCAGTGATAGAACCCATGCAAAAATAACTTGCAAGGAGGTGAATAGCGATAAGGATGATGGTGAAAATGGAAAAAACTATCTAAATGGATGGATAGTTAAAAAAACTCATGGAAAAGGTCCCTAAAATACATGACTATTGGTCAGAAATTGGGCATGATGATCTCATGATTTGTGATTTTGATTGTGTAGTGAAGCTAGATTATACTAGACAAAAAAATATTATCCCTGAAAATGATATTATAGAGAGATGGGCCGATGACTTGTTGGACTAGGCAGGCTTTAAGCCCAGCCCAGATAATAGTGGAGCCCAGGAGAGAGAGGATCTGGGGAGGAGGCATATATAAGCTCAACTCTCTCCTCCTCTCTCCGGTCAGTCGAACATATCGAGCCAAATTTAGGGTTTCCCCTCCTGCCGCCAGTTGAAGAGGAGGAGATGGATAGATTCGGAGGCCGGTTCAAAGGAGGGGGAAGATTCAATAGAGGGGGCAGAGATAATTTCTAATACAGAAGGAAAGAAGGGGGGAACGAGAGGTTGAGAAATTACAATGATAGAAAGAGCAAGAAATATTGGGAGCAAGGAGGAGGCATCAAGAATCTCTAGATGAGACAGGAGCAACAACAAGATCGAGGCAGACAAGTGGAAGAAAGGAGAGGATGAGATCAGATAAGGAAAAAGAAAACCTGAAGACTGCTAACCCAGGTATGACAGATCCTAGTGGAGCTAGCGCTGGAAATGAGATGGATATGATTCGGCAACAACGAGTTCTTTCTGCATTGCTAGCCCAATTGACTCAAGGAAATGCTTTGCTGGGAGGAAATAGTATGAGTGTCCAAGGGAGGGTGATATGATATTCGATGAAGACGAACGAAGGAATGAAGTCCGGAACTATGATGATCTTCAAATAACAAACACCGACGAGGTATATTTATATAAGCAGGCATCTGGTGATCATCACGTGTTTTAATTGATTTGTATATATATTAACGAATCGATCTTTCTTCTTTCAGACCTCCGGATCGAGCAAATCTTCTACAGGCAGCAGGACAGCGCGAGGCCCGACCAAAAAGTTGAAGGATGGCGTAAAGTACAAAATCGATGCCATCAAATCTAGTGGCGAACCACTCGAGCCTAAGAAGAATGCGGGAAAGTTCATTCGTCAGTGCGGAGTTCTTGTGAAGGACCAAATCCTGATCTCCATTCAAGAATGGAAGAAGCCAGCAAAGGAACGCCCAGACTTACTTTTTTGACCAAAGAGCAAAAGATCGGCTTTGGGAATCTCTGTGACACCCCCGATTCAATCGTACACTAATCATACATGAAAATGTGTACGATCAAGATCAGGGACTCACGGGAAGATATCACAACACAACTCTAGACACAAATCAAAATAATACAAGCTTTATATTACAAGCCAGGGGCCTCGAGGGCTCGAATACATAGCTCGAAACACAAGAGTCATCGGAAGCAACAATATCTGAGTACAGACATAATTTAAACAAGTTTTGCCTTAAGAAGGCTAGCACAAACATCAACGATCGAAGAGGCAAGGGCTCCTGCCTGGGACCTCCTAACTACTCACTACTAGGGAAAAGCCTATACACAGAATCTTATCAGCAGCGCGCTTTAAAATAAGTCGCTGCTGCTAATTAGCAGTAGCGTGCCCAGCCGAAACTCGCTGCTGAAACAAATATAGCAGTAGCGCGCCCGCTCAAAGACGCGATGCTGATATAATTCCCACGAGGCCGCCGTGAGGCTAGTAATAGCAGCAACGCGTTATAGCGACGCGCGCTACTGCTACGTAGCATAGTAGCAGCGCATTTCTCAGATAAGCGCTACTGCTAAGTTTCCTACAAAAATTTAGTCCCACCTCGCTCCCTGAAGAGAGTTTCTACCACCTTAAATATGTTACTTCTCAAACTTTGACAAGCACTTGGTCTTCATTGAACTCTATGTGTAGAATTTGTGGCTGCAATATGAGTCTTCACCTGTTCCTAAACCGGTGAGGACTCATATTGACAAATCAGATTGTACACAAAAAGATCGTTGATGATCAATGTATTTTTGATATATTGAACAAAGTCTATTTTTTACATGCTGACACATAGCAGTAGCGCTTTATTGTGAAAAGCGCTGTTGCTAGATAGCTTAGCAGTAGCGTCTTTTCATACAGCGCGCTACTGCTAAGCCATTCATCTCCCATCCCCATCTCCTCTATCCGATCCACTCCCACAGTCACACACTCAATCCTCCGTCTGCGCCGCGTGCCGGTCCACCCCCGTCGCCCCTCCTCCGTCTGCGCCGCGCGCCGTCACCTCCTCCTCCTTGCTGGACTCGGTACCGGCCTCCTCCTCCGTCCTCCCTCTCCACTCGCTGCTGACCGGCCCCTCCTCGCTCCGCCTTCCTCCTCCGTCCTCCCTCAACTGGCCGCGCCGGCTGGCCCCTCCTCGCTCCGCCTTCCTCCTCCGTCCTCCCTCAACTGGCCGCACCGGCCGGCCCCTCCTCGCTCCGCCTTCCTCCTCCATCCTACTCTCTTCTCCCTCCTCGAGTCGCCCCTCCTTCTCCCTCCTGCTCATATGCAACATTTTGATTTCGTTGATATAATTTAGTTGATTTAGTAGGCTAGTTGATTTAGTTGACTTAGAACATTTTGATTTAGTTGATTTAGTAGGCTAGTTCATTTAGTTGATTTAGTTGACTTAGAACATTTTGATTTAGTTGATTTAGTAGGCTAGATCATTTAGTTGATTTAGAACATTTTGATTTAGTTGATTTAGTAGGCTAGTTGATTTAGTTGATTTAGAACATTTTGATTTAGTTGATTTAGTAGGCTAGTTGATTTAGTTGACTTAGAACATTTTGATTTAGTTGATTTAGTAGGCTAGTTCATATGCAACATTTTGATTTAGTTGATATGGTTTAGTTGATTTAGTAGGCTAGTTGATTTAGTTGACTTAGAACATTTTGATTTAGTTGATTTAGTAGGCTAGTTGATTTAGTTGATTTAGAACATTTTGATTTAGTTGATTTAGTAGGCTAGTTGATTTAGTTCACTTAGAAAATTTTGATTTAGTTGATCGTTAATCCTTTGCTCATATTGCTTTAGGAAAAATGGCGCCACCACCACCACCACTATGTCGACTGTGCAAGTCAAGATGCGCCAGCAGCCTTGCAACTGGCAAGCTGTTCAGCATCTACTTCCAACCGAGTTTTCGTCATGCAGCGGTAAAAAATTAGATGAAATGTAATAACTATTTTATTTTTAGTGTTGGCATTACTGCATTGTGTCATTTTGCTTATTTTACACAGATCGTCCCATGCAATGTGAGATTGAAATTCAACAAGCTGACAGGAGACACTATGACATTTGAGGCTCCTGGGGGGCCGTACACTATGGAGGTCGAGAAAGGACGCAATATGTCGCAGATTGGAGGAGATGGATGGGCCCGTTTCGTCGCTCGCATGCGTCTTACTGGTGGTGAGTTGATCAGCTTCTCCTTCCGAGCAGAAAGACCCAAGCTAGCTGTCATTTATCTCAACCTGGTGGAAGATGATGAAGATGACGAAGATGATGAAGATAATGAGGACCCACTCGATGAAGATGATGAGGACCCACTTCATGAAGCCATCGTAGCTCAAAGAACAAGGCTGAGTGAGGAGGAGGTGTCCAACCTGTGGGACATAATTCCGCCACGTGCTGACTTTGTCGGGGTGCCATTCGTGACCCGCTTGACAAATACCATGGTTGATCGACATGATATGGTATGTTATACTTACAAATGCAAATTATCCGATGAATTACTTAGTGTACAGTCCAATGATATGGTATGTTGTGTGGAATCTAGTCGATGATATGTTTTAGTGTAGAGTTCGATCACATGCTTATTAGTGTAGAATCTAAGGAAACTATGAATAGTGTAGATAATCCATATGTACTTATTTGCGAGGCTATTTATTAATTGATATGTTTTTCTTATTCAGAAATTGGCAAAGAGCATATCTGTGAGTTATGGTATCGAGCCTGATGAAGAAGGCTCAGCTGGACTACGCCTTACTGCAAGGGGCTCCGTCACAACCTGTACTTACCGCGTGGACACGGACGGTGGCACACACTTAAACTCGGTTGGGTGGAAGAAATTCCTTGATGGCAAGAATCTTCGTGTTGGACAGGCCATCCTAATTACTATCAGGAACACCAACCGCCCAGGCTTGAGGATGATGATTGTCTTCGATATCATCTAGAACTACATATGTGTGTGTGGCTATATCATCTAGAACTACATATGTGTGTGTGGCTATATCATCTAGAACTACATATGATGATCGTCGTCGATATCATCTAGAACTACATATGATGATGGCCGTTGATATGACCTTGTACTGCTTGAGGATGCAGACTATGCATGAAATTGTTATCTAGTACTCCCTTCGCTCCAAATTACTCGTCGTGGTTTGAACTAAAACCACGACGAGTAATTTGGAATGAAGGGAGTACTACCTAGTAATGGTTTATGAATTTGATATCTACTAGCAGTACCTAGTATCTAGTATCTGAAAGGGAAACTGAAAGGGAAAGGGGAAACTGAAAGGGAAAGGGGTACTGGGAAAATGATGAAAGATATAGCAGTAGCGAGGGATGGCGAAATCGCTACAGCTAGGTAATAGTAGCGCGTTCTTAAAAAGCGTTGCTGATATCGTCAACAGTAGTAGCGCGGGTAAGGGCCACGCTACTACTATGAGTTAGCTGTAGCGCCTTATTAGTAGCGCGGCCACCCGCGCTGCTGCTAGCCTCAAAACCCACGCTACTACTAGGGTTTTCCCTAGTAGTGACTCCTGGTCATCGGTGGTCTCCACGTAGCAGTATCCGTCGGCGGCCACATCTGGTTCCAGGGATCCACCATCTGGTTGCATCAACCAGAAAGAAGAAAGAAGGGGGAAAAGGGGTAGCAAAGCAACCATGAGTACTCATCCAAAGTACTCGCAAGCATCAGATCTATACTAAGTATGCATTGGTATCAAATGGAAGGTTTGTATCTGTGGACTGAACTGCAGAATGCCAGAATAGAGGGGAAGGCCTAGCCTATCAAAGACTAGCATCTTCAAGCAGCTCCAAGCATCTTGCAGCATGTAGAAGAGTAAAGAGTAACATTCTAATATTAAACAAGCATGTTGTAACATCAACGCCCAGAGATCCTTTCCCAACTCCCTGCAGGAAAGCAATCTCAGAGCCACACATCCATCTCATATCTCAAGTATCCATTTGTAGTTATATAAGATCAGGATATAAGTCTGAACGTCCATTACTGTGGACATGGTATTCGAATATTGTAGGACCTTGAAGTATGTCTAGAGGGGGGGGGGGTGATTAGACTACTTGACCAATTAAAAACTTAACCTTTTCCCAATTTTAGACTTTGGCAGATTTTAGCTATCTTTGGACAAGTCAAGCAATCTTCACACAATTCAAGCAAGCATGCAAAGAGTATATGAGCAGCGGAATTTAAAGCATGCAACTTGCAAGAATGTAAAGGGAAGGGTTTGGAGGATTCAAACGCAATTGGAGAAACGGATGTTTTTGTCGTGGTTCCGATAGGTGGTGCTATTGTACATCCACGTTGATGGAGCTTCAACCCACGAAGGGTAACGGTTGCGCGAGTCCACGGAGGGCTCCACCCACGAAGGGTCCACGAAGAAGCAACCTTGTCTATCCCACCATGGCCGTCGCCCACGAAGGACTTGCCTCACTAGCGGTAGATCTTCATGAAGTAGGCGATCTCCTTGCCCTTACAAACTCCTTGGTTCAACTCCACAATCTTGTCAGAGGCTCCCAAGTGACACCTAGCCAATCTAGGAGATACCACTCTCCAAGAAGTAACAAATGGTGCATTGATGATGAACTCCTTGCTCTTGTGCTTCAAATGATAGTCTCCCCAACACTCAACTCTTTCTCATAGGATTTGGATCTGGTGGAAAGAAGATTTGAGTGGAAAGCAACTTGGGGAAGGCTAGAGATCAAGATTCATATGGTAGGAATGGAATATCTTGGCCTCAACACATGAGTAGGTGGTTCTCTCTCAGAACTGGTAAGTTGGAAGTGTAGGTTTGTTCTGATGGTTCTCTCCATGAATGAAGAGGAGGTGGAGGGGTATATATAGCCTCCACACAAAATCTAACCGTTACACACAATTTACCAAACTCGGTGGGACCGAATCAACAAACTTGGTCGGACCAATTTAGTAAATCTAGTGACCGTTAGGGTTTTCGGTGGGACCGACATGCAACTCGGTAAGACCGATATGGTTAGGGTTAGGGCATAACGAAATCTTGGTGAGACCGATTACACAAACTCGGTGAGACCGATTTTGGTAATTAGCTAACCAGAGAGTTGGTCAGGTAAACTCGGTGGGACCGATTCGCTCTTTTCGATGAGACCGAAATGTTACGAAAGGGAAACAGAGAGTTTACATTGCAATCTCAGTGGGACCTATCGCTCACTTCGATTAGACCAAAACATCATGAAGGGAAACAGAGAGATTACAATCCCATCTCGGTGAGACCGAGATCCCTATCGGTGAAACCGATTTGCCTAGGGTTTGTGGCAGTGGCTATGACATTTGAACTCGGTGGCGCCGGATAGAAAGAATTGGTAGGACCGATTTTGACTTGGGGTTTAGGTCATATGTGGATGTGAGAAAGTAGTTGAGGGTTTTTGGAGCATATCACTAAGCACTTGAAGCAAGAGGCTCATTAAGCAACACCTCATCCCTCCTTGATAGTATTGGCTTTTCCTATAGACTCAATGTGATCTTGGATCACTAAAATGTAAAATGTAGAGTCTTGAGCTTTTGAGCTTGAGCCAATCCTTTGTCCTTAATATTTTGAGGGATCCACTTTCATCATCCATGCCATGCCATTCATTGAGCTTTCCTGAAATATTTGTCTTGGAATAGCATTAGCTCAATGAGCTATATGTTGTTATGAATTACCAAAACCACCTAGGGATAGTTGCACTTTCAATCTCCCCCTTTTTGGTAATTGATGACAACATATAGATCAAAGCTTCGACAAATGATAATAAGATTGAAAAACATCGTCGCTTTGAGAAGTATGTGATAAGCAAGAGCTCCCCCTAAATTTGTGCATAGTTTAAGATTTGCTTTGGACTGCAAATGCACAAGGAATTAGGCTCATGGGTTACTCTTCCATGTCACATACATCTTGGTGGAGCACTCAAAATAATAAAGATTGAATACATGCATTCATCACCAAGCAAAGTGAATGATCATATAAGGATAAGTAAGATAATATCATTTAACAAGCATAAGTGTAGCTTATGATCAAACACATGATCATCAATGGCTCATAGATAATAGCATAGTATCTCAAGCAATCAAAAGCAAACAAAGTTCAACCAAGAAGACAAGAGATAACAAAAGCAAACTCTCTCTCTCTCTCTCGAAGCCTATGATCTATACATTTTTCTCCCCCTTTGGCAACAAGTTACCAAAAAGTTCCTAGAAAATGCATAGTACTATATCGTCTCTCAGGCTTGGTCTTCAGTTGGTGGTGTAGAGATGGCTCCTTGGACGAAGACTTTAGTTGATGTGGATGGAGCTGAAGGAGTTGGTGCTGGAGCTGGTTGCACTGGAGCTGTAGCTGGTGTAGCAACCTCTTCTTCCTCTTCCTCAAAGTCTCTCCTCATAGAGGGATTGCCAAGAACTTTGGCAGTAGTGGTTCTGACTCTCTTTTTCTTTTTGTCTTCACCAGCAGCTTCATCTTCTGACTCAATAGTAAACTTCATGGTTTCTCCAGTGGCAACCTTCCTGGGTTTGGAAGTGGGAATCCTTCTTGCAGGTGCCTTCTTCTGCACTACTGGCTTAGTGGCTGCAGCTGAACCATATCCTTTCTTGACCACCTTCTTCTTGGAAGTGGCCTCATCCTCTACTGCCACATAGTCTTCATCCTCAGATTCTGAGGTTTTCTTCCTTCTGGCTCTTGTGGCTGCTTTAGGCAAATTGCTAGGAGTGCTTCTGCTGCCATCATCTGAAGTGCTATAGGGACTAGTGCCCTCACTCATGTGAATCTGCTCTTCTTCCCTGTTCTGGCTGTCACTTTGGTCTGACATGTTGAATACACTGACTGCTGACCCTGTGAATAGTTATAGATGAGATAGAGTGGATGAGCATCACAAAATGCAGAGATTTTTGCAAAAGAATGATTCAAAAACTTAGTTTTAGTTTTCCACAGAAAGCATTTCGGATCAACCGATTTTCAAACTCGGTGATACCGAAGCAGTTTTGGAACCTAAACTAGTGAACTCGGTCAGACCGAGTCATAGTTCGGTGGCACCGAGACTGCTAGGGTTTCACAAAGTTCTAAAATCGGTCACACCGATTAGCAATTCTCGGTCAGACCGAGAGTTACTGGTGCAATGGCGTTAGCCGAATCGGTGGGACCGAGTTTTTCAACTCGGTGGGTCCGAGATGGTTTCGGCGGAAACCTAACCCTAAATTTTCAAATCGCATCTATTCTAAGGATTGTTTTGACTGGATAGAGGTGTTTCAATCGTGGCAAGAATCATAATGAACACAATGTGCTGAGAATCAGACGAGGATAGCACTGTGATCGAGTTCATACCCTAGTTCGGCGATGAACTCGCTACGGCGGCAACGGCGGAGATGAAATCCGTTGACGGCAGCGGAGACCAGCGACAGGAGGTGGCTGGCGACAAAGTCGATGATCCGGAGACCTAGAAGGCAGAGCGAGCTATGCGCGGGCGAAGAGGTTTGGAGAAAGCTTTCCAAATTTTTGCTCGTGTGAATATATAGCCCGACACTGTCGGTGTGATCGAGTGGAACGACTCGGTGGCACCGAGATGCATAACTGTTGACAGTTGCAACAACTCGGTGTGACCGGAAAGTTCAAATCGGTTGCACCGAGATTGAAAACCTAGATCGACTTAGTGATCTCGGTATGACCAAAATGGAAGAATCAGTCAGACCGAAAAGCACAAAGAAGTTTTGGAAGTTTAAGTCTATGACGAATCGGGGACTTCGAGTGCTCCTCACACAGAGTGGTTCGAATCTGACTTGATCAAATTTTGTGATGTAGCATTAATAGAGTTTGAGACGAGAAAAGCATAGATAGCTAGAGAAGGTTCTTAGGCATTCTTGTCCATCCACTTGGCCAACGAAAAAGAACCCAATCAATCAAAACAACAAGTGGATGTCCTCGAATGAGTAAAATATGCAACCAACATGCTAACACAATAAAATGGCAAATGAAATATGTGGCAAAGCATGCACAACCAATTCTAGCATCTATCAAACAATTAGCAATGGCTAGGTCATCTATATATGAGTATATTGACTTAGGAGTCAAATGAGAACATTTGATCATAGGTCATACTCATCGTTTAAGCTCAAGTGGGGTTACCACTTTTACATAATGCATTGATGTGTTCACATCATTAGAGTTGCTTTGACTCAATTCTTAGAGTTAAGCTGCCCCTAGATGTGAGATCCCCCCTTAGAGGGATGAACTAACCTTGGGTTTTGTCGATGATGACTTCATGTAGGTGTTGAAGATGTGGATGCTCAATGTTGATGTAGATCATTTGGAGCAATCCTTTGGAGTGAGTTGCACTCTCAATACCTACATGGGTTAGTCCCACAAGGAACAAACAAGAATATCCATAGACATAGAGTGATGCACACACAAGATGATGTCCATGAAAACATTAGGTTACCTTGTCCCTTGCCTTACCAACATGAGGGTTTGTGACTCCTTGAACTAGTGCAAGATATGGAAGTTGATTGCACTTGTCCTTGCCATAATGATATGAGTGAAGAATGTTGGCGGAGTCACCCTCAAGAACTCTCTAGTTCTTCTTCTTCGGGATCCACATCATCTTGATGGGAATCCTTGGAGTTGTAGTTGTACTTGATGAAGTAGAACGTAGTCTTGGGAACCCACTTGACCAAGGCCCTAGGTGCTTCTTCAAATGCATCAATCTCCTCTTGAAGCTTGTCCTTGCCTTTGTTCTTGTGGTCTTGTGGTGAAAGATCATCTTGTGCTTGTGTTCCCTTGAAGGAAGTAGGATCATACTTCTCTTGTTGAGGAACAAACTTCGTCTTGGGGTATTGATCTTCTTCCCACTCAACTCCACTGGCATTGAACTTTCGTTCAAAACCAACACCTTGATTCTTCTGGTGCCTTCCTTGCTTGCGTACAATTTCCTCGAATTGCTTACTTCCGGCAAGGCTCTTGTATAAACCTTTATCTATAATTCCCTTCAATAAGCTATTTTCTTGCTCAAGTGTAACTTGGCTAAGAGAATCATTAGTGGAATCAAGAGAACTACTAGAAGCAACAATATTGGATTTGGCATTATTATTGTTACTACTATAGGAAGAATCTTTCTTGTTCTTGTTACTAGACTTGACTTGAGGCATGTAAGTGTTGGGGAACGTTGCAGAAAACAAAAATTTTCCTACGGTTTCACCAAGATCCATCTATGAGTTCATCTAGCAACGAGTGATTAGATGCATCTACATACCTTGTAGATCGCGAGCGGAAGCGTTCAAAGAACGGGGATGATGTAGTCGAACACGACGTGATCCAAATCACCGGAGATCCTAGCACCGAACGGACGGCACCTCCGCGTTCAACACACGTACGGAACAGCCACGTCTCCTCCTTCTTGATCCAGCAAGGGAGGGAGGAGAGGTTGAGGGAGATGGCACCAGCAGCAGCACGACGGCGTGGTGTTGATGGTGCTGCAGTACTCCGGTAGAGCTTCGCTAAGCACTATGGAGGAGGAGGAGGTGTTGGAGAGGGAGAAGGAGGCAACCAAAGGCCAAGGTATGAAGTCCCTCCTCTCCCCCACTATATATAGGAGGGCCAAGGGGGGGTGGACGGCCCTAGGAGATCCAATCTCCTAGGGGGGCGGCGGCCAAGGGGGGTTTCCCTCCCCCCCAAGGCACCTAGGAGGTGCCTTCCCCTCCTAGGACTCTTCCCCCTCAAACCCTAGGCGCATGGGCCTATGTGGGGCTGGTGCCCTTGGCCCATGTAGGCCAAGGCGCACCCCCTACAGCCCATGTGCCCCCCGGGACAGGTGGACCCACCCGGTGGACCCCCGGGACCCTTCCGGTGGTCCCGGTACAATACCGATAACCCCGAAACTTGTCCCGATGCCCGAAACAGGACTTCCCATATATAAATATTTACCTCCGGACCATTCCGGAACTCCTCATGACGTCCGGGATCTCATCCGGGACTCCGAACAACATTCGGGTTACTGCATATACATATCCCTACAACCCTAGCGTCACTGAACCTTAAGTGTGTAGACCCTACGGGTTCGGGAGACATGTAGACATGACCGAGATCGCTCTCTGGTCAATAACCAACAGCGGGATCTGGATACCCATGTTGGCTCCCACATGCTCCACGATGATCTCATCGGATGAACCACGATGTCGAGGATTTAATCAACCCCGTATGCAATTCCCTTTGTCAATCGATATGTTACTTGCCCGATATTCGATCGTCGGTATCCCAATACCTCGTTCAATCTCGTTACCGGCAAGTCACTTTACTCGTACCGTAATGCATGATCCCGTGACCAGACACTTGGTCACTTTGAGCTCATTATGATGATGCATTACCGAGTGGGCCCAGTGATATCTCTCCATCATACGGAGTGACAAATCCCAGTCTCGATCCGTGTCAACCCAACAGACACTTTCGGAGATACCTGTAATGCACCTTTATAGTCACCCAGTTACGTTGTGACGTTTGATACACCCAAAGCACTCCTACGGTATCCGGGAGTTACACGATCTCATGGTCAAAGGAAAAGATACTTGACATTAGAAAAGCTCTAGCAAACGAACTATACGATCTCATGCTATGTTTAGGATTGGGTCTTGTCCATCACATCATTCTCCTAATGATGTGATCTTGTTATCAATGACATCCAATTCCCATAGTCAGGAAACCATGACTATCTGTTGATCAACGAGCTAGTCAACTAGAGGCTTACTAGGGACATGTTGGTGTCTATTATTCACACATGTATTACGATTTCCGGATAATACAATTATAGCATGAATAAAGACAATTATCATGAACAAAGAAATATAATAATAATGCTTTTATTATTGCCTCTAGGGCATATTTCCAACAGTCTCCCACTTGCACTAGAGTCAATAATCTAGTTACATTGTGATGAATCGAACACCCATGGAATTCTGGTGTTGATCATGTTTTGCTCTAGGGAGAGGTTTAGTCAACGGATCTGCTACATTCAGGTCCGTATGTACTTTACAAATCTCTATGTCTCCATCTTGAACATTTTCACGAATGGAGTTGAAGCGACGCTTGATGTGCCTTGTCTTCTTGTGAAACCTGGGCTCCTTGGCAAGTGCAATAGCTCCAGTGTTGTCACAGAAGAGCTTGATCGGCCCCGACGCATTGGGTATGACTCCTAGGTCGGTGATGAACTCCTTCACCCATATTGCTTCATGTGCTGCCTCCGAGGCTGCCATGTACTCCGCTTCACATGTAGATCCCGCCACGACGCTCTGCTTGCAACTGCACCAGCTTACTGCCCCACCATTCAAAATATACACGTATCCGGTCTGTGACTTAGAGTCATCTAGATCTGTGTCGAAGCTAGCGTCGACGTAACCCTTTACGACAAGCTCTTCGTCACCTCCATAAACGAGAAACATTTCCTTAGTCCTTTTCAGGTACTTCAGGATATTCTTGACCGTTGTCCAGTGTTCCTTGCCGTGATTACTTTGGTACCTTCCTACCAAACTTACGGCAAGGTTTACATCAGGTCTGGTACACAGCATGGCATACATAATAGAACCTATGGCTGAGGCATAGGGGATGACACTCATCTCTTCTATATCTTCTGCCGTGGTCGGACATTGAGCTGAGCTCAATTTCACACCTTGCAAAACAGGCAAGAACCCTTTCTTGGACTGATCCATTTTGAACTTCTTCAAAATCTTATCAAGATATGTGCTTTGTGAAAGACCTATGAGGCGTCTCGATCTATCCCTATAGATCTTGATGCCTGATATATAAGCAGCTTCTCCAAGGTCCTTCATTGAAAAACTCTTATTCAAGTAGGCCTTAATGCTGTCCAAAAGTTCTATATCATTTCCCATCAAAAGTATGTCATCTACATATAATATGAGAAATGCTACAGAGCTCCCACTCACTTTCTTGTAAACGCAGGCTTCTCCATAAGTCTGCATAAACCCAAACGCTTTGATCATCTCATCAAAGCGAATGTTCCAACTCCGAGATGCTTGCACCAGCCCATAAATCGAGCGTTGGAGCTTGCACACCTTGTCAGCATTCTTAGGATCGACAAAACCTTCCGGCTGCATCATATACAATTCTTCCTTAAGGAAACCATTAAGGAATGCCGTTTTGACGTCCATTTGCCATATTTCATAATCATAGAATGCGGCAATCGCTAACATGATTCGGACGGACTTCAGCTTCGCTACCGGTGAGAAAGTCTCATCGTAGTCAACCCCTTGAACTTGTCGATAAGCCTTAGCGACAAGCCGAGCTTTATAGATGGTCACATTACCATCCGCGTCTGTCTTCTTCTTAAAGATCCATTTATTTTCTATGGCTCGCCGCTCAATGGGCAAGTCAGTCAAAGTCCATACTTCGTTTTCATACATGGATCCTATCTCGGATTTCATGGCTTCTAGCCATTTTTCGGAATCTGGGCCCGCCATCGCTTCTTCATAGTTCGAAGGTTCACCGTTGTCTAACAACATGATTTCCAAGACAGGGTTGCCGTACCACTCTGGTGCGGAATGTGTCCTTGTGGACCTTCGAATTTTAGTAGGAGCTTGATCAGAAGTATCTTGATCATCATCATTAACCTCCTCTCTAGTCGGTGCTGGCACCTCAGGAACATTTTCTTGAGTTGCGCCATTTTCCGGTTCAAGAGGTAATACTTCATCAAGTTCTACTTTCCTTCCACTTACTTCTTTCGAGAGAAACTCTTTCTCTAGAAAGGACCCATTCTTGGCAACAAAGATCTTGCCTTCGGATCTGAGGTAGAAGGTATACCCAGTAGTTTCTTTAGGGTATCCTATGAAGACGCATTTTTCCGACTTGGGTTCGAGCTTTTCAGGTTGAAGTTTCCTGACATAAGCATCGCATCCCCAAACTTTCAGAAACGACAACTTAGGTTTCTTACCAAACCATAATTCAAACGGTGTCGTCTCAACGGATTTCGGCGGAGCCCTATGTAAAGTGAATGCGGCAGTCTCTAAATCATACCCCCAAAAGGATAGCGGTAAATCGGCAAGAGACATCATAGATCGCACCATATCTAATAGAGTGCGATTACGACGTTCGGACACACCATTACGCTGAGGTGTTCCAGGCGGCGTGAGTTGTGAAACTATTCCACATTTTCTTAAGTGTGTGCCAAACTCGTGACTCAAGTATTCTCCTCCTCGATCTGATCGTAGGAACTTGATTTTCCTGTCACGTTGATTCTCAACCTCACTCTGAAATTCCTTGAACTTTTCAAAGGTTTCAGACTTGTGTTTCATTAAGTAGACATACCCATATCTACTCAAGTCATCAATGAGGGTGAGAACATATCGATAGCCACCGCGAGCCTCAACACTCATTGGACCGCACACATCAGTATGTATGATTTCCAATAAGTTGGTTGCTCGCTCCATTGTTCCTGAGAACGGAGTCTTGGTCATTTTACCCATGAGGCATGGTTCGCATGTGTCAAATGATTCATAATCAAGAGACTCTAAAAGTCCATCTGCATGGAGCTTCTTCATGCGTTTGACACCTATGTGACCAAGGCGGCAGTGCCACAAGTATGTGGGACTATCATTATCAACCTTACATCTTTTGGTACTCACACTATGAATATGTGTAGCAATACGCTCGAGATTCATTAAGAATAAACCATTTACCATAGGAGCATGACCATAAAACATATCTCTCATATAAATGGAACAACCATTATTCTCAGATTTAAATGAGTAGCCATCTCGAATTAAACGAGATCCCGATACAATGTTCATGCTCAAAGCTGGCACTAAATAACAATTATTGAGGTTTAAAACTAATCCCGTAGGTAAATTTAGAGGCAGCGTGCCGACGGCGATCACATCGACCTTGGAACCATTCCCGACGCGCATTGTCACCTCGTCCTTCGCCAGTCTCCGCTTATTCCGCAGCTCCTGCTTTGAGTTACAAATGTGAGCAACTGCACCGGTATCAAATACCTAGGAGCTACTACGAGTGCTGGTAAGGTACACATCAATTACATGTATATCACATATACCTTCCGTTTTGCCGGCCTTCTTGTCCGCTAAGTATTTGGGGCAGTTTCGCTTCCAGTGACCACTTTCCTTGCAATAAAAGCACTCAGTCTCGGGCTTGGGTCCATTCTTTGGCTTCTTCCCGGCAGCTTGCTTGCTGGGCGCGGCAACTACCTTGTCGTCCTTCTTGAAGTTCTTTTTACCCTTGCCCTTCTTGAACTTAGTGGTTTTATTGACCATCAACACTTGATGTTCCTTCTTGACTTCTACCTCTGCTGATTTCAGCATAGCAAATACTTCAGGAATGGTCTTTTCCATCCCCTGCATATTGAAGTTCATCACAAAGCTCTTGTAGCTTGGTGGAAGCGACTGGAGGATTTTGTCAATGACCGCATCATCCGGGAGATTAACTCCCAGCTGAGTCAAGTGGTTATGTAACCCAGACATAGTGAGTATGTGCTCACTGACAGAACTATTTTCCTCCATCTTACAGCTGAAGAATTTGTCGGAGACTTCATATCTCTCGACCCGGGCATGAGCTTGGAAAACCATTTTCAGCTCTTCGGACATCTCATATGCTCCATGTCTCTCAAAACGCTTTTGGAGCCCCGGCTCTAGGCTGTAAAGCATGCCGCACTGAACGAGGGAGTAGTCATCGGAACGTGCCTGCCAAGCGTTCATAACGTCTTGTTTTGCAGGGAGAACAGGTGCGTCACCCAGCGGTGCTTGTAGGACATAATCTTTCTTGGCAGCTATGAGGATGATCCTCAGGTTCCGGACCCAGTCCGTATAGTTGCTGCCATCGTCTTTCAGCTTGGTTTTCTCTAGGAACGCGTTTAAGTTGAGGACTACGTTGGCCATTTGATCTACAAGACATATTGTAAAATATTTAGACTAAGTTCATGATAATTAAGTTCATCTAATCAAATTATAATGAACTCCCACTCAGATTTGACATCCCTTTGGTCATCTAAGTGTTACACGATCCGAGTCGACTAGGCCGTGTCCGATCATCATGTGAGACGGACTAGTCATCGTCGGTGAACATTCTCATGTTGATCGTATCTTCCATACGACTCGTGTTCAACCTTTCGGTCTCCGTGTTCCGAGGCCATGTCTGTACATGCTAGGCTCGTCAAGTTAACCCTAAGTGTTTTCGCTGTGTAAAACTGTCTTACACCCGTTGTATGTGAACGTAAGAATCTATCACACCCGATCATCACATGGTGCTTCGAAACGATGAACTGTAGCAACGGTGCACAGTTAGGGGAGAACACTTCTTGAAATTTTGTAAGGGATCATCTTATTTACTACCGTCGTCCTAAGTAAACAAGATGCATAAAACATAATAAACATCACATGCAATTATATAAAGTAGTGACATGATATGGCCAATATCATATAGCTCCTTTGATCTCCATCTTGGGGCTCCATGATCATCTTGTCACCAGTATGACACCATGATCTCCATCATCATGATCTCCATCATTGTGTCTCCATGAAGTTGCTCACCAACTATTACTTCTACTACTATGGCTAACGCGTTTAGCAATAAAGTAAAGTAATTTACATGGCGTTTCTTAATGACACGCAGGTCATACAAAAAATAAAGACAACTCCTATGGCTCCTGCCGGTTGTCATACTCATCGACATGCAAGTCATGATTCCTATTACAATAGCATGAACATCTCATACATCACATATATATCATTCATCATTCATCACAACTTTGGCCATATCATATCACAAAGCACTTGCTGCAAAAACAAGTTAGACGTCCTCTAATTGTTGTTGCATGTTTTACGTGGCTGAAGTAGGGTTCTAGCAAGAACGTTTTCTTACCTACGTGAAAGCCACAACGTGATTTGTCAACTTCTATTTACCCTTCATAAGGACCCTTTTCATCGAATCCGCTCCAACTAAAGTAGGAGAGACAGACACCCGCCAGCCACCTTATGCAACTAGTGCATGTTAGTCGGTGGAACCGGTCTCACGTAAGCGTACGTGTAAGGTTGGTCCGGGCCGCTTCATCCCACAATACCGTTGAAGCAAGATAAGACTAGTAGCGGCAAGAAAGTTGACAACATCA
Organism: Triticum timopheevii; assembly: GCA_963921465.1. Taxonomy (NCBI): domain Eukaryota; kingdom Viridiplantae; phylum Streptophyta; class Magnoliopsida; order Poales; family Poaceae; genus Triticum; species Triticum timopheevii. The sequence goes on from OY997270.1 coordinate 434,883,690, forward strand.
ACGCCCACAACAAATTGTGTTCTACTCGTGCAAGAGAACTACGCATAGACCTAGCTCATGATGCCACTGTTGGGGAACGTTGCAGAAAACAAAAATTTTCCTACGGTTTCACCAAGATCCATCTATGAGTTCATCTAGCAACGAGTGATTAGATGCATCTACATACCTTGTAGATCGCGAGCGGAAGCATTCAAAGAACGGGGATGATGTAGTCGAACACGACGTGATCCAAATCACCGGAGATCCTAGCACCGAACGGACGGCACCTCCGCGTTCAACACACGTACGGAACAGCCATGTCTCCTCCTTCTTGATCCAGCAAGGGAGGGAGGAGAGGTTGAGGGAGATGGCACCAGCAGCAGCACGACGGCGTGGTGTTGATGGTGCTGCAGTACTCCGGCAGAGCTTCGCTAAGCACTATGGAGGAGGAGGAGGTGTTGGAGAGGGAGAAGGAGGCAACCAAAGGCCAAGGTATGAAGTCCCTCCTCTCCCCCACTATATATAGGAGGGCCAAGGGGGGGTGGACGGCCCTAGGAGATCCAATCTCCTAGGGGGGTGGCGGCCAAGGGGGGTTTCCCTCCCCCCCAAGGCACCTAGGAGGTGCCTTCCCCTCCTAGGACTCTTCCCCCTCAAACCCTAGGCGCATGGGCCTATGTGGGGCTGGTGCCCTTGGCCCATGTAGGCCAAGGCGCACCCCCTACAGCCCATGTGCCCCCCGGGACAGGTGGACCCACCCGGTGGACCCCCGGGACCCTTCCGGTGGTCCCGGTACAATACCGATAACCCCGAAACTTGTCCCGATGCCCGAAACAGGACTTCCCATATATAAATATTTACCTCCGGACCATTCCGGAACTCCTCGTGACGTCCGGGATCTCATCCGGGACTCCGAACAACATTCGGGTTACTGCATATACATATCCCTACAACCCTAGCGTCACTGAACCTTAAGTGTGTAGATCCTACGGGTTCGGGAGACATGTAGACATGACCGAGATCGCTCTCCGGTCAATAACCAACAGCGGGATCTGGATACCCATGTTGGCTCCCACATGCTCCACGATGATCTCATCGGATGAACCACGATGTCGAGGATTTAATCAACCCCGTATGCAATTCCCTTTGTCAATCGATATGTTACTTGCCCGAGATTCGATCGTCGGTATCCCAATACCTCGTTCAATCTCGTTACCGGCAAGTCACTTTACTCGTACCGTAATGCATGATCCCATGACCAGACACTTGGTCACTTTGAGCTCATTATGATGATGCATTACCGAGTGGGCCCAGTGATATCTCTCCGTCATACAGAGTGACAAATCCCAGTCTCGATCCGTGTCAACCCAACAGACACTTTCAGAGATACCTGTAATGCACCTTTATAGTCACCCAGTTACGTTGTGACGTTTGATACACCCAAAGCACTCCTACGGTATCCGGGAGTTACACGATCTCATGGTCAAAGGAAAAGATACTTGACATTAGAAAAGCTCTAGCAAACAAACTATACGATCTCATGCTATGTTTAGGATTGGGTCTTGTCCATCACATCATTCTCCTAATGATGTGATCTCGTTATCAATGACATCCAATGTCCATAGTCAGGAAACCATGACTATCTGTTGATCAACGAGCTAGTCAACTAGAGGCTTACTAGGGACATGTTGGTGTCTATTATTCACACATGTATTACGATTTCCGGATAATACAACTATAGCATGAATAAAGACAATTATCATGAACAAAGAAGTATAATAATAATGCTTTTATTATTGCCTCTAGGGCATATTTCCAACAGTAAGTAGATAAGAGTAAACGCTTGGCAATGTAAGAAGAACTTTTCTTACGGAGATCATCATTGATTGCCTTTAAGAACTCATGCTCTTGCTCAAGATTGAGCTTTTCAAAGCGTAACTTCTCATGAGCCCTTAAAAGTTCTCGATGATCTTCGAAGATAGTTTCATGAGCTAACTTAAGAGTGTTTAGTTCTTTAGTTAGAAGCTCAATCTTCTCCTTATCATTTTCATTCGTTTTATCTTGATTAGCATGATTAATTGATGTTTCATCATAGTATTCATTACTAGAGTTTTCAATAAGTAAATCATCATCACCTAACAAGTCATCTTCATCACTATTAAAATCAAAATACTCGGGGTGTGTTACCTTAGGACCTTTGGCCATGAAGCATCTTCCAATTCCTTCATTTTTTGAATCAAATATGTCGTAGGAGTTGGTTGACACAAGTGCTAGACCGGCAACACCTTCATCTTGAGTATATCTGGAGTCGGAGTGATAGCTTCTCTCGGAGTGATTGTCGGAGTCGGAGCCGGATACCCATTCACCAACATGAGCTTGATGTCTTTGTTTTCTATAGCTCTTTGATGACTTGTCCTTCCTTTCGGAATCCTTGCTTCTCCGTGAGGGTCTTCGTTCATAACGATCATCTCTACTCCTTCTCTCTCTTGGTGGTGATTCTTCTCTTCTACTTCTTCTTTTTGGAGAATCTTCTCTTGTTTTGTAGGGTGCCGTACACTCATTGGAATAGTGTTCGGGTCTCCCACAATTGTAGCAATTGCGCTCTCGACTAGAAGATCTTTTGTCATTGTAGGACCTTGACTTAGAGCTTCATTCTTTGCTTCTACTCTTGTAGAATTTGTTGAAGTTCTTCACCATTAAGCTCAATTCTTCATTGAAGGTTTGTTTCTCACTTGATGATGTGGGGGCTTCACATGAGGATTTGTAAGCACCACTTGACTTATTGTGAAGTTCCTCCTTATCCTTGAGTGACATCTCATGAGCAACAATTCTTCCAATGACTTCCGTTGGCTTGAGATCTTTGTAATTTGGCATCATTTGGATCAATGTGCACACGGTATCATATTTTCCATCCAATGCTCTTAGGATCTTCTTGATGATGAATCTGTCGGTCATCTCTTCACTTCCTAAGCTGGCAATCTCATTTGTGATAAGATCACACCTAGAGTACATTTCAGCGACACCTTCACCATCCTTCATTTTGAACTTGTCAAGCTGACTTTGGAGCACATCCAACTTGGAATCCTTGACGAAGTCGGTACCTTCATCCACATCAATCAAAGTATCCCAAATTTCCTTTGCATTCTCAAGACGCCTGATTTTGTTGAATTCTTCGGGGCACCCGAGTTCGTTAGTCAAAGGCGTGGCAAGAGAGCGAGTTCGACTCGCGAACGATCCGCGAGTGAAGGACAAGCCGTTGAAGAGGATATCACAAGCTTGAGTGTTGTATTGCAGCATATTCAATTCATCTGCGCTAGCTTGACGGTTCGGTTCTCTCCCATCAAAGAATTCACCTTGCAAGCCAATACACACAATAGCCCAAATGGCGGGGTTATGTCCGAGAATATGCATTTTCATCTTATGCTTCCAACTAGCAAAATTAGTGCCATCAAAGTATGGACCTCTACGGTGATAATTTCCCTCGCTAGACGCCATACTCTCCTAGGTTGTGAAACCAAGGCTATGACCACCAGAAGCTATGGAAATCAAAGAAAATGGAGAACAAAGCTCTGATACCACTTGTAGGACCTTGAAGTATGTCTAGAGGGGGGTGATTAGACTACTTGACCAATTAAAAACTTAACCTTTTCCCAATTTTAGACTTTGGCAGATTTTAGCTATCTTTGGACAAGTCAAGCAATCTTCACACAATTCAAGCAAGCATGCAAAGAGTATATGAGCAGCGGAATTTAAAGCATGCAACTTGCAAGAATGTAAAGGGAAGGGTTTGGAGGATTCAAACGCAATTGGAGACACGGATGTTTTTGTCGTGGTTCCGATAGGTGGTGCTATCGTACATCCACGTTGAAGGAGACTTCAACCCAGAAAGGGTAACGGTTGCGCGAGTCCACGGAGGGCTCCACCCACGAAGGGTCCACGAAGAAGCAACCTTGTCTATCCCACCATGGTCGTCGCCCATGAAGGACTTGCCTCACTAGCGGTAGATCTTCATGAAGTAGGCGATCTCCTTGCCCTTACAAACTCCTTGGTTCAACTCCACAATCTTGTCAGAGGCTCCCAAGTGACACCTAGCCAATCTAGGAGACACCACTCTCCAAGAAGTAACAAATGGTGTGTTGATGATGAACTCCTTGCTCTTGTGCTTCAAATGATAGTCTCCCCAACACTCAACTCTCTCTCATAGGATTTGGATCTGGTGGAAAGAAGATTTGAGTGGAAAGCAACTTGGGGAAGGCTAGAGATCAAGATTCATATGGTAGGAATGGAATATCTTGGCCTCAACACATGAGTAGGTGGTTCTCTCTCAGAACTGGTAAGTTGGAAGTGTAGGTTTGTTCTGATGGCTCTCTCCATGAATGAAGAGGAGGTGGAGGGGTATATATAGCCTCCACACAAAATCTAACCGTTACACACAATTTACCAAACTCGGTGGGACCGAATCAACAAACTCGGTCGGACCGATTTAGTAAATCTAGTGACCGTTAGGGTTTTCGGTGGGACCGACATGCAACTCGGTAAGACCGATATGGTTAGGGTTAGGGCATAACGAAATCTTGGTGAGACCGATTACACAAACTCGGTGAGACCGATTTTGGTAATTAGCTAACCAGAGAGTTGGCCAGGTAAACTCGGTGGGACCGATTAGCTCTTTTCGGTGAGACCGAAATGTTATGAAAGGGAAACAGAGAGTTTACATTGCAATCTCAGTGGGACCGATCGCTCACTTTGGTTAGAGCGAAAAAAATGTTACGAAGGGAAACAGAGAGATTACAATCCCATCTCGGTGAGACCGAGATCCCTATCGGTGAAACCGATTTGCCTAGGGTTTGCGGCACTGGCTATGACATTTGAACTCGGTGGTGCCAGATAGAAAGAATCGGTAGGACCGATTTTGACTTTGGGTTAAGTCATATGTGGATGTGAGAAAGTAGTTGAGGGTTTTTGGAGCATATCACTAAGCACTTGAAGCAAGAGGCTCATTAAGCAACACCTCATCCCTCCTTGATAGTATTGGCTTTTCCTATAGACTCAATGTGATCTTGGATCACTAAAATGTAAAATGTAGAGTCTTGAGCTTTTAAGCTTGAGCCAATCCTTTGTCCTTAATATTTTGAGGGATCCACTTTCATCATCCATGCCATGCCATTCATTGAGCTTTCCTGAAATATTCGTCTTGGAATAGCATTAGCTCAATGAGCTATATGTTGTTATGAATTACCAAAACCACCTAGGAATAGTTGCACTTTCAAATATATATCTTCCCTGCAGGGGTGCACCACGTTACCCAACACGCTCGATCACTCTGGCCGGACACACCTTTCTGGGTTCAATGCCCGGCCTCGGAAGATCAACACGTCGCAGCCGTACCTAGGCTCAACAGAGAGGTCCCCGGCGGTCTACATCCTAAGCGCTCTAGGGTCTTGGGCCCATCGCCCGCAGCACTCTGGGTCGTTGCGTGCAGGGTGAATACCAGCACTGTCTCGGATGGCCAGCACGATCCAACCATGCCGCACTGCTGAACTGGACGTCTGACAAAGCTTCGGTTGATACTGCGATGTCGAGGCCCATGTCTATTCTCGCATGGTGGTTAGTGCGTAAAGGCCAGAGGCCAACTCAGAACAAACACCCAAACCTGTTAGTGCATTGGGGGCTCGCGGAAACGAGCAGAGACTCACGATAAGGTGACCCCGTCGCCCCGTCTCATGGACTTACGGTAAGGGCCCAGACTGCCCGGCCGTGCCATGTGGAAAACTCACGGGTGCTCTACGGGCCCGCCTGACTTTCACATCAACTCGCGGGTACCCTCAGGGCCAACCCGACTTCATCAATGGTCTCAAGTAAAGTCAAGGTAACCGTGTGTCCAAATATCAAGGGGAAAACCCGAGGAATCACCCCCGATGGATTCCACTCGATGTAATCATCAAGGTGAACATAAGAGGAACCACCCTCGAGGTTCACACTTGAGGTGTTGTACGACAGAGCCGTATCAGGAATGGTGAAGGAGGAACCACCCTCGATGACCACGACCGAATAGCTACACTATAGAGATCTTAGCAGGAGTGATGTATGAGGTTCCACCCTCGACACTCGATGGTAACTCTGCAGAGTCGAGCCACAAAAAAGGGCGTGATGTGATGTGAGGTGTCGGGCTCTGGTCGTCGATCACGTTGATCGAGTCGTCAATGATGAATCAGGGGCAACAAGGACAAGCGGGGGTCAATGATGGGTCACTAGCCAACCTATACTAAGCAGTTTAGGATAAGCAGGTAGGTAAGAATAGCAGGTACAAAAGCAGGCTATACATCAGAATAGGAGCAATCAAATACAGTAGCAAAAATCTAATGCAAGCATGAGAGAATGGAATGGGCGACATCGGGATGATCAAAGGGGGGGGGGGCTTGCCTGGTTGCTCAGACAAGAAGGAGGGTCGTCGTTGATGTAGTCGATCACAGTGGCATCAGCAGCGGTCTCAGGATCTACCGGAGAGAAGAGGGGGAAGAAATAGTAAATACACGCAAACATATGCATAACATGACAATAAGCGATGCTAGAGGTGTTCTAACGCGGTGCTACACAATACGGGCAAAGGGAGAACATCCGGGAAAGTTTTCCCGGTTCCGGACGTCTGTCAGACAGATGAACCGAAGGGGAAAAGTTCAAATTTTGCTATGATAGGAACATGTGGCGGGAAAACGGACCACGTTCTCGGATTCGTCTCGTCATTTTGAGCAACTTTCATGTATAAAACTTTTTATGCGATCTACGGTTAATTTTCTATGAATTTTCAAAGGTTAAAACATTTTCTGGAAATATTTTAAATTAACAGAAAAGGTTTAATGCGTCAGCATGACATCGTGACATCAGCAGTCAGCATGGCGGCTCACCAGGTCAAACCTGACGAGTGGGTCCCACCTGCCAGCCTCTGTTACTTAACAAAGCTTATTTTAAACTAAACTGAGGTTAATTAGTTGATGGGCCCCGCATGTCAGTGGTTGATTAGCTAAACTAATTAATCATTTAAGCGGTGGGACCGGCTCGTCAGTGGCACTGTACTGCCACATCAGCGTGTTGACTGGGTCAACTGGGGCAAGTGGGACCTAGGGTCAGTGGCTGAGCAGTGGGGCCCGCGGCGCCACGTCGGCGCTGAGTCAGCGCGGCCACTGGAGTGCGCCGGCGAGGTTGAACGGCGGGTGAAAGATTTGGCGAGCCCGGATCTCGCGTACGGGTGGCCATCTACCGCGTTTCCGGGTGCGTTGGAAAGCTTGCGGTGGGCTGCATCGGATGGCGGCTGTGGCGAGGCCGAGGACGCAGCGTAGCGATGGCGGCGAGCAAATCGGCGCATGGCCGAAACCGGTCGCGAGAGGAAAACAGGGAAGCGGGCGCGTTCGAACTAAACGGCTAGGCCAGGCAGCATCTACGCGCGCGGGCGAGCACGATGAGCAGCTGCGCATGACCATTTGGTCGTCGGACGGCTGCCGGCAACGAGGTTGCGTAGCGGCGAGCTCGAGTGAGTCAGGATCGGGCACTATCGGTCGAAGTCGACGGCGAGGAAAAGGGGGAGAGGGATGCGGAGCTCACTATGAGAGCGTAGTGTCTGGGCAGCGGGCGCGGGGAGAACTGGTGGAGCAGATCGACGGTGAGGTCGCGCGATGGCCGTAGATGAGGAAGAGGAAGAATGCGACGATGGTGGAGCTCCTGGTCCCGATCTAGTGTCGAGGAAGAAGAGGCGGACCACGACGGAGCTCCCGGAGTTGTCGGGGCGGCGAACGGGAGATGATGGCCACGGGCTTCATGGTGGCGAGGCCATGGCGGAGAGGAGAAGCAGCAGCGCGTACGGGAAGGGGATCTGAGTGGGAAGGGAGCCCGAGGACGCGGGGTTGCTGGCGGCCTTATCTTCTCATCGATGTGGCTCGCGAGGTGGTCGGGCGGGGACGCGACTCGGGCGTGCACTGGATCGGGTGAACAGAGAAGATGACCGGGGGAAGAAGATGGGCTGGGCCTGGTGGGGGTGGACCGAAGCCCGGGGGTGCGGGGGCTTTTCTTTTATTCTTTTGCTATAGCCTTTTTTTATTGCCTCTGTTTTCCATTTTCTCTTTTTCTTTTGCATTTTCTTTTTGTACCAAATGAGTTTTGTTTTGAACAAAACTTGGCACATAAATCTAAGAAAATATATTGAGGTGGAACAAAAAGTATGGGGTCAAAAGGAGTTGTCTAACCATTTTTAGAAACTGAAAAGGTCAATTTAATTGCCGCTGGATGCTACCTCTTGAGCACTGCGTTGCATTTTCGTGAAGAGAGGATGATGCAGTAAAGTAGCGTAAGTATTTCCCTCAGTTTTTGAGAACCAAGGTATCAATCCAGTAGGAGACCATGCACAAGTCCCTCGTACCTACACAAAACGATAGCAACTCGCAACCAACGCTTAGGGGTTGTCAATCCCTTCACGGTCACTTACGAGAGTGAGATCTGATAGAGATAATATTTTTGGTATTTTTGATAGATAGATGCAAAGTAAAAAGTAAAGGCAAAGTAAAAACAAAGCAAGTAAATAAAGTAATATAGATTGATATGATGAGAATAGACCCGGGGGCCATAGGTTTCACTAGTGGCTTCTCTCAAGAGCATAAGTATTCTACGGTGGGTGAACAAATTACTGTTGAGGATTTGACAGAATTGAGCTTAGTTTATGAGTATATCTAGGCAACGATCATGTATATAGGCATCACGTCCAAAACAAGTAGATCGAAACGATTCTGCATCTACTACTATTACTCCACTCATCGACCGCTATCTAGCATGCATCTAGAGTATTAACTAAAACATAGTAACACCGTAAGCAAGATGACATGATGTAGAGGGATAAATTCGTGCAATATGATAAAAACCCCATCTTGTTATCCTCGATGGCAACAATACAATATGTGCCTTGCAACTCTTTCTGTCACTGAGTAAGGACACCGCAAGATTGAACCCAAAGCTAAGCACTTCTCCCATTGCAAGAACTACCAATCTAGTTGGCCAAACCAAAAAGATAATTCGAAGAGACTTGCAAAGATAACTCAATCATACATAAAAGAATTGAGAGAAGAATCAAATATTTTCCATAGATAATACTGGATCATAAACCCACAATTCATCGATCTCAACAGACACACCGCAAAAAGAAGATTACATCGAATAGATCTCCACGAGAGAGGGGGAGAACATTGTATTGAGATCCAAAAAGAGAGAAGAAGCCATCTAGCTACTAGCTATGGACCCGAAGGTCTGAAGTAAACTACTCACACTTCATCGGAGGGGCTATGGTGATGATGTAGAAGCCCTCCGTGGTCGATGCCCCCTCCGGCGGAGCTCCGGAACAGGCCCCAAGATGGGATCTCGTGGATACAGAAGGTTGCGGCGGTGGAATTAGGTTTTTGGCTCCTGTTCTGATCGTTCGGGGATACGTAGGTATATATAGGAGGAAGGAGTACGTCGGTGGAGCTCCGAGGGGCCCACGAGGTAGGGGGCGCGCCCAGGGGGGCGCCCTCCACCCTCGTGACCTCCTCGGGCACTGCTTGGAGTAGGGTCCAAGTCTCCTGGGTCACGTTCGGTTGGAAAATCACGATCCCGAAGGTTTCATTCCGTTTGGACTCCGTTTGATATTCTGTTTCTTCGAAATACTAAAAAAGGCAAAAAACAACAATTCTGGGTGGGCCTCCGGTTAATAGGTTAGTCCCAAAAGTAATATAAAAGTGGAAAATAAAGCCCAATATAGTCCAAAACAGTAGATAAAGTAGCATGGAGCAATCAAAAATTATAGATACATTGGAGACGTATCACTGGACCAAAAATTTATTCCCATGGGCATTTTGGGAATTCAATAGAGGTTGGTTCCAACATGACAAATATCGAGAGATTATTTTCCCACACTTCGAACATTTTAGTTTTCATGTTTGGCAAATTAGAATTTTTTACTTTAAATTTGAGTTTGAATACGAACAGTGATTTGGATCAAGTGAGGATTAGCAACAGTAATGTGATGACATGGCACCATTAGCAGGGGTTTACTGTAGCTTTATTATCCGGGTGTCACAATTCTCCCCCACTACAATAAATCTCGTCCCGAGATTTAAGGGGTGGAGTAAGGGGGAAAATTCGGAAAGGACGGAGCTCAACACAAGATAGGTACCTGGGGGCTATCTCGCAAATGGCAAATAATGTAATGCGAGAGATAGGGATTGCGATGGGTACTTGGTATGGTTGACTTACTTGCGCGAGCCTCCCCGGCAACGTCGCCAGAAATTCTTCTTGCTACCTCTTGAGCACTGCGTTGGATTTCCCCGAAGACGAGAGGATGATGCAGTAAAGTAGCGTAAGTATTTCCCTCAGTTTTTGAGAACCAAGGTATCAATCCAGTAGGAGACCACGCACAAGTCCCTCGTACCTACACAAAACGATAGCAACTCGCAACCAACGCTTAGGGGTTGTCAACCCCTTCACGGTCACTTACGAGAGTGAGATCTGATAGAGATAATATTTTTGGTAGTTTTGATAGATAGATGCAAAGTAAAAAGTAAAGGCAAAGTAAAAACAAAGAAGTAAATAAAGTAATATAGATTGATATGATGAGAATAGACCCAGGGGCCATAGGTTTCGCTAGTGGCTTCTCTCAAGAGCATAAGTATTCTATGGTGGGTGAACAAATTACCATTGAGCAATTGACAGAATTGAGCATAGTTATGAGTATATCTAGGCAATGATCATGTATATAGGCATCACGTCCAAAACAAGTAGATCGAAACGATTCTGCATCTACTACTATTACTCCACTCATCGACCGCTATCCAGCATGCATCTAGAGTATTAAGTAAAACAGAGTAACGCCGTAAGCAAGATGACATGATGTAGAGGGATAAATTCGTGCAATATGATAAAAAAAACCATCTTGTTATCCTCGATGGCAACAATACAATACGTGCCTTGCAACTCTTTCTGTCACTGAGTAAGGACATCGCAAGATTGAACCCAAAGCTAAGCACTTCTCCCATTGCAAGAACTACCAATCTAGTTAGCCAAACCAAAAAGATAATTCGAAGAGACTTGCAAAGATAACTCAATCATACATAAAAGAATTCAGAGAAGAATCAAATATTTTCCATAGATAATACTGGATCATAAACCCACAATTCATCGGTCTCAACAAACACACCGCAAAAATAAGATTACATCGAATAGATCTCCACGAGAGAGGGGGAGAACATTGTATTGAGATCCAAAAAGAGAGAAGAAGCCATCTAGCTACTATCTATGAACCCGAAGGTCTGAAGTAAACTACTCACACTTCATCGGAGGGGCTATGGTGATGATGTAGAAGCCCTCCGTGGTGGATGCCCCCTCCAGCAGAGCTCCAGAACAGGCCCCAAGATGGGATCTCATGGATACAGAAGGTTGCGGCGGTGGAATTAGGTTTTTGGCTCCTGTTCTGATCATTCGGGGATACGTGGGTATATATAGGAGGAAGGAGTACGACGGTGGAGCTCCGAGGGGCCCATGAGATAGGGGCGCGCCCGGGGGGGCGCCCTCCACCCTCGTGACCTCCTCGGGCACTGCATGGAGTAGGGTCCAAGTCTCCTGGGTCACGTTCGGTTGGAAAATCACGATCCCGAAGGTTTCATTCCGTTTGGACTCCGTTTGATATTCTGTTTCTTCGAAATACTGAAAAAGGCAAAAAACAGCAATTCTGGGCTGGGCCTCCGGTTAATAGGTTAGTCCCAAAAGTAATATAAAAGTGGAAAATAAAGCCCAATATAGTCCAAAACAGTAGATAAAGTAGCATGGAGCAATCAAAAATTATAGATACGTTGGAGACGTATCAGGCATCCCCAAGCTTAATTCCTGCTAGTCCTCGAGTAGGTAAATGATAAAAAAGAATTTTTGATGCGGAGTGATACTTTGGCATAATTTCAATGTAAATCTTCTTAATGGTGATATGAATATTCAGATCCGAAAGATTCAAGACAAAAGCTCCTATTGACACAAAAATAATAATACTTCAAGTATACTAATCAAAGCAATCATGTCTTCTCAAAATAACACGGCAAAAGAAAGTTATCCCTACAAATCCATATAGTCTGGCTGTAACGCCCTCGATGCGGCTATATCTCCCACGTGTCGAAGCACGACTTAGAGGCATAACCGCATTGAAAGCAATGCCGCAAGTGAGGTAATCTTCACACAACCCATGTAATACATAAGGGAAAGAGATACATCGTTGTCTTACAATCGCCACTTCACACAATACATGAGTAAAGAATTGCATCATACAAATACAATCAAGGTCCGACTACGGAACCAAAATAAAAGAAGACTACCCCAAATGCTACACAGATCCCCGATCGTCCCAACTGGGCTCCACTACTGATCAACTGAAACGAAACAACACAATGAACAAGATCTTCATAGAGCTCCTCCTTGAGCTCGGATGCGTCACCTGCACGGTTTCATCGGCACCTGCAAACTGGTTTTGGAAGAATCTGTGAGTCACGGGGACTCAGCAATCTCACACCCGCGAGATCAAGACTATTTAAGCTTATAGGAAGGATGGAGTAATGAGGTGGAGCTGCAGCAAGCGACTAGCATATATGGTGGCTACAATCGCAAAAGAGAGCGAGAAGAGAAGCAAGGCACGATCGTGAAGCTAGTAGCGATCAAGAAGTGATCCTGAAACTACTTACGTCAAACATAACTCCAACACTGTGTTCACTTCCCGGACTCCGCCGAGAAGAGACCATCACGGTTACACACGCGGTTGATGCGTTTTAATTCGGATCTGGTGTCAAGTTATCTACAACCGGACATTAACAAATTCCCATCTGCCACATAACCGCGGGCACGGCTCTCGAAAGTTTATACCCTGCAGGGGTGTCCCAACTTAGCCCATGACAAGCTCTCGCGATCAACGAAGGAATAGACCTTCTCCCAGGAAGACCCGATCAGTCTCGGAATCCTGGTTTACAAGACATTTCGACAATGGTAAAACAAGACCAGCAAGACCTCTCGGCGTGCCGACATCCTGATAGTAGCCGCGCGTATCTTGTCTCAGGCCACGACCGGATGAGCAGTCCGTACAACTAAAACCAGACCTCAAGTTTCCCTGAGGGGGCGCTGCACAGCGCTCTAGTTTGGACCAACACTTAGACAAGCATTGGCCCGGGGGGCTGAATAAAGATGACCCTTGGGTTAATTGCTCCCAAGGGAAATATAGGTGGTGGTGAGGCAAATGGTAAAACCAATGTTGGGCCTTGCTGGGCAAGTTTTATTCAAAGCGAACTGTCAGGGGGGTCCCATAAATCACCCGACCGCGTTAGGAACGCAAAATCCGGGAACATAACACCGGTATGACGGAAACTAGGGCGGCAAGAGTGGAACAAAACACCAGGCATAAGGCCGAGCCTTCCACCCTTTACCAAGTATATAGGTGCATTAATTAAATAAGAGATATTGTGATATCCCAACAAGTAAACATGTTCCAACAAGGAACAACATCTCCATGTTCCAACAAGGAACAAACTTCATCTTCACCTGCAACTAACAACGCTATAAGAGGGGCTGAGCAAAGCGGTAACATAGCCAAACAACGGTTTGCTAGGAAAGGATGGTTAGAGGCTTGACATGGCAACATGGGAGGCATGATATAGCAAGTGGTAGGCATCGTAGCATAGGCATAGCAAAAGAGCGAGCATCTAGCAAGCAAAGATAGAAGTGATTTCGAGGGTATGGTCATCTTGCCTGATATCCCGCAAGGAAGAAGAATGAGTCCATGAAGAAGACAAACGCACGTAGTCGCACGAATCCTCACAACTCCGGAACGAAACCGAAGCTAACGAGAGAAGCAAACCGGAAAGAAACAAACAACATGGTAAACACACAAGAATAAACATGTCATGATGCACAAACAAGTATGATGCACGTCCGGTTTAATGAGGCATGACATGGCAAGGTGAAACAAACAACACTACAATTTAAGTGGAGCTCAATATGCAACGAGTTGCATATTGACGGAACACCACATCAATTATTTAGTTTCTCTCTCGGTTATGCTACTCATCCATATTAAATGTTGTTAAACATGGCAAAGGGTAAAGCATAATTAAGCTATCTATCTAGTCAAGTTTAAACGAGGCCGGAACAACAAACAACAATTCCGGAAAATCCCCATATGTCATTTAGCAATTAAAGCAAACAACAATTTTAAACATTTTAATTGTTGTTATCATGATGCGGATGACATATGCAAGTTTTATGCAATTTTATGAAAATGTTGTCATGAGCATGATAAGGAGCATTTGGTCACCATGGCGGAACGAAAAGGGTGCCACGGCGGCGAAACAAAAATGGTGCCACGGCAACATATCCGAAAATGATGCCACGGCAACATATCCGAAAATGATGCCACGGCAACATATCCGAAAATGATGCCACGGCAACATATCGGTTCCGGTAGCTCACGGAGATACCGGTGCAAAAGGAGGCGTGCGGATGCGTGCACGGATGGTGGGGTGATCCCGGATTCCGGGTTCCCACGGGTCGACGGCATGGCAAACGAGGAACGTACACGAAACAAACGGGCACGGTGCAAACATATCATACATCTCATAACAACACATGCATTCGGTCCACGGACGGCGTCTCGGGGTTATACCTTCGAAGCGTTCAAATGGGACGGTTCACGTTTCGTAGAGGGAAGTAGTCGTTCACGGGCCGACGGTAGTTGTACATCTCGTAGACGTTCACGGGCCGTAGTGGAGGTAGACGTTCACGGGTCGTCGTGGGAAGTAGTCGTACACGGCGTAGTGGAAGTCGTTGTTCATGTGGCGACGGTAGTTGAACACGTTTCCGTAGATGTTCAAGTCGACGGTAGTGGTACACGCGACGTTGGGGTACTTGTCGGTCCAGTCTTGGCGGTGTAGATGTACACGAGGTCCTGCCTGGGGCTGGTCTTGGCCTTGGCGTTCCTGGTCGATGAGGGCGAGCGGAGGCGCATCCTCCTCCCTGCTCGAACAAGGCAGAGGCGGGGCATGGGGCTGCTCCTGCAAAGGGGCGACGGGAGCCGGATGGTGGCGCTCGGGGACGGCTGAGGCGTGGCGTCCTGGCGAGGCAACAGCGGGGAGGAGGCAGCAAGGCGGCAAAGCACACGGTGTGGGCGCGCAGGAGATGAAGGAGGCGGGAGGCAAGCTGCGCAGGAGGGAGTGGAGGAGAGAGGAGGAAGGGCGCGGGAGGAGCACAAGGCGGCGCCATGGCTTGAGGGGCTCTGGCGGGAGCGTCGCGGAGGAGAGGAGAAGCAGGGCGCGGCGAGCTGCGGCCGACCGGCGAGGAGGCGGGGATGAGGGCTGCGCGGAGAGGAGAGGAAGAGGGACTTGGGCGTGAGGCGTAGGAGAGATGCGTGGGGGCTGGAGCGATGGGTACGAGCGAGGGAAGATGGAGAGATCGAGAGGAGGGAGATGGGATCGGGCGCAGGAGGTGGGGTGCTGCGTGCGGGTGTGGCGGCGAGGGGAAGGTAAGAAGGCGCGGCGACGGCCTGGACTCGCCGGCATCGAGGAGGTGGAGGCGCGAGGCGATGGCGCGGTGGAGAGGCGACGCGAGGAGAGGAGGGGGAGACGGGCGAGAGGAAGGAAATGGGATCGAGAGGATGGGGATCGGGCGTTGCGGCGCTGGAGGGAGGACGAGGGAGAGATGGAGATCAAGCGGAGGTCTCCCTGCGGCTAGGGTTATCGAGCTGGGCGCGGCTGGGCCTTGGGCTTAGAGGCTGGCTGGATTGCAGGCTCTCTCTCTTTCTCACTCTAATTCTTATTTCCTTTAGCAGAAAACAAATTAGAGAGAAGAAAAAGAAAGAGAGGGTTACGGAAAGAATTTGCGCACGGGGGTAATTTTCCCGGACTCGCAAAAATGAGCTTGATCCAAGAAAAATAGAAGTGGGCACGACCGAAAGATTTAAATTCAAACTCATTTGAATTTAATTCAAATGGGTTTGAACTAGGACTTGATAAAAGGAAGGTTCAAAAATGTTTGGATTTTTGGTGGAGCTCCGGAAAATGATGAAATAATTACGGGCAAGGTTGGAGAACAAGAATTGAGATAACAACGGCATGGGATATTTTGCAAGGGGGTTATGGTTAATTCCAAAAAATGGAATAATTTTATTATAGCTCCCTAATATTGGAGGATATGTTATAAAGAGAAATCACCATGTGAATATCCCTCGATTTAAATAGATCAACGATCTATGCAATTTATTTAGGTGAGTTGCAAAACTAAATGACATGATGGCATGATGACATGATGCAATGCAACAAACAAATACATCGCACGGCGAAACTCGGAATAGCTGGAAGTCTTCTGGAGCATCGGGCTCGGGGCGTTACAACACTCCACCACTATAAGAGGATCTCGTCCCGAGATCTAGGATGGCACCGGAGAGAAACGGAAGAGGAAGAGAAGAGGTAAAACTAAGTTGCTTCTTCGACAAAAGAGTGAAACCAAAGAACCTTGAGAGGTTGAAAATTTGAAAGAAAGAACACAACGGAGTTGAATACAATTGAGAGCACTGCGGTAGAAAATAGAAACAAGGAACACCATTTGAACCTTGGAGGTTGCAAAGCTATGAATGACGAGTACAATGGGCAAGAAGGGATTGAACCACTCTGGTTGAAACGAGATAAACAAGGAACAAGGAAGAACAAATTTGGACAACACTCCGGTTGAAAAGAGATGCAAGACTTCATAAGATGGAAAGAACTTGAAAGAGGACACGACACTCCGGTTAAATGGATAAGCACGAAAAGAACACGATCCTCACAATCGAGATGATGAGTGAAAAGAGCAACATCACAATGCCTCCGTAAGAAAGAATAGAAGTAGATCATTGGAATAAAGGGACGGAGAAGAAAATGACAACTTCTACCACAATTGAATTTGGAAGGCATCCTTGCAAGAAGGTTAGAATAGAGTTGTTGGAAGACCAACAACGAAAAGAATAAGTTTGTAGTGGGCTTATGGAAACATCTCAACATTATGAGGTGACAACCGGCCACTAACAGAAACAATTGCTTGCTTGAGATTAACGAAGAGATGAAAGCTTGTTCCATCAAGATGGAAAAGAGATAACTTCGGTCATTGATAAGCACCAAAATAGCAACATTCCTTAGGGAAGGCTTTAGGTGAAATCTATACCAAGATAACTCCAATGAAGATATTGACGGTTGAAAAGATCTCTTGAACAAAGAGAAAAAGATGGATTTAAATATGTCACTCTTGAAAACTTGTGAATCATGAAACGCGAAGGGAAATTATCAAGAATGACCTAACACCACCTCAGAAGATAAGGTAGAAAGAATTGCACTTTGGAATGCAAGATGAAGAATGCTTGAACTCCTCAAAACAAAACATGTGTTGAGCACCATGTTTATTTTGAAGTATGGCTTGACGGATCTTAACTTCGAGAGAAATCTTGATGAACGATTGAAGAATGAAAAGAATCCTTGACGAAGCACCATGTAGAGCCTCCATGAAGAATTTCGGTAAACAAAAGGGCGATAGAAAGAAAGAGAAGTTGAAAACACAAGGTGAAGCCTTGCAATGATTTAGATGGATCTTCGTGATGATGAGAGCTTGGAACTCCGGGAAAAGAAAAGATGAAACAACTGAAACTGAGAATTTATTCATCATGAACAAACTCCGAAAGAAGGAATTAATCACTTGGATGAAACAAGAACAAGAATTATGTTATGCGTATCCTTCACCAATTTAAATTGATGACAAGCAACGGATTTGGCATACTACTTATTCTCGTAGAAAGGATTAAGAGAGATATGGCGTAAACTTGAGAAGGTCTTCAACGAACCACCGGTAGGATTTGGAAAGAACGAATGAATTGATATGATAACAAAGAAAGAGAACTCTTGAACGAACCACCGTAAGAATTGAAATTGAACGTAGCAAATGCACAAATCACCGGGAAGAATTGCAAAATGAATGAAGATACTTGAGGGTATTTAGATACAAATGAACGAATAGATCACGAGCTGATTAGAGAATACTTGAATGATGCACCGGTATGATTTGGAGAACGAGAGCTGAAAGCTTGAATGAATAATACTGAGATGATGGGCTTCAAAGAATGAAACTGAAAAGACTCCTAAAATGCTCCGGATGGGTGAAAAAGATTCTCACAATCGAAAACAATTATGAGAGGATGGCAACAAGCTAGCACCATGAATCTTGAAGAGAATAGAGCAAGATTAAAGAGAAACTCTTCTTCGGTCTTCAAATGATGAGAATGACAACGAGAAACACCACCAAGAATTATTGAGGCACACCGGAAGAATCAAAAGCGAAGAGGTTGAGCCAACTATGAAAAGAATTTGAAAGATCTTGGAGAAAAGCATTTGACTGATGATAACTCATTCTTACGTCAAACTTGGAGAAGAATTTAGGATAGCTATGGGAACATAGAAGAGTCAGGTAAGATCCTGGGAAAAGACCTATGGGTTAGGGCCCACTCAAAAGAACACCGTTGAAAAGATTTAAAAGAGATGTTGCACCGGTTGAATTAAATGACTTGAATGAGATACCAATCTCGAAAGAGCTTGAACGAATGCAGAGTGGAAACACGAATCTTCGAGATATCTTGAGCACTCCGAAATAACAAATAGCGAGAAGTAGAATGATAATGAGGTGCACCGGTATGAGAAGACATTGAAATGAGGAAAAAGGTATGATCAACAAAACTTGACTTGAATCCACCGGATAAGAGAAAGGAATGAGGAATGACGAACTAGTAGAACATCTTCTTGAGAACCGCCGGGTAAGAACATTGACGGAAAAGAATGGAGAAAATTCACAAAAATAAAAGGATACTTGGTAAAGAAATCTTAGTCCTTGAGGAAAAAGGGTGGGTGGGCGGGAAAAAACAAAGGCAACTTGGAGACGGATGAAACAAACACCGTTGAGAAGAAATGATAATTGGTCTTGCTGATGTTGAAGTGATCGGATCCACTTGAAGAGAAACACGCCGGTTGAAAAGGATTGACATGACAATCTCGATTGTCGAGAAGGATTGGTATTCACATCGGAGTATGAGAACACCATTTCGGAAAGGTATGGAATCAACACTTGACATTGAAGCAACTCGAATACCACAACTCAAAACAAAAAACAAAGGACTGGCTTGCAGAATAAGCCGAAACAAACATATGATAGAGATTTCGTCCGAAGTTTTCGTGGTGGGGCCTACACGGGCTCGATCGTACAGCACCATCATGTACAAGGCAGTGCACATGACATACGAAGCGTCCCCGAGTCGGCATAGCCAAGGACTTTTTAAGACACAGCGAGACCACTGTAAAACCAACCGTGAATAGGCGGACCACTAGACGTCGAACCCCAATTTCATATCATACATCCGTCGGAAAGATATCCTAAGAGCTACTTGAATTCCCACCTATGAAACTCCCGAAATTTCCCGGTTATGCAATCAGGTGTTGGGGATACAGGGGAAGCATAATATCTCACCCAAAACTAGCAAATCCTACATCCAGTTGTATCCATCCTTCAACACATAACCAAGAAACCTTCAGAAATCGTCTACCTCAACCTTCGAAAAGCATCCGTTATACAAGTTATGGCGATACTCCCGTACTCACCTCAGTACTGGGTTATCGGGGTTATCTCACCAACGAACTGCATAAAAGAGATTTTCGATGTCTGCGTACTAAACTCAGGTATTCCAGAACTGCAACGAAAAAATTATGGCGACAACACCTCAGAGCTCAACTCCCCGGGACACTTCCACTAAACCCCTGACAGGAGGCACCAAGACAATGTTCTCATCATAAAACCATCGGAACGATTCCAAGATACCCGCGTGATCCTAAAAAAAATTTAGTGAAATTTGAGAAGAGAAGAGTCAAAACTCTACGTCAGGATGCCTTACCAGAGCGATGAAGAGACTGGGGAGTAAAAAGAATTCCTAACTCTCCGATATATATAATCCTAAATGACTCAAAACATTTTTTCTAGACACAACTCGGCCGCTAAAAACGATCAAGCAGTGGGGCTCCTAAGGTCGGGGAAGGCTCTGATACCCAACTTGCTAACGCCCTCGATGCGGCTATATCTCCCACGTGTCGAAGCACGACTTAGAGGCATAACCGCATTGAAAGCAATTCCGCAAGTGAGGTAATCTTCACACAACCCATGTAATACATAAGGGAAAGAGATACATAGTTGGCTTACAATCGCCACTTCACCCAATACATGAGTAAAGCATTACATCATACAGATACAATCAAGGTCCGACTACGGAGCCAAAATAAAAGAATACTACCCCAAATGCTACACAGATCCCCGATCGTCCCAACTGGGCTCCACTACTAATCAACTGAAACGAAACAACACAATGAACAAGATCTTCATCGACCTCCTCCTTGAGCTCGGATGCGTCACCTGCACGGTTTCATCGGCACCTGCAAACTGGTTTTGGAAGAATCTGTGAGTCACAGGGACTCAGCAATCTCACACCCGCGAGATCAAGACTATTTAAGCTTATAGGAAGGATGGAGTAATGAGGTGGAGCTGCAGCAAGCGACTAGCATATATGGTGGCTACAATCGCAAAAGAGAGCGAGAAGAGAAGCAAGGCACGATCGTGAAGCTAGTAGCGATCAAGAAGTGATCCTGAAACTACTTACGTCAAACATAACTCCAACACTGTGTTCACTTCCCGGACTCCGCCGAGAAGAGACCATCACGGTTACACACGCGGTTGATGCGTTTTAATTCGGATCTGGTGTCAAGTTATCTACAACCGGACATTAACAAATTCCCATCTGCCACATAACCGCGGGCACGGCTCTCGAAAGTTTATACCCTGCAGGGGTGTCCCAACTTAGCCCATGACAAGCTCTCGCGATCAACGAAGGAATAGACCTTCTCCCAGGAAGACCCGATCAGTCTCGGAATCCTGGTTTACAAGACATTTCGACAATGGTAAAACAAGACCAGCAAGACCTCTCGGCGTGCCGACATCCTGATAGTAGCCGCGCGTATCTTGTCTCAGGCCACGACCGGATGAGCAGTCCGTACAACTAAAACCAGACCTCAAGTTTCCCTGAGGGGGCACTGCACATCGCTCTAGTTTGGACCAACACTTAGACAAGCATTGGCCCGGGGGGCTGAATAAAGATGACACTTGGGTTAATTGCTCCCAAGGGAAATATAGGTGGTGGTGAGGCAAATGGTAAAACCAATGTTGGGCCTTGCTGGGCAAGTTTTATTCAAAGCGAACTGTCAGGGGGGGTCCCATAAATCACCCGACCGCGTTAGGAACGCAAAATCCGGGAACATAACACCGGTACGACGGAAACTAGGGCGGCAAGAGTGGAACAAAACACCAGGCATAAGGCCGAGCCTTCCACCCTTTACCAAGTATATAGGTGCATTAATTAAATAAGAGATATTGTGATATCCCAACAAGTAAACATGTTCCAACAAGGAACAACATCTCCATGTTCCAACAAGGAACAAACTTCATCTTCACCTGCAACTAACAACGCTATAAGAGGGGCTGAGCAAAGCGGTAACATAGCCAAACAACGGTTTGCTAGGAAAGGATGGTTAGAGGCTTGACATGGCAACATGGGAGGCATGATATAGCAAGTGGTAGGCATCGTAGCATAGGCATAGCAAAAGAGCGAGCATCTAGCAAGCAAAGATAAAAGTGATTTCGAGGGTATGGTCATCTTGCCTGATATCCCGCAAGGAAGAAGAATGAGTCCATGAACGAAAAGGGTGCCACGGCGGCGAAACAAAAATGGTGCCACGGCAACATATCCAAAAATGATGCCACGGCAACATATCCGAAAATGATGCCACGGCAACATATCGGTTCCGGTAGCTCACGGAGATACTGGTGCAAAAGGAGGCGTGTGGATGCGTGCACGGATGGTAGGGTGATCCCGGATTCCGGGTTCCCACGGGTCGACGGCATGGCAAACGAGGAACGTGCACGAAACAAACGGGCACGGTGCAAACATATCGTACATCTCATAACAACACATGCATTCGGTCCACGGACGGCGTCTCGGGGTTATACCTTCGAAGCGTTCAAACGGGACGGTTCGCGTTTCGTAGAGGGAAGTAGTCGTTCACGGGCCGACGGTAGTGGTACATCTCGTAGACGTTCACGGGCCGTAGTGGAGGTAGACGTTCACGGGTCGTCGTGGGAAGTAGTCGTACACGGCGTAGTGGAAGTCGTTGTTCACGTGGCGACGGTAGTTGAACACGTTTCCGTAGATGTTCAAGTCGACGGTAGTGGTACACGCGACGTTGGGGTACTTGTTGGTCCGGTCTTGGCGGTGTAGATGTACACGAGGTCCAGCCCGGGGCTGGTCTTGGCCTTGGCGTTCCTGGTCGATGAGGGCAAGCGGAGGCGCATCCTCCTCCCTGCTCGAACAAGGCAAAGGCGGGGCATGGGGCTGCTCCTGCAAAGGGGCGACGGGAGCCGGACGGTGGCACTCGGGGACGGCTGAGGCGTGGCGTCCTGGCGAGGCAACAGCGGGGAGGAGGCAGCAAGGCGGCGAAGCACACGGTGTGGGCGCGCAGGAGATGAAGGAGGCGGGAGGCAAGCTGCGCGTGAGGGAGTGGAGGAGAGAGGAGGAAGGGCGCGGGAGGAGCACAAGGCGGCGCCATGGCTTGAGGGGCTCCGGCGGGAGCGTCGCGGAGGAGAGGAGAAGTAGGGCGTGGTGAGCTGCGGCCGACCGGCGAGGAGGCGGGGACGAGGGCTGCGCGGCGAGGAGAGGAAGA
Organism: Triticum timopheevii; assembly: GCA_963921465.1. Taxonomy (NCBI): domain Eukaryota; kingdom Viridiplantae; phylum Streptophyta; class Magnoliopsida; order Poales; family Poaceae; genus Triticum; species Triticum timopheevii. The sequence continues at coordinate 434,906,528 of OY997270.1, forward strand.
GGGACTTGGGCGTGAGGCGCAGGAGAGATGCGTGGGGGCTGGAGCGATGGGTACGAGCGAGGGAAGATGGAGAGATCGAGAGGAGGGAGATGGGATCGGGCGCAGGAGGTGGGGTGCTGCGTGCGGGTGTGGCGGCGAGGGGAAGGTAAGAAGGCGCGACGACGGCCTGGACTCGCCGGCATCGAGGAGGTGGAGGCGCGAGGCGATGGCGCGGTGGAGAGGCGACGCGAGGAGAGGAGGGGGAGACGGGCGAGAGGAAGGAGATGGGATCGAGAGGATGGGGATCGGGCGTTGCGGCGCTGGAGGGAGGACGAGGGAGAGATGGAGATCAAGTGGAGGTCTCCCTGCGGCTAGGGTTATCGAGCTGGGCGCGGCTGGGCCTTGGGCTTAGAGGCTGGCTGGATTGCAGGCTCTCTCTCTTTCTCACTCTAATTCTTATTTCCTTTAGCAGAAAACAAATTAGAGAGAAGAAAAAGAAAGAGAGGGTTACGGAAAGAATTTGCGCACGGGGGTAATTTTCCCGGACTCGCAAAAATGAGCTTGATCCAAGAAAAATAGAAGTGGGCACGACCGAAAGATTTAAATTCAAACTCATTTGAATTTAATTCAAATGGGTTTGAACTAGGACTTGATAAAAGGAAGGTTCAAAAATGTTCGGATTTTTGGTGGAGCTCCGGAAAATGATGAAATAATTACGGGCAAGGTTGGAGAACAAGAATTGAGATAACAACGGCATGGGATATTTTGCAAGGGGGTTATGGTTAATTCCAAAAAATGGAATAATTTTATTATAGCTCCCTAATATTGGAGGATATGTTATAAAGAGAAATCACCATGTGAATATCCCTCGATTTAAATAGATCAACGATCTATGCAATTTATTTAGGTGAGTTGCAAAACTAAATGACATGATGGCATGATGACATGATGCAATGCAACAAACAAATACATCGCACGGCGAAACTCGGAATAGCTGGAAGTCTTCTGGAGCATCGGGCTCGGGGCGTTACACTGGCTATCTTCCATGTTCCCCACACAAAATATTTAAATCATGCACAACCCGATGACAATCCAAGCAATTGTTTCATACTTATGACATTCTCAAAACTTTTTCAATCTTCACGCAATACATGAGCGTGAGCCATGGATATAGCACTATAGGTGGAATAGAAGGGTGGTTGTGGAGAAGACAAAAAGAGGGAAGATAGTCTCACATCAACTAGGCGTATCAACGGGCTATGGAGATGCCCATCAATAGATATCAATGTGAGTGAGTAGGGATTGCCATGCAACCGATGCACTAGAGCTATAAGTATATGAAAGCTCTATAAAACAAACTAAGTGGGTGTGCATCAACTTGCTTGCTCATGAAGACCTAGAGCATTTTAAGGAAGCCCATCATTGGAATATACAAGCCAAGTTCTATAATGAAAAATTCCCACTAGTATATGAAAGTGACAAAATGAGAGACTCTATATCATGAAGATCTTGGTGCTACTTTGAAGCACAAGTGTGGTAAAAGGATAGTAGCATTGTCCCTTCTCTCTTTTTCTCTCATTTTTTTATTTGGGCCTTTCTCTTCTCTCTTTTTTATGGCCTATTTTTTTGTAAAGTCCGGAGTCTCATGCCGACTTATGGGGGAATCATAGTCTCCATCATCCTTTCCTCACTTGGGACAATGCTCTAATAATGATGATCATCACACTTTTATTTTTCTTACAACTCAACAATTACAACTCGATACTTAGAACAAAGTATGACTCTATATGAATGCCTCCGGCGGTGTACCGGGATATGCAATGAATCATGAGTGACATGTATGAAAGAATTATGAACGGTGGCTTTGCCACAAATACAATGTCAACTACATGATCATGCTAGCAATATGACAATGATGGAGCATGTCATAATAAACGGAATGGTGGAAAGTTGCATGGCAATATATCTCGGAATGGCTATGGAAATGCCATGATAGGTAGGTATGGTGGCTGTTTTGAGGAAGGTATATGGTGGGTGTATGATACCGGCAAAAAGTGCGCGGTATTAGAGAGGCTAGCAAAGGTGGAAGGATGGGAAAAAGTGCGTATAATCCATGGACTCAACATTAGTCATAAAGAACTCATATACTTATTGCAAAAATCTAGAAGTTATCAAAGCAAAGTATTACTCGCATGCTCCTTGGGGGATAGATTGGTAGGAAAAGACCATCGCTCGTCCCCGACCTCCACTCATAAGGAAGACAATGAATAAATAAATCATGCTCCGAGTTCATCACATAACGGTTCACCATACGTGCATGCTACGGGAATCACAAACTTAAACACAAGTATTATTTGAATTCACAACTACTTTAACTAGCATGACTCTAATATCACCATCTTCATATCTCAAAACAATTATCAAGCATCAAACTTATCTTAGGATTCAACACACTCAAAATAAAGGTTCACATATCTTGAACACCAAGTATATTAACATTAAGCGAATTACCATGCTATTAAAGACTCTCAAAATAATCTAAGTGAAGCATGAGAGATCAAATAGTTTCTTTAAAACAAATCCACCATTGTTCTCTAAAAGATCTACGTGAAGTACTAGAGCAAAAATTATCACGCTCAAAAGATATAAGTGAAGCAATATGAGCAAAACTATCAAGCTCAAAAGATATAAGTGAAGCACATAGAGTATTCTAACAAATTCCAATTCATGTATGGCTCTCTCAAAAGATGTGTACAGCAAGGATGATTATGGTAGACTAACAAGCAAAGACACAAATAATACAAGACGCTCCAAGCAAAACACATATCATGTTGGTGAATAAAAATATAGCTCCAAGTAAATTACCGATGGAAGTGGACGAAAGAGGGGATGCCTTCCGGGGCATCCCCAAGCTTTGACTTTTTGGTGTCCCTGGATTATCTTGGGGGTGCCATGGGCATCCCCAAGCTTAGGCTCTTTCCACTCCTTGTTCCATAATCCATCAAAAGAATTCACCCAAAACTTGAAAACTTCACAACACAAAACTCAGCAGAAATCTCGTGAGCTCCGTTAGAGAAAGAAAACAAAAGACTACTTCAAGGTACTGTAATGAACTCATTCTTTATTTATATTGGTTTTAAACCTACTGTATTCCAACTTTCTTATGGTTCATATACTGAATTACTAGCCATAGATGCATTGAAATAAGCAAACAACACACGAAAAACAGAATCTGTCAAAAACAGAACAGTCTGAAGCAATCTGTAAGTAACGCAAACTTATGGAACTCTAAAACTTCTACCAAAATAGGAAGTCCTGGAAAATTTGTTTATTGATCATCAGCAAAAATAATCAACGCAAAAGCACGTTCCTGTGATTTATCATAACTAAATTCGTGCGTGCAAAGTTTCTGTTTTTCAGCAGAATCAAATCAACCATCATCGTAGGTTATCCTATAGGTCCTACTTGGCACAAACACTAATTAAAACATAAAACCACATCCAAACAGAAGGTAGATGGATTATTTATTCCTAAACAGAAGCAAAGACAAAAAACACAAAATAAAATTGGGTTGCCTCCCAACAAGCGCTATCGTTTAACGCCCTTAGCTAGGCATAAAAGCAAGGATAGATCTAGGTATTGCCATCTTTGGTAGGCAATCCATAAGTGGCTCTCATGATAGATTCATATGGTAATTTTATTTTCTTTCTAGGGAAGTGTTACATACCCTTCTTTAAGGGAAATTGGAATCTAATATTCCCTTCCTTCATATCAATAATTGCACCAATCGTTCTAAGGAAAGGTCCACCAAGAATAATAGGACATGAAGGATTGCAATATATATCAAGAACGATAAAATCTACGGGCACATAATTCCTATTTGCAACAATAAGAACATCATTAATTCTTCCCATAGGTTTTTTAATAGTGGAATCCGCAAGATGCAAGTTTAGAGAGCAATCATCAAAATCACGGAAATCTAGTAAATCACATAGAGTTTTGGGGATAGTAGAGACACTAGCACCCAAATCACACAAAGCATGAAACTCAAAATCTTTAATTTTAATTTTTATAGTAGGTTCCCACTCATCATAGAGTTTTCTAGGGATAGAAACTTTCAACTCAAGTTTTTCTTCATAAGATTGCATCAAGGCATCAACAATGTGTTCGGTAAAGGCCTTATTTTGACTATAAGCATGAGGAGAATCTAGCACGGATTGCAACAAGGAAATACAACCAATCAAAGAGCAATTTTCATAATTAAATTCCTTGAGATCCAAAATAGTGGGTTTAGCAACATCACGGTTTTTATTTATTTCAATCCCACTTTCATCAATTTCACCATCAAGATCTAGAAACTCCGAATTCTTAGAACGCCTTCTAGGTAAAGGAAGATAATCTTCAGATTCATCAAGATTCATATTTCAAAACAAAGATTTAATGGGGGACACATCAATAACTTTTAGATCTTCATCTTGATTTTCATAGGGATTGGAAGAACACGCTTTAATAAAGGCATCTTTGGAAGCACGCATCCTAGCGGTTCTTTCCTTGCACTCATCAATGGAAATTCTCATGGCTTTCAGAGACTCATTGATATCATGCTTAGGAGGAATAGATCTAAGTTTTAAATAATCAATTTCAAGAGAAATTCTATCAACGTTCCTAGCCAAATCATCAACTTTAAGCAATTTCTCTTCAAGCAAAGCATTAAAATTCTTTTGTGAATTCATAAACTCTTTAACACTACTCTCAAATTCAGAGGGTATCTTATTAAAATTTCCATAAGAGTTATTGTAGGAATTTCCATAATTATTAGAAGGATTGCTAGGATAAGGCCTAGGATTAAAATTCCCTCTATAAGCGTTGTTTCCAAAACTATTCCTACCAACAAAATTCACATCCATAGATTCATTATTATTCTCAAGCAAAGTAGATAAAGACATATCATTGGGATCAAGAGGAGTATTTTTAGGAGCAAACATCTTCATAAGTTCATCCATCTTTTCACTCAAAACATTGATTTCTTCTATAGCATGCACTTTTTTACTAGAAGATCTTTCGGTGTGCCATTGAGAATAATTAGCCATAATGTTATCAAGCAATTTGGTAGCATCCCCTAACATAATTTCCATAAAAGTGCCTCCCGCGGCCGAATCTAAAAGGTTTCTAGAGGCAAAATTCAATCCGGCAAAATTTTTTTGTATGATCATCCATAAATTCATACCATGAGTAGGGCAATTGCGAAGCATTAATTTCATTCTTTCCCAAGATTGGGCAACATGATCATGATCAAGTTGTTTAAAATTCATGATATCGTTCCTAAGAGTGATAATCTTAGCGGGAGGAAAATACTTGGAGATAAAAGCATCTTTGCACTTATTCCAAGAATCAATACTATTTTTAGGCAAAGACGAAAACCAAACTTTAGCACGATCTCTAAGTGAAAACGGAAATACCTTCAATTTGACAATATTGTTATCCGTATCTTTCTTCTTTTGCATATCACACAAACCAACAAAATTGTTTAGATGAGTAGCGGCATCTTCACTAGGAAGGCCGGCAAATTGATCTTTCATGACAAGATTCACAAAGCCGTATTGATTTCACAAGACTCATCATTACTAATAGGAGCAATCGGAGTACTAAGGAAATCATTATTATTGGTATTCGAGAAATCACACAATTTGGTATTATCTTGCGCCATGGCAACAAGTAATCCAACACACAAGCAAACAGAAAGGCAAAGGGAAAAAGGCAAACGGGAAAGAGAGGAGGAGATTGGGAAAGAGAGGGCAAATAAAACAGCAAGGGTGAAGTGGGGGAGAGGAAAACGAGAGGCAAATGGCAAATAATGTAATGCGAGAGATAGGGATTGCGATGGGTACTTGGTATGGTTGACTTACTTGCGTGAGCCTCCCCGGCAACGTCGCCAGAAATTCTTCTTGCTACCTCTTGAGCACTGCGTTGGATTTCCCCGAAGACGAGAGGATGATGCAGCAAAGTAGCGTAAGTATTTCCCTCAGTTTTTGAGAACCAAGGTATCAATCCAGTAGGAGACCACGCACAAGTCCCTCGTACCTACACAAAACGATAGCAACTCGCAAGCAACGCTTAGGGGTTGTCAACCCCTTCACGGTCACTTACGAGAGTGAGATCTGATAGAGATAATATTTTTGGTAGTTTTGATAGATAGATGCAAAGTGAAAAGTAAAGGCAAAGTAAAAACAAAGAAGTAAATAAAGTAATATAGATTGATATGATGAGAATAGACCCAGGGGCCATAGGTTTCGCTAGTGGCTTCTCTCAAGAGCATAAGTATTCTATGGTGGGTGAACAAATTACCATTGAGCAATTGACAGAATTGAGCATAGTTATGAGTATATCTAGGCAATGATCATGTATATAGGCATCACGTCCAAAACAAGTAGATCGAAACGATTCTGCATCTACTACTATTACTCCACTCATCGACCGCTATCCAGCATGCATCTAGAGTATTAAGTAAAACAGAGTAACGCCGTAAGCAAGATGACATGATGTAGAGGGATAAATTCGTGCAATATGATAAAAACCCCATCTTGTTATCCTCGATGGCAACAATACAATACGTGCCTTGCAACTCTTTCTGTCACTGAGTAAGGACACCGCAAGATTGAACCCAAAGCTAAGCACTTCTCCCATTGCAAGAACTACCAATCTAGTTGGCCAAACCAAAAAGATAATTCGAAGAGACTTGCAAAGATAACTCAATCATACATAAAAGAATTCAGAGAAGAATCAAATATTTTCCATAGATAATACTGGATCATAAACCCACAATTCATCGGTCTCAACAAACACACCGCAAAAATAAGATTACATCGAATAGATCTCCACGAGAGAGGGGGAGAACATTGTATTGAGATCCAAAAAGAGAGAAGAAGCCATCTAGCTACTATCTATGAACCCGAAGGTCTGAAGTAAACTACTCACACTTCATCAGAGGGGCTATGGTGATGATGTAGAAGCCCTCCGTGGTGGATGCCCCCTCCAGCGGAGCTCCGGAACAGGCCCCAAGATGGGATCTCATGGATACAGAAGGTTGCGGCGGTGGAATTAGGTTTTTGGCTCCTGTTCTGATCGTTCGGGGATACATAGGTATATATAGGAGGAAGGAGTACGACGGTGGAGCTCCGAGGGGCCCATGAGGTAGGGGCGCGCCCGGGGGGGGGGGGAGACCTCCACCCTCGTGACCTCCTCGGGCACTGCTTGGAGTAGGGTCCAAGTCTCCTAGGTCACGTTCGGTTGGAAAATCACGATCCCGAAGGTTTCATTCCGTTTGGACTCCGTTTGATATTCTGTTTCTTCGAAATACAGAAAAAGGCAAAAAAACAGCAATTCTGGGCTGGGCCTCCAGTTAATAGGTTAGTCCCAAAAGTAATATAAAAGTGGAAAATAAAGCCCAATATAGTCCAAAACAGTAGATAAAGTAGCATGGAGCAATCAAAAATTATAGATACATTGGAGACGTATCACTGGACCAAAAATTTATTCCCATGGGCATTTTGGGAATTCAATAGAGGTTGGTTCCAACATGACAAATATCGAGAGATTATTTTCCCACACTTCGAACATTTTAGTTTTCATGTTTGGCAAATTAGAATTTTTTACTTTAAATTTGAGTTTGAATACGAACAGTGATTTGGATCAAGTGAGGATTAGCAATAGTAATGTGATGACATGGCACCATTAGCAGGGGTTTACTGTAGCTTAATTATCCGGGTGTCACAATTCTCCCCCACTACAATAAATCTCGTCCCGAGATTTAAGGGGTGGAGTAAGGGGAAAAATTCGGAAAGGACGGAGCTCAACACAAGATAGGTACCTGGGGGCTATCTCGCGAACATGGCATAGAGGCATCTCTCGAGTTGAAATTCAAGAAGTCATCAATAGTAAGGTAAGGAGGTGTAATAAGAAGCTTCAACCGGGTAGGCAACCATTCGTTACCTGAAACAGAGGGTGAAAGGGGTTCAGAGCAGTGGGAATAAGTATTGCGTTTGATACTAGAATAGATCACTAGGAATGTGGCTTGTGAATTACATACGAAGCCAAGTGCGAGGAATAACTTAGAAAACCGGGATGCATAGGAGAGTCAGGTTCCGATCCTGTGGAACTATGGGTAACCTGTCAGTTATGTTGGCAACAACGTTGGTACTAAGGGCGAGGGACGAAGAGAACCATTTTCCTACTCGTCAAGACGAGGCGGACCTATAGGCTAAGTTCTCATCCATTGGTGGCTACCAGAATGTCATCAATAATAGTAACAAGGTCTTACTGACAGAGTTTGTACACCGAGGTATTAACATAAGCAGCGAGTTATCACTGCTCAAATATATTAGTTTATAAGAAAGGTTAAACAAAACAATGGAAGGGAAAAGTGTAGACTCGAATTAGTTATCGGTGTTCTCGAGTGTCTAACAACTTAGAACCCGTGGAAAATTGGAATCGGCGAGAAATAGTGGTTGATGAAGAACTCATAAGAGGTTATGTAGTTCCGTGATAATCTCGAGATACCAGAGGGTAATACTCGAGGGTATAGTAGAATAGAGGTTGGATGGGTGAAATCATCTACAGAAGACAAGTACTTCATGTTGTCCGAGAAATGGGATCAAAGAAAAACAATATGGTCGAAACCACGGTTGCAAAGGTCCAAACATAGATACAAGATGTACTTATCACAAGGGGATTATTATTATAACAAGAAGCTTCCATGATAAGTTCCACATTGGGTTCATGGGCATGAACACAAAGGTTCAAGGTCGACTCCCACTTCTCTAATGCACAACTTTCATTCACTTCTTGCTTTCGATGAAGTTGTAGAATTGAAAATTTATCCAAAGAAACGCCAGTAGATATAACCTGCATAATCTTCGGGTTCACACAGATTAGGGAAGCCATAAATTCAACCCATATGGGCATCTTAGGAACATATACCACAACTTCACGAGTAAATAAAGCCCGGAAGAAGGGTATGGTTGACAAGAGTGGGGGATACAATTTACCAAAGGCATTATGTATCCGAGGGAAGGCTCACAATGCTATTGAATATGAAGGATGCTGTCGGATAAAATACACAAAGGATCTGGTGGTCCACGAGGGATCTGATGTGAGCAACGGTACTCAACCAGAAGAAGAAGGAATGCAAGGAGGTCAGATTATAGAAGCAACTGAGTAATTCAGATTTCAAATGCAAAGGAATTATGATTCCCAAATCAAGGGACCAGAAGCAAACGCTCTGATCAAGAATGGATAAGTTGAATAGACTTAGGGCACAACCGATGGCAATCTGATTGGCCGAGAACCAGCTCATGTTCAGGAAGATGTTTGAGCCGGAATGATAATTTATAAGGACCAACTAATGATTGTGACTACTCACAAACATATCAAATCGAAAGACTCAAAATGATAATGAGAAAGGACGTCAATGGATACAGCTAGGCATATGGAATTGACCAGAGTGTAGGATGTAAGACCTTCTAGAGCAATAGGCGACAGAGGTCCTCGAAAGCTTGGATTGTATTACAAAGTATCTTATGATGCATAAGAATAACTGGGGATAAATGGATACTCGATAAGAGCGAGTAATTATCCGTAGGAATATTCATGCGGCAAGGAACTGCAGGGCAGTAAGCATAAAGAATTCTCAGAACATCGAAGAATATTTTAGGACATCTTGTAATAACAAGAGCAACTGGGGATGAAGGTATGAGCCACAACATAGGTAGCTACACATAAAGATTTATCGGTGGTAGGGATCGCAACGGCGAAGGGTACAAGGGACTCGGTAAAACATCAGAGAGTATCTTCAGAATCTTTTGGTGCACCAAGCAATCATCTGGAGGGAGGGGCTCTCCGGGAGAAGGTATTTACGAGATCCTAGAGTTAGAATTAACAAAATCATTTAACCCGAATAGAAGAGAGATCAGAGTTCCAGAGTATAGACGAGGAGTAAAAGATCCTAATGCCACCCAATGGCGACGTGGGCCCGTAAGCCACACAGCCATGTTAGTAAAACATTTTTTCAAAGACTAGACTCAACTTCAGCCAAGGAGTTGGAAAGGGGGATCCTACAGGCAGTCGGCTCTGATAGCAACTTGTGACGCCCCCGATTCAATCGTACACTAATCATACATGCAAATGTGTATGATCAAGATCAGGGACTCACGAGAAGATATCACAACACAACTCTAGACACAAATCAAACTAATAAAAGCTTTATATTACAAGCCAGGGGCCTCGGGGGCTCGAATACATAGCTCGATACACAAGAGTCAGTGGAAGCAACAATATCTGAGTACATACATAAGTTAAACAAGTTTTGCCTTAAGAAGGCTAGCAAAAACATCAACGATCGAAGAGGCAAGGCCTCCTGCCTGGGACCTCCTAACTACTCCTGGTCGTCGGCGGTCGCATCTGGTTCCAGTGATCCACCATCTGGTTGCATCAACCGGAAAGAAGAAAGAAGGGGGAAAAGGGGTAGCAAAGCAACCGTGAGTACTCATCCAAAGTACTCGCAAGCATCAGATCTATACTTAGTATGCATTGGTATCAGATGGAAGGTTTGTATCTGTGGACTGAACTACAGAATGCCAGAATAGAGGGGAAGGCCTAGCCTATCAAAGACTAGCATATTCAAGCAGCTCCAAGCATCTTGCAGCATGTAGAAGAGTAAAGAGTAACATTTTAATATTAAACAAGCATGCTGTAACATCAACGCCCAGAGATCCTTTCCCAACTCCCTGCAGGAAAGCAATCTCGGAGCCACACATCCATCTCATATCTCAAGTTTCCATTTCTAGTTATATAAGATCAGGATATAGGTCTGAACGTCCATTACCGTGGACATGGTATTCAAATATATATCTTCCCTGCAGGGGTGCACCATGTTACCCAACACGCTCGATCACTCTGGCCGGACACACCTTTCTGGGTTCAATGCCCGGCCTCGGAAGATCAACACGTCGCGGTCCTACCTAGGCTCAGCAAAGAGGTCCCCGCCGGTCTACATCCTAAGCGCTCCGGGGTCTTGGGCCCATCGCCCGTAGCACTCCGGGTTGTTGTGTGCAGGGTGAATACCAGCACCGCCTCGGATGGCCAGCACGATCCGACCGTGCCGCACTGCTGAACTGGACGTCTGACAAAGCTTCGGCTGATACTGCGACGTTGAGGCCCATGTCTATTCTCACGTGGCGGTTAGTGCATAAAGGCCAGAGGCCAACTCAGAACAAATACCCAAACCTGTTAGTGCATTGGGGGCTCGCGGAAACGAGCAGAGACTCACGATAAGGTGACCCCATCGCCCCGTCTCATGGACTTACGGCAAGAGCCCAGACTGCCCGGCTGTGCCATGTGGAAAACTCACAGGTGCTCTACGGGCCCGCCCGACTTTCACATCAACTCGCGGGTACCCCGCAGGGCCGACCCGACTTCATCATTGGTCTCAAGTAAAGTCAAGGTAACCGTGTGTCCAAACATCAAGGGGAAAACCCGAGGAATCACCCCCGGTGGATTCCACTCGATGTAATCATCAAGGTGAATGTAAGAGGAACCATGAGGGAGTCCTGGACTAGGGGGTGTTCGGACAGCCGGACTATCAATGTCCGCCGGACTCCAAGACTACGAAGATACAAGATTGAAGACTCCGGCTCGTGTCCGGAAGGTACTTTACTTGGCGTGGAAGGCAAGCTTGGCGATACGGATACGTAGATCTCCTACAATTGTAACCGACTCTGTGTAACCCTAGCCCTCTCCGGTATCTATATAAACCGGAGGGCTTTAGTCCGTAGGACAACATACATTACAACAATCATACCATAGGCTAGCTTCTAGGGTTTAGCCTCCTTGATCTCGTGGTAGATCTACTCTTGTACTACCCATATCATCAATATCAATCAAGCAGGAGTAGGGTTTTACCTCCATCGAGAGGGCCTGAACCTGGGTAAAAAACATCGTGTCCCTAGTCTCCTGTTACCATCTGCCTAGACGCACAGTTCGGGACCCCCTACCCGAGATCCGCCGGTTTTGACACCGACATTGGTGCTTTCATTGAGAGTTCCTCTGTGTCATCACCAATAGGCTTGATGGCATCTTCAACCTGCAACGCTGTCCTGGGTGAGACTTTCCTCCCCGGACAGATCTTCGTATTCGGCGGCTTCGCACTGCGGGCCAATTCACTTGACCATCTGGAGCAGATCGAAAGCTACGCCCCTGGCCGTCAGGTCAGATTTGGAAGCTTAAACTTCACGGCCGATGTCCGAGGAGATTTGATCCTCGATGGACTCGAGCCACAGCCAAGCGCGCCGCACAGTGATGATGGGCATGATCTAGCTCTGCCGCCGAACAGTGCTTTGGTGGCCGCACACGAATTCGCTCCGGCCATTAGCCCGGAGCCGATCGCCCAGATCGAGGGCTGGTGGATAGACGCCGCCCCGGGGGCTTCAACATCCACGGCGATGGAGCCGAACACCAATCTTGTCCCCTGCGAAACTCGTGATTCCGAGGCGCCGGACTCCTCGCCGGACTCTGAACCTCCCGCGCCCCTACCAATCGATCCAGATTGGGCGCCGGTTATGGAATTCACCGCCGCGGACATCTTTCAATGCTCGCCTTTCGGTGATATCTTAAATTCACTAAAGCATCTCTCGTTATCAGGAGAGTCCTGGCCGGATTATGGCCAGGATGGTTGGGATGCGGACGACGAAGAAATTCAGAGCCCACCCACCACCCACTTTGTAGCCACTGTCGACGATTTAACCGACATGCTAGACTACGACTCCGAAGACATCGACGCTATGGAAGACGATGCCGGAGACGAACAGGAACCAGCGCCCACAGGGCACTGGAAGGCCACCTCGTCATATGACGTATACATGGTGGATACCCCAAAAGATGGGGACAGCGAAGGAACAGCGGAGGCAGATTCCTTAATGAAACAGCCCAAGCGCTGGCGTCAGCGGCGCCGCTCTAAATCTCGCCACAGCAAAAACGGAGATTCCGGCACAGGAGATAATAACACTCCAGAGAGTGCCGAAGACAATCCCCTCCCGCAAGACTCAGCGCAGGAGGATGCAGAAGCAAGCCCTCATGAGGGGGCGACAGATGAAGAGGTTGAGGATCATGATTATATGCCTCCCTCCGAAGACGAAGCAAGCCTCAACAATGACGAATTCGTCGTACCCGAGGATCCCGTTGAACAAGAGCACTTCAAGCGCAGGCTTATCGCCACAGCAAACAGCCTAAAGAAAAAGCAGCAGCAGCTTCAAGCTGATCAGGACCTGCTGGCCGATCGATGGACCGAGGTCCTCGCGGCCGAAGAGTATAAACTCGAACGTCCCTCCAAAAGTTACCCAAAACGCAAGCTGCTCCCCCGATTAGAGGAGGAAGCATACATACATCCATCACCAGCGCACGATATGGCTGACCGACCACCCCGTGGTCGTGACAGAGAGGCATCCAGGCCCCCAGCCAAGACCATACCCCGGCATCGCTCCAAAAGTACGAAGCCAAGAGGGAACGCGCTGGACTTGCGAGACATATTGGAGGACAATGCAAGGCAATCCCAGATCCATCTATGGATCACGTGGGCGCCCTACGATCCATGACGAATACCGTCGTGCCGGATACAATAACCTCGGCCGGGCCGAACACAGCAGACAGCGCTCTCTCGAGCTGCGTCGCGATATTGCTCAATACAGGGGCGCCGCACACCCGTTATGCTTCATCAGATCCCCGAAGGGTTTAAACCCGTAAACATCGAATCTTACGATGGCACAACAGACCCCGTGGTGTGGACCGAAGACTATCTTCTCCACATTCATATGGCTCGCGGCAACGATCTCCACGCCATAAAATACCTCCCACTCAAGCTTAGAGGACCAGCTCGGCATTGGCTTAACAGCTTGCCCGCAGAGTCAATTGGGTGTTGGAAGGACCTGGAGGCCGCATTCCTTGATAACTTCCAAGGCACATATGTGCGACCACCAGACGCCGATGACCTCAGCCACATCATTCAGCAGCCAGACGAATCGGCCAGGCAATTCTGGACACGGTTCTTGACAAAGAAAAATCAAATCGTCGATTGTCCGGACGCAGAGGCCCTTGCAGCCTTCAAACATAATATCCGGGACGAATGGCTAGCCCGGCACCTCGGGCAGGAAAAGCCGAAATCCATGGCAGCCCTCACATCGTTAATGACCCGCTTTTGTGCGGGAGAGGACAGCTAGCTAGCCCGCAGCAACAATCTCCGTAAAAATTCTAGCAGTCCGGACACTAAGGACAACAACGGCAGGTCACGTTGAAATAAAAACAAGCGCCGAATTAACGGCGATGATAAGGAGGATACGGCAGTCAATGCTGGATTCCGAGGCTCTAAACCCGGTCAACGGAAGAAGCCATTTAAAAGAACCATTCCGGGTCCGTCCAATTTGGACCGAATACTCGACCGCTCATGCCAGATACATGGCACCCCTAAAAAGCCAGCTAACCACACCAATTGAGATTGCTGGGTATTCAAGCAAGCCGGCAAGTTAATTGCCGAAAACAATGACAGGGGGCTAAATAGCGACGACGGGGAAGAGACTCGGCCGCCGAACAACAGAGGACAGAAGGGTTTTCCCCCACAAGTACGAACGGTGAATATGATATACACGACCCATATACCCAAGAGGGAGAGGAAACGCGCACTAAGGGACGTCTATGCGATGGAGCCAGTCGCCCCAAAGTTCAACCCATGGTCCTCTTGTCCGATCACTTTTAATCGAAGAGACCATCCGACCAGCATACGCCATGGCGGATTCGCCGCATTGGTCTTAGACCCAATCGTCGATGGGTTTCACCTCACGTGAGTCCTGATGGATGGCGGCAGTAGCCTGAACCTGCTTTATCAGGATACAGTGCGCAAAATGGGCATAGACCCATCAAGGATTAAACCTACAAAGACAACCTTTAAAGGTGTCATACCAGGAGTGGAAGCCAACTGTACAGGCTCAGTCACACTGGAAGTGGTCTTCGGATCCCCGGATAATTTCCGGAGCGAAGAGTTAGTCTTTGACATAGTCCCGTTTCGCAGCGGCTATCACGCTCTGCTCGGATGAACTGCGTTTGCTAAATTAAACGCGGTGCTGCACTATGCATACCTAAAGCTCAACATGCCAGGCCCTCGTGGAGTCATCACGGTCAATGGAAATACGGAACGCTCCCTCCGAACGGAGGAACACACAGCGGCTCTCGCGGCAGAAGTACAGAGCAGCCTTTTAAGGCAATTCTCGAGCCCGGCCGTTAAACGGCCGAATACAGCAAAGCGCGCCCGGAGCAATATCAACCAAGACCACCTGGCGCGATCAGAGCACGCGTAGCAATGCGGCCCCAACCCTCGCCCGCGTATGATCGCAAGAATAACACTCCGCGTACATCATTACGCCTTGGAGATACCATGGGCACAGGGGAGGGGGCATGATCACAATGGACCCAGAGTGCGGTTCGACCACACCAGGGGCTCGCAAATGTGCCCCCCCTTTTTTATTATTATTATCTTTCTTATTTTTTGTACACAGGACTCTGTTAACCAGAAGCCCTGTCCGGCGGTGAACCTGTCGAACTCATGATGCAATAGTCAGGGACTAAAGAAGGCCGCGTCGAACACTCAGGTGGTCTCAATTAAGAGCATTAAATTCGATTATATACACCAAATCCGCAGCTCATCCCTGGAGGGGGACATATTTATTTAGTCCAAATCCCTTGCTTACCGCACTATTTGTATCAGTCCGCTCTACTAGCAGACTTTTTTCTTTCATTAATAATGCAGCACCTTTATGATCACAATTGCATTACATTTTTTATATACGTTCATTATATGACATTCCGGCACCCGTACATTTTTGGTATGGCATAATACACCAGGGGCTTATGTTCCCCGCCTTATGGTGTGATAAAGTCCGAACACTTTAACAAGTGCGGCACCCCGAACTTATAGCATTATATGAATCGGCTCCGAATCATGTCTTGGGTCAATAGTTGGGTTTGCCCGGCTCCCATGTTTGGCTCCTTACGTTTCCGTTCCGTCGGCTAAGGTAGCACTGGGAGAACCACTGCGATTGCGCCCCGGTTGAGCCGGGTTAACGCCTCAGTGGAGAAAGCTAAAACTTACCGGCATGATAAGGCGAGAGACTGGTCGCTGTTCGAGAGGTTTTTTCGGGTCCTTAAAGACTCACGCCGCTTCGAGCGAAGTTCCGGATTATGTCCGATGAAGGCGTGGATAGCGCCCCGGATTCGGCCTTCCGAATACCAGGGGCTTCGCCGAAATTTAAAATTATAGAATTCTATGGCTAAGTGAGAGTGTTCAAGCATTATAAGTCCGGTCGCCTTGTTCGTCGTGTTGAGCGCCTCCCTAGATGGACCCAAATATGGGAACAAGAGTGCTCAAGTTTATCACCGAACACCCCAGCACTTGTGGCTTGGGGGCTGAAGCCAATGACTTGCCATCTCTCAGATTTTATAAACGGCCAAACAGAAGGTAATATTTTAAATTAAACAAGCGTTGCTCATGGCGCATATGAACGAAGTTTTCAGCGCACAGGATAAATAAACAGCGAGTTCACTCAAAGATTACATTTCGGGAGCACTCATCTGCAATATTGCAGGCTCCCTTCAGGACAATATTATAATACTTCTCCGGCGTGCGATACTCCTTGCCCGGTGGCGGTGGGTCCGTGAGAAGCTTCTCCGCATCCAATTTGCCCCATTGCACCTTTATGCGGGCAAGGGCCCGACGAGCACCTTCGATACAGGCGGAACGCTTGACTACATCCAGCCTAGGGCATGCATCCACCAGCCGCCGCACGAGGCCAAAGTAGCTACCAGGCATGGCCTGTCCAGGCCACAGCCGGACTATGAGGCCCTTCATGGCCTCCTCAGCTACTTTGTGGAGTTCGATGAGCTGCTTCAGCTCGTCGCTTTGGGGCATCGGATGGCCGGCCTTAGTATACTGAGACCAGAAGACCTTCTCCGTCGAGCTCCCCTCCTCGCCACGATAGAATGCGGCGGCATCAGCCGCACTACGCGGCAGATCTGCAAATGCCCCTGGAGAGCGCCGAATTCGGGTAAGTGTCCGGTAGTTCACATTAACATGCCTGCTTTGCATGAAAAACGCCTTACCCGCCGCTATCTTCTTTATGTCCTCAACCTTCTGAAGGGCCTTCTGGGCCTCGGCCTTGGCGGACTTGGCACTTTCGAGAGCCGAGGCAAGCTCGGACTCTCGAGTCTTGGAGTCACGCTCCAAACTCTCATGTTTTTCCATGAGAACCTGGAGCTCTTGCCGAACTTCCGCCACCCGCACTTCTTGCTTTTCTCGCTCAGCCCGTTCTGCGGCCGCATTGCATTCGGCCATGGACACAACATCCTTCAGGGTTGCCACCTCGTTAGTGGCCCCTGCAATGCACATATTATCCTTGTCAATTTTATTCGCAACCAAAATCCTTTTCTGTAAGGTACTTATTCAAAGAGGTGTTACTCACTTTCTTTTTCCTCGAGCTGCTTCTTTGCCTGGCCGAGCTCTTGCTCGGACCGCTCGAGATTCTTTTTCAGCACGTCAACCTCCGCTGTTAGTGCGGCAGAGGTCAGCAGTGCAGCCTGCAAACCCATATTGACATATTTTAGGCAACCCTGCGTATATCTTGTTATAGATCCTCAGTCCGGCTTTTCTTTCCGAACACCGAACCAAGCATCAGGGGCTACTGTCTATGCGGTATTATATTACATAATTTTAACTTCTTACCTCAAAGCCTGTTAAAAGGCTACTGCAGGCTTCGGTCAGCCCGCTTTTCGCGAGCTGAACCTTCTCAATCACCGCACTCATGATGGTGCGGTGTTCTTCCTCGATGGAAGCGCCTTTAAGCGCTTCCAGCAGGTTATCCAGCGCCTCCGGTTGGACGGAGGTCGCCGGCGTCACGGTCCTGCCCTTCTTTCGAAGGGGCCGCTTGCCGGACTCTGGAACCACTGCGGGTTCCGATGTGGAGTCCGGCACGAAGTCCGGGGGGCTGCCTGACGGCACCTCCGGAGCCTCCTCCTGATGGGTCCCTCTTTGGGATCCCACCTCGGTGTCCTCGTTGGCGCGTGGGGTGGAGGCAGTCGGGATGGAATTCACATCCGACGAGGCCAATGACCCGCTCGATGAGTCGGGGAGATCATCATTGGCCGGACTACGGACAGAATGCGGCGTTAGAAGGATACTTCGCGACATAAAAGAAATTACACATCAAGGATCCGGATACTTACGATCTTGCCGGACGCCTGGCCCTTGGAGGCTGCTCATCCTCACCAACGTTGATGTTGGCAGAACTGTCCGGGGGGATAGTTCTCCCCCTCTTGGACCCTTCGGCCGCCCCGATGGGGGAAGCCTTCCTTTTCTTCTCTCCCTCCTCCGGGAGAGAGTACTCCTCCTCGTCTTCGGGAGAGGAGTCCTCGTCGTCGTCAGACGCCTGATTGCGGGAACTCTTTTGAGTCCCCGCGGCCACCTCCTTGGCCTTCTTCTCCGGCACCACGTGCGGTGCCGGAACCAGCAGCCTTGATAAACGGGCGTTCGCTGGGTCTTCTGGCATGGGAGCCGGGCTGATGAGCAGCTTGGCCTTCTCCATCCATTCCTGTCAAAGGAAGAGGCAGAATGAAGCCTCACTAGAGTCAATCTAATTATCACAAGTGTCCCGTAATGGGGTCGAATCACTTACCTCGTCAGTTGGATTCTGCGAGCTGAATCCGCGGTCTTTGGTCGCGGACATAGGGGCTTCGGCGCCCTTGAACAGCACCCTCCAGGTGCCTTCGTATGTTGTATCGAAGAGCCCGTTTAGCGCCTGGTGCTGTTCCGGATTGAACTCCCACAAATTAAATGCCCGTTCTTGGCATGGGAGGATCCGCCGGATGAGCATGACTTGGACCACGTCGACGAGCCTGAGCCTTTCGCTCACCATCTTCTTGATACATGCTCGCAGTCCCGTCACCTCCACCGGATTCCCCCATTGCAAGCCCTTCTCTTTCCAGGAGGTGAGCTGCGTGGGGATGCCTGATCTAAACTCGGGGGCCGCCGCCCATGTGGATTTGCGCGGCTCGGTGATATAGAACCACCCCGATTGCCACCCCTTGATGGAGTCCACGAAGGTCCCTTCTAGCCAAGGGACGTTGGGCAATTTGCCCAACATAGCGCCTTCGCATTCCGCTTGCGTACCCTTCACAACCTTCGGCTTGACGTTAAAGGTCTTGAGCCACAGGCCGAAGTGGGGCCGGATGCAGAGAAAGGCCTCGCACACGACGATAAACGCCGAGATGTTGAGGATAAAGTTCGGCGCCTGATCGTGGAAATCCAGGCCGTAGTAAAACATGAGCCCCCGGACAAATGGATGGAGCGGAAAGCCCAGTCCGCGGAGGAAGTGGGGAAGGAAGACGACCCTCTCATGAGGCCCGGGGGTAGGGATGAGCTGCCCCTCGTCGGGCAGCCGATGCGCGATATCGCTGGAAAGGTATCCGGCGCTGCGCAGTTTGGTGATGTCCTCCTCCTTGACGGTGGAGGCTAACCATTTGCCTCCCGCTCCAGTCATATTCGAAGAAGGTCGAGGTGAGATGCGCGAGTTCGGGCGTTGGAGCTTGAATTCGCAGGGATTGATGAGCAAAGGAGGAAGAAGGCGTAGGTGAGAAGGTGAATCCTTATCCCTTATATATAGGCGGACAAAACTATGTGTCCCCCACCGGCCTGGTAAAACTCGCTTATCTCCCAAGCGTCACCGTTGATGGCGCGGTTGGGTTACCCACGCACGTATTGATGAGAATCCCGGAATAAGGGGAACACGATCTCTTCTTCGATAGGACGTGCCGAGGAAACCGCTCTGCTAATGCTGAGGTGGTATAATGATTCAAACAAAGGCCTGGTGGCGATGTGATGTCGCGCCGCATAATACGTCAGCAGATTGAACTAAGTGTACATTTTATTCTCTCTACGGCGGAATGTGGAATTTATTTTGCAGAGCCGGACACTATCCTGGTGTTCATTATCTTCTCTGGATTATTCAAGGGAGGAACCCGCCTTGCAATGCCGAACATTATGCACGCCGGACTTATCGTCATTGAAGACTGGTTCAGGGGCTACTGAGGGAGTCCTGGACTAGGGGGTGTTCGGACAGCCGGACTATCAATGTCCGCCGGACTCCAAGACTACGAAGATACAAGATTGAAGACTCCGGCTCGTGTCCGGAAGGTACTTTACTTGGCGTGGAAGGCAAGCTTGGCGATACAGATACGTAGATCTCCAACTATTGTAACCGACTCTGTGTAACCCTAGCCCTCTCCGGTATCTATATAAACCGGAGGGCTTTAGTCCGTAGGACAACATACATTACAACAATCATACCATAGGCTAGCTTCTAGGGTTTAGCCTCCTTGATCTCGTGGTAGATCTACTCTTGTACTACCCATATCATCAATATCAATCAAGCAGGAGTAGGGTTTTACCTCCATTGAGAGGGCCCGAACCTGGGTAAAAAACATCGTGTCCCTTGTCTCCTGTTACCATCCGCCTAGACACACAGTTCGGGACCCCCTACCCGAGATCCGCCGGTTTTGACACCGACAAACCACCCTCGAGGTTCACACTTGAGGTGTTGCACGACAGAGCATCGGGAATGGTGAAGGAGGAACCACCCTCGATGACCATGATCGAATAGCTACACTACAGAGATCTCATCAGGAATGATGTATGAGGTTCCACCCTCGGCACTCAATGGTAACTCTGCAGAGTCGAGCAACTAAAAGGGGCGTGATGTGATGTGAGGTGTCGGGCTCTGGTCGTCCATCACGTTGATCGAGTCGTCGATGATGAAGTAGGGGCAACAAGGACAAGTGGGGGTCACTGATGGATCACTAGCCAACCTATACTAAGCAATTTAGGATAAGCAGGTAGGTAAGAATAGCAGGTACAAAAGCAGGCTATGCATCAGAATAGGAGCAATAAAATACAGTAGCAAAAATCTAATGCAAGCATGAGAGAATGGAATGGGCGATATCGGGATGATCAAAAAGGGGGGGGGGGCCTTCCTTGTTGCTCAGACAAGCGGTCTCAGGGTCTACTGGAGAGATGAGGGGGGTGAAACAGTAAATACATGCAAACATATGCATAACATGACAAGAAGCGATGCTATAGGTGTTCTAACGCAGTGCTACACAATACGGGCGAAGGGGAAATATCCGGGAAAGTTTTCCTAGTTCCGAACGTCTGTCAGACAGATGAACCGGAGGGGAAAAGTTCAATGTTTGCTATGATAGGAACGTGTGGCTGGCAAACGGACCAAGTTTTCGGATTCGTCTCGTCATTCTGAGCAACTTTCATGTATAAAACTATTTCATCCGAGTTACGGTTAGTTTTCTATGAATTTTCAAAGGTTAAAACATTTTTGGAATTATTTTAAATTAACAAAAAAGTTTTAATGCGTCATCATGACATCAGAGTGACATCAGCAGTCAGCATGGCGGCTGACCAGGTCAAACACTACTGGAAACAGGGAATTTGCCATCAGCCAGCTCTTTGCCATCTGCCAGTTGATGGCAAAGAATGTCTTTGCCATCTGCTTATAAAAAACAGATGACAAAGAACTGACAGACGGCAAAGAACATGGTTGCCATCAGCTAATTATTTGCCATCTGCTAGTGGATGGCAAATAATCTTTGCCATCTGCCAGCAGATGGCAAAGAGGTTGGCAAATCCTGTGGCCGTCAAGAGTGCAACGGCGTACCAGCCCCACCTCTTTGCCATCTGCCAGCAGACGGCAAAGATTCTTTGCCATCTGCCAGCAGATGGCAAAGAGATGGGACTATCTCTCTCCTTGCTAAAAAAAAACCAAAGAGTGAAAAATTAAAGAAAGAAAACCCCCAGCCACCCCGAATCAGTCTCAGCCCACTCCCGTGCGTGCTGGATAGGGTTCCCCGCCACCCTCACCGGTCGCCGCCGCCCTCACCGGTCGCCGCCGCCGTCGGTTTCCCCTACATGGCCGGAGGATAGGCCATCCCGCCGGTCCATTCCCGCCCCACCGCGAGGGAGGAGACCGACCAGTTGCGCCTCCCCGCCGGTCGCCGCCCGCCACCCCAAGGATCAAGGCCGGCCGCGCCGGTCCCCGTCGGTCGCTGCTCCGGATCCAGGCCGGCCGCGCCGGTCCCCGTCGGTCGCTGCTCCGGATCCAGGCCGCCCACCGCCCCGCCCCCGTCAGACCGGTCTATTTCCCACCGGATCCCATCTTCGCCGCTGTCCGACGCGCCTTCTTCAAGGAGCTGCGACCCCATGTCTCAGAGGAGCTAGCCCCGACGCCATTGATGCCCGAGCGACGCTCCCAAGCTAGGAGCGGCACCAGGACGACCACGCCCCCGAAGCCTAAACTGCAAGGTGAGCTCGTCCCCTTCTCTTCTTCCCTATGGATCTGAATCTTGCATTTCCCCAGATCTTGTGTTGTAATTTTCTCTACTTAGGGATGGATACGTATGCAAATAAATCCTTGTACTCATTCCAATGGTTATTGGTGTATAGGTTGATTAGTTTGTGATTCGATCTTGGTTTTTGAGTCACATTTCCATGGATATATATTGTGTCAGATTTATATGCTGCCATAGTACTGTGTCTTTATTAGACTGTTCTGATTGAAAATCCATGTTCACGTAGGTTTCTACCACGGCTGAGCATGAGGGGATATCGCATGGATGATCCTGTGGATATTAGTTCTGATGGGAGTACTGACTGGAGCTCCGACGAACTTTCGGACAGCAGCTCGGATGAAAGTGCTGTCTAATGAAGGGGGGTACACGAGCTCTGATGAAGGCGCGTGCACCAGCTCTGATGAAGGTGCGTAAAATGGGGCACACAGCTACGAGCTCTGTTGAAGGTAGATTTATACATATAGCCCTGAGCTAGATACCATATGCTCCTGCTTTTTACCCTGTGAGCCTCTCATATGTATGCCTGAGTCAGACTCACATGTCTTCATTATCTTGAAAGTCCAGTATTTGTCTCTGATGGAGGCACCCATGGTACCATATGTTACAAAAAATAGGAGAACATGACTGTCAACAATGGAAGTAGAATGTGTGTTGGCGCATTAACCCAGGCCTATTCGTGTTCATTCGATGTTTCTATTGTTTGTTTTGTCTAGTAATAATGCTAGCTCTCCTAAGTCTGTCAGCCCAATTCTCACTTGACTTGAATGCATGAACCTGAAGCCTGGGATCATATGTAGCAAAAAAAGAAAACATGTGAACATGATCGTCAACAAAAGAAGTTGATCTTGTAACGGCATAAATAAACTGATATTGTTTTTATCCAGTAATGCCGAAACGATTCAGCCTTGGGTGTTTTTTGTTCTTATAGTTTCCAAAAAAAATCTCCAAAAAAATATTATATATTCTCACTTGTGTCTTGAAAACAAAAAACAAAACATATATATTCTCACATCGGCGTCAGCACCATGGAATCGCAAACAAGCCTGACACTTTGCTTAAATGCACACATGAATATATATTTTTCCCCAACCGGGCAATGCCCCTTTTCATTACTCCCTCCATCCCAAAATTCTTGTCTTAGATTTATCTAGTACGGATGTATCAAGTCATATTTTAGTATTAGATACATCCGTATCTAGACAAATCTAAGACAATAAATTTGGGACAGAGGGAGTAATTGCTTAACGGAAATAGTACAAAACATCCATCTCTGCGGTTAGACATGAATATGATCCTCACCAAGTTAACAGGAAACATCTGCATTTCGTTATATAAAGTGCATCCGCATAAACTGATTTCCCCTTCAGTTGCTTTTTTTGTAGACAGAGATCATTTCGTTCCAGATAACAGGACTTGTTGACAACTGATTGATAGGTTCGCATAAATATATCACAGGTCCGAACAAGGCACAATGCAAAACAACTGTTAGTATTAACCCACCACCCTTTTATTGAATTTGCACCCTTCTGCCTTACGCAATACAAGCAGCAGCCCAGACAACTCTTTCATACCCAACAACTGGGGAAGACTGTTGCATCTGCAGCAGAGCATTCCTTATACAGAATGCAGGCACAGCACATGACTGCTCAAGTCCTTCCTCCCTCCTGACCCCTAGGGCCGCTGCGAGCGCTCGTGCTTGCGCCGCTATTTTGTTGCGCCAACATCTGCAAAACCAAAGCAGAGCTTGTAAATAATCTTTGTACATGGATTCAGAGGATCTATTCATATGCCTACAGTTTTGTCTTGTTTCAATTTACAGACTAAACTGCTTTGTAAATAGCCTTTGTATTGATTTAACCCTCCAACCAGGTTCTGTTTCAACACTTAATTTCCTGTTTGCAGGTAACTGACTGGAGATCTATACTGATGTATCCATTTTGTCTGTCATTTCAGGCAGCCTGCAATAAAAACCAGCTTACCATTGCTTCGAAGTAAGCTAGACAATTCTCAGAAAAATGAAAAAGGAACCCACTTGTCACTGGTCTACTAAAACAAAATTCGTCATAAGGATTTCATCATCTTTGGCACGAGGTCAGATTTATCTATGCGTACGTTTTCTGTTGCTTTGATCATATCTACAAGTACAGTTCTACTCAATCAAGGGCTGTAGCATAGTAACGCACAAACCTTTATGCCCTGTTTGGAATGGATATAACTTCTATGTGGCCACCAATTTGAACTAAATACCTGCCAGGATCTTGGTAGGTTGGTAGGGGGTTTGGGAATTGTCCTGACTGAAGAAGGGGAATGGGGATCGAAAGATTGAGAAAAATTGTGAGATATAACTCTATCAGCTATTGTAATCTTCTGCACAATTTTGCTGGGAGCAATTCATCTTGATATTTTATAGTCTGATTGGTCTAAAAACTACTATAATAGGTGGAGCTAACTCTTAAATTCCTGCTGTACATGAGGTTGAGCATGTGTACGTTTTACATGAGGTTCAGCTTATGTATGTCTACATGAGGTTGGGCCTCATTTGCAAATAAAGACGTTTCTTTGGTCATTTTCTAACATGAATTGCATTATACTTGATGTATATAGAATTTGCAAGGCAGATGCGGACGTCCGCATCTGCCCGCAGGCATAGAGGGCAGTCAGAAGTTGCGGCTGCGGGACGCTGCTAATTCTGTTATTACAGTTGTGGACGCTGCGGACGGATGCGAACGCGCAGCAGGCACGTCGGCCAACATCATGATTTGAATGAGCTAGACAGCAGGTTCATTGTAACATTATATCACACCTTCATATACTAAGACTGAGAGTATAATAATACACCTGGAACTACATGACATCAAATCCATGACAACGTACACGATACCTATAAAGTAGCTGAGGCAAAAATAGTTCTTTGTTTTTCTAATACTAAGACTGGGAGTATAAGAATACACCTGGAACTACATGACACCAAATCCATGACAACGTACACGATACCTATAAAGTAGCTGAGGCAAAAATAGTTCTTTGTTTTTCTAAACCAGAATACAATTGTGGAGACCTAGAGGCAGATAATTTATGGGCCGGTGAAAGAGGCTGGGACAAATTGAGACACCAGAATACCTACGCATATCACAAAGAGATGAGAAATGGTAAACCTGTTAACATTGTTCAGTGCTTAAACAATCCGAAAATGGTATTGAGAAATCTATCCTCGCCTTCCAGTTTATAGAAAGAAAAGAGACGTGAGCTTAGAAATACTTTACACAATGCTAATTCATCAACTAAGCTTTTGCCAGAAATAAGCATGTATTACAGATTCATAGGCTTAAAGTTTCCATGCTCACTTCTTCTAGGCTGTTTCATATATAAGCTATAGTTTAATATATTTCTGTTTGCTATATGTTTTTTCCACGAACATGCTACCAGACGTTAGAAATCAAGCGCTCCAAGGTGGCGCAAGGGTTTCAAAAAAACATAATAATCTTCTTCTTCTAGTCTTCTTCTTCTAACTTTCTTCTTTCCCATTTTGTAGATTTGCTTCAGATCACGGAAGCTTGGGTTGATGGAGTGCTTGTCTTTAGTTTTTGTTTTGACTTTGTGAAACTTGCTACCTATGATGAAACTGTTGTAATATTGATGAAACTATGTATATGTATGGATGAAACTTGCTACTATTGGTAACATGTGTTGGATATGTGTTCGATATATATGTGTTCATGACTATTGGTAATGTGTTGAATATGCTATATTGGTCATATAAATATATTTGTGTTTGATTTTCTGTGAAAATGAATTGATATAAGAAAAAACAAAATTAAATGGGGCAATATAGGCACTTTGCCATCAGCTGCCAGATGGCAAAGAGGCCACGTGTCATCTACATGTAAAATTTGGGCTAGCCTATTTGGGCTCTTTGCCATCTGCCAGCATGCAGCCTTTGCCATCTGCTAGCGGATGGCAAAGAGCCTGCAGCCTTTGCCATCTGCTGGCAGATGGCAAAGTATGCCGTTAGCCTTCTAACGGGGTGCCCCGTTAAGAGGCTTTGCCATCTGCTGCTGGCAGATGGCAAAGCCTTTGCCATCCGCCGACCATGCCATGGCAGATGGCAAAGTGCCAGATTCCAGTAGTGAAACCTGACAAGTGGGTCCCACCTGCCAGCCTCTATTACTTAACAAAGTTTATTTTAAACTAAACTGAGGTTAATTAGTTGCTGGGCCCCACATGTTAATGACTGATTAGCTAAACTAATTACTTTTAATTATAAAACCATTTTAATTAGTTATTTAAGCGGTGGGACCGGCTCGTCAGTGGCACTATACGGCCATGTCAGCGTGTTGACTGGGTCAACTGAGGCCAAGTAGGACCCAGGGTCAGTGGCTGAGCGGTGGGGCCCGCGGTGCCACGTCGGCGCTGAGTCAGCGCGGCCACTGGAGTGCGTCGACGAGGTTGAACGGCGGAGAAAACTGCGGCGAGCCCGGATCTCGTGTACGGGTGGCCATCTGCCACGTTTTCGGGTGCGTTGGAAAGCTGGCGGTGGGCCGCATCGGATGGCGGCGGTGGCGAGGTCTGGGATGCAACGTAGCGACGGTGGCGAGCACAACGGCGCACGGTCGGAACCGGTCGCGAGAGGAAAACGGCAAAGCGGGCGCATTCGAACTAAACGGCTAGGCCAGACAGCATCTACGTGCGTGGGCGAGCATGATGAGCAGCTGCGCATGACCATTTGGTCGCCGGACGGCTACCGGCGACGAGGTTGCGCAGTGGCGAGCTCGGGAGAGTCAAGGTCAGGCACTGTCGGTCGAAATTGATGGCGAGGAAAAGGGGGAGAGGGAGGCGGAGCTCACTGTGAGAGCGTAGAGTCTGGGCAGTGGGCGCGGGGAGACCGGTGGAGCAGATCGACGGCGAGGTCGCGCGATGGCCGTAGATGAGTAAGAGGAAGAATGCGATGGTGGTGGCGCTCCCGGTCCTGATCCAGTGTCGAGGAAGAAGAGGCGGAC
The DNA here is from genome assembly GCA_963921465.1 of Triticum timopheevii. NCBI lineage: Eukaryota > Viridiplantae > Streptophyta > Magnoliopsida > Poales > Poaceae > Triticum > Triticum timopheevii. The sequence continues at coordinate 434,934,004 of OY997270.1, forward strand.
CACGACGGAGCTCCCGGACTTGTCGGGGCGGCGAACGGGCGATGATGGCCGCGGGCTTCATGGTGGCGAGGCCATGGCGGAGAGGTGAAGCAGCAGCGCGTGGGGGAAGGGGATCTGAGTGGGGTGGGAGCCCGAGGATGCGGGGTTGCTGTCGGCCTTATCTTCTCGTCGACGTGGCCGGCGAGGTGGTCGGGCAGGGACGCGACTCGGGCGCACACTGGGTCGGGTGAACAGAGAACATGATCGGGGGAAGAAGATGGGTTGGGCCTGGTGGGGGTGGACCGAAGCCCGGGGGGTGCGGGGGCTTTTCTTTTATTCTTTTGCTATAGCCTTTTTTTTATTGCCTCTGTTTTCCATTTTCTCTTTTTCTTTTGCATTTTCTTTTTGTACCAAATGAGTTTTGTTTTGAACAAAACTTGGCACATAAATCTATATTGAGGTGGAACAAAAAGTATGGGGTCAAAAGGAGTTGTCTAACCATTTTTAGAAACTGAAAAGGTCAATTTAATTGCCGCTGGACCAAAAATTTATTCCCATGGGCATTTTGGGAATTCAATAGAGGTTGGTTCCAACATGACAAATATCGAGAGATTATTTTCCCACACTTCGAACATTTTAGTTTTCATGTTTGGCAAATTAGAATTCTTGACTTTAAATTTGAGTTTGAATACGAACAGTGATTTGGATCAAGTGAGGATTAGCAATAGTAATGTGATGACATGGCACCATTAGCAGGGGTTTACTGTAGCTTAATTATCCAGGTGTCACAATTCTCCCCCACTACAATAAATCTCGTCCCGAGATTTAAGCGGTGGAGTAAGGGGGAAAACTCGGAAAGGACGGAGCTCAACACAAGATAGGTACCTAGGGGCTATCTCGCGAACGTGGCATAGAGGCATCTCTCGATTTGAAATTCAAGAAGTCATCGAGAGCAAGGTAAGGAGGTGTAATAAGAAGCTTCAACCGGGTAGGTAACCATTCGTTACCTGAAACAGAGGAAGCAGAGGAAGTTACCTGAAACAGGAAGTTGGAGGAGGAGCAGAGGAAGCAGGAAGCAGACCGCCTTCAAGGCCTAGAATCAGCGCACGTGGAGTTGGCACCAGCTTTCCAGTGGCAGCAGCAGCAGATCGACGAAATTAACCGGGAAAGGGGGTCTTAGCAGCGGCAACAGCCAGCGGATCCAGCATTGGATAGCACTGCCCCATCCATGCCGAGAAGCAGCGTGGGTTCCGCCCTGGGCGATGAGGCACTGCTGGATAGATACTGTTGGGAAACGCAGTAGTTTCAAAAATAAAATCCTATGATCATGCAAGATCTGTCTAGGTGATGCATAGCAACAAGAGGGGAGAGTGTGTCCACGTACCCTCGTTGACCGAAAACGGAAGCGTTTCAATAACGCGGTTGATGTAGTCGAACTTCTTCGCGATCCAACTGATCGAACGTACGCCACCTCCACGTTCAGCACACGTTCAGCTCAATGACGTCCCTCGTACTCTTGATCCAGTTGAGGCCGAAGGAGAGTTTCGTCAGCACGACGACGTGGTGACGGTGATGATGAAGTTACCGGTGCAGGGCTTCGCCTAAGCACTATGACGATATGATCGAGGTGTCTAACTGTGGAGCGGGGCAGCGCACACGGCTAAAAGATCAACTTGATCAACTGGTGTGTCTATGGGGTGCCCCCTGACCACATATATAAAGGAGGGAGGAGGAGGAGGCCGGCCTAGGAAGGGCGCGCCTATAGGGGGAGTCCAACTAGGATTCCCAATCCTAGTTGGAGTCCCCTTCCTTTTCCAAGAGGGGAGAGAGGGAAGGAGTAGGAGAGGGAGAAGGAAAGAGAGGGGGGCGCCGCCCCCTCCCTAGTCCAATTCGGACTTGCCAGGGGGGCGGCCACCCCTTGAGGCCCTTCTCTCCTTTCCTGTATGGCCCATTAAGGCCCACTACTTCCCCCGGCGAATTCTCGTAACTCTTCGGTACTCCGAAAAATACCCGAATCACTCGGAACCTTTCCAATGTCCGAATATAGCCTTTCAATATATTGATCTTTACATCTCGACCATTTTGAGACTCCTCGTCACGTCTGTGATCTCATCCGGGACTCCGAACAAACTTCGGTCATCAAATCACATAACTCATAATACAAATTGTCATCGAACGTTAAGCGTGCAGACCCTACGGGTTCGAGAACTATGTAGACATGACCAAGACACATCTCCGGTCAATAAACAATAGCGGAACCTAGATGCTCATATTGGCTCCTATATATTCTACGAAGATCTTTATCAGTCAAACCGCATAACAACATACGTTGTTCCCTTTGTCATTGGTATGTTACTTGCCCGAGATTCGATCGTCGGTATCATCATACCTAGTTCAATATCGTTACTGGAAAGTCTCTTTACTTGTTCCGTAATGCTTCAAAATGCAATTAACTCATCAGTCACATTGCTTGCAAGGCTTATAGTGATGAGCATTCCCGAGAGGGTCCAGAGATACCTCTCCGAAACACGGAGTGACAAATCCTAATCTCGATCTATGCCAACCCAACAAACACCTTCAGAGACACCTGTAGAGCATCTTTATAATCATCTAGTTACGTTGTGACATTTGATAGCACACAATTGTTCCTCTGGTATTCGGGAGTTGCATAATCTCATAGTCTGAGGAACATGTATAAGTCATGAAGAAAGCAGTAGCAATGAAACTGTAACGATCTTACTGCTAAGGTAACGAATGGGTCATGTCCATCACATCATTCTCCTAATGATGTGATCCCATTCATCAAATGACAACACATGCCTATGGTTAGGAAACATAACCATCTTTGATTAACGAGCTAGTCAAGTAGAGGCATACTAGGGACACTATGTTTTGTCTATGTATTCACACATGTACTAAGTTTCCGGTTAATACAATTCTAGCATGAATAATAAACATTTATCATGAAATAAGGAAATAAATAATAACTTTATTATTGCCTCTAGGGCATATTTCCTTCAGTCTCCCACTTGCACTAGAGTCAATAATCTAGTTCGCATCACCATGTGATTTAACACCAATAGTTTACATATGTATGTGATTAACACCCATAGTTCACATCGCCATGTGACCAACACCCAAAGGGTTTACTAGAGTCAATAATCTGGTTCACATCGCTATGTCATTAACACCCAAAGAGTACTAAGGTGTGATCATGTTTTGCTCGTGAGAGAAGTTTAGTCAATGGGTCTATCACATTCAAAGCCGTATGTATTTTGAAAATATTCTTATGTCTATAATGCTCTGCACGGAGCTACTCTAGCTGATTGATCCCACTTTCAATATGTATCCAGATTGAGACTTAGAGTCATCTGGATCAGTGTAAAAGCTTGCATCGACGTAACTCTTTACGATGAACTCTTTATCACCCAACCAAGAAACATTTCCTTAGTCCTTACTAAGGATAATTTTGACCGCTGTCCAGTGATCTACTTCTAGATAACTATTGTACCCCCTTTCCAAACTCATGTCAAGGTACATACTAGTTCTGGTACACAACATAGCATACTTTATAGAACCTATTACTGAGGCATAGGGAATGACTTTCATTCTCTTTCTTTCTTTTGCCGTGGTCGGGCTTTGAATCTTACTCAACTTTACACCTTGTAATACAGACAAGAACTCCTTCTTTGACTGATCCATTTTGAACTCTTTCAAAAACTTGTCAAGGTATGTATTCATTGAAAAATCCTATCAAGCGTCTTGATCTATCTCTATAGATCTTGATGCCCAATATATAAGCAGTTTCACCGAGGTCTTTCTTTGAAAATCACTTTCAAACTCTCCTTTCACTACAAAAAAAGACACACCGTGACATTTTGGGCCGAACGAAAAAATTTTCTATCATACATATGACCTTCTATGACGATAATTGTGACAAAATCCGGTATCATCATAGATGTGGTGGGCTCCTACTTCTATGACAAAAAATCATGACAGAAAATGGGTTTTTTGTCCTGGGCGGGCCGGAGACGCAGGTGCATGACATTCTTTGGGCCATCCATGACGAAAAAAACCGTAAAAGAAGCAAGGGCAAGGAAAATTTCGGGGAGTTCCCGGTTACGGTGGGAGGTCGGGGGCCGAGCGATGCGCGTTTCTCTCGTACACGTACGCACGTGTGTGCGAGGCGTTGGCTCTAACTGAACCCGAGCGAGGCGTTGGGCTCTAACTGAATCCGAGCGATTGCACTGCAGGCTACGCGTTACTGAACCCGAGCGATTGATCGATGGCTGTTAACTGAACCCGATCGAGCGATTCCTTCGCTACTACTGCTAACTGAAGCCGATCGATTGGATGAACAGTGAGCATTGCGGGGGGGGGGGGGGGGGGTTGGATGAACAGTGAGTGGTGGCGTTGCCTCTGGATGAACAGGACCCCGTGGTGTGGAGGGCTGGATGAACAGTAGACGGTGGAGGGGTGCCCGTGGAGGGGTGCCCGTGGAGGGGTGGTTGAACATGACCCCGTGGTGTGGAGGGCTGGATGAACAGTAGACGGTGGAGGGGTGGTTGAACAGTAGCCGGTGGAGTAGCGTGCGGTGGAGGCTGGATGAACAGGAGCCCGTGGAGGCTGGAGGAGGTCGACGGTGGAGATGAACAGTATCCCGTGGAGTCCCGTTTTGCGGTATGCCACACCCCTCCCGATGAACAGGACCCCCGTTTCGACCATAGCGCTCCAACACAAGTCTGTTTCGTTCGTTTTGCGGTACGCCACACCCCTCCCGATCAACAGGACCCCTGTTTCGACCGTAGGAGGTCCGTTTCGTCCGTTTTTCGGTACGCCACACCCCTCCCGATCAACATGACCCCCGTTTCGACTGTAGGAGGTCCGTTTCCTTCGTTTTGCGGTACGCCACACCCCTCCCGATCAATAGGACCCCCGTTTCGACCGTAGGAGGTCCGTTTCCTCCATTGTGTGGTACGCCAGGCCTCATTTCTATCGCCTGTTCCATCCAAACCCCCTGATGAACACGACCACGCATTCCGTTTCGACCCAGCCGGTTGGCTCCCACGCGTTCCGTTGCCTCCCGATGAACACGACGCATTCCGTTGCCTCCCCATGAACACGACGACGACGCTGTTTCTCAGTTCCGACCCAGCCATGTACACGAGCCGTGGCCGTACGTATGCGCGAGTAGGCGTTCGAGACCCCGCCCGTATGTACGTACGTGGTCGTATTTTCTTTCTTGCACCCTGGCCGTTGTACGTACGTGTACATGCTACATGCGCGCCTCTACTATGACACGTGCGTGCCCCTACATCGACCAGTATGTACGTACACGTCCGTGACCGGAATGACAACGCTATGTACGCTTCGACCAGGTGGGTCCCGACTGTCAGGCACTTCCTTGCCTGCGAAGATGTAGCTGGTGGGTCCCAGCAGTCAGGGGGAGAATTGTTTTTTTACCCGGACGCACTTCCTTGCGTGCGAAGATGTAGCTGGTGGGTCCCAGCAGTCAGGGGAAACTTTTTTTCGCGAAATACGATGGCCCGTCCGGTGGGTCCCCGCTGTCAGGTGGAGGAATAATTATTTTGCACGCAATAAGGAGGCACTTCCTTGTTGCGGCCGTGGACCCAGCTGTTAGCCTCCCCACGTATAGTCCACGTCCGATGGAAGCTGTTCCTTGACCACGTTGACCACGCTGTGCCGAGAGCACCAGGGCGGTGGACGATGGCAAGGCCTAGGAAGGAAACGACACGGAGGCAGGGAAGACGCAACAGTTGTTTCCCACGCGGAGGGGAGTACGACTGTACGAGGGTTTGCTGGTTCATTTGCCGTCACCGGAGTATAACAGCAGGTGTGGGTGAGTAGAAGGATGGCTAGGCCAGCGATGGGAGTACGGTGGGGCGGTGAGGCCTGCGCGGCAGCACAGCCGGCCGCGGGGAGGAGGGAGTAGGCAGTCCCGTCGGCGCTTGTTTGAGTGGCTGGAGCAGGAAGAGCAGAGATTGAAGAAGCACGATGGCCGTTGGATGGACATCCAATAGTTACTGCTTGTGCGTCAACCTTTTTTTTAGGAAAGCCTCAAATATGTGGAAAACAACATACAGCCCATCTGCCATTATTTCTAATAATTTACAGCCCATTTTCTAATTCTTAAGGTTTTTTAGCCCATATTTTTTTGTTAGCATTGCAACCCATATTGTGGCCACGGTTAAAAAATTATACAAAATTTTGCATATTTCGGTGCGGTCCGAACTGTTTTTAATCCCAAAATTTTGACTCAAACTCAAACTGATTTTAAAAATAAATGTATATCAACATAAAATCCAACAAATTCTCCACTGATAAACGTTAATGTAATTTAAAATCTCGAAATGAAAAAAAGATATTTGAAACTAATTGCCGGTTTGATGTGTTTTAAAAATGTACAACCCATTTCTCATTACTGATGGGCCATTTTCTCGGCCAGCCGAATGAAAGCTCTCCTCGTCTTGAAAGATTTGCAGCCCAACAGGCCTGACAAAGCGACTTACTTGGCAAATCACAAAAAAACTTGGCTGTGGCCGTGGACCCAACTGTCAGCCTCTCCACGTATAGTACTCTTCCGATGGAAGTCGTTCCTTGACCACGTTGACCAAGCCGCACGGAGAGCACCATGGCGGCGGACGACAGCGAGGCCTAGGAAGGGGACGACGCGGAGCCGGGGAAGACACGGTAGTGGAAGCCCGTGTGGAGAGGAGTACGATGGTTCACTGGTTCGGCTGCGGTGTGAATGCTGCCGTCGCCGCAGGGCCTGGCCAGCGGTGGGAATAGTAGGGGGCGGTGCGGCCTCCGCGGCATCACAACCGGCCACGGGAGGCAGGAGCATGCGGCACGACCGGCGCTGCCTTGGGCGGCTAGAGCAAGAAGACCAGAGGTTAAAGAAGCACTACGGCCGTTGGATGGACATCGTACGGTCACTGGAGCTAGAATCATTCATATTGACTAAGTTGACAAAGCCCTTCTTCCCCGTCAACTTAGTAGGCCCACAAGTCATCCTCCCACCAAGGTGGGTCCCAGCTAGCCGGGGGAGTATTCAGTTTTTTTGTGCGTAATAAGGAGGCACTTCCGGTGGGTCCGAGCTGACAGCAGGGGGAACGTTTTTTTCGCGAAATACGGTGGCCCGTCCTGTGGGTCCCAGTAGTCAGGGGAAACATTTTTTTCGCAAAATACTGGTGGCCCGTCGGTGGGTCCCCGCTGTGAGGTAGAGGAATAATTATTTTCGGCGTAATAAGGAGGCACTTCCTTGCGGCCGCCATGGACCCAGCTGTCAGCCTCTCCACGTATAGTACTCTTCCGATGGAATTCGGTCGTTGACCACATTGACCACGCCGCGCCGAGAGCTCCACGGCGGTGGACGACGGCGCGGCCTAGGAAGGGGACGACACGGAGCCGGGGAAGACGCGGCAGTGGATGCCCACACGTAGAGGAGTATGAGGGTTCACTCGTTCGGCTGCAGTGTGAGGCTGCCGTCGCCGCAGAATAACAGGGGGTGTGGGTGAGTGGAGGGATGGCCTGGCCAGCGGCGGGAGTAGTAGGGGGCGGTGAGGCCTCCGCGGCATCACAGCCGGCCATGGGAGGTAGGAGCAGGCGGCACGATCGGCGCTGCTTTGGGCGGCTGGAGTACGAAGACTAGGGGTTGAAGAAGCATGATGGCCGTTGGATGGACATCGTACGGTCACAGCAGCTAGAATCGTTCATATTGACTAAATTGACAAAGCCCTCCGTCCCCGTCAACTTAGTGGGCCCACAAGTCAGCCTCCCACCGAGGTGGGTCCCAGCTAGCTGGGGGAGTATTCATTTTTTTCTGCTTAATAAGGAGGCACTTCCGGTGGGTCTGAGGTGACAGCGGGGGAACATTTTTTTGTGAAATACGATGGCCTGTCAGGTGGGTCCCAGCAGTCAGGGGGCAAACTTTTTTTCGGAAAATATGATGGCCAGTCGAGTGGGTCCCTGCTGTCAGTTGGAGGAATCATTATTTTCCGCGTAATAAGGAGGCACTTACTTGCTGCGGCTGTGGACCCAACTGAGACTCTCCACGTACAATATACTTCCTATGGAAGTCATTCCTTGACCACGTTGACCACGCCGCGTTCCGTTGCATGCATGCGTCCATGGGCGTGGTGCGTCCCCACTGTCAGCTTCTCACGTACAGTCATCTTCCGATGACTCTTGGTTGTTGACCACGTTGACCACACCGTGCTAAGCGCGCCCAGACTAGAACAATCCGGAGATGGGGAAGACGGGGCAGTGGAGCATAGATGGATAGGAGTGGGAAACTTCACTGGTTCGGGTGCGCGACAGCACAGCCGCGGTGCCGCCCACGGGAGACAGGAGCAAGAACAGAGGTTGAAGAAGGAGCACGACTGTTGGATTAACATCCAATGGTCCAGCTGCTAGAATCATTTGTTGATTAAGTTGACAAAGCCATGCGTACACGTCCGCTTAGTAGGCCCACAAGTCAGTCACCAAATCTGACGGGTCCCAGCTATCAACAGGATGAATAATTTTTTTCGCAAAACAAGGAGGCACTTTCTTCCGTGCGAAGATACAACTGATGGGTCCCAGCTGTTAGGTGGAGGAAACATTTTTTCCAGCTTAATAAGGAGGAACTTTCCTTGTGTGCGACCATGGATCTCATGGGTCCCAGCCGTCAGGCTCTCCACGTACAGTCCTCTTTCGATGACTCTCGTTTGTTGACCACGCCGCACCGAGCACAGCGAGGCGGTGGACGACGGCGAGGCCCCGGACGGGAACGACTCAGAGATGGGAAAACGCGGCAGTGAAGTCGCGGATTGAGAGGAGGAGAAGGGTTATAACTGGTTCTGTTGCGGCATGGGGCTGTAGTCTGTGGAGAATAACAGAGGTGTCGAGGGGTGGAGGGATAGCCTGGCCGGCGGTGGGGTAGCACTTCGCAGCGATGCATGCTAAGCAGAGCTGCTAGCCGCCGGAGGCCAGACCAGGCGGTCCCGACAATGCTGGAGGAAGAAGACGAGAGATTGAAGGTGCATGCCGGCCGTTGTATATAAATGCAATGGCTGTGGATGACACAATCATTTGTTGACCAAGTGACAACGCCCTGCGTAGGCTTCGACCTATTGGCCCACATGTCAGCCTGCAAAAATGTGGCATATATTTAACCCATGTTTTCTAGAATGTACAGTCCATTTGCTGGGCTGGGTAAACAAATAATTTCACATCAATCAGGCCCATTTATATGTTCTAAGAAATCCCAGCCCATTTGCACTCCCTTGAAACACACATATTAGGTGGGCTCGTTATATATATAATGTTATGTTAGAAGGAGCAATTAATATCAAAGAATAAACCGGAGAGGCACATTTTATATATATATAATTAACAAATTAGCGAGTTATTGCTCAAAATAAAAATGAGCGCGTTATTATTAAATTGGTCCTTAAAATCTTCGCAAGCTTTTGTCGCAATCACCAGGATTTTGCTTGCCTGTGAGTAAAAAACAACCAGGATTTTCCTTGCCAACTTCCATTAAACATTTACTTTTATAAGTTAATAACACGTGGGATGTTTTTATAATGTATATATAAGTCTCTATAAAATATACGATAATAGTAATAATATAAATAAATATAATGTGGTTAGAAGGGAAAACATAAATTGGACACAACATTACTTTTATAAGAGACCTGCGTTTTATACCCCGCAGTAGGCATACTAACAAGTTCACACACAAATACAACAGAAAAGGTAAACATTCATATCAAAATCAGGTTCACAGGACATGTTCATATTCATAGCCAACATTCACTATCAACAACTCAAAAGATTCATATATACACAAGCTCAGCATATCTATGCATCCAAATGATTGATAGATCACAAGACAATATTCAAACATAATTCAGAAAAAGATTCAGATATACACATGTTCAGTATGTTTATGCATCCAAATGATTGAGATCACAACCATTATGATCCATGGACGAACTTTAATTACCTAGGGTACAAACTGGTAAATGGTGTTCAATCGGAGGTACTTCTTGCTAAAATTAGTTCTTGTACGAGTAAACTTTCGAGTACATAAGAGGCAGCACAGACAATCTGAACTTTGCTTGTAGGTTTATCCTCAAATAGTGGCCTCGTGCTGAGGGAGGTTTGAGCAACTTGGCTACTACTTTCATCCAACTAGTTTACTGGCTCATCTTGGTCATGTATCTCGCCAAAATTCTACATTGCAGACGAGAAAGGAGGCGGTTGAGAAAATGAACCACCCATGTGCAGTTCAACTAAAATGGAGCATCCTTGGCGTGCAGACTGATTAAGTGCCAGATGAATATACGCGTCAACCAACTTGTCTAGAATCTTTAGACTCCATGCCATATAGTTCGCTACCATGTGCCGATAATCAAAAGGCACAAGTTGGGACCAAAGACTGAACTGCGTTTTTCTAGGATATGCACCAAGCAATATTTTTGGCGTTCACTCTGGAGTTTGACAATTGGTTGACGCTGGTTGATACTCAAATGAATATAGGCACTTCTTATTGTCAACATCGATGTTTGTCTGAGTGCACTTTGGAGTACATAGCAGCAGCATAAGTACCTGCCTATTTGATCATTTTGTGCTGTTCTACTGAAATCACCCGATGTAATGATTTGCCTGCGAGTTCAGGGTCCAATTATTCCTTCATGAAATCAGCAAACAGTAGCACAATACCAAATTACCAATACATATGACAGGCACAATAATCAGGATAAAGACCAGTACCAACCTGTGTGAGGTAGCATATTAATTACTATTTCCTTTGACTGGAAGCCGAGATAAGCCAAGCGACTGACAGCAAAGGAGGAAAGCAAGCGAAGATTAGCGACTGACAGGAAAGGACGGAAGCTGTCGAGGCAATGAAGCACCCAAAGTTTTTGTGCAGTTCCACCAAAATCGAGCATCCCTGTTGGCACATATATTGAGAGAGTGAGATTACTGTCATAGTGGGACTAGTTGATGAAACATACACTAACAAATAGAAGCACCCTCATTATCTTAATGGGTAAAGTTAGCAACATAGTAGTCTTGCTTAAAGAGAGGTATTAGTTTATTTAATCAGTGCCAATTAGCTCAACACTCAAAGCATTGCCATTTATCATAGGTTGCAAAACTTTAACATGCAAAGATAAAGGAGTTTCTCATGACAGTAGCACGATACAAATAGAGATGACAGCAAACTAATATGGATGAAGGCCTTAGGCCCGTACCAACCTGAGAAAAAAAGCTTATTCATGTAGTCCCATAAGAGATGATAAAGCACTCACTGGAATCACACAATAGTATATATTTTTGTGCACTTCAAATGTATGGTTGAAATCACTCTTGTTTACCAGTGCTGAGATTATATCGAAAGATTATCAAGAACTTCCAGCAGAGTTAGAGCACTAGCTGGGATACAGTTCATTGTATTGTCTTGTGTAGTTCCACTAAAATGTATGATTGGCACAACATGATCCCTGTTTGCACAAGTAGGAACAAGGTGAAACCTTCATTAGCTTAGTGAGAAAGGATAGGAAGACATTAGCATATTACTCAAACAGTAGCATCAAATTCATGATGGACAATACGCAAAACATTGCCTCATTGAGACAATGGCAATAAATTGACATGCAAAACAATAGCACTATTATGTCATGACACTAATAATATTCCCTCCCTACTCCACCACATGATTCACCTCCATAGACAAACATACACACGTACATGATTCAGCATAGGGTCCTACTAAAGATTTGTTCAACTCCAACAGGAAAATTAGGCAGTAATAAATTAGTGGTACTTAAGTACTCCTAATTAATTAAGTGAGACAGCAGAAGTGGAAGGGCTCCCTGGAGGATCGTCTCACTTGTAAGGTAGTCATTGCCGGAGCCCTTGAATGGCCTCGACTGAGGCCTCTGGCTTCAGCAAGATCGCCTTGGCACTGTTTAGTCTTCTTCTTCTTCCTCTTCATGCTTTGTTTCTCTTTCTCCTCACCAGTTGGTGAAACCAAGTACATGATTGGCCTTCTAATTCAGAATTGGTTTTGTCAGTGAGGGAGTACAAGTGTACTAGTAAAAAATAGCATTATTTTCTCATGGTAGTCGGAAAATAGAGATGAACACATGCATTAAATATCATTCTTACCTAAAGGAAGGTTATGGTGTCAATATGGATGATGAGGATTGGAACACAAATCTCCCTTTGTGTAGTTCCACCGAAATGAACCAACTGTTCCATTCTGACATTCCTGTTAAACAACACAAAAGTCACTTCTTTTAAGAAGAGTTTTGTGCAGTGCACCAAAAGGTCACAACAGCAACCAGGTGAATTGGATATCCCTGTTTGCACAAAAAGGTACAGAGGAAACAGTCAGAGTCCCAAACAATTATAGGAAAAAACATTTGGCTAAACTTGTCATGGCTTATAACAGTGGCATGGCTCCATTTTTACCAGGGACATTAGATTAAGAACAGCTAAGGCTGCGTTCGGTTCACAGGTTTGGTGCAGGATTTTCGTAGGAACACAATTCCTACGGTATTCTTTCCCTTCCAACCGTTCGGAACACAGGAAAGGTGAGTAGTGTTTCATAGGAAAGCTGGTTTGGTAGTACTGATTCCATAGGATTAGAAACATCCACGCACTGCTCATTTTTTGGGCGGAAGCCCGAGGTAGGCGCTCGCTGCCATGCGTTAGACAGGTTGCTGTGTTGTGTTTGACGGAATAAAAAAATCAACCTATGTGTGGTACCTGAGGTGAGGACAAGAGTAGTCACCGTGCAGCTGAATAAACAAATAGCATCTCATACTGCCAAGCATGCTACTCTAAAAAAACAAATCTGTACATTTCATAGTCCATCAGAACACATTCTCTTGAGAGTTTCCTCTGGTTCGCTGTTCCATAGTTTTATACCTACATTCCTTTCCTATTCCTCTATTATCATCAAGACCTATGTTTTCTGCCCCTTTATTCCGAATGGAGCCTAAATATTTGGTATAAGGTCATGGGACAGTGGGTGCACCAGCAGTCCAGCACCATGTACGTAAACAGGGGCATAAAGTGGTGATTCATAGTTTGTTGCCCCGAGAAACAAACATCCAAGAAACATATCTGGGTTGGTCCCATTTTTGTTCATTCTAGCCACCTACTCCTATGTGTGGATAGCAAATCTAGTCCTGGTCATACCACTGTGTATAGTGTTACCCCTATATTTCCCTTTTCGACCAAGAGACCGGTTGGATGACCAGTCTGTACTACTTTCAACCCCTTTCCTTCCTGTTTGTACCAAGTCCGATGTACATACTAAATTCCCCCACCCCCACTTTATTTCTTGTTTGAACCAAGTACTCCCTCCGTCCGGAATTACTTGTCATCAAAATGGATGTGTCTAGAACTAAAATACATCTAGATACATCCATTTCAATGACAAGTATTTTTGGACGGAGGGAGTACAAGATTCGACTCCATGAAGTAGCTTTACCTCTAACAATAGAAGAAAAAAGGTGACGTTGGACCATCCGATCGAGAGGGGTTGAGGGGTAGAAAATGATGCACATGCAGCCATGTAGCGAGCTGGGGAAGTAGAGCTAAGGCGGTTTCGAACAAAGATATACCTGAAGGTCGTTGGGATGTGGATAGGTGGGCGGAGGGAGGCCGGATCCGCCCACAGGCAACGACGAAGGGATCGGAGGACCTCCCGCGCCGGCGCTCAGTCAGAGATAACAGTGCGGCCGACAGTGGGTCTCCTCCCTCTCTGTCGACGGCGGCCTAAACGCTGCCCCTCCTCCCCTTCAGCGATGGAGGGGGATACGTCCGGATCTGTAACCAGCGGTGAGGATAGAAAGCCAGTGTTTTTTGAAGGGAGAAAGACAGTGTTACTACCCCTATCTTGTTTAGATCTGGAGAGGATGAGAGTGTGTGAATAGAGCAACCATAGCAAGCAAGCACAGAGGCTACGACCTATATATACGTAGTGGGGTAGTTTTCCTTTTTCACTCCATCAAAACAATCGTTTAAAATTGTGTACTACTACATGCCAGGTCGCGGGTTTTTTAGTTGTTGACTGTTTTTTGAGATAGCTACCCGCTTGTTCCAAGTGGTGTTACGGTGTGCCAGGTCGCACTTTGTATCGTTCAAGTCTGGTACTACAAGTCCCTCCATTAAATGAACAACCACCCCCTCGTAAAAATTGTGAACAAGCCCACGGCTAAAATTAGTGGAAACGTGGGTTGCCCCAACATGCATTATTATTTATATTTTCTACTCCCTCCGTTCCTAAATATAAGTCTTTTTTATTAGCCACACCTAAGACAAGAATTTTTTTATTAGCAGTGAACCCCACATGTCATAGACACAAAAATTGTGGCAAGATTCCCTTAGGCAAGCCAAAGTGTGTCTAACAATTTGAGCAACTCAGGTTAGGAAAGTGTGGCAAGTGTGGGAAAAATAATGTGGCAACATAAGACAAACATAGTCACAATCGAAACAGCCTCGTAATTTTTTGTGACATGCATGAAAATTTGGTTAGTTAAATTTATAGTCAAACTTTGGCAAGGTGCATCAAATCAACACATGCAAGTATCAAAAGGAAAGTCACTGCATGCATGCATGCATTGTACTCCCTCCGTTTCCAAATATAAGTCTTTTTAGAGATTGCAACAAGTGACTACATACGAAGCAGAATATGTCTACATACGAATTAGTCCATTTCAAATGTGTAAAAAGACTTATATCGAGTGCAGTGCTTTGATGTGTCGCATCAACTCGTACAAGACCGAGAAATTTGATTACTACAACGCCTTCTCCCTCGCGGACTGAGCTCCGGTGCCTTAACTGCACCTGCCTTTGGCTTCATGACAGGAGGGACAACCACCTGTTGGGCCCACTTGTCATGGACGCAAAGGCAGGAGCAGTAAGTAGAAGCTTTCGCTACACGCTATCCCCCCCGCACGAGGTGGACGGACATGCATCAATGGATTCGATACTGTAGAAGTAGGAGTAACATCATTGTTTGTCTTCTCGAAGAGGCGAAGAGCCAAGCGCAACCTGAACGTGGCAGTTGCGAATGCTCGCGTGGTGTGGTGCCTTGGAGCACGCATATACTAGCCAGGCTCTTGCATGAGACAAAATCTCAAATCTCAAATCTCAAATCTCATGAAACAAGGCATTTTGCGATTGGAGGAATGTATCTCGTACTTTACAAAACTACTAATTAAACTCATGCATTAATTACGTAGTTCTCTCGTTTTCCTCTCCGCCTTGGTCGCGGTGCACAATATTGAGCACTCCTATATGACTAGCCGCTCTATCTACATGCGGGACATTTCAAAGCATCCGGGCCCGCGTGCCATCCACCAAATCACAACGAGGTGCTACAGTCGAGACTCACCTGTCACCCCGGTGTGACCGTCATGACCCGTCATATCACAAAACCCACACCTTTACCAGCAGTGGTAAGGTGGCCTCCAAGTTGGACTGGACGAAGCAACCATCATTTCACTGGAATGCTCGTTCAAGCCCTTTCTTCCCTTTCTTGAAGAAAACCTCACTCCAGGCTACTCACTTCTGCCATTTTTTTTCTTCTGTACCGACGAAGGAAAGGTGGGCGAATCAGTTATGCTGCTATATTTTCATTCCAAGAATCTTCTTTTTGTGAAGCACCGACCGATTTTAACATCCTATTCTTTTCCCGTTTTCATTGCGATTGTGGTTTCCTTTCGATTGCTTTTTGTTTGTCAATTCATTGATGGATCCTGGAGCACTAGGCAAACAGTTACCGGCGGATAACCCACTAGAGATAATGATCTCCAGGAAGCGAGCACCGACCAACGAGTTGACCATGTTGGCGGGCCAACCCATGGATACGAAGAACTCCAAGAAACAAGCACTGGCCAAAGAGTTGAGGACATTGGTGGACGAACTCCTCAAAGAAAGTTGGAAGGACAGCAAGGGCCCCACCATGCCTACCCCAGGAACTCTGATTGCCACCTATGTGAGGCTCAAGACCGAGTTTGAGGAGATAGTCGCCGTTGAGAAGCAGTATTCTCCTGGCAAGGTGATGGCCCCCATCGAGGACGAGGAGATGGCCCCCGGAGGGATGAGATCCCCCGGTGAGCTGCACAAGGTAAAAAATAATGTCTTATTACCATAGTTGTGGTTTTTGATTATTTGCAATGTGCTTGCTAATATGTTAGGGTTGTGCAGGTGCCGGTGGACGTCCTTGATGATTCCGATGTCGTGGCCCGTCCTGTTGGCATTGCCCCAGAGATCGATTCCGATGCCGCTGTCCATCCTGTGGACATCGCCCCAGAGATCGATTCCGATGTCGCGGTTAGTCCTGTGGACATCGCCCCAGAAATCGATTCCCATGCCGCTGCCCGTGCTGTGGTCATTGCCCGAGAGATCGATGACAAGAAATAGTTGGTCGCGCTAATCCTTCAGGGTAGTTTGCATTGCCCTGTGTTTAATTACCAGAATGATGCGTGTTATCAAACCATCTTAGGGCTAGTGCACTGTCTTGTGT
Organism: Triticum timopheevii; assembly: GCA_963921465.1. Lineage (NCBI taxonomy): Eukaryota > Viridiplantae > Streptophyta > Magnoliopsida > Poales > Poaceae > Triticum > Triticum timopheevii. The sequence continues at coordinate 434,950,541 of OY997270.1, forward strand.
GGGCGGATCTTGCTACTTTTGTTTGATAGTGAATCATGCTATGAATCATGCAAACCCTCTCCGAGTTATGGAAACAGATGTATCCTCACCAGCTTTTGATGTAATATATGGCATGCTTAGATGTAAGTTTAAACTGTTTATCATATCAGTAGGGCTTGTTTGATGATTCTTGGTGTTAGTAGGCTAGCTACTGTGCGAGCTATAGTACTTGCAAAACACTCTGAAGAGAAACGTTGGGGCTTATGAGCTCGTGGTACGCTTATACTTATCCCTCGTCGATCGACCAATAGCCCTAGCTCCTAAAATTGTAGGCTTAGCAATCGATCAGACAATAGTCGACACGCGGATACATTCAGGCCTCATTTGGTTCATAGGGTAGGAAAATCGTAGCAAAAGTATAGAGAACGTGCAACACAAAATCATAGCAGTGCAGAGACGTACTCCCTCCATTCCAAAATAGATGACCTCGGCGGGCTAGTTTGGCCTAGTGGGTTTCAGTGATATGACGTGGTACAGTGCCGTCCAGTCTTCGCGTGTGGTAGCAGTATTGCGGGTAGTAAGTTTTCTTGAAGATGCGGAATTCAACGAAGTCATGATGGTTACTTCGTCCGAACAACTTACGGTGGGAAAGGTTGGGCCTGCGATACGACCGGGGTGGACCAGGATAATTTTGTGCATGGCAGGTGGACCAGGATGGTCGATGTCCCACATGTCGGCGAATGGAAGTATTCTTTCCGATATAGAGGACGAGAACGAGTATTCATTGTTTATTTTTGATGAAAGCTATTGTCTCCACTGTTACGACGGAGGAGTCTGAAACACGGCAGCCTAGTGAACTTGGCATGTGCACCACTCCCTCCTTCCTCATGTAATGCCCAGGTTATAGCTTTTTCTCACTTTCTCTCTATCTATTTCCTCTCAAATGTTTTTTTACCTTTATTTTTTAAGACACAATTGTTTTTTATGCCTTTTTTTAGAATTATTTTTTTATACCTAGGAGCACGTGTAGAGACGGGCTCTTGCAAAGCCCACTCCTTGACTTTGTCAATGCCTCTCTCTCCTCCACATAAGGAGTACTACTTGCTATGCATGCATGCGGCGGGCAGCTGGCGTCTTGAGGGGCTAGGGCGGTGAGAGAGGGCTCCAGAAGCGGTCCGGACTCCAGCATGGCCCACCTCACATTATCACCATATATTTCTTGGAGTCCATGCGCGGCGGGCGGGCGATCCCTTCTCCCTCCCCCGTTTCTCTCTTCTCAGCCAACGCCCACCGAGCGATTAGATTTCGGCTATCGACGGTTTATTCAATTATGGTCCCACATGTCAGTGAAATTGCAAGACAACGCGTGTCCCCTCTAGTGAGCGGTGTGCGAGCCAGACTGTCGGGGGTGCGACGTGTACGAGTCGTAAGTGTGCCGTCTTTTCCTTTAGAACTTGTGAAGCGTAACATTTTCGCGTGATCGATAGATAGAAATCCAGAACAAAATGACGAGGGCGGTGCTTTCCCGCTCATTAGGCGGGCTAGTTCGAGTGATATGACGTGCTACAGTGCCGTCCACTTGCTCCATTTTTATGTAAGCAAGAGTTTACACTCTTATGCGGGAGGAGTGTGAAACACAGCGGATCTAATTTTGATCGAGGGATAACTGTTCCCTGGCAAATAATGGAGGACTGTTAGGGATTATAGCATGATAGTTAGGGCATCTCCAGCGCTGGCCCACAAATTTACACCGGCATCTGTCCGAGGACACTGATGGATGCCATCCGATGCTGCTCGCATACCTTTCGACAACTATATGAACTAACCGGACGAAATTCATGCAAACAAAGCAAATTTCAAATTAACCGGATGAAATTCATTACATTTCAAAAACTTTTCCTACAAACTGGACGAAATTCATTACATATTTCACGCAAAAACGTACTAAAACCTACTGTAGACCTAATCTAAACGATCGCCGGCGCCCGACCACCATGTCCGGCCATGAACCCGAGAAAGACGGCCATTGCCTTTGCCTCCTCCTCATCCCCCTCGATAACCTCCTCCTCTGGAGCACAAGGTTCTGAAGATTTCCACCTCCACGTCACCGTCAAGCGGCTAATTGGCCGCCGATGTTTACCCCACCAAGCTTGGCGTTGACTGAGTGGAGTAGCGGTGGACTTCCCGGGACCAGAGCAGCGGCGACCTACCGTGTACTACTCTTCCTTGCTGTCAGCTGCGCCCGCGCACGCGCACCGGCTTCATGGTCGTGGCGGCGGAGGGCGGCCGGGGGGTGCCGACGATCTCCTTCGTTTGCTCCTGCGACAGTAGGTCGAAGAGAGCTTTGGAGCGCGCCCAGAGCGGAGCCGCCGATGTCCCTCGTCTGCTCCTGCGACAGTACGTCCAAGAGAGCTTCGGAGCACCACGAGGCCATGGTTGGAGTGGTGCCGACAGAAGGAAGGGACCGGAGGAGAATAAGTGTGGGTCTTTGGCTATGGCTGGGAGCTGGGGCTCAAGTTAATATAGCGGGCGAATGGTAGTGAGCCGCGGCAGACGGATGGACAACTGGCGCCGGATTAGGTTCGTCGGGCGTGAATGCGGACACTGCTTCAGTGACTTAACTACAGATGCGTTGGGTTACTGACATGTGGGCCCAACGGGCATCTGGCCCGCATGTCAGTGACACACCAATTGCACTGCAGTTAAGTCTGGTGAATGCGGCATTGACATTCTGGAGAGACGGTGACCGTTTCAGGCGGGAAGCGCACGGTAGCGATGGAAGGGGTTTTGGGGTGCAGTGGCACTAAGATCGGTCGCTCATGATAGTACATACTCCGTACCATACTACCATAGTACCTCTCTAGCTAGGCTATTTTATAGATTGTCGTTGTGATGGACAATATACATGAGCAAGGCGGTCCAAGTATGACCGTTGGTGTTGAGCCAGGTGAATACATGCTCGGCGTTCGCGTAGGCCTCCATCAAACGTCTAAACAGTGATGTCAGGCGCCGCCGGGGCGCGCAGGTGATGGGCTCGCCGTTTGCGTTGCGCCATGAGCAGGACTTTGATTTAGAGGGCGACGTGCATGCATTAGCATGCTTTGACAGCGTGAGCGTGAGTGTCTGACGTGAAGTATTTCATTTTCATTTGGCAGACGAGGGTGCGTTGCAGCGACGAGTCCGTAGTTTGATTCCCCACATACGCATAATTTTGGTTTTTACAGTATTTCTTTCTCCATTGATAGGTAGGCCCGCATAGATAGATAAAGAACACGAGCTGATGAAGCGCATGCGGATTGTTTGACTGGTCAACCAGACAAATACGGAGCTATACACTGAGCCAGTGACCGTATAATCACCATATCTCGTATACAATGATCAAAGTGAGCTATCAAGATAAGTTCGATGACCGCCAATGCATTTTACTTGGTAATAAATGACCAGGATTGAAGGGGAATCCAAATTTGCTTCGTCTTATGTCCTTGGGCTCTTGACAAACCAATGCACTATACGGTTGTCCGGCCACTCCACCCCAGAGCTCTCACCAAGCGTCGTTCATGCCACTGCGCCGCACACTAACCGGTAAGGCAGCGATGGCATCCCGCCGCGCCGAGTTCCTCGCCTCCCATGACCGCACACAAAATGGCAGGGAAGCGATGGCATCCCGCTATGCCGAGTTAATCGCCGCTCGCGACCTCACAACTATGTGGGAGGAATTTGAAGGTGCCAAGGCCGAATGGGCGGTAGGGCAAGAGGCGGCCAAAGCCGCGCAGAGGGAGCGGAAAAGTCAGAAAGCGCTCACGAAAAGAGAGGCCCACCGCCGCAAGAAAGAAAAGGACGCACGTGCTGCTGTGGAGAGGTCGGCGGAGATCCAAGCACGGTGGGGTGTCGCCGACAAAGCCGGTAAGGAGAACGACGCCATCTGGCTAGCATGTGATAAGTAGTAGTACTAGTAGTTAGTGTGTGTGTCTGTGTCTGAGTACGAGCATGTACCAGTACTACTAGTTACTATTGTAGTTTTTTGAGCAAATTACCAGTACATTAGTGATGTCTACTACACAACCTTCCTCTTGTAGACGTTGTTGGGCCTGCAAGTGCACAGGTTTGTAGGACAGTAGCAAATTTCCCTCAAGTGGATGACCTAAGGTTTATCAATCCGTAGGAGGCGTAGGATGAAGATGGTCTCTCTCAAACAACCCTGCAACCAAATTACAAGAGTCTCTTGTGTCCCCAACACACCCAGTATAATGGTAAATTGTATAGGTGCACTAGTTCGGCGAAGAGATGGTGATACAAGTGCAAAATAGATAGTAGATATAGGTTTTTGTAATCTGAAATAATAAAAACAGCAAGGTAACTAATGATAAAAGTGACCGTAAACAGTATTGTAATGATAGGAAACAAGGCCTAGGGTTCATACTTTCACTAGTGCAAGTTCTCTCAACAGTAATAACATAGATAGATCAAATAACAATCCCTCAACATGCAACAAAGAGTCACTCCAAAGCCACTAATAGCGGAGAACAAACGTAGAGATTATGGAGGGTACGAAACCACCTCAAAGTTATTCTTTCGGATCAATCTATAAAAGAGTTTGTACTAGAATAACACCTTAAGACAAATATCAAACAAAACCTTAATGTCACCTAGATACTCCATTGTCACCTCAAGTATCCGTGGGCATGATTATACGATATGCATCACACAATCTTAGATTCATCCAACCAACACAAAGTACTTCAAAGAATGCCCTAAAGTTTCTATCGGAGAGTCAAGAACGTGTGCCAACCCCTATGCATAGGTTCCCAATGTCAGGAAACCCGCAAGTTGATCACCAAAACATACATCATGTGGCACATGATATCCCATTGTCACCACAGATAATCACGGCAAGACATACATCAAGTGTTCTCATAAAAGACTCAATCCAATAAGATAACTTCAAAGGGGAAACTCAATTCATCACAAGAGAGTAGAGGGGGAGAAACATCATAATATCCAACTACAATAGCAAAGCTCGGGATACATCAAGATCGTGCCATAGAGGGAACACGAGAGAGAACACGAGAGAGAGAGAGATCAAACACATAGCTACTGGTACATACCCTCAGCCCCGAGGGTGAATTACTCCCTCCTCATCATGGATAGCGCCGGGATGATGAAGATGGCCACCGGTGATGGGATCCCCCTCCGGCAGGGTGCCGGGAAGGGCTCCCGAGAGGTTTTTGGTGGCTACAGAGGCTCGCGGCAGCGGAACTCCTGATCTATCTTCTGTTCTGGAAGTTTTAGGGTACGTAGGTATATATGGGTGAAAGAAGTACGTCGGTGGACCAAGGGGGGCCACGAGGCAGGGGGCGCCCCCAGGGGGGTGGGCGCGCCCCCACCCTCGTGGGAACCTCCCTTCTTCCCTGACGTGCACTCCAAGTCCATCGGGTGGCTTTCCTTCCAAAATTAACTTCTCCAGTTGATTTCGTTCTGTTTTGACTCCGTCTGATATTCGTTTTCCTCGAAACACTGAAATAGGCATAAAACAACAAATCTGGGCTGGGCCTCCGATTAATAGGTTAGTCCCAAAAATAAAATAAAAGTGGATATTAAAGCCCAATATTGCCTAAAACAGTAGATAAAGTAGCATGGAGCAATCAAAAATTATAGATACGTTGGAGACGTATCAAGCATCCCCAAGCTTTATTCCTGCTCGTCCTCGAGGAGGTAAATGATAAAAAAGAATTTTTGATGCGGAGTGATACTTTGGCATAATTTCAGTGTAAATCTTCTTAATTGTGGTATGAATATTCAGATCCGAAAGATTCAAGACAAAGTTCATATTGACATAAAAATAATAATACTTCAAGCATACTAATCAAAGCAATCATGTATTCTCAAAATAGCATGGCAAAAGAAAGTTCATCCCTACAAAATCATATAGTTAGGCTATGCTTCATTTTCATCACACAAAGATGTTCCCAACTTCTATACCCCCGATGACAAGCCAAGCAATTGTTTCATACTTAAATAATCTCAAACTTTTTCAACCTTCACGCAATATATGAGTGTGAGCCATGGATATAGCACTATGGGTGAAATAGAATATGATGATGGGGATTGTGTGGAGAAGACAAAAAAGGCGAAAGTCTCACATTGACGAGGATAATCAACGGGCTATGGAGATGCCCATTAATTGATGTCAACATGAGGAGTAGGGATTGCCATGCAACGGATGCACTAGAGCTATGAATGCTCAACAAAAGAAAACTAGTGGGTGTGCATCCAACTCGCTTGCTCATGAAGACCTAGGGCATTTGAAGAAGCCCATCGTAGGAATATACAAGCCAAGTTCTATAATGAAAAATTCCCACTAGTATAAAAAGACAACTTATGAGACTCACTACATGAAGAACAAGGTGCTACTTTGAAGCACAATATATGAGATTCACTACATGAACAACAAGGTGCTACTTTGAAGCACAAGTGTGGAAAAAGAGATAGTAGCATTGCCCTTTTTTTTGGGCCTTTCTTTTTTTCTTTTGGCCTTTCCTCTTTTTTTTTGTTTGGGCAATGCTCTAATAATGATGATCATCACACTTCTATTGATTACAACATAAGGATTACAACTTCAAACTTAGAACAAGATATGACTCTATATGAATGCCTCCGGCAGTGTACCGGGATGGTGCAATGAATCAAGAGTGACATGTATGAAAAATAATGCATGGTGGCTTTGCCACAAATATGATGTCAACTACATGATCATGCAATGGCAATATGACAAAAGTAATGTATGTCATGATGATGAGGATGGAAGTTGCATGGCAATATATCTCGGAATGGCCATGGAAATGCCATGATACGTAGGTATGGTGGCTGTTTTGAGGAAGATATAAGGAGGTTTATGTGTGATAGAGCGTATCATATCACGGGGTTTGGATGCACTGGCGAAGTTTGTACCAACTCTCAAGGTGAGAAAGGGCAATGCACGGTACCGAAGAGGCTAGCAAAGGTGGAAAGGTAAAAGTGCGTATAATCCATGGACTCAACATTAGTCAAAAGAACTCATATACTTATTGCAAAAATTTAGAAGTCATCAAAAATCAAGTACTACGCGCATGCTCCTAGGGGGATAGATTGGTAGGAAAATACCATCTCTCGTCCCTGACCGCCACTCATAAGGATGCACAAGCCAGGTACACTTCATGTTTCAAATTTGTTACACAACTTTAACCATACGTGCATGCTACGGGACATGCTAACTTCAACACAAGCATTTCTCAAATTCACAATTACTCAACTAGCACGACTTTGATATTATCACCTCCATATCTCAAAACAATTATCAAGCATCAAACTTATCTTAGTATTCAACTCACTCAAAAGAAAGTTTCACATATCTTGAATACCAAGTATATTAATATTAAGCAAATTACCATGCTATTAACGACTCTCAAAATAATCTAAGTGAAGCATGAGAGAACAATAGTTTCTTTTAAAACAAATCCACCACCGTGCTCTAAAAGATCTAAGTGAAGTACTAGAGCAAAAATTATCACGCTCAAAAGATATAAGTGAAGCACTATGAGCAAAACTATCAAGCTCAAAAGATATAAGTGAAGCACAATGAGTAGTCGAATAATTGTGCAACTATGTGAAGACTCTCTAACGTTAAAGAATTTAAGATCTTGGTATTTTATTCAAACAGCAAGCTAAGCTAAAGAAAATGACAATGCAAGGATAGCACAACTCATGTGAAGAAGCAAAAACTTAGGCTCAACCAATACTAACCGATAGTTGTTGAAGAAGAAAGGTGGGATGCCTACCGGGGCATCCCCAAGATAGATGCTTGACACTTCTTGAAATATTATCTTGGGGTGCCTTGGGCATCCCCAAGCTTGAACTTTTGTGTCTCCTTAATTCCTCTCATATCATGGTTTCTCTTCTTTTTATCAAAAGCTTCATCCACAACAAACTCAACAAGAACTCGTGAGATAGGTTAGTATAAACAAATGCAAAACCTTATCATTTTCTACTGTAACAAATCACTAAAATTATTATTCAACATTGAATACTAAATGCCTCTGCATATTTAATACTCCTATCTTCAAATAGAATCATTAAACAAGCAAACATATGCAAACAATGCAACCATAACAGCAATCTGCCAAGACAGTACAGTCTGTAAAGAATGCAAGAGTCATCATACTTTCCTAACTCCAAAAATTATGAACTAAATTTCACACTGTAATAAATTTATCAGAGCTCAATATGCAAAAATATTCAACATTATACCACTCTCTGACTTTTCTAGGGAATTTTTGCAACAACGGTAAACTTTCTGTTTTCAAACAGCAACATGTATACTAGCAAAATAAGCATGGCAAAGGCTATCCTTGACTTCTTTATTGAAACTAAAGATGCAAAACATTATTCTAAATAACGGAAAGCAAATTCTAACAAGATAAAATGACGCTCCAAGCAAAACACATATCATGTGGTGAATAAAAATATAGCTCCAAGTAAAGTTACCGATGAACGAAGACGAAAGAGGGGATGCCATCCGGGGCATCCCCAAGCTTAGGCTCTTGGTTGTCCTTTTAATATTACCTTGGGGTGCCTTGGAAATCCCCAAGCTTAGGCTCTTGCCACTCCTTATTCCATAGTCCATCGAATCTTTACCCAAAACTTGAAAACTTCACAACACAAAACTTAACAGAAAACTCGTGAGCTCCGTTAGAGAAAGAAAACAAAAGACTACTTAAAGGTACTTTAATGAACTAATTCTAAATTCATATTGGTGTAACATCTACTGTATTCCAACTTTTCTATGGTTCATACCACTTAATACTAGCCTTAGATTCATCAAAATAAGCAAACAACACATAGAAAACAGAATCTGTCAATAACAGAACAATCTGTAGTAATCTGTATTAAACGTATACTTATGGAACTCCAGAAATCCTACAAAATTAGGAAGTCCTAAGAAATTTGTGTACAAATCCAGAGCAAGAAGAATCATATCAGAAGAATGTTTCTGTGAAGTAACAAAACTAATTTACGGGGTGCAAAAGTTTCTGTTTTTCAGCAGGATCAACACAACTATCACCGTAAGCTATCCTAAAGGTCTTACTTGACACTTTATTGAAACAAAAGCTATAAAACATGATTACTACAGTAGCATAATCATGTGGACACACAAAAACAGTAAGGATAAATATTGGGTTGTCTCCCAACAAGCGCTTTTCTTTAATGCCTTTCTAGCTAGGCATAATGACGGCAATGATGCTCACATAAAGGATAAGAATTGAAACATAACGGGAGCAACATGAAGCATATGACTAGCACATTTAAGTCTAACCCACTTCCTATGCATAGGGATTTTGTGAGCAAACAACTTATGGGAACAAGGATCAACTAGCATAGGAAGGTAAAACAAAGCATAGCTTCAAAATTTTCAACACATAGAGAGGAAACTTGACATTATTGCAATTCCTACAAGCATATATTCCTACCTCATTATAATTTTCAGTAGCATCATGAATGAATTCAACAATATAACCAGCACCTAAAGCATTCTTTTCATGACCTACAAGCATAGAAATTTTACTGCTCTCCACATAAGCAAAATTCTTCTCATCAATAGTAGTGGGAGCAAACTCAACAAAATGACTATCATATGATTGAAAGTTAAGATCAAGATGACAAGTTTCATGGTTATCATTATTCTTTAAATCATACGTGTCATCACAATAATCATCATAGATAGGAGGCATGCTTTCATCATAGTAAATTTGCTCATCAAAGCTTGGGGGACAAAAAATATCATCTTCATCAAACATAGCTTCCCCAAGCTTGTGGCTTTGCATATCATTAGCATCATGGATATTCAAGGAATTCATACTAACAACATTGCAATCATGCTCATCATTCACATATTTTATGCCAAGCATTCTATGTAATTCTTCTTCTAGTACTTGAGCACAATTTTCCTTCCCATCATTTTCACGAAAGACATTAAAAAGATGAAGCATATGAGGCACTCTCAATTCCATTTTTTTATAGTTTTCTTTTATAGACTAAACTAGTGATAAAACAAGAAACTAAAAGACTCGATTGCAAGATCTAAAGATATACCTTCAAGCACTCACCTCCCCGGCAATGGCGCCAGAAAAGATCTTGATGTCTACTACACAACCTTCTTCTTGTAGACGTTGTTGGGCCTGCAAGTGCACAGGTTTGTAGGACAGTAGCAAATTTCCCTCAAGTGGATGACCTAAGGTTTATCAATCCGTAGGAGGCGTAGGATGAAGATGGTCTCTCTCAAAAAACCCTGCAACCAAATAACAAAGAGTCTCTTGTGTCCCCAACACACCCAATACAATGGTAAATTGTATAGGTGCACTAGTTCGGCGAAGAGATGGTGATACAAGTGCAAAATAGATAGTAGATATAGGTTGTTGTAATCTGAAATAATAAAAACAGAAAGGTAACTAATGATAAAAGTGAGCGTAAACGGTATTGCAACGATAGGAAACAAGGCCTAGAGTTCATACTTTCACTAGTGCAAGTTCTCTCAACAATAATAACATAGATAGATCAAATAACAATCCCTCAACATGCAACAAAGAGTCACTCCAAAGCCACTAATAGCAGAGAACAAACATAGAGATTATGGTAGGGTACGAAACCACCTCAAAGTTATTCTTTGGGATCGATCTATAAAAGAGTTCGTACTAGAATAACACCTTAAGACACAAATCAACCAAAACCCTAATTTCACCTAGATACTCCATTGTCACCTCAAGTATCCGTGGGCATGATTATACGATATGCATCACACAATCTCAGATTCATCCAACCAACACAAAGTACTTCAAAGAATGCCCCAAAGTTTCTGTCGGAGAGTCAAGAACGTGTGCCTACCCCTATGCATAGGTTCCCAATGTCACGAAACCCGCAAGTTGATCACCAAAACATACATCAAGTGGCACATGATATCCCATTGTCACCACAGATAATCACGGCAAGACATACATCAAGTGTTCTCATAAAAGACTCAATCCAATAAGATACTTCAAAGGGGAAAATCAATTCATCACAAGAGAGTAGAGGGGGAGAAATATCATAAGATCCAACTACAATAGCAAAGCTCGGGATACATCAAGATCGTGTCATAGAGGGAACACGAGAGAGAACACGAGAGAGAGAGAGAGAGAGAGATCAAGCACATAGCTACTGGTACATACCCTCAGCCCCGAGGGTGAACTACTCCCTCCTCATCATGAATAGTGCCGGGATGATGAAGATGGCCACCGGTGATGGGATCCCCCTCCGGTAGGGTGCCGGGAAGGGCTCTTGAGAGGTTTTTTGTGGCTATAGAGGCTTGCGGTGGCGGAACTCCCGATCTATCTTTTGTTCTGGAAGTTTTAGGGTACGTAGGTATATATGGGTGAAGGAAGTACGTTGGTGGACCGAAGTGGGGGCTGGTGAATCCATGTACCTAGGGTAGGGTCATGGACCTATCCAAGATACCCTCCCCAAGGACATCTCTAGAATAAACCACTTGTCTGTCGACTCAGAAGTATTCCACTCGACGGACTTGAAGACACTCGACCATGAAGCCAACCACTCGACCGCCAGGAGATCTAAAGTCAGTCTGCACACAAACGGTTGGTCATTAAGTAGCTTTTATGGTCATCATAGCACTTTATGTGGGGCGTTACTAGTAACCCCCGATCTTAATGTACTTTAAACCCTACATAACTGAGGGCCAGAGGGGTCTGGCGAACTCTATATAAGCCACCCCTCCTCAGTGTCAAGGGTTCGCACCCCTGTAACTCATATGCATATAATCCAGTCGACCGCCTCCGGGTTCCGAGACGTAGGGCTGTTACTTCCTCCGAGAAGGGCCTGAACTCGTAAATCTCTTGTGTATACAACTACTCCATAGCTAGGATCTTGCCTCTCCATTCCTACCCCCCCTATTCTACTGTCAGACTTAGAACCATGACAGTTGGCGCCCACCGTGGGGCAGGTGTCTTAGCGACTTATTGGAGAAGTTGCGATTTTTTCGATCTCCTTCATCATGGTTTCTGGCGGAGTTTTGGTTGAGGGCCGCGAGATCCGTCTCGGCGCGCTCACGTTCATCGCCGACGACTCCGCTTGGCTTCAGGAGGCTTCACTCGACATCGATGCGCTCCCCGTCCGCTGGGCGACGCACTTTCGCGCGTGCGTCCGCGGCATCCTCCTGCGGCAACCGTCGACCCAGTATTGGTCGGCCCATGTGTCGTCCTCCCTCCCTGTTTCCCGCTGGCGCAAGCGCTCCGGTCGGTCAAGGCTTCAGCGGTCGGTGGGGCACATGGTGGCCCGCCAGTCGGCCACCCCCCAAGTCGCAGCGATTGAGCCCGATGAATCTCTCTACGGCCTGTTCGACCTGTCGACTGGCTCCGCAGAGACTGCATCCGAGTGCGATAGCAGTGATCTAGCGGCGGAGGTGCTGATGGTCAATGGTCCACGAAGTCCTCCTGGCTTTCCCCGCGCCGATGGAGGCGACGGCGGAGGCGATACGGTGCAGGCCCATGAAGAGTATCAACCCGAGCCCCTCACTTCGTTGCAGAGGGAAGAACTTCGCCGCCGGAATATGGATGTGCTACACACTCCTATCGTTGGAGAAACCCCCGAGGCTCGGGCCTTAGAAGACGCGCGCTTGGCCAACTTGGACAAGCGCACTCGACTGGAGAACCTCCAGCGAGCACTCGACGAGCGTGCGCGGCAACGAGTTCCAGACTCCAGTCGACGTCAACTCTTTCCACCACCGACTGAGGTATATCGAACTCCGATTTAGAATCTAGCAGTTGCAGCCCGTATAGCAGAGTCGATTCAGCCTTCCTAGTCAGAGGCTGGCAGAGGCTTGCTACAGATCAGAGATTTACTCCAGGCAGCAGGAGATCAAAATTCAGCTGTATCGCAGTCACAGAATAGGATTCACAGCAGATCCGTCGCTGCGAATATAGTCCAGTTGGCCCATAGCCCAAGATCGCCCCCGAGGCGTGAGCAACGTGGAGGCCGGCGTGATGATTAGTACAAGAACCGTGAGCAGTATGATCACCAATTTGATCATGATGATCGATGTCGAGTGCCCACCCCTCTCCCAAGGGGTGGATCGTACGCGCCTCGACAACATGATGACAGACGCCAGCACAGTGTTGGGCAAAGGGTTCCAGTCGACCCCAGAGAACTAGGCTTTAATGCGAGATCCATTATCGTTCAAGGTTTGGTCGACAGGAACAGAGCTCACCGAGAAGGCCATGACAGAGATATACCCACCAGCAGAGAACATGTGTCAGGACCAGAGTGTTTTAGCAGGGCCATCAGGGCCGCGGTGATTCCTCCCAACTTCAGGTTGGCGACTGGAGTCAGTAAGTTCACTAGTGAGTCCAAGCCTGATACTTGGCTTGAAGACTACCGATTGGCTGTTTAGATTGGCAGTGGCAACGATGAGGTGGCCATGAAACATCTGCCCCTTATGTTGGAGGTTTCGGCCAGAGCATGGTTGAATCAGTTGGCGCCCAGTAGCATTTATACTTGGGAAGATCTTGCCCGAGTGTTTGTCAGAACATTTGAAGGAACTTGCAAGCGACCAGCAGGGTTGACAGAGCTGCAATCTTGTGTGCAAAAGTAGAATGAAACTCTTAGGGATTACATCCAGAGATGGATCACATTGCATCACACGGTAGAGAATGTATTCGATCACCAGGCAGTCTGTGCCTTCAAGGAAGGTGTTAAGAACAGAGAACTAAGTTTAAAATTCGGTCAAACCGGAGACATGACCCTTAGTCGAATGATGGAGATTGCCACCAAGTATGCCAATGGTGAAGAAGAGGATCGGCTCCGGAGTGGCAAGTACAAGTCAGCCGCTCATGAAACCGGGGGAGGGAACTCCAGTCGGAAGCAGAAGCAGAAAGCCGAGCTAGCTGCTCCTGGAGAAGCAGTGGCCGTGACTCAAGGAAAATTGAAAGGGAAGCCCAAAGGGTCTTGGAACCCTAAGAAGGTGAAGGACAAGGAAGGGAATGACGTGATGGATTTGCCGTGCCACATCCACATGAAGAAAGATGAGGAGGGCAAATTCATTTATCCGAAACATACCACTCGACAGTGTCGGCTCTTGATCCAGCAATTCCAGGGAAAACAGCCCAAGGATAAGGAAAAGGAGTCGGACAAAGTTGAAGACAAATAAGATAGTGATGATGGATATCCCCAGGTCAATTCCACCCTGATGATTTTTGCTGATGTTGAAAGCAAAAGTAGATTGAAAGTTATCAACCGAGAGGTGAATATGGTTGCTCCGGTGACACCCAGTTATCTGAAATGGTCTCAGACTGCCATCACATTCGACCAGTGCGATCATCTGACACACATAGCCACCCCTGGGAGGCAAGCTTTGGTGGTCGACCCAGTCTTTGAAGGCACTCGACTGACTAAAGTTTTGATGGATGGTGGCAGTGGCCTGAATATATTGTATGCAGAGACGTTGAAAGGGATGGGCATTCCGATGTCCAGACTCAGTACCAGCAACATGAGTTTCCATGGAGTCATTCCTGGGAAGAAGGCTGAGTCACTCGGCCAAATTGCTCTTGATGTGGTTTTCGGTGATTCCAAGAATTACCGCAAAGAGAAGTTGACGTTTGAAGTTGTGGATTTCCAGAGTGCTTATCACGCTATTTTGGGCAGGCCAGCTTATGCGCGTTTCATGGCTCATCCATGCTATGTGTACCTCAAAATGAAGATGCCTGGTCCCAAAGGTGTGATCACAATTACTGGCAATCGAAAGAAGGCGGAAGAGTGCTTTCAGAAAGGCTCAAAGATCGTCGATGCTCAGATGGCAGTGGTGGAGCTGCAGGAATACCAGAAAACTGCAGATCTAAGTGATTTGTTGCGAGCCAAGAAGCCCGCTACAGAATCAGCGTTTTAGTCGTCCGGTGAGACAAAGCCGATTCACATTCACCCGACCGACCCCAGTGCTGCTCCGACTCATATCTCAACAATACTCGACTCCAAATAGGAAGAAGCGCTCATCCAGTTCCTCCGTGAGAACTGGGACATCTTCGCATGGAAGCCTTTTGACATGTCGGGTGTTCCCAGGGGGCTGGCTGAGCACCGTCTACGAGTCGACTCAAAAGTGAAACCTGTCAAGGAACATCTTTGACGGTCCGCCGTCCAAAAGAGAAAGGCCATTGGCGAGGAGGTGGCTCGGCTCTTAGCAGCAGAGTTTATCCGAGAGATTTGCCACTCCGAGTGGCTTGCCAATGTTGTCGTGGTCCCCAAGAAGGACAAGTCACTTCGCATGTGCATTGACTTCAAACATATCAATCGGGCCTGCTCGAAAGATCATTTTCCTCTCCCCCGCATCGACCAAATAGTCGACTCGACTGCGGGATGTGAGCGTCTGTCTTTTTTAGACGCCTATTCTGGTTACCATCAGATCCGTCTGTATGGACCCGACGAGATCAAAACAGCTTTCAACACTCCATTCGGTTGCTTCTGTTATGTCACCATGCCATTCGGCCTCAAGAATGCCGGAGCCACATTCATGAGGATGATTCAGAAGTGTTTGCTCACTCAAATCAGTCGGAATGTGGAAGCATACATGGATGATTTTGTGGTCAAATCACGGAAATGTTCCGACCTGTTGACTGACCTTGCTGAAACATTTGCCAACCTTAGGAGGTATGATATCAAGCTTAATCCATCAAAGTGCACATTCGGAGTTCCTGGTGGAAAGTTTCTCAGTTTTCTCGTTTCCGAACGAGGAATCGATGCCAACCCAGAAAAAGTAGGTACTATACTCCGAATGAAACGCCCTGTGCGTGTGCACGATGTCCAGAAGCTTATTGGATGCTTGGCCGCTTTAAGTCGATTCATCTCTCGTCTCGGTGAAAAGGCATTGCCTCTTTACTGACTGATGAAGAAGTCAGACAAGTTCGAGTGGACTCCTGAAGCTGATGCAGCATTTGCAGAGCTAAAAGCTCTGCTCTCCACCCAGCCGGTGCTTGCTGCCCCGATCAGCAAAGATCCTTTGCTGCTTTACATTGCAGCGCCCAGTATATTATTTTTCTGAAGTTTTGACCCCATCAAAGCAAAGATACCCTCATTATCAGAAGCTTGCATACGGGATTTATATGACCACGAAGAAGGTTGCTCATTACTTCTCTGACCATTCCATTACAATCGTCAGCGATGCCCCATTGTAAGAGATTCTGCACAACAGAGATGCAACTGGTTGAGTGGCAAAATGGGCGATTGAACTCCTTCCCCTTGATATCAAGTTTGAGGCAAAGAAAGCCATCAAGTCCCAAGCAGTAGCAGATTTCATCGCCGAGTGGATTGAACAGCAACTACCGACTCAAGTTCACTCGGAGCACTAGACCATGTTCTTTGATGGTTCCAAGATGCTGAATGGTTCCGGTGTTGGGGTAGTGTTGGTTTCCCCCCAAGGAGATAAGCTCAGATATGTGCTCCAGATCCACTTTGATTCCTCCAACAACGAAGCAGAATACGAAGCACTTTTGTATGGGTTGCACATGGCCATTTTACTCGGAGTCCGTCGCCTCATGGTCTATGGCGACTCAGATTTGGTGGTTAATCAGGTGATGAAGGAGTGGGGCGTCAGAAGTCCAGCCATGACTGGTTACCGCAATGCAGTGAGAAAGCTAGAGAAGAAATTTGAGGGGTTAGAGCTCCATCATATACCCCGACTGAAAAATCAAGCGACTGATGATTTGGCAAAAATAGGGTCCAAGAGAGAAGCCATTCCCAGTAACGTGTTTTTGGAGCACATCCACACACCATCAGTTCAAGAGGCTCCTTTCACCGAAGAAGCCCCGTAGCCAAAAAGTGTCACGGATCCGACTGAAGGTGAGGTCCCAGCTGTGGTCGACCTGATCATGGAAGTTTTGGTCATCACTCCCGGCGGACAGTGCCATACATCGCGTATATCCTAAGGAAAGAGCTCCCAGAGAACAAAGAAGAGGCTCGACAGGTCGTCCGCCGATCTAAGGCATTTACTGTGATCAAAGGATAGTTGTACAGGGAAAGCACGACTGGAGTCAGCCAGAAATGTATAACACCAGAAGAAGGTCAGATAATTCTTGACGATATCCACTCGGGGACCTGTGGTCATCATGCGTCCTCTCGGACCATTGTGGCTAAAGCATACCGAGCGGGATTTTACTGACCAAGAGCAAATGAAATGGCGAAGGAAATAGTCGACAACTGTGAAGGATGTCAGTTCTATTCCAATATGTCACACAAACCCGCCTCAGCCTTGAAGACCATTCCACTCGTCTGGCCCTTCGCTGTTTGGGGATTGGATATGGTTGGACCATTGAGAACTGGCAGGGGAGTGGCTTCACCCATGTAATGGTGGCAGTCGACAAGTTCACTAAGTGGGTTGAAGCTAAGCCTATCAAGAATCTTGATGCCGGCACTGCTATCAGCTGCATCAGAGAGTTGGTATTCAGATATGGAGTTCCGCACAGCATCATCACTGATAATGGGTCAAACTTCGATTCCGACGAATTCAGAGCTTTCTGGGCTTCTCAAGGCACGCGAGTCGACTACGCTTCTGTCGCTCATCCACAGTCGAATGGACAAGCAGAAAGAGCAAACGACCTAATTCCCAAAGGACTGAAACCCCGGTTGATGCGTGACTCAAGCACGCAGCAGGCGCATGGGTCGACGAACTTCCATTAGTTCTTTGGGGATTAAGGACCACCCCTAATCGGTCGACTGGACGAACTCCATTCTTTCTGGTCTATGGAGCTGAAGCAGTTCTGCCGAGTGACCTGCTTCATAATGCACCCCGAGTCGAGCTCTACACTGAAGATGAAGTAGAACAAGCCCGGTAGGACACAGTCGACCTTCTAGAAGAAGAAAGAGAGATGGCCATGATCCGATCGACTATCTATTAGCAGGACTTGCGTCGATTCCATGCCAGAAACGTGAAGAGTCGAGCCTTCCAAGAAGGAGATTTGGTCCTCCGAGTGGATCAGCAGAAGCTACACAAGCTTGCTCCTACTTGGGAAGGCCCCTTCATCGTCACCAAAGTTCTCCACAATGGAGCGTACCGTCTTTACAATGTCGATCGCCAGATTGACGAGCCACGAGCTTGGAATGCGGAGCTGCTCCACCCCTTTTATACTTAAGTACTCACTCGGATGAGATGTAATAAAAATACCTCTGTAGTTTGTTTATCAAAGACAAGAGTGTTATAATTTTCCCAGTGATTGTTGTAGCTTTTGTTTAAATCCCCTACTGGGTGGCTTAGCTGCGAATCCGTTTCGCCTAAGTTTGTAAAAAAAAATCCCTACCGAGTGGTGAGCCAGCCTCCCACTCAGGGGCTTAGCTGCGAATCCGTTTCGCCTAAGTACATGAAAATCCTATTGAGTGGAGAGCAAACCTCCCACTCGGGGGCTTAGCTGAAGTCCAAGTACTCACCTAAGTTTAAAAAATCCTACCGAGTGGTGAGCCAGCCTCCCACTCGGAGGCTTAGCTGCAGTCCAAGTACTCGCCTAAGTATTTGAAAATCCCACCGAGTGGAGAGCAAACCTCCCACTCGGGGGCTTAGCTGCATTTCAGTACTCGCCTAAGTATTTGAAAATCCTACCGAATAGTGAGCCAGCCTCTCACTCGGGGGCTTAGTTGCAATCCAGTACTCGCCTAAGTATTTGAAAATCCTACCGAGTGGTAAGCCAGCCTCCCACTCGGGGCTTAGCTATAGTCCAGTACTCGCCTAAGTATTTGAAAATCCTACCAAGTGGAGAGCAAACCTCCCACTCGGGGGCTTATCTACAGTCGAGTACTCGCCTAAGTATTTGAAAATCCTATCGAGTGGTGAGCTAGCCTCTCACTCGGGGGCTTAGCTGCAGTCCAGTACTCGCCTAAGTATTTGAAAATCATACCGAGTGGAGAGCAAACCTCCTACTCGGGGGCTTAGCTGCAGTCCAGTACTCGCCTAAGTATTTGAAAATCCTACCGAGTGGAGAACAAACCTCCCACTCGGGGGCTTAGCTGCAGTCTAGTACTCGCCTAAGTTTGTGAAAATCCTATCGAGTGGAGAGCAAACCTCCCACTCGGGGGCTTAGCTGCAGTCCAAGTACTCGCCTAAGTATTTGAAAATCATACCGAGTGGAGAGCAATCCTCCCACTCGGGGGCTTAGCTGCAGTCCAGTACTCGCCTAAGTACTTAATCCATTCCGATCCGCAAGGATGACAAGGTGCAGGTCGACTGCTACCTTCTCCTTCGGAGCTACGCCACAAATACAACATGCGCTCTGCAAGGATGACGAGGTGCAGGTCGACTGCTACCTTCTCCTTCGGAGATACACCAGAAATGCAACGTGCGCTCTGGTGGATGGCGAGGTGCAGGTCGACTGCTACCTTCACCTTCTGAGCTACACCACAAATACAATGTGCATTCCATCCTGATCCGCAAGGATGCAGGTCGACTGCGATCTGTGCTCCATCCCTACCTGCAAGAGCGATTAAGTGCAGGTCGACTGGACTTTCCACCTCAGAGCTGCGTCTCAAGTACTAAAGCATATTCCGAGTGAAGAACAAAGTTCGCTCGAAGGCAAATGCAAGCATATTCAATGATAAGCCAAGTTCAAATAACGTCCTACGAATTCGGAAGTGCTCAGGCGTCAAGCTTGTAAAAGTTTATCGGTTACAAAACCACTCGGCATTCCGAGGCAAATTTAAGACGAAGCATAGAAGTTTTTTACTCCTCAGGTGGAGAACTGGAGGGCGCGACAAACTGGTCCAGGTCGATTCCATCAGCAATCCGAGTGGCAGCAGCAATGAAGGTGTCCATGAAAGATTGGAAGTCATGCTTCTTGGTATTGGCCACTTTGATGGACGCCAGCTTGTCCTCTCGCGCATCCTTGCAATGAACACGGACCAGGGACAGAGCAACGTCAGCACCGCACCTGGCAGAAGACTTCTTCCATTCTTGCACTCGGCCTGGAATGTCATTCAGTCGAGTCATTAAAGACTCGAGGTCATTTTGAAACGTCTCTCCTGGCCAGAGTGTTGTGTCGAGTCGCGACACCGCAACCTTTAGTCTAGCGAGGTAGTCAACAACTCCAGCAACACGAGACTCCAATCGGAGCACGTTCATAGCGGCTTCATCCTTCACAGGAGAGTTAATAGGGTCCAAGCTTGTTTCCACTCGACTGGTCTCCTCCTTGAAGTTTTGGCAGAATTCTGTAAACACAACTCAAAGTTAAGCCATCAGTTCAATGATGAGTCAAGGCTAGCAAGACAGTCGGATAAACGAGATCACCTTCAAGCACGATGAATAACTTCTTGGCGAGCCCTCCCAGATAAGCCTCCAGATCGTTCTTCTTCCCCGCCAGTTCGCTAGCCTTGTCACTCAGAGCTATCTTGTCATTCTTCAGACGACTGACCTCCTTGTTGGCCGCGTCGAGAGCAGCTTTCAGATTGGTGTTCTCCTCTTCAAGTTTGACGACTGAAGCCAGTCTTTCCTCCGCAAGCTTCGTTTTTTCCAAAGCCGCCTTCTGCGCCTCAGCGAGGTCATGGTCCTTCTTCTTCAGAGCCTCCTTCAGTTTATCTGCAAAGTGACAATGAGATAAGAATCAGGAATGGACAAAAAGATAAAGATAGTTGTCAAGATTCTCACCAAACATACCTTTTGCTTCATCCTTTGCCTTCGTGAAGTTCTCCTGAACAAGCTTCAAGTCAAGATCGGGCTGGATATGTTTGTTCTCCAATTCAGTATAGTGAGCCACAAGCTCGCAGGATCTGCGAAGGGTCAGTCGACAGACATCAAAGATAGGTTGCTTCCGAGTGCCTAAGAGAAAAAATCGTAGCATTTCTAAGACTACAGCTGATCAAAATATTCAACAGTAGTCTCGGGGACTACACCCAGTGGGTGCACTCAGCGTGCCCCCACTGGTTCTACCGACTCGGTTCGATTAGTCGATCGAAAGAGACAAAAAGGTCATGATCCTAAAGCATAGCAAACTGCCAACAGTCAGCCACGGTATCATCATGATCTAAAAAAAAGGTTCTTCAGACCTTGGTCGACTGCCAGCAGTCGACCATGGTCTCGGGGACTACACCCAGTGGGTGCATTCTGCGTGCCCCCACTGGTTCCAAGATTCCATTCGACATGGTCCGACCAGACCGAGTGAAGAAGTTATAAAGAAATTCAAAGTATAAAGACTACAGTCGACTGCCAGCAGTCCACCATAGTCTCTGGGAGTACACCCAGTGGGTGCACTCAGCATGCCCCCCCCAATCCAAAAACTTCGACACACCCAGTGGGTGTACAGATACAAAGATCTTTAGAAAGAAGATTTTTCAGATACCATATCCTAACAGAACAAGCGGTGACCAACTAACCTGGACGTTGCTCTAAAGAGCTGAGCTTGCATCATAAGCCACTTGGCTGGCGTCCTGGATCGCCTTCACCTGCTCCATCATGATCCCCGCCTGGCGTATAGCCTCCTTAGCAGCACCCGCTTGGTCCTCTGGGACGTGGTGTGTGGCGAAAAGGGAAGGCGGATCAGCAGTCGACGACGAAGGTCGAGCACTCGTCAGCGGCACAGCGAAAGACACGGAAGTCCGAGTGATGTTGCCACCCGCCTGAACCAGCATCTCAGGTGCTAATGCAACCTGAGCAGTCTTGCCAGCAGGCGCCTTTTTATTCCTCCTCGGCCTCAGCGGCGCCTCATCGTCATCATCAGGGAGATCAATGACATGATGTGGGGCTACAGGAAAGATTCAAAGTTAAAAATGAAGATCCAATCGACCAAAAGCGAAACTACAGAGATCATACCAAGGTTGGAGGTGGCAGCATCTTCCATTTCTTGGTCTTCGTTCCTGGCTGAGGTCTCGAAAGTAGCAGCACTGCAGATTTCAGAAATCAGTCGGTTAGCCAACGAGTCGACCAAGAGTCTGTCCATGCTAAACGAGAAAACACAAGTTCTGCTGTTACCCAAAAATGGTGGGAATGGCCATTCTCATCTTGGGCAAGGCCTTCAACGGCTCTGATGACGCCGCTCGGGGATGCTTCGGCGCTTTTTCAGTCGGCGCTAGAGAGGTCGTCCGAGGGCGTTTCGTCGACTGCCCAACAGGCACAGTCGCTTTGCCACGCTCGACCGCGGGGTCATGAGTGAGCTTGGATCGCCTTTCCGTGCGAGGAGGGTCGACTTCCTCCTCCTCTTCCTCCTCCTCCTCTTCACCGGAGCCGTCGTCATCTTCATCCCCCTCGCCATCAGATTGCCACTCCTCCTGACTTTCACCTCCGCTCGCCTCCTCCTCCTCGACCTGTTCTTGCACCCCGTTGGGCACCGAGTACATCTCAGTAGTGGCCTAGAAGACAACAAACAAGACAGAAGTCAGTCGACTAATTTTAAGCAAGCAGAGTTAAGAAAACAAGATCACAGTCGGAGATGCAAAATTGGACCTTGTCTACTTCGTATGATTGGTCGAGTGGAGGAATCCTCCTGGCTCCTCGGGGGTTGTCTCTATTCCCTGTGATGGCCGTCAGCCACCTCTCCAGCGTGGCTTCCTCGACCTCCACCGGGTGGATCCGAGTGGTGTCCTCAATGCCAGAATACATCCACATCGGATGGTCTCGATATTGAAGCGGCTGGATGCATCATCGGAGGAAGACCTCCAAGAGATCCATGCCGGTCACCCAATCACGGATAAGCTGGACTACACGCTCGACCAGCACCTTAACCTGCGCCTTCTCCTCCGGGATCACCTTCAAAGGAGGGAGTCCAGTCGACTGCCCTGGCGTCGGATGGTCTTTGCAGTAAAACCAGGTCGACTGCAATCCACGGACCGAGTCGGGAAGGACCATGGCCGGAAAAGCACTTTTCCCCCTCATTTGAACCCCAAGACCCCCACACATCTGAATCACTTGGGTTCTCTCGTCACTCGGATTGGCCTTTTTCACCGTCTGGGAGCGACAGGTGAAAATGTGCTTGAAAAGACCCCAATGAGGCCGACAACCCAAGAAATTCTCGCACAAAGACACGAAAGCAGCGAGGTACATGATGTTGTTGGATGTGAAGTGGTGGAGTTGTGCCCCAAAGAAATTCAGAAATCCCCGAAAGAAAGGATGAGGCGGCAGAGAAAACCCACGGTCGACATGGGTGGCCAAGAGAACTACCTCACCCTCCACAGACTGCGGCTCAAACTCCTTCCCCGGGGGCCGCGCCGATCCATGGGGGATCAGTCCTCCATTGGCCAGGTCGTCGAGGTCCTCTTGACGAATCGTCCAGCGGATCCAGTCGCCCTGGATCCAGCCCTGCGTCAGGCCAGCCCTCGATGAAGATCCGCCCCGACTGGTCGCCCTTCCCTTCGCCTTCGCCGTCGCCTTCTTCGCCCGCTCCAGGGCCGCCGTCTTCTCCTTCACCATCGTCACTGGCGAGACGCGCACGGAGTAGCGGCGCTGAGATGGAAGTGAATGCGACGGATAAGTCTGAGGAAGAGGGGAGGAAATGAGAGCGCACTGTTCAAAAAACCTCGTCCGGCGCCTTATATGAGGGTACTTCCGAGTGACTGACTTGTAGGCCTGGGCGATCCTGTCAAATCCCGCAACAGTCGCCCGCGCGATACGTGACGAAAAAGGTGGCGCGGAGATCAAGGCATCCCTGCCTTATCTCATCCGATTACCGTGGCCTCCTCCGCCCCGCGCGCTTCCCGAAATTCGAATCCCGCTAAATCCGCAAGCTGGAGAGCAACTTGTCAGACGGGAGATTTCCTCCACTCTGTCATTTGGAGTTCTCCAAGTAAAGAAAATTCACTGGACGAATACAAAGAATGGATCAAGGCGACTGAAAAAGAAGTTGGTGCCGTCACCTAAGTTCATTGATCCAGAACAAGACATACTCATAGCACGAAAAGTGGGTCGGAAGAGTTCTCAACTCCTTCCCCACTCAAACCTCGATCCATTCGGGGGCTAATGATGAAGCCATGTACCTAGGGTAGGGTCATGGACCTGTCCAAGATACCCTTCCCAAGGACATCTCTAGAAGAAAGCACTTGTCAGTCGACTCAGAAGTATTCCACTCGATGGACTTGAAGACACTCGACCATGAAGCCAACCACTCGACCGCCAGGAGATCTAAAGTTAGTTTGCACACAAACGGTTGGTCATTAAGTAGCTTTTATGGTCATCATAGCACTTTATGTGGGGCGTTACCAGTAACCCCCGATCTTAATGTACTTTAAACCCTACATAACTGAGGGCCGGAGGGGTTTGGCAAACTCTATATAAGCCACCCCCGCTCCTCAGTGTCAAGGGTCCGCACCCCTATAACTCATACGCATATAATCCAGTCGACCGCCTCCGGGCTCCGAGACGTAGGGCTGTTACTTCCTCTGAGAAGGGCCTGAACTCGTAAATCTCTTGCGTATACAACTACTCCATAGCTAGGATCTTGCCTCTCCATTCCTACCCCCCTATTCTACTGTCAGACTTAGAACCACGACAGGGGCCACGAGGCAGGGGGCGCGCCCCAGGGGGTGGGCGCACCCCCACCCTCGTGGGCACCTCCCTTCTTTCCTGATGTGCACTCCAAGTCCATCGAGTGGCTTTCCTTCCAAAATTAACTTCTCTAGTTAATTTCGTTCCGTTTTGACTCCGTCTGATATTCCTTTTCCTCGAAACACTGAAATAGGCATAAAACAACAAATCTGGGCTGGGCCTCCGTTAAAAGGTTAGTCCCAAAAATAATATGAAAGTGGATAATAAAGCCCAATATTGCCTAAAACAGTAGATAAAGTAGCATGGAGCAATAAAAAATTATAGATACGTTGGAGACGTATCAATTATCCTAGACCAAATGGAAAATTTCCTATCCTATGCATCAAATGGCATCTCTTTCTCTATAGGAATTGAGATGCATGTCATCTCACTTCCTATGATTTTCATATTCCTATAAAATTCCCATCCTGTGAACGAAAGGAGGCCTCTTTTGGAGTAACTACTATAGCTGGCAGTACTGCTGGTATAGTAGTTTTCTTCAAGAAGCAGAATTCAATGAAGTCATGATGGTTCCTTCGTTCGAGAAACTTGAAAGTGGGAAGTGGGCCTGTGATTTGATGGCTCATTAGTCATTGTTACTGCAGCGCGACGACCTGAGTGACTCTCCCTTGGAGTTCTGCGTGCATGGCAAGTGGACCAGGATGGTCGACATCCCACATGTTGGCGAACGGAAGTATTCTTTCCGATATCAAGGAGCAAGGAAACCGCGTGGTACAGTATCACTGCTGATTGGTTCGCAAAAAAATAGTATCACTACTGATTTATAATTATTTTTTATTTCTGATGAATGATAGCGTTTCAACTCTTACGACGAAGGGTGCCAAACACGGCACGTGCTGGATGTCCCACACGTCAGCGAAAGGAGTGGGACATGAACAGCGTGGTAGAGCCCATCGTAAAAAACAGTGTGGTAGAGCGTCTCCACTTCTTCCACTTCTGGGTCGGAGACCACACGTAGTGGTACTTTTTTTAGCATCAGTACATACACAGGCGCTCATATACACGCGCATACACTCACCCCACGTAGTAGTACTTAGCGGTATGAACGATACAAAGTGCGACCTGGAGAGAAAGACACATCTAGTTGGAAGGTCTCGGGGCATACACGTAATCAAATATGAAAGTTAATATGTGCCTCCAACTAATATAGTAGTAGTAGAGTACTTAGGCACGTACTCCATAACATCACCGTGCATTGCACGTACAACATTTAGTGATAGTACGTAGTAAGAGACAAATGCCGCCCAAGAATTCCCTTCTCGGCCTACTTTTGGGTGTTTGGTAGAGTATATGGAGGGTGCATGAGTCCACACTAGTTTAGCACAAATACACTAGAAGCATGCATGAAGAGAGCATGCATGAAGAGGGGTGTTGAGTTGAGCATGCATGAAGAGGGAACAACTATGCTAAGACGAGAACGCAACCAAACACACCCTATATGCCACACATGTTCATACCATTTGTGCCTTTCTACTTCACTTACTGTGCTACATTACTCAGGTTCGTACGTCCACTCCTGGGTACATGTCCGTCTGGTAGTTCCAGTCCCACGTGTTCTTCATATAGATGGAACGATCCTTGCATAACACGTGCACCTTGATGCTAGATGTCTCGCGTGTTGGCAAAAGGATGAACAAGCTCACGTAAAAAAATAGAGTGGAAGAACATAGATTCCAGACAACCGAGAAGGAGCAAGGAACCTCGTGGTGGAGTGTCTGCACTCATAATATATAATATTATTCAGCGATATAAAATTAACCAATCATCTCCACAATGGACTGGAAGAGTAGGAAACACGGCAGCCCAGTGTAGTTACATCATACTAGTACATGGCTAACCCACGCTATCACCATATTTCTTGGCTTCCGTGCGACACCTATCTCTAGTAATCCAGCAGCCTGTATCGCTTCTCCCTCCTCGTCTCTATCAAAGTGCGGCCGGCTAGCGTTTTTGTCGTCTATTGAGGTCGGTTCACTCATCACATGTTAGCGACATGCCAAGAGCATTCTAAAAAAAATTCCTTTCACGTTCCGTTTTCAAAAAGAAAAAAATCCTTTCATGTACGAATTTGCCTGTATGCTTTGAGCAACTTGCATGTCCTATACTGCTCATGTTTGATACTCTAACTTAGCTAGAGGTCAGACTAACTCATGACTAACCCTAAACTAACTGTAGCCAAAGAGGTGTTTGGGTGACAGGGTTAGATTGACAATAAATGCACTTGATGGAGAGAGAAAAGTGATTTTTTAGTGGTCCCAATGGAACTATCTCCAGTTAGCACCTCTTGGGTGGGATAGGTTTTTTTTTGGTGGGTTCGGTGCAACTTGCTCCAATTTAAACCCTCATGTTTGGATAGTTTAGGGCTATTTGAGCCCCAACTAGATCAAACTAACTCTAACCCATGGATCCGAACAGGGCCTATGACCAGTCTCGACACGGAGCAGTCGCGTGCACCGGGAAGCGGCGCTCTCTCGGCCGTCGCGCCACTTCAAAGCCGGCGCCAGTGAGACGTCGCCTCCGTTATGGCCGGGCATTAATGCGGCACTGACGCTCTAGGGCGACGCTAACCGTTTCACGCGGGAAGTGCGCGCTGGCAAGGGAGTATAGGTTTTGAACCGTTTTAGGTGTAGTACTGGTAGTTTGCAAAACTACTCAATTATTGCACTCAGTTTTCTAAGAAATTGTGGTAAAAAATTTACTCCACAGCCCACTTCCCTTCTCCTTCCTCTTCCACCGCCCATGCACGTCTGCGGGAAGCGACCGGTCAACCCTTATATAGGAGTGCTAGCACAAAAAGATGCATGCATGACCACTAAAATTTCCATATTAAAGCGCCGCTCCGGCGGGAGTATGGCGTATGTTGCTACCTTCGGCCAGCCCATGGCTACCGGGCAATGGTGACCAGAGAAGAGGCGACAGGAGGGGAATGAATGCAGCTACTATTTGGGTTCGCCTTCCGGCTTAAATAAATGCGCAGCATCACGTGTACCCGCGGGTGCACAAATTGTAACATACGTGTTTGCTTAAGTGGGCGTCACGTAACTGGTGTGTGTGTGAGAGAGATTCTGAGAGACAGAGTGCGTGTGTGCGACTCTACTCTTCGGACATGTACTCAACCTTTTGCATCAGGATATAAGTATAATGGTATTTACTTTAGCTAGTGATTTACGTGGCCATGTTAACGTGGTTGTGTCAAAAAATGTCACTTCCTGCTCGTGATTTGCGTTATATAATTATAAGCAAGATTCTCGTGCATTGCACGGAACATCAATATGCATTTTTTACAAAACACCTGTTGTGATTGACCCATGCATGAGTAATACCATGTGTAAAAACTAATGATATCTCGAGAATTTTATCGGAAAACTGGTATCACGAGAATGTCATCGAAAAAAAATGAAAGATGAGAGATAAGGCGAGGAGGAGTGGAGTGTGGTGGTGACTAGTGGTCGGAATGGGCGGAGGCATGGGAATGGACGGCGCCGGCAGGAAGTGACTTATTCCTTTTTTAATTGCTGAGCAATGAGGTTGCGGGAGATAATGATGTGGATATAGGTGCGGGTATCTTTTGTAAAATTATCATAGTTTGCTTTCTATCCGTCAGATATAGATCATACGGTCTGTATTACAAGATGGCAGGCACACCATCATTGCCAACTTGTTTTTTTATAAGGGTACAGATGATAAGTTTGCTGACTACTAAAGTAAAGTGGAATTTGTCCATGTTATGCAAGTAAATAAAGGTGATTGTTTATCATACGGGAAAGGTTGGATGAAGGGTGGTAGGAACAAATGCTCCGCCTAGAGCATGTGTGTGTGAGATGGAGTCTTAGTGTGTGTGTGGTGTGTGTGTGTGTGTGTGAGAGAGAGAGAGAGAGAGAGATGGAGTCTTAGTTTGTGTGTGTGTGTGTGAGAGAGAGAGAGAGATGGAGTCTTAGTGTGTGTGTGTGGGGGGGGGTGCGTGCGTGCGTGTGTGTTTGTGCGTGTGTGTCTGTGAGAGAGAGAGAGAGAGATGGAGTCTTAGTGTGTGTGGAGGGGGGTGTGCATGCGTGCGTGCGTGTGTGTGTGTGTGTCGTAGGGTCCTCTGTGGCGGATGTAATTTAAGTGTGCATGGCTTCATCATAGAGAGGTGATGTTTATGGCAGAGGCCACCAACGATGGGGTGCGAGAGAGAAAATGCCCGTAGAGAGGGAAGAGAAGGTGTGTGCGCGTGAGAGGAGTCGACATCGAGAGAACGTGTTTGTTCGACAGACACCGAGGAAGACTACTATATATCAATGGTGCATGTAGGCGGGAATTAAACAAAGGGATGGTCTTATTGGTTTCGGGGATATAGGGGAAGAGTGAGAGGCGGGGGGGGGGGGGGTAGCTAGAAGGAGATTGTTAAGTGTGAGTGTGTGTTTTACCCATCCAGGCTGAAGTTATGTGCACAAAAGAGGAGAACGACTCGACGTGGCGTTAGGATTGAGGGTAATTAACTACGTATGGAGACATAGAGACCTTGAACGTGCATGTGTGAGAGGTATACATGTATACGTGGGATGTGTGTGTGTGCGCGCGTGCATGATCGAGATAAAAGAAAGAAGACATAAGTCATAAGATCAACCACATGGGAGAGACGGATCGGTATGACAATATGCATGCATGTGAGAATGCAGGGAAGAAGGCCCGACAATTGAGCATGTGTTTTTGTCTTTAAGAGATAGTGGTGTGGGCTCGAGCATGCATCTATGGCGAGCAGAGGGAGTGAGGCACAACGATTGTGCAAAAGAGATCAACCTATAAATGCATATGTATGGAGAGACATATATAGTGTGGGTGATAGGAAGCAAGACTCCGTGCGAGAAAGAAATGTTGACGGAGAAACTACAGATAGATACAGAGATGGAGATGCTAGCAAGAGGGACATCCGCTAGTTTTGGTGTTGGAGATGACCGTCGGGTGGTTCAGAGGGTGAAGTTATATATGTGTGTGAGAGGGCACTTGACTGCATGTAGAGAGAAACATATGTAGTGTGCGTGATAGGAATAAAGAGTCAGGGCGAGAAAGAAGGTTGATGGAGAAATAGATAAATAGAAAGATAAAGATGCTAGCTAGTGTGCATTAGAGATAGGAGTCGAGTGGATCAGAAGGCTGATTTATGTGTGTGGGTGTGAGAGAGATAGAGAGAGGGTGCATGTGAGTCACATACAAACAGATATCGGAGAGAAATGAGATCCCGAGAGACGGAGTTTTGTGTCTGCGAGAGAGAAAGATATTTCACAACGAGAGTGATAGCTAGAGAGACATATGAGGGAACGCAAGATATCTCTAGGGAGAGAGAGCGTGTGTGAGCGACATACAAGAGAACAATGGAGAAATATGAGACCCTGGGAGACAGAGTTTGTGTTTGTGTGGGAGAAAGAGATATTTAAGAGGAAGAGTCGTAGGTTCTCATATCTAAGGAGAGAAAGACATCTCTGTATGAGGGGTGTGCGAGTGGCACACATGGGAATAGTAGAGAGAAATGAGACCCCGAGAGACAAAGTTTTGTGTTTGTGTGAGAGAAAGAGATTCCACATGGAGAATCATAGTTAGAGACACATAGCAGGGAGCGAGATATACTTAGAAAGAGATAGAGTGATGAAGGTCGAGGGAGAGAGTACCATCAGTGTGTTACGAAGATAAAAGATCATTGTTGACATACAGGTAGCACGAGAGATACCTGAGAGACGATGAACGCGTATAGGTCCAGAGAGATAGTCCTATATAAGCATGAGTGATAGCTATATGAGACGAATATCTGGATTAAAGGGGATTCAAATATTTAAACTGGAGATCACGATATCGATAATATCATAACACAAATTGGTGTATCAAACATGCATATTCATTTGAATTTGGGCACACGTGTCATGTTATATAGTTTATCAATATTGGTGATCCATAGATTCTTTAATTACAAACAATGCCTGGGTTATATGCAATTAATGTCTAAACGGGATTACACTATATGTTGCATGTGTGAGACACATTACACATGTTTGAGAAGTAAAAAAAAACCCGCATGAAACACACATTAATTGGAGACAGTTAGCGAGGAATGCATACATTGGATTTCAACATAAAGTGGTCTCAAATATTTGAAAATCCAAATTGATGGATACAACCTTATGAATCTGAGATCATGCCATTTCTAAACCATATTTATGTATAAATGGTGTTGTGCTTTTGAAAGTATATATAAAAAAATGATGTATATAGAATGTAATTCCAATTGAAAATGGACCCCGCCCAAAAAAAATAGAATACAAACGGGATTCGAATTGAGTTGGCATGGTAAACGTGCACTCTGCAAAATTTGAGCGAAGCGGGGAAAGTCACAGAAACCGCCCGAAACAAAAATCTGTGAGATGGAAATTACTACTGCCTATCCCTGCCACGCAAAGCCTATCTGCTGGATTTCTATAGGTTTCGATAGGGGTAGGTTTGTAATTTCACCCAAACGTGACGTAATCGCCTCTCACCCGGATTCATACACCGTGGTTGCCAAAACACAGTGTGTCCTCAGCCAAAATCGACTCCCTCCCTGATTCATATTCATACACGGTGGGCGCCAAAAACAAACTCTCGTCGGCAAATATTCGGTTTATGTGAGATTACCGTCCTATCCCCAACCGACTAATGTTCCTGTGATGTAGTAGA
The DNA here is from genome assembly GCA_963921465.1 of Triticum timopheevii. Taxonomy (NCBI): domain Eukaryota; kingdom Viridiplantae; phylum Streptophyta; class Magnoliopsida; order Poales; family Poaceae; genus Triticum; species Triticum timopheevii. The sequence continues at coordinate 434,981,778 of OY997270.1, forward strand.
AATTTGAAACGGGGGCTAATTTTGTAAATTTCCTCGCATTTGAGACAAGCGCGCCCTGAATACATGGTTTCCCCTTCCTCTCTGCCTCCCTTTTCCCCATTCGTACTCCGTGGGCGCCAAAACACCCTCTCCACCCCACCCTCCTCCGTCCGCCACCGTCCGCCACCCCATCCACCGCTGTCCTCCTCCACCATGCCGGAGCTGATACCCCGACGCCGCCGTCCATTACAAGAGATCGACCTCTCTCATCCACGCCTTCGGACCGGGATCCTTGCATCCCGTCCTCTCGCTTCATCCCCGTCGTCGTCCACCTTGCTGGCGCCGCTCCTACGACCATCTCGTCCACAGCGCCCCGCCGCCACCGTCTACCCTCCTAGTTCTGCTTCCACAGCGCCGACAACCATCGCTACTGCAGCACCGTCAAATTCTTAGCGGATGCGTACACGGCAACCGCACCATAGGCGGTACTCTTTTGTATCTGCTCAACTTATTTATCGCAGCAAGAAAATAGATCGCCACTGCTTTACTCTGATTTCTTGTCTTGGTTGCGAAGTTGCCTTTGTCCGGTTTGCACCTTCAGATCTGCCATGGCACGCTCAACACTATACTCCCAATGCTTATGGTTTCCCCATTTATATTCCACACTAGTTAAATCACAGTAGAGTAAATTTCAAAATTGGGTCAGTCGATTTTTCAGAGCCCGCCGGAGTTCGCCGGTGCGATCGAAGGGGCTCGGGTGGTTGTGGGGCCTCGCCGAACGAATAAAACTCGACGCAGGTGGGGGTTGGGGCGGGGGTGGGGGTGGGGATGGCGGAGGAACACAGGCGGTGGGGCCGGTGGTCCGGCCGGCGGCCCGTGTGGTGTTCTGTATGGCAAGAATCAGAGACGAGGAAGAAGAAGGGTTAGGAGACGTAGGATCTTTATCCAACCACCTAAAATGGTCGAGAGACAGCTGGGAGTTGCATTCTTAATGCGCTCTGGTTCATCATGTGTGGGCACTACGCAACAAACATTTTATTATCCAAAATCTGCTAGCTCTTCTTTACCATGTTCCTCTTCCGTTCTTCTTTAATATGTACTCTCTCCATTCCTAAATACAAGTATTTGTATAGATTCCACCATGGACTACAAATGGAGCAAAATGAGTGAATCTACACTCTGAAATGTATCTGGATACATCTGTATGTGATCCATAGTGGAAATCTCTACCAAGACTTATATTTTGGAACGGAGGTAGTATGATAGTAGTACAGTATGTTCCTTGTACTAAAGATGAGCAGGGACATTTGCAGTGTAGAGGTCTATACGGTCGGTTGTGATGGACACTTTGAGCCTCTTTGATTCGTAGGATCTTGTAAACATAGGAATAAGATTTGTAGTGGCCTGCCCACTTGAATCCTATAAGAATAGCAAGGAAATGCGGGGAGCTGTGTCGCCTTTGAGAGTTACACTGATATTAACAGTACCGCACCTTCACTTGAAGAGAGCTGGTATCTGAAGCCTTTCTAGCCGTACCGGCAATACTAGCACATATATTCCAGCAAGTTTCACTTTGCTGATTTTACTCTGATGCTTACGGTTTTCCCTGTTATATCTACACTATGATCTATGTAGCTGCTTTGTGTCGCACTAGCAGCAGTGCACTCTTGAAGCTAAACACTACAATGACTTACAAAATTGGCACCAATGCATTGAGTGCCATTCTGGATGCAATGAAACTCATACACTCCCCACCTGTTGATTCTTGTTCAGAATATGATCCTAATGACTCTTGTTCAAAATTACCACATATAGAGAGACATCATGGAATTGCATTTCTTTGGGCGCTGTGATTCATCATGAGTGGGCAACCAACATTATATGCAATGAAGCGGAACCTCAAGAATATGCTTCCTCTTCTGTTCTTTAACATGTTCCTCTTTGTTTATTCTGTATTTAGTACGTAAAGTATGTTCCTTGTCTGGAAGGGGCGCAGGGACATCTGCAGTCAACAGCTGATAGAGCTGGCCTGTACGTGATCGATAGGCTTTCAATTACTAGCGGCAATACAACACCGTATTTTCAAGCCAGATCCACTTTCCTGATTTATATATCGTGGTTATGGTGTACCACTGTTATGTACACTATGATCTGCCTAGTTGTTGTGTGCTCTTGTTATCATGGTTTGGCAATAAACTCTCTATACAGTATATTATGAACCTATCATCTGCCAGCTATCCTTACTTCTGGAGCCTATTTTTGTGTATACTTGTGCCAGATTATATAAATGCATGCACCATATTGCAGCACACATGAGCTCTCTCATCAGAATCCAGTGATAGCACACAAGTGTTTACAAGGTCACCCCTATATTAGAATATCATCTGCATTACAAAGATAATCTCACAACTATTTATGTTTTCATGGTTCTCAGATATTATACGCAATTACAGTGAATATCGGAATCCGCGCTACAGAAGAATATTGTGGAACACTGCAATGACTTACAAAATTGCCACCAAGGCATTGAGTGCCATTCTGAAAGCAATGGAACTCGTACGCTCCCCACTTGTTGATTCTTGTTCAGAATATCATCCTAATGACTATTCTAACCTCGAGGAGTCAAAGGCAGATGGCCTGTCCTGTTCACCCATCAAGGTGTCTGTTCTAATTTGGCAAGGTTTTATTGATTGTGCGTATATTGCATATGTTGTCTTGCATTTCTTCTACTTTGTTGCACCGCCATCTGCTTAGTTTACTCATCATATAACTCGACATGCCATGCCCATCCATTATCAATACATATTCCATCTGTCATCATACCATGTTTTTCCACTCAAATGCTGTTCTTGTGCATCAGACATCAAAAAGGAAGAGGGTGATTGCCGAACCTGAAGGAGCACCAGCAAAGTCCTTGAAAAACGTGGTGGTGCCGGAGAAATCAAACAGTGCCCCACTTATATTGGTTGTAGAACCAGTGATACAAAATGTAGGACGGACTCCAGCAGACTGTACCCATACTTCAATGGCCACACCACTAGCCCCACCACACAGGACCTGCACTCCAGCAAAAGGTATACCGATTTCATTTGCCATAGCACCAGTCGTACCACAGAAAAATCCCACTCCAGCAAAAAGAACAGCAAGTCCACCAGCCGAAGACCTATCCCAACTACAGATACGACCAATTCCTGCAGATTGGAACCCCATTCCATTTATTCCTAGTTTAAAAGACAATGCTTTCAATGTTGTTAGGGACTGCGTGCATATATTCCCATCATGGGAAGATTATAGTGAAGACAAACACCATTTTCACATCTTCCTGTCCAACTTACATGTAAGTGCTATTATTCATGGTTATTATTTTCCTATTTTCTGTTGATCGAACACATCAATGATTTACATTACATTGTTGTAACTAGGCGAGGGTCAATCTGGATAGTCATGACGAGCAAAGCTTGCTTGTGCTTTTCAAGGAAGCATTGCAGCAGTATCGGTGTTACCTGAGGAAATCACACTTTGATGGCAAGTCTATAAACGAATTTCCGGTGAAGTCTCCTGTGCTAAATTTAGAAGACATTGAATGGAAAAACCTTGTTATTAACTGGTCTCATTCCCAGGATGAGGTACTGTCTATGAAATCACATGACAATTTGAACTTCTACTTTTCCGCATGTGCCTTACGGATCTTTTTTGCAGGAAATCTGCTCGAAGAAGAATTCCGGTTTGAAAAGAATGACAGGATATCGCAAATATGCTCCCCGCTGCTTTGCTCTTGTTAGTACCTATTGTCCTGTATCACTGTACTTGCATACATACCTAGTTCATTATGTGACAACAATATGCATGATAGCTTGCTTATCAATTGTTCGCTCCAAATTATCTGAGCTCTATGAATTGTTACATTAGTGTAGAATATATCCAATGCCAATGATTTTTTAGCTCTGCATTATTCTTGTAAGTACATGTTGTCCTTTATCAGTGTACTTATATTGACAGGTAGATGTTCATGTACCATCACTCTGCAGCTTATTTTTCTTTGCCCTCCATTTTCTACACATCAAATCTATATTTACTCTTACCATAAGGTTGGTACTTAAGAAGTTTAGCTGTGCATTGCTCTTGGCTGTGCCTTTTGCCTGTATCGCTGCACATACATTTATAGCTACTTGGTTATGTAGCATCACTCTTCATCTTATCTTAAATATTCTCCATTTTTTCGTATATTATCACATCTATATTTACTATTAACAAAATGTAGAGTAAAGGCAATGCTTATGAAGAAGATTCTGTGGTAAACTTCTTGAATTGCCCCCCCATCAGCATGGACAAGGGCTTTATAGAGCCTGTCTTCACCAGTAATGTAAGTTTGTCCTTCTCAAGCCTTCAAACTTTGTTGTGTATATTTGGTTAGGCATGGCTGCAACAGCTGTTTATTTTTGGTGTTTGCATCAAATTGCATGTTTAAAGTTTATTATGTAGTTCATAAACAAAAGTTTGTCCTTCTCAATTTAAGTTTTCAGTTGTACAACCAAGTTCCTTCTTCTACCATGTAAATTAAACTATACAGAGCAAGCGATCTTCTTTTGCACTGCATGTATGCTTCTGTTCTTCATCTGTAATCCAGTGGTGTGTGAACCTACCCACTATAGCACAATGTCATATTCTGCAATGTCTTAACTATGAACAATGTCATATCATTCTACTATTATTTAAACTGTCTCTTTATTTGCCAATCTGAAATGGGATAAATTGACAGCACACTAACCATTGATACTTATGAGTTCTTGATCTGTAATCCAGTGGTGTCGTGAAGCTGCCAACTCCTTCACAATGTCATTTCCTGCCATGTCTTGACCTGAACAATACCATATTGTGTTAATGCAATTTTAAACTGTGTCACTTTATTCGTCAGTAAGAAATGTGATGAATTGTCAGCACTGATACTTTTATATGCAAAACCTGTCATCTGTCTGCTTGTTTATCTTTTAGAGTGAGGAAGATATAAGTGTTGAACAAGCACAGTCTCATCATCTTGCTCAGCTGCTTGCGTTGCAGCTCCCCAGCAGGGCTAACCTTTCTTGAACTCTATTGAAGTGCTGTCGGTTTTGTATATTATTTTTTCGACGTGTTTATTTGCACTGGTGGCGATCTTTGATGCCCAGTGTATGTAATCTGCTGTCTGCTTGTGCTTTATTATCATAGTGGCGAACTTTGATGCCCAGTGCATGTAATATGCTGTAATTTCTTTATTGTATAGTGTAGGTTTTTTCTTATTCATGATGCTGCAGTTATTTTACTGTATATATATATATATATATATATATATTTATATATCATGTCTTTGCAGTAAACCGGCCAAACCGTAAAATTACGGTATATAATCGGGCTGTCATGCAATCACGATGTATGATCCGCATCATGGGCCCTGTCAAACTGGCCCACTAGTAGATTCGGGCCTTTAATAGGCCGAGTAACCCCCGGCCCTCTTTTCGCAAGAAACCTAAATGGGCTTTTAGGAGGCTAAGAAGTAGGTTTGGCCTGAAACGTGCCGAATAGCTCACGGGCCGGCAGCAGCCCGAAATGGACCCCGGCCCATGATTGTGCGAATCAAATCATGGGCTTTTAACAGGCCAAAGTTGTCTCGGTCCTATTTTGTCCCAATCAGATATCGGCTGCGAGCAGGCCGGATGCAAACCGGGCCGTAGTTAGGCCCAACTATATGACGGGCTTTTAACAGGCCGAAATTAATATAGGGCCGAAATGTTAAACTGGCCCTTATCATGCCGAAACTAATATCAGGCCGAATTACTAAATGGGCCTTTAGCAAGTGGGCCCAAAACCATAGTGTCCATTTAATGGGCTGAATCTGATATGGGCCATAATTGAGCCCAAAGCCTCTTAAAGGATCGGACCTGATTTGGCTTTTAACGGGCCGGATCTCATATGGGCCATTATTAGGCCCGGAACGTGGCAGGCCATTAATGGACCGGATCAAATATGGGCCGACATTTGGCCCAAAACATGGCAGCCAGTTAATGGGCCGGCCTACTAGGGTCCTCAAAATCTTGTGGGCCTATAGCTGGGTCGGCCCATTAATGTCGGCAAAATCTTGTGGGCCTTTAGCTGGGCCGGCCCATTATGATCTGCAATAATTTTGTGGGCCTTTACCTGGGCCGGCCCATTATGGCACATAAAAATCTTGTGGGCCTTTACCTGGGCCGGCCCATTATGGCAAGTGGAATCTTGTTGGCCTTTAGATGGGCCAGCCCATTATGGTCCACAAAATCTCATGGGCCTTTAGCTAGGCCGGCCCATTATGGTCCGCAAAATCTTGTGGGCCTTTAGTTGGGCCGGCCCATTTAAACTTGATGGGCCGTGCCACGTGTCGATGTATCATAGGCGCCTTCTGTCCAATGAGTGGATGACATCTGTCCCAAGATGAGCCGACACGTGTTTCCTCCAGCCAATGATGATTTTACACGTGGAAAATCCGCATTGGTCGGGGCTGTTAAAGGGTTATCAGATCCAAAACCCGACCCGATAGCTTAACGGCATTCTGTTACGGTTGATGCCACGTGTCGGTCACCCTTGATGAAAGCACTTCTATGACGTGCAATTTATCGTCATGGAAGTGGACACTTCCGTGATGATAATTTTGGTAATGTCATGGAACACTTCTACGACAGCACAGGTATGACTATCTTGATTTTGTCATAAAATCGTCATGGATGTACATGCATGACAAAAAACGCGACCTACTGTGACAAACACGTATTATCACATAAGTGTATTTTTTTGTAATGTTTATGTTTTCCAGAAAATTCTACATTATTTCCAATCAACAATATGTCAATCACATATACTTATCAGAAAGGTTGTAGTGCTCCGACTCACTTTCTTGTAAATACAGGCTTCACCGCAAGTCTGTATAAAACTATATGCTTTGATTACACTATCAAAGCGTTTATTCCAACTCCGAGAGGCTTGCACCAGTCCATAAATGGATCGCTGGAGCTTGGACACTTTGTTAGCACCCTTTGGTTCGACAAAACCTTCTGGTTGCATCACATACAACTCTTCTTCCAGAAATCCATTCAGGAATGCAGTTTTGAGAACCATTTGCTAAATTTCATGCAACAATTGCTAACATGATTCGGACAGACTTAAGCATGGCTACGGGTGAGAAAGTCTCATCGTAGTCAACTCCTTGAACTTGTCGAAAACCTTTTGCGACAAGTCGAGCTTTGTAGATAGTAACACTACTATCAGCGTCTGTGTTCCTCTTGAAGATCCATTTATTCTTAATGGATTGCCGATCATCGGGCAAGTCCACCAAAGTCCACACTTTGTCCTCATACATGGATCCCATGTCAGATTTCATGGCCTCAAGCCATTTGACGGAATCTGGGCTCATTATTGCTTCCTCATAGTTCGTAGGATCATCATGGTCTAGTAACATGACTTCCAAAACATGATTACCGTACCACTCTGGTGCGGATCGTACTATGGTTGACCTACGAGGTTTGGTAGTAACTTGATCTGAAGTTTCATGATCATCATCATTAGCTTCCTCACTAATTGGTGTAGGAGTCACTAGAACTGATTTCTGTGATGAACTACATTCCAATTCGGGAGAAGGTAAAATTACCTCATCAAGTTCTACTTTCCTCCCACTCACTTCTTTCGAGAGAAACTCCTTCTCTAGAAAGGATCCGTTTTTAACAATGAATGTCTTGCCTTCAGATCTATGATAGAAGGTATACCCAACAGTTTCTTTTGGGTATCCTATGAAGACACATTTCTCCGATTTGGGTTCGATCTTATCAGGTTGAAACTTTTTCATATAAGCATTGTAGCCCCAAACTTTAAGAAACAACAACTTTGGTTTCTTGCCAAACCATAGTTCATAAGGCACCGTCTCAATGGATTTTGATGGTGCCCTATTTAAAGTGAATGCAATTGTCTCTAATGCATAACCCCAAAATGATAGTGGTAAACTGGTAAGAGACATCATAGATCGCACCATATCCAATAAAGTGCAATTACGATGTTCGGACACACCATTATGCTATGGTGTTCCAGGTGGCGTGAGCTGTGAAACTATTCCACATTGTTTTAAATGAAGGCCAAAACTCGTAACTCAAATATTCTCCTCCACGATCAGATCGTAGAAACTTTTATTTTCTTGTTACGATGATTCTCCACTTGACTCTGAAATTCTTTGAACTTTCGATCAGATCCATCCATGTCAGGGAGATAGTCCCCGAGCTTAGTGAAAGGCTTCATGTCGAGACACTGAGAGGCTACGCATGTTCGAATGTCTTACCGCGACATTTGTCCTTCTTCGTAGAACATCCCTGTTTTTTCAACGACCTCCTTCATGATGATTTGGGCAAGTTCGCGTTGGATGTGATAGAACTCAGCTCGAAGTCGATGATCCTCGATATCTCCTAAGTCCTTTGCCCATTGCAGAATATGGGCATCGCCGGATTTAGGTGACATGCGAAGATTCTGGTGATCCCGTCTGTACTCCAACATGTGGTGTAGGACATAGAATCTATCATTAAGAGAATCACTCGGTTGCTGGATGCAGCAAAAGTCGGTCTTATGGCTGAAGGCGGGCCTCTCGTTCCTTGTCTTCTTGGCGTTGACCTCTCCACCCCGTTTGCCGTAGTAAAAGATAGCACTGTCGAGAACAGACTTGATGTGGGTGTAATCCTTTTTGGTAATATTCTTCGACGAGTCCAAGTAAAGAGCGTGGGAGTATCGGGGGTAGGGGATGATGAGGACGGCGCGCCCGCCGCTGCGCAAATAAGTACACCTCAAATTAATTAGCCTCCAACGTGCAAATGAATGATTGAAACCGAAGGAAGGATATCTGCGCGGATGACTTACAGGGGATGATAAGGCACGAGAATTGCCTCCTTGTCGTTGTTGGCGAGCATGAAATTGATGAGGTAGTCCCTCGCGTATTCACAGTGCTTTGTGCAGACTGCCAAGAAGCCCTCGTGCATGAAGTACGGGTCAGCGACACAGATAAAAGGTATCTGCTCAACCCCGATGAGGTAGTTCATGTGCAAGGCATAAAGGCGGACAAACATAAAATCCAGCTTCTTCCAGTGATACATGTCGAAGATGTAATCGAATCGAAGGAAGAACTTATCCGCGGGGAATGTGTCGACGTACGACAATTGCCGCGACACGTTAACCATGTAGAGTGGGTATCCTGAATTTTCCGAGGCAAGGAGGCCTTTCTCTCTCCACAGCACATCGTCATGAAGTCTCCTTACATCGCCGAATCTGGCCCCTATCGCTGCTTCAGGTAGGATTGGTTCACTGGCGATATGCCATTTTGCCGCACCGGGGATATCTATACGGTCTTGAACCCGAGGTAGCTGAGGCGGCTGGATCATAGAAGCAGGTTTTTTGCCTTTCCTCGGTCTCTTCCTAGACTTCTTTGGTATCGGAAGGTTGTCCATAATACATTCATACTCCGGAAGTGGCAATTTAGGCACCGACTCATGACGCTCAAACCCTAAGTAGGCGCCAGTATTGACATACTGTTGAGTGTCATCGTCATCCTCATCCTCATCTATGGCGACATCACCAACGACTAATGGAGCCTCTTCCTCACCCCCTCCGCTATCACCCAGCATGACAGCCGACGCTAATTGAGTAGGTGAGGTGTTGATGTTCATACCTAACTGCGTGCTCGTGGGTGCGCTCCCGGTCGCCTCCAGACGATGTAGACTCTTTGGCCACAATAGAACCCATCCATTGCAACAATCACTAGTACCAGACGGGCCAAATTCTCGTGGCCCGGTTTCACACCGGGCATGGAAACCTTGAAGACGTCCGGGGGGGTCAGCCGGCTGTGTAACAATGGTTCCTTCGGCTCCATTACCGTTGCCTTCCCCACGTCCACCTTCTCATCGCCGATGGTGTACAATATGGTGTACGGGGTTTCGTCGGCCTGCAAACAAAAGTCTGTGACATGAGACATCTGAAAGGCAACGAAAACGGGAGATTATACATTTGTTGAAGAGGGCCGGTGTGACAGATACCGTGAGGGCTTCGAGCTCAGCCAAAGACGAAGCACCGCCAAGCACGTCCGGTGTGGGAGCCGGTGCGGGAGCAGGTGTAGCTGCAGGTGTTGGTGCAACGCTAGTCGAGCTGCTCCCCAAGAAGCCAGTAAGGGGAAAGTCCGCTGCATTTTTTTCTGGATTTTGCCTGCTCCAATTGAAAACGGCCGGAACCAAGGTAGTAGACATATCTACAAGCACCTGTTTTGCGGCAGCTACCGCTGTTGCGACTGTCTCAGATGATTTCTTCTCAACCGCAATCTCAACCTTCTTGCCAATGTTTTCTTTAGTTAACCTCTATCTTTCCTTTCTCTCATCTGTGGTCTCACGGTAGTACTTCTTCCACGTGGCACCGTCTCCAACACCGTGCACACATCCATACGACGGTCGAGTCTCCACTAGGAGTCCTTTCAATATGTTCAATGCCCAGTTGAATGGAGTATCCCACTTGGGCCTCGCCAACGCCTCAGACGGCGAGTCGCTTTCGGCCGCAATCCTGTGCTGCTCTCTCTACAAAAGGCACAAGGATCGTTTACAAATATGACTAACATGCAGTCGTATTGATCAGAAACTAAAATTACCAGCAGTCTCATGAACTCCATCGTGAACACGTTTGTCTCGAAAACCTTATTCACTGGGTCCCAACGGTGCCGGGCCCTGAGGACTCCTGCCGGATGGTGAACTCCGCCTAGGGGTCTGGGATGCCCAGACTCGCGGCTTCTGCATCCTCCTTGCCCATATGGACCTCTTCCCGCCATAACCACGGCTTTCGAGGTGGTGGCACCCAATGTTCCTCTATTGAAGCCCCTTCATGTACTTCGACTTTTTTTGGCAGCTTCGGCCTTGCAAGCCGCCTTGAATATTTGAAAGTGCTCTGCCGTGATTGTCGGATTATACTTTACAATCTTGGAGTAGGGCTCCTTTTTGTTGATGATCTGATATTTCACCCTTGATTTCCAGGTGGCCAACGCGTCGCTAAACTTGGTTGTGGCGTGTTTGTTTATCTTCTTCATTGCCGGGTCCTTATCTGGATCTTTATAATCCTTTTCATTCCGTCCCGGGAACAAGAATATCTGGTGCAGCTTCTTTAGGAGGGAGGGCCTCATATTATCTATCTTCTTTAGTTTCTCATCGTCGATGGTGGCGGTTGTCTGTATGATGCAGCCTATTTGATTGTCGTAGCACGCGCGTGCTTCCTCGGGCGTGGTTGGCTCAAAATTACCATCATCCACCTCCGTGACCACCAGTCTAGCAGTCCTGAGCTTGTTAGGAAGTCGTTGCCTCTTTGCTTTCGGTTCTATACCGGCTCTGCTAGTCTCGGCACCGGTCTCAGTCTCACGGCCAGTCTCGATGCAGGTCTCAGCCTCAGCGCCGGTCTCAGTCTCAGCACCGGTCTCTATGTTGGTCTCAATCTCCGATGTGACAGGTGGACCCTCCAACATCAACTCTCAGTCGTCGGCTTCCCTCAAAAATGCTTCTGCCCCAGGTAGACGTTGTCGCGGTCACCAGAACCCTGTCCTTCATCGTTGCTAGCCATGTTTCCTACGATTAAATCTAGTCAATTAATTCTAGACCTAATAAAATGAATAATGACATAAAAAAGGCCTACGCTTTGCAGGAACGTTGACTCCTTCCCGGTGCGGCAAATCCCGGGCACTCGATATGTCCTAGTTTGTAGCACAAGTCATGCTGAAATTCACGGAAAATTTCGGCATGACTTTTGCTAAAAAGTGGACAAATCGAGAACCTGAAATTTGCCGGAACGAAAATGAATCAACATTCCAGCAAAACATAGGCCACTCGGCTTCATTCCCTGGAAACAACAAAGCCACTTGGGCACAATCGAACCACTTCAATGAAAAGATATAACATGACCACTTCAATGAAAAGATATAATCAACAATAAAAGTCTAGGACGGGATCACCTTTAAAATAAATCTTGCCTAAATTCTTTTCCTTGAAAAATAGTGGTCTTTTCAAAAATCAAAAACCTTTGCAAAATGACCTCACTAAACACTTCTCTGCCTAGGACAAAACCCAAATTATGTTGATCTAGCTATTCCTCTCTCTCTCTCTCTCTCACACACACACACACATTATTTTCTCTAACCCTTCTCTGCCTAGGACAGAACCCAATTAAATTGCCAAGGAACTCCATTTCTCTAACCCTTCTGACCTAATGCTCTAAAATAAAATTTTGGTCTAACCTAGCCTCCCTACTTAACCTAGCTTGTTAATATAACGAACCTAACTAACCTACCTATTTAACCTAGTTTACCTAGATAGTTAACCTAATTAAACTAGTTAACGTAGCTAGTTCTTTATCAAAGCCCTAAATAAATTTTCGCACTAACCTAGATAATTATCCTAATTAAACTGGTTAACCTAACTAGTTCTCTGTCAAAGCCCTAACTAAATTTTTGCACTAACCTAGATAATTAACCTAATTAAACTAGTTAACCTAACTAGTTCTCTGTCAAAGCCCTAAGTAAATTTTTGCACTAACCTAGATAATTAACCTAATTAAACTAGGTAACCTCGCTAGCTAGTTCTCTGTCCAGTGTTTGTGCTATGCATGAGAGAGAGAGAAAGAGGAGGGGTGGGTGAGGGAGTCCTAGATTAGGGGGTCCTCGGACAGCCGGACTATAGACTTTTGCCGGACTGTTGGACTATGAAGATACAAGATTGAAGACTTCGCCCCGTGTCCGGATGGGACTCTCCTTTGCGTGGAAGGCAAGCTTGGCAATTTGGATATATAGATCTCCTTCTCTGTAACTGACTCTGTGTAACCCTAGCCCCCTCCGGTGTGTATATAAACCGGAGGGTTTAGTCCGTAGGACAACAACAATCATAATCATAGGCTAGCTTCTAGGGTTTAGCCTCTACGATCTCATGGTAGATCAATTCTTGTAATACTCATATCATCAAGATCAATCAAGCAGGAAGTAGGGTATTACCTCCATCGAGAGGGCCCGAACCTGGGTAAACATCGTGTCCCCCACCTCATGTTACCATTAGCCTTAGACACACAGTTCGGGACCCCCTACCCAAGATCTGCCGGTTTTGACACCGACATTGGTGCTTTCATTGAGAGTTCCACTGTGTCGTCACGATAAGGCTTGATGGCTCCTTCAATCATCTTCAATGATGCGGTCCAGGGTGAGGTTTTCCTCCCCAGACAGTCTTCGTATTTGGTGGCTTCGTACTGCGGGCCAACTCGCTTGGCCATCTGGAGCAGATCGATAGCTATGCCCCTGGCAATCAGGTCAGGTTTGGAAGCTTGAACTATACTGCCGACATCCATGGAGACTTGATCTTAGATGGATTCGAGCCCATGTCAGGTGCGCTGAACAGTCACGACGAGCATGACCTAGATCTACCATCAGACAGTATTCGGGAGATCATGCCTGCGGCTTCTCCGGCCATCAATCCGGAGCAGATCGTGCCATCCGAGGACGGGTGGATGGACCCCGCCACGGAGGCCGCACACTCATCAGCGCTTGAGCCGAACACAGACTTCACATACAAAGAAATCTGTGTCATCTGACCCTCAGACTCGTCTCCGGCCACAGGCTCCGAACGGCGCACGTCCGTGCCTATCAATTCTGATTGGGCATCGATCATGGAGTTTACCTTCGCGGATATCTTTCAGCACTCGCCCTTGGGTGATGTGCTAAAGTCAATGAGGTCTCTCTCCTTGTCAGGAGACTCTTGGCTGAACTATGTCCGGCTGGAGTGGGAAGCGGATGATGAAGAAATTCGTTCGCCACCCACCACCCACTTAATAGCCACTGTCGATGACTTAACCGACATGCTTGACTTCAACTCTGAAGACATCGACGGTATGGACGATGATGCAGGAGAAGAACAGGAACCACCGCCCACAGGGCGTTGGACGTCCACCTCATCATATGATATATATATATATATGGTGGAGACGCGAAAAGAAGGCGATGGCGATGAGGCAATGGAGGATATTCCCCCTGAGAAGCAATCTAAGCACCAGCGTCATAGGCTCTGCTCTAAGCCCCACCATAGCAAAAATAGTGATACCGGCACAAGGGATGATAGCAATCCGGATGGTGCCTAAGACAAAAACAATCCCGCCCAGCCAGGCTTCGAGCAGGCCAAGTGGGAGCATGGGCAAGCTAGCCCTAAGGAACAGGCAACAGATGGAGAATCAGAGGATGACAATTACATGCCCCACTCCAAAGATGAAGCGAGCCTTGGCGACGAAGAATTCATCATGCCTGAGGATCCCGTCGAGCAGGAGCGCCTGAAGAAGAAGTAGCAGCAGCATCAAGCTGATCAAAATCTGCTGACTGATAGATGGACTGGAGTCCTGGCAGCCGAGGAATACGGACTCGGGCGCCCTACCAAAAGTTACCTAAAGCGCAGGTTGCTACCTCAACTCGACGAGGAGGCATTAAAGCCCACACTACCAGCGCATGATGCAGCTGACCGGCCACCTCATGGGCGAGACAAAGCGGCATATCAGCCCGAACTCCAGCCCGCACCCCATCACCAGTCAAGCAAAAACACTAAGGCCCAGGGCTACCTGAAGGACCTGCAGGACATATTGGAAAACAAAGAAGGACAGTCAAGATCGATCTACAGATCACGGGGGCGCGCCACAATGCGTGATGATGACCGTCACACCGGATATACTAAAAACAAGTCCGGCTGGGCTAGATACAACAGACCAGACTCATTTGAACTGTGTCGTGATGTAGCCCGGCATAGAGGCGTTGCCCACCCCTTATGCTTCACTGATGAAGTAATGGATCATAAATTCCCAGAAGGGTTTAAACTCGTAAACATTGAATCATATACTACAAAAAAAATACACTTCCTTGATGATACGTGTTTGTCACAGTAGGTCGCGTTTTTTGTCAAGCATGTACATCCATGACAAATTTATGACAGAATCAAGATAGTCATACCTGTGATGTCGTAGAAGTGTTCCATGACATTACCAAAATTATCATCACGGAAGTGTCCACTTCCATGACGATAAATCGCGTGTCACAGAAGTGCTTTCGTCAAGGGTGACCGACACGTGGCATCCACCGTAATGGAACGTCGTTAAGCTATCGGGTCGGGTTTTGGATCCGATAACCTGTTAACAGCTCCGACCAATGGGGATTTTCCACGTGTAAAATCATCATTGGCTGGAGGAAACACGTGTCGGCTCACCGTTGGGACAGATGTCATCCACTCATTGGACAGAAGGCGCCTATGATACGTCGACATGTGGCACGGCCTAACAGAGGCCCATTCCTGTGAAAAGGCTGGCCCATTTGACTTGGTCAAAAGGTGGTGGGCCGGCCCATGTAAAGCCTGTTAATGGCTTGTTCGCATATGGCCCATTTACAGCCCGCTAACCCAAGGCCCATTACGCCCTATCCAAATTAGGCCCAGTAGCGTCATCTGGGCCACCCAATATGATTCCAGCCCGTTTTCAGTTCTGGCCCATGTATGGCCCATGACGTCTTTTGGCCCATATGAGGCCCTATGTAACTCTTGGCCTATTAACGGCCTGTGGTGAAACTGTGTCACATCCCTAGTTCTGACAATGCTTAGTGCTGCCATCTGGTGTTGCATCATGTTTACTTTTCGCGGAAAGTTGAAATGGGGATGACAGAACCCCTAGCACCCCCCGAAACCAACTAGGGTTTACTAAAATTATCTTCAATGAACCTGAAATGCCCTTCTAAAATGTTCATCATCTTTGCCTTGGTCCAGAACCTCTACCAAAAATGGTGCACATTTTTCTAGGTCATTCTGGATTTTTTTTGAATTAAATCATAAGTGTTTGAATTTGGACATTTAAATTCTATAAAATATTTTATGTGTCCAAATAATCTTGAAAACATTTGAGGGCTGTTGGAAATATTTTCAAAAGTGTCCACAATTATTTTCAGGATTTTACAAAATGAATTAGTATTTTTACTAATTCAAAACAGAGGAATAAAAAATAGAAAACAATAACACCGACGGCCACCTCCTGCTTGCCGCTTCTCCCTGGCCTTCTCTGGCATCGCCATAGGCCCCCCAGGCCCTCTCATTCTCTCCCGTGCCTTCTCCCCTCCTCTGCTCTCTCTCCCTATCGCAACCGAGCGCTGCCGTCGACGCCGCTCACGACCACCACGCCCACCGCCATCGCATCTCTCCCCTGAGCTTTCCAGAAGAACTGCCTCGACCCACTCCTCCCCCTCACCTCGCCAAGCGACGCCGGGATCCTTGCAGTGACGCCCTCGCCGTCGTCTTCTTCTTCCGGACGCCGAAGATCGGCTTCGCCGTTTCGCCCGCACCGGACCGCCCCCGAGCCCACTCAACGTCCCTGCGTGTTCTCTGTGAGCACCCGCATCTTTTCCCCCTCCTCCCCTGCTCATGATCGTGTGGTAGCCGTCGTCTCCATAAGATCTGAAGCTCACCGCCGCCATACCTCATCGCCGCCGTGGGCTGAGCTCGAACCGCTCGCGGCCGTGCACCTAAACATGCTCCTGGTGCCTCCAGGAGGCCAAAGCAGCCACCAGATGGCCCCCTAGCGCCTCATAGCCCCGTGCCCGCACGCGCCTGTACTTCGGCCGCCGCCCGGCTTGCCTCCACCACCGCTACACGTCACCCCAGCACCTACCGCTGCCACCACTTGATGCGCGCCACTGCGTGCGTTCGAACACAACAGACCGCGGCCAAAATGATGCCCTGTCGCTCATTTCCGAGCCCTTCCGCCACGCCTGTCGTCGCCGGCGTCGAGCCGCCGGTGAGTTTGACCCCCCGCTGACCGTTGACCCCGGGTGGACCCAGTTTGACCCTCTGGGTCACTGACGTGTGGGCCCCAGGCCACTAACTAAACTAGGTTAGTATTAGTTTAACACTAACTAAACTTAGTTAGTTTAATTGACACTGACAGACAGGACCCACAGGTTAGGGTTGACCTGGACCATCTCAGTTGACCGCTGATGTCACACTGATGCCAGGCTGACATAGTAAATCCTTTTCTGGATTTATTCTTATATAGGAAATTTCAGAAAATGTTGCAAACTTCAAAAATTCATAGTAATTCAACCGTAACTCCAAATCAAACAAATTGTATATGAAAAATTATCAAAAAATCCAATCTATCCATCTGTACCATTTGCATGCATGTTAGAACAACTTATAGCTGCTGATTAGCACAAATCATATAAATGGCATTTTAATATCCACATATGGAGTTTGAATTTGCATCTTGGATTCAAGCCAACTTCATTTAATCTGGTTGCTAGTTGCATTAGCTCAAACTACAGCATATTGCCATGTCACACTCATGCATCATATTGTTGCATTGCATTGATTGTGTTCTTTCTCTGTTGCCGGTGGTTCTCCCCTCTCGGTAGACGTTGCTTCGACGATGATCGATAACACCGATGAAGAGCTATACTATCTTTGGAAGTGTCAGGCAAGCAAAACCCCCTTGTTCATTCCGATACAATCCCGCTCTCTTTTACTGCATTAGGACAACAATGATTCAACTGTTACATGCTGCGATAGTTGAACCCCTTTCCTCTGCATGACCTGTCATTGCCACAGTAAATAGATGAAACCCACTAGCATGAGTAGGAGTTGTTTGAGCCCTGATGTGCCTACTCATTCATGCTTGTTTGTCATGCCTACTATTGCTTAGAGTTGAGTCAGGTCTGATTCATCGGGGATGAATTGAAATGTTGTGAAACATGTCCTACCGTGTGTGAGCTAAGGGTGTGAACACAATTTGGAAAAGGTAGCGGTGAGAGGCCATGTAGGAGTACATGGTGGGTTGTCTCATTGAAACCGTCCTCAGGAATTGAGTTCTGTGTTTGTGATCCATGAACAGCTGCTACCGCACATTGGAATGCTTAAGTGCCCCTCTCGACTTATTAATCAACCTGATCTCTGTCTAGGAGTTGCAACTAGTTTCTAGTGTTTGTAGGTAGTTTTAGTAGTCTACCAAGTGGCACCCGGTACAGGTGGGCTTGGGACAGACTAGGCACAGTGGCCCGGTGTACCAAGTGGCACCCGGATGGTGGACTTGGGAACCCTGCACACATCGTTTGGGGCCGTGAGCGACACCCCGGTCGGATCTCCTTGTGGATGGAACCCGAATAGGCGATAAACCTGGACGAGAGACTTGTGTGGTTAGTCAGGTCGTGGCCGACACCCTCGCTGGGCTTCCGCTTGAAGGTTGCCGAGTACATGTCGTGTAAACGGCGATAAGTGGTGACTGCGTGTGTGAAGAAGTACACCCCTGCAGGGTTATCATTATCTATTCGAATAGTCGTGTCCACGGTAAAGGAATTCTGGGTTGCCTGTATAGTTCATAGACAAGTGAAAGTGGATACTCTAAAACTCGCAAGATAAGCGTGAGTGCTATGGATGGCGTTCTCGTAGGTAGATGGGAGCGGATCCATAGTGGTGTATTGATATGGTGAATATGTGGACTTGTGTGCGCCACCACAAAAGAGTCACTTGCAGTCGTAGTTCAGGATAGCTACCGAGTCAAAGCTGGCTTGCTGCAGTTAAACTCCACCACCCCTTTATTGATACCGATGCATATGTAGCTAGTTCTGATGTAAGTCTTGCTGGGTACATTTGTACTCACGTTTGCCTATTTTATGTTTTGCAGAGAGACTTCAGTCTCGCTAGTAGTACCGCATGGACTTCGACGTTTAGCTTGTTACCTCAGCTATGATCTTGTACCCTTGGGAGGGTCTTGTAGATAGTCAGGCTTCTCAGCCTTTTTCATTTGTAGTTGTCTATACTCAGACATGTTTATGCTTCCGCTTGTTGCTTGTATGCTCTGTATGTTGGGTCATGAGACCCATGTTTGTAATATCTCGCTCCTCGGAGCCTAATGAATAAATACTTGAGCTGTAGAGTCATGTTGTGATGCCATGTTGTATTTGCACATATCGACAATATTGTGTGTATGTTGTTGAAATGCTTGGTATGTGTGGGATCTGACTATCTAGTTGTTTATCCTTGGTAGCCTCTCTTATCGGGAAATGTCTGCTAGTGCTTCCACTGAGCCATGGTAGCTTGCTACTGCTCCAAAACACTTAGGCCGGCCGGCATGTGTCCTTCTTCGTTCTTGTGTCTGTCCCTTCAGGGAAATGTCACACGGTGTCTACCGAAGTCCTGTTAGCCTGCTGCAGCCCGGTTTATCGGAGTCCTGCTAGCCCAGTTGCTACAGCCCGGATTCACTCGCCGATGACCGACATGTTCGTTGCTGGGTCATGTATGCCTGTCCCTGTAAGTTAGTGCCACTTTGGGTTCACGACTAGCCATGTCAGCTCGGGCTCCTTGTCATATGGATGCTAGCGACACTATCATATACGTGTGCCAAAAGGCGCAAACGGTCCTGGGCCTGGTAAGGCGACACCCGTGAGAATACCATGCGTGAGGCCGCAAAGTGATATGAGGTGTTTCATGCTAGATCGGTGTGGCATCGAGTCGGGGTCCTAACAAACTGGCCCGTAATGAACAGTGTATTACTTTACACCCATTAACGGCCCGTGGTGAAACTGGCCCGTAAAGAACAGTGTATCACTTTATACCCATTATGGGCCTGTTATTCCGTTGGGCCGTTTCCAGCCCATGTTATCTTTCGGCCTTCTCAGAGCCCATTTATTCTTGGGCTCATTTCCAGCATTCGTTTACTTACGGCCCATTACTGTCATTTTCTGCTTATGGGCCAAATTCAGCCTGCGGTTACAGTCGGCCCGTTTGTGGTTCGTTAACACGTTGGGCCGTTTTCACAGCTTCATGAAATACGGCCTATTAACGATGGCCCGTTATGGTCGGCCCATGAACGGAAAATTCCAACTCTAGCCCGTTTACGACCATAATGCGGCCTGTTATTGGCCCATGTTTGGCCAATCGATCATACTGCCCGTATAAGGCCCATTGATGATACGGCCCGTAGAAGGCCCATTGTTTCTGCGACCCGTAGAAGGCCCATTGTTTCTACGGCCCGTGGAAGGCCCACTGTTTATACGGCCCGTAGAAGGCCCACTGTTTCTACGGCCCGTAGGTGCAGTGTCACTACAGTAAATATTAGCCCATGGTTATTGTGGCCTAGTTTTAAAAAATAGGTTGTTGCAGCTACTAGCAAACCATAGAAAAAGAACTACACTGACTACAAGCAAACAAATAAACAAGACAACAAGGAAATAAATAAGCAAGCAACTTACACTAGGCTATCACGGCTATTACACATATTACATCCACTGGGCATGAAAGTTCGCCACCAGTGCAAATATAGCGAACACAGCAGCATATAAACGCCGCAGCAGAACAAGTCCAGAACTAAAACCACTTCAGAAGAGCTCAAGAAACAATATCCTGGGTACCCATAATGCTGGCAAGATGCTTAGAAAGCTTATTAACTTTCTCTTGTTTGGCGCTTAAGTCCTCCAGCGCCTGCTGTTGCACCAGAAAGTATGGATCTGAATTCTGCAGGGACTTCCTCAGTCCTTCGGCTTACTGTCGCATAACATCTGATCGATGTCTTTCAACTTGAAGTTGAGACTCAAGAAGCCGAACTGATTCAGGCAACAAGTTCGAAGAGCTGGTGCCAATAGTGGTAGCCAGTAACTCAAACACTACATCAAGACATGACTTTGGGGTTGTCTCAGTGTCCTCAATATAGTTTTTATCAGCTTTCTTGGAGACTGAGGGAGTCCTGGACTAGGGGGTGTCCGGATAGCCGGACTATCATCATCGGCCGGACTCCAAGACTATGAAGATACAAGATTGAAGACTTCGTCCCGTGTCCAGATGGGACTTTCCTTGGCGTGGAAGGCAAGCTTGGCAATACGGATATGTAGATCTCCTACCATTGTAACCGACTCTGTGTAACCCTAGCCCTCTCCGGTGTCTATATAAACTGGAGGGTTTTAGTCCGTAGGACGAACAACCATTACAACAATCATACCATAGGCTAGCTTCTAGGGTTTAGCCTCCTTGATCTCGTGGTAGATCTACTCTTGTACTACCCATATCATCAATATTAATCAAGCAGGAGTAGGGTTTTACCTCCATCGAGAGGGCCCAAACCTGGGTAAAAACATTGTGTCCCTTGTCTCCTATTACCATCCGCCTAGACGCACAGTTCGGGACCCCCTACCCAAGATCCGCCGGTTTTGACACCGACATTGGTGCTTTCATTGAGAGTTCCTCTGTGTCGTCATCGATAGGCTCGATGGCTCCTTCGATCATCAACAACGATGGCGCAGTCCAGGGTGAGACTTTTCTCCCTGGACAGATCTTCGTATTCGGCGGCTTTGCACTGCGGGCCAATTCGCTTGGCCATCTGGAGTAGATCGAAAGCTACGCCGATGGCCATCAGGTCAGATTTGGAAGCCTAAACTTCACGGCTGACATCTGCGGAGACTTGATCCTCGACGGACTCGAGCCACAGCCGAGCGCGCCGCACTATCACGATGGGCATGATTTATCACTGCTGCCGGACAGTGCCCTGGAGGCCGCACATAAGTCCGCCCCGACCCTTAATTCGGAGCCGACCGCGCAGATCGAGGACGGATGGCTAGATGCCGCCTCGGGGGCTGCAACCTCAACGGCGATGGAGCCAAATACTGACCTTGTCCCTTGTAAAGCTCGTGACTCCGAGGTGCTGGACTCCTCGCCGGACTCCGAACCTCCTGCGCCCCTACCAATCGAGTCCGACTGGGCGCCGATCATGAAGTTCACCGCCGCGGACATCTTTCAGCACTCACCCGTTGGTGACATCCTGAATTTGCTAAAGTATCTCTCGTTATCAGGAGAGCCTTGGCCGGACTGCGGTCAGGACGGTTGGGATGCGGACGACAAAGAAATTCAAAGCCCACCCACCACCCACTTTGTAGCCACTATCAACGATCTAACCGACATGCTAGACTACGACTCCGAAGACATCGACGGCATGGACGACGATGCCGGAGACGACCAAGAACCAGTGCCTACTGGGCACTGGAAAGCCACCTCAAATCATGATATATATATATATATATATATATATATATATATATATATATATATATATATATATATATATATATATATATGGTGGACACCCCAAAAGGGAGCGATAATGAGGAACAACGGGACGCGGCGAAGGATAATTCCCCCGAAAAACAACCAAAACGGCGACGCAAGCGCCGCCCCAAATCTCGCCTCGATAACAACAACACCCATAACGACCCAGCCGTAGAGCAGGGCAAACCAGTGGACGGTGAACATGCAGCCAAGCAACCATCCGAACAGGATGAATCGGACAATCAACCCATCCTCGGCGAAAACAACAGTCCAGACGATCTCATGCCAGACACACCACCGGAGCACAAGAACCTGCACAAAAGGCTTGTCGCCACTGCAAGAAGTTTGAAGAAGCAGAAAGGGAAGCTCAAAACAGCGGAAGACATACTCAGAATGAGGTGGAGCAAAGTACTCGAGACCGCGGAAAAATACGGCAACAGCCATCAAGCAAAGAGCTACCCGAAGCGCAAGCTGCTGCCCGAATTCGACGAGGAGGCCGTAGATCCCCCACAATCAAAAAGTAAAGAGGCCGCCTGGCCGGATAGACGACCAGATGACAGGCCAGGAGCGGCAAGCGGCGCCGCACACAAGCCGGCACATGACACACATAAAGATCCTCGCAAAACAGATGGACCGGTCAGGTCCATTTATGGGCCAAAAAAGAGGGCCCCAGGAAGCAACACAGCACGCCGAGTGTTCGAAGATAATGGGACACCTAAATACAGGGGCGCCGCACACCCACTATGTTTCACCGATGAGGTGCTGGATCATGAATTTCCAGCGAGATTCAAGCCCGTAAACATAGAGGCATACGACGGAACAACAGACCCCGGAGTCTGGATTGAAGATTACATCCTACACATACATATGGCTAGAGGAGACGATCTCCACGCCATAAAATATCTACCCCTCAAGCTCAAAGGGCCAACTCGGCATTGGCTCAAAAGCCTCCCAGAAAATACCATTGGAAGTTGGGAAGAGCTCGAGGACGCGTTTAGAGCAAATTTTCAGGGGACTTATGTCCGCCCTCCGGATGCAGACAATTTAAGTCACATAACCCAACAGCCCGGAGAGTCAGCGTGCAAATTCTGGAATAGGTTCCTCACTAAAAAGAACCAAATAGTCGACTATCCGGACACCGAAGCCCTAGCAGCTTTTAAACATAACGTCCGAGACGAATGGCTCGCCAGACACCTCGGCCAGGAAAAGCCAAGAACAATGGCCGCGCTAACGAGCCTCATGACCCGCTTTTGCCCGGGGGAAGACAGCTGGCTGGCAAGATGCAGCACCAGCAACCCAAGTACATCCGAGATCAGAGATGGAAATGGAAAAGCACGACGCAAAAAGGATCAGTGCCGAAACAAAGAAAATGGCCCAAAAAACAGGGCGGTCAACGCCGGATTCAAAAGCTCGCGGCCGAACAACAAAACACTGCCTCTTAAGGATAACAGTGACGAGCTATCCAACCTCAACAAAATTTTGGATCGGATATGTCAAATCCACAGTACCCCCGGGAAGCCTGCAAACCACACCCACCGAAATTGTTGGGTCTTCAAACAGTCTGGCCGACTCAACGCCAAACATAAGGGGCTCGACACGCCAAGCGAGGATGACGACGAACCCCACCAGCAGAGCGCCGGAAAACAAAAGACTTTCCCACAAGAAGTTAAAACATTAAACTCACTTCATGTGATTATACGGAACAATAGTGCAGCACCCGCCACAGTACGCGTCGCACGGTCCACCCCAGCGGAATCCCGAGATTGGATGTCAAAACCAATTACTTTCGACCACCTGGATTATTCCAGAAGTATTCCAAACGCAGGATGGACTGCTCTGATATTGGATCCTATAATCGACGGACTACAATTTACACAAGTCCTAATGGATGGCGGCAGCGATTTAAACCTGCTATATCCGGACACAATCCGCAAGTTGGGGATAGACCCTACTAAAATTCACCATAGCCGCACTTCCTTCAAAGGAGTGACGCCAGGCCCTTACGCCAAATGCACAGGCTCCTTACTACTAGAAGTTGTGTTCGGATCACCCGACAACTTCCGTCGCGAAAAGCTAATCTTCCATGTCGCCCCATTCAAAAGTAGCCATCAAGCACTATTGGGACGTGAAGCTTTCGCCCGCTTTAACGCAATACCGCACTACGCGTCTCTTACACTTAAAATGCCCGGTCCACATGGCATCATCTCATTAAAAGGTCGTTCAAGACCTCGGACACGGCTAGGCGAGTCCGGCATAAATAAACTAGGGGCTCCCTAGCCGCATACCCCTTCACAACGGGCTGCGCGTACAAACAATAAAGAGCCAATAAAAGCTCAACTTTATTCATTCATTCATACTTTGTTTTCAATAAATTTTTTGCACGATTTCTTTTCAAGCTAAGTTCCTCTCTTTTTACAGATGAACAACGTGTACACCCGTCCAGGATACGGCACAACGGAGACACAGGCGCAAACGTGCAGCAGGGACCCATGGCAAGGATTCTTTTCAGATTAAGACCCTGCGTAAACCTTTCTTACTGTCTCTTGTTGATTCATATCCCACGGTTTTTTACCATAACCAACGAGGAGGCTGGCATTTTGGCATCGACCGCGTCAGAAATTCTCGCCTGTACCTGGACAATAGGGGCTTAGGGCATTGTTCTGCCCGTTATCATAAAGACCGAATACCTTAGGGAGTGTTCGGCGTCTCGAGTTAGGCCTTATATGCATCAGCTCTGAATCATGTCTTTGGTCAAATGTTGGGTTTGCCCGGCTCCTGTGTTTTTCTGCCTTACGTTCCGTATCATCGGCTAACGCGGCACCAGGAGAACTACTGCGATTGTGCCCCGGTTCGGCCGGGCGAGCACCTCAGTAGAGAAAGCCGAAAACTGACTGTCATGATACAGCGAGAGACTGATCAACCACTCGATTGACTACCGGAATGTTTAGAATTCCTCCGCTTTGACGAATGACCGTTTCCCGGTCAGGCACATACGCGCCCCGAATTTGGAGAGCGCGGTGCCCCTAGGGGCTATATCGTAGCCCCACCCTCGAACTCCTATGGCTAAGTGAAAGTGATAAAGCATTATAGTCCGGTTGCCTCGTTTGCTACGCTACCACCTCCTTCACAGGACCAAGACGTTGGATTAAGTGTGAAAATGCGCTATTTTTGGAAACACCCCCGCACCATGTGCGTGGGGGCTGAAGCCGAAGACTGCCATCTTTCAGGTTATACACAAGTATACATTAACGGCCGCACAGGAGATATTTCAATACTTGAACGCACAAGTATAAAAAGCACTTATATTATAAATATCGTTTTACAAATCATAAAGATCATTTGAACATGACATTCTTTGAGCACTGTGACTCTATTGCACGAGCACCCCGCAGAACTTCCCCAAAATAGTGCTCGGCGGGTAAGCGGCTCTCGTCCGAACCCCGGGTTGCAACATCGGTGGCATCCATCTCCGGACCCCACAGCTGGCCAAGCTGAGCATACTTCGGATCTGTGAACCTCCTGCGCAGCAGAAAGGGCTTACCAGTCGCAATGTCTCTGGCCTGACGCAGCTCCTCCTTTATAGCCCTCATTGCAGAACGGGCATCCTTGGCTTCAGCGGTGGCCTTCTTCAGGTCTTCTTGCTCCGCTTAGCGTTCCTTTTCAAGAACCTCATAGCGGTCGGTTACATCTTTCAGCTTCACGGCCATTTCGGCCATCTCCCCCCTGCTTCGGCAGTGAGCAGCCCTTTCGGCTTCTAGCTCTTCGGCCGCCTTCGAGGCAGCCGCATCACTCCTCCGGGCCTGCTCCTTGGCTTGAGCAAGCTCTGCTCGAAGGTCCTCCACAGTAGCGGCACCATATGCATTAATCATACATGTTGTAAGGAGTGAGCATCAGCTCCCTAACTAGGTGACCACGGAGAAACAACCTACCTTGTGACTCGTCAAGTCGTTTATTGACCAGCGCGATGTCCGCATCGGCAACATCGAGTTGCCGCTTTAATTCAGCAACTCCATCAGTCCGGCTGGCCACCGGACTGTACGCCACCTGTGTAGGAAAGGCGAAAATTAATACCTGAGATTATGATCCTCGGCAAGCTGTCGTTTTCGACAACATACCGAGTCTCAGGGGCTACTATCTATACAGGGCGCACTTTATGTGTAAAACTGTCAAAAGGTATGTCATTTTTACGTAATTCAAACCCTGCCAGCAAACTTCTGACGGCATCACGCAACCCGCCCTCAGCGGATGAAATTCTTTCAATCACCGTATTCATCAATGTACGGTGACCTTTTGAGATAGACGCCTTCTCAAGCAGATCCTTCAGCTCCCCCGGCCGTACACCAGTTGGTGCCGAACTCCCCGGCCCTGCCGGACTCGGGGATACCCTCCGTGAAGACACCTCAGGGTCGTCCGCCCCGCCTGACGGTGTGGTAGATGGAGGCGTCTCGCTCTCCACCATCTCCGGACGAAGGTCCCCCGAAGACGAGCTCAGCTGAGAAGGACGGAGATCCGAACTACAAGGTAAAAATTTCGGTTATCCTCAGAAACAAAAGTAGGGATGTCCCTTATGACAAAACTCCCCTTTTTCTACTTACGGCTCGCTGGAGGGCTGATTCCGTGGGGGAGATGGTGTGGCCGGGGCTTCCCTAGGTGCAGGACCCTCCGATGAAGATCTCTTCCCCCGCTTTGAGGCCTTGGCCTCCGGGTTTTCGGAAGCGGCCCTCTTCTCCCCTTGGAAGGAGGGATTCTCGATCCCCCCTTTCTCGAAAGCCTCCTTGGTAGAGGAAGTAGTTTCTCTGTTTTCCCCTTCGCCTTCCTCCGAAGGCGCAACCTCCAGCATCTTGACCAACACGGGATCCGGCATGGTCTCCGGAAGGGGGGCCGGACACCGTATCAGTTTTGCTTGCGCTATCCACTCCTGTTCAGGGGACAATTGGTTAAAAGGCAAATCCAAGATATGCAAACGAACGGTATGTCCGGACACAGAGCTACTTACTGGTGTATCAGGACGATTGCAGCTTACGCCGGCGTCCTCGGTTAATTCCGGACACACCTCTTGTGATCCGAAGAACAATTTGTACATCTCCACGGGTGTCGTACCCATGAAGTGTTGGAGAACTTGTGGTCCCTCCGGATTGAATTCCCACAGCCGAAGAGGACGACGTTTGCAGGGCAGAAGATGCCTGATCAGCATAACCTGCATCACCACGACCAGATTGATCTACCTCTCTTGGAGGTCTCGAATCCGGCCCTGCAATAGGGGTACGTCCTTTGACGGCCCCCAGTTGAGCCCTTGGTTGACCCATGACATCAGCCGTTGTGGAGGGCCCGAGCGAAAGATGGGCGGCGGCTTCTGCCTGCTGCCCCTGGGAGCGGTAATATAGAATCACTCCTGTTGCCACAAGTTGAGCTCCTCCTAGAAAGAGCCCTCGGGCCATGGAGCATCGGCCCTCTTGCTTACAACCGCCCCGCCGCACTCTGCTTGACGCCCCTCGATCATCTTCGGCTCCACGTTGAAGGTTTTGAGCCACAAGCCGAAGTGAGGGGTAGTGCAGAGGAAGGCTTCACAGACGACAATGAATGATGAGATGTGGAGGATCGACTCCGGAGCCAAGTCATGGAATTCCATCCCATAGTAAAACATGAGCCCTCTCAAAAAAGGATCCATCGGGAAGCCTAAACCCCGATGGAGGTGGGACACAAACACGACGCTTTCGCCGGGCCCGGGAGTAGGAATGACTTGCCCTTTGGCGGGCAACCTATGCAAAATCTCGTAGGTTAGGTACCTGGCTTCTCTCAGCTTTTGCACGTCCTCTTCCGTGATGGAGGAGGGCATCCACCGGCCCTGTAGGTCGAAGCCGGACATCGTTGAAGGTCCGAGGCGCTCGAATCTGAGGCTCTGGATGTTGGAACTCAGGGCGAGGGGCGGATTCGATTGAGGATTGAAGAAAAGAAACGAGCCATCCCATTATAAAGAGGAAGAATACCAAGAGCCGTCCCCGTGACCGTTTGGGACTCACCTTCGATAGAGGAGGCATGGCAACGGGCGCGGTTGGGTTACCCACGTCCGTATTCATGGGAATCTCGGAATAAGGGGAACAGGATCTCTGCTTTGACAAGACGTGCCAAGGAAACTGCTGCCCTAAACGCACTGAGGTGGTATAATAAAAATGATTCAAGTAAAGGCTTGGTAGTGGTGTGACGTGACGCCACAAAATACGTCAGCAGATTGAACTTGTGTACATATTATTCTCTCTACGGTGGTATGTGGAATTTATTTTACAGAGCCGGACACTACCCTGGTGTTCACAATCTTCTATGAATTATTCGGACGAAGAACCCGCCTTGCAATGCCGAAGACAATATGCGCGCCGGACTCGTCGTCATTGAAGCCTGGTTCAGGGGCTACTGAGGGAGTCCTGGACTAGGGGGTGTCCGGATAGCCGGACTATCATCATCGGCCGGACTCCAAGATATGAAGATACAAGATTGAAGACTTTGTCCGGTGTCCGGATGGGACTTTCCTTGGCGTGGAAGGCAAGCTTGGCAATACGGATATGTAGATCTCCTACCATTGTAACCGACTCTGTGTAACCCTAGCCCTCTCCGGTGTCTATATAAACCGGAGGGTTTTAGTCCGTAGGACGAACAACCATTACAAGAATCATACCATAGGCTAGCTTCTAGGGTTTAGCCTCCTTGATCTCGTGGTAGATCTACTCTTGTACTACCCATATCATCAATATTAATCAAGCAGGAGTAGGGTTTTACCTCCATCGAGAGGGCCCGAACCTAGGTAAAAACATTGTGTCCCTTGTCTCCTGTTACCATCCGCCTAGACGCATTCGGGACCCCCTACCCGCGATCCGCCGGTTTTGACACCGACAGAGACCAACAGGGATGTCTCACTATCTTGAACCTTATCTGCATTACTTCCTTTACCATTGCATAACAGGGTACTCTTCTCCAATATTTTATCCGTGTTCTAAAAGGGAAACAAACAAACACATCTCAGGTTTACAATGTAGTATATGAAACTCATTTTGGTAAACTAGTTTAGTAGTAAGGTGGACAGGATAACAGCATGAAACAAACATATATCTATGTAGTATGGTCACTGTATGGTCTATATCATTCTAGTTTATGTTGCCAAATCAAGATAGATACAGTTCGAATCATATCTATTTAAGACAAAGCAGCATAGATAGAATATAAGTGTGGGAAACTACACAGCAATAACAACACTTGTAATGTGCATAGCATGAGAACATAACTGTTTATTCAATTGAAACTGAAATCAACATAGAGCAAGTTACAACAGCAAATAGCCAAACACGTTAAAGAAACAGGTTTAAAACATACCTGTTGCGCCATTGGAGTTTCAATTGCATCCTTCAAATTTGAAATTGGTTGGTATCAGTAAATACAGTGATGCAAGAGCAAAGTAGTATGAACCATAGCTATGGAACCTGACCTGAGAACAATTCTTCTTCTGCTTTAAGCGTTGACTTCGGGTTCGGAGTGGTGGTCCTCGTGATTTGGGCACTGCAGTTGCCTTACTAACTGCTCGTGTTTGGGTGCTCTGTGGTGGAGACGGTGTTGTGTCAACGGGAACTGGGTGTCTATCTGCTGGGGTTGGGGTTAGAAGGGGTGTAGCTGGTTCTCTGTCCAACTGGGTAGGGGTACAATCTGCATGAGTGTGGGTTATGTGTGGTGGGGCTGATTCTTGGGCAACTACAACCGTGATTCTATCTGCATCGACAGGTAGCACGATCTTTTCTGAAGACCGTGTTTTTACTCCCACAGATACTGCGATCTCTCCCTCCAATTGAAATGGCTGATGAACAAGAAAAGTAATTGAATGTACAGACATTGTAAGATAGACAGGTGCAATGGATAGTAGGGAAGAAAACAGGGCATGAAATAGTTCACATTTATCTTGTCTAAGGAAACAGAATAGCAGGACATAATTTCACATATATGATGGCTAATTAAACAGGATAGCATGACACAATTTCACATGTATGATGGCTAACTAAACAGGATAGAATGACATACTTCAAAATATGATGACTATGTAAACAGGATGACATGATATAACTATACGATGTGTGATGTGTCTATTAAAGTGGTTGGCATGCCATAAATCACAAACATGCCGTCGATGGAAACATGATGGCATGATATAATTCACGGATAGAATGACATAATTTAAAATATGATGACTATGTAAACAGGATGAGATGATATAACTATATTATGTCTTTAGAAAATGGGTTGGCATGCCATAATTCAGATACATGCTGTCTATGTAAACATCATGGCATGACATAATTCAAATATATGATTTATATACTAAGGAAGTGAGCAGAGGGCAATTGCATATATGATGTGTCAACTAAGGAGATGGCATTCAATATTGTGTATATGATGTAAAAAATAAGCATTGCAATACAACATATGCATTATATGAGTAATATAACCCTGTCAAGTTTGAGCATACACCTCAGGGGGATAATAGGACTGGTCATCTGCCTCTGAATCCTCCTCTGAAGAGCTATCTGTAACCAGCAAGATATCTGCTTCAGCAGGTAGCACTGTCTGCTCTGAAGACCTTGTTTTCACTCCAGATTTCTCCATCACCAATTCAAATGGCTGATGCACAGGAAGAGCAGTTGAATATACAAACATTGTCGACAAAAGCAATGAGAAATACAAAAAAAGGACGGCATGATATAATTCACATATATGACGCTTGCCTAAACAGCATGGCATTGCATAATTCACATACATAAGCCTTGCAACAAGATAACATTGCATAATTCACATATATAATGTCTTGCAACAAGATGGCATTGCATAATTCACATATATGGTAATTAGAAACTAAAAAATTGGCATTCACACAAAGCATGTCTAAACTAAGCAAATGACATAGCAATGCAAGATACCATACGCACGATATGAGTAACATAACCCTGCCAAGTTAGGGCATGCACCTCAGGGGGGAAATATGACTGGTCATCTGTCTCTGAATCCTCCTATGAGGAGCTATCGGTAACCAGCAAGACATGCGATTCGTCAGATATCATTGTCTGCTCTAAAGACCTTGTTTCCACTCCAGCTTTTTCCTTGACCGTGCCGAATGGCTGATGCACACGAAGAGTAATTAAATGTACTAAAATTGTTGACAAATTTAACACATAATAAAAAATGATGGCATGATATAATTCACTTATAAGATGACTGGCTAACCAGGGTGGCATTGCAAAATTTACATATATGATGCCTGGCTAGACAAGATGGCATTGCATGATTCACATATACGATAAAGAAACAAAACAGATGGCATTGACACAAAGCATGTCTAAACTAAGTAGATGACATCTTTAATGTATACAGTAAGCAATGCAAGGCACCATATGCATGATATTACCAACATCAGCATGCCAAGTTAGAGCGAAGACCTCATGGGGTAAATAGGAGTGGTCTTCTCCTTCTGAATCCCCCTCAGAACAGTTATCTTCCTCTTGATTACGATCCAAAATGGGTGGAGGGGGGGCAGCCTTTCACTACTGGAATCAGCTACTTTGCCATCTGCCAGATCTTTGCCGTCCGCTAGCGGACGGCAAAGAAGCTCTTTGCCATCAGCTACCGAAAAGCGGACGGCAAAGAAACGGCAGACGGCAAAGAAGCTCTTTGCCATGCGCCATTTCGTTGTCGTCCGCCAGCTGACGGCAAAGAGGGAGGTGGCCCCCACCCACCCGCCCGTTTAAAAAAAACTTAACACCCCCACCTCTTTGCCGTCCGCTAGCAAACGGCAAAGAGAGATAATGGCGGACGGCAAAGAGTGGCGGACGGCAAAGAGCCGAGTAACTAACGGACGCCACCCCCCCCCCCCGCCCATTACTCTCCCTTCTCTTCCTCTCTCCTCCCCGACGCCCCGCCCTAGCTAGATCCACCGCCGCCCCCGCCCCTGCCGCCTGGCGCCGCCGCCGCCCCCGCACCCTTGGCCCGTCGCGCCACCACCCCTCCACCCCCACCCCACCCGCCGATGCCCCGTCGCCCCACCACCCCTCCGCCACCCGCCGCCCGGCGCCGCCCCCCCCCCCCCCACCACCACCCCTCCGCCACCCGCCGCCCCCCCCCCCCCGGCCGCCCGGCGCCGCCCCCGCCCCCCGCACCCTTGGCCCGTCGCCCCACCACCCCTCCGCCCCCACCCCACCTGCCGACGCCCCGTCGCCCCGCCACCCGCCGCCCGGCGCCGCCGCCCGGTGCCCCCCCGCCGACCGTCCCATTGCTCCAGTGAGGGACTACTACTTTTTTTTCTTCTGTTTTTCATATTTTTTTGCTGTTTAATTGTTAGAGCTAGATTGTGTTAGTGTTAGTGTTAGAAAAGAATTAGAAGAAGTAGAAGAAGTAGAAGTAGTAGAAAGATGAAAAAAGAAGAAGAATAAAAGAAGTAGAAGAAGTAGAAGAAGAAGAAAAGAAGAAACGAAAAGAGATAAAAAAGTAGAAAAAAAAGATGAAAAAAGAAGAAGAAGAAAGGAAAGAAGAAGAAGAAGAGAAAGAAAGAAGAAGAAGGATAGAAGGAAACACCCCGACCCCCTGACCCCCTGACCCTGACACCCCGACCCCGACACCCCGACCCCCTGACCCCTGACCCCGACACCCCGATCCCGACACCACACCCCGACCCCGAACCGACACCCAGACACCCCGACACCCGACCCCCCGAGGCCGACAGGGTCTTATATTTGTGAATTATTAGTTAGGTCATATATTTTTTGATTTTCTTATAAAAAACATCATATATAATTGTGTTGATCGGGTTGATTTAAATGTGCAGTTGTTTCACCGCAGCGAGGTTTGGTGTTCGACGACCTCGCCGTGCGTTTGGCGAGCTCTGCCCCTTCGTTCGTGGGTGAGCACAAATGACATGTCCTCCTCCCCCATTAAATATTTGCTCTGTTCCGGTGTTCGTGCCGATGAAACTTGATAGCTAGCTATATATGTGTCTTGAATCATCAGTATGCGTAACCAATATGTGTCTCCCATTCGAAAGTGTCATAGTTATAAATATGCATGCATTTGCATATTTATAACCTTGATTCTTTCGAATTGTCCAACGCTATCCATGGACAGCCCGAGTATGTGTACATTGGGTTCGTTTTCCCATATGCTTTGCTCCGGATCCGATGCATAAATTTCGTCAGTGCCTCCCCTGTTGTTCTCCGGGTACACATCCTCTCTGTTTATTGCAGATACGTGTATTAGGAGAACAGCGGGGAGGTGCTGCCGAAATTTTGCGTTGGATCCGGAGCATAGCATGGGAAAATGAACCCAATCTACACATACTCGGGTGGGATTATGACCTATCATTACCAATTAGAGTGTAGGTTGCATGGACGTAATAAAATTGACAAAGTAGATCAACTGATGAATATATACATGGTGAATTATATATATAATTGTTGCGTGTCCAGTAGCTCTGAAAGTCAAGATGAGTGATCGTGCGTGGATGTATACCAGTCACACTGGTCAGAACAAATGGAGCGCTGAATGGTTCACAAAAACCAAGGGGTTTGTGCAAGCCGCATTTGCAAATGGCCAGAGGAAAACTTGGTGCCCCTGTTTCTGATGCGGCAATTGGGAAAAGAGGACAAAGGCTGAAATGGGTAAACACCTGCAGAAGAATGGTTTTACGCCCGTTATACGGTGTGGACATTTCATGGTGAGTCTGCCCAACGTGACCGAGCTGAGGTGGATCATCGTTGCACCGACGAGCATGGTACCGGGATGGAAAACATGGTGCAAGACTATGATGATGCTCGGGATTCGGACGAGGAGATGGAGGAATCTGCAAAGGCCTTCAATGAAATGTTGGAGTCTTCAAAACGTCCGCTCCACGAGCACACTGAGCTTTGTCAGTTGGATGCCATCTCACAAGTAATGGCTTTGAAGGCTTAGTTCAACTTGGGCAGAGAATGCTATGACGCAATTATGACAGTATTTGGACGCTTTCTACCCAAAGGCCATGTAATGCCTGCAAACCTGTACCAGTCGGACAAAATCCTCCGTGCACTGAAGATGCCCTATGAGAAGATACATGCCTGTGAGAAAGGATGTGCCTTATTTAGGCTTGACTATGCGGACTTGAACTATTGTCCCATTTGCAAGTCTTCCCGGTATATTGTGGTAGACAACGGTATGGTGAGAAGACACACCCCAAAATCCATGTTAGTGTTCTTCGGTATATGCCAATCGTACCAAGACTTCAACGTCTTTTCATGGTCGAAGAGACGGCCAGACAGATGACATGGGACAAAACAGGAAAAAGAACCAAACTAGATGCAGATGGGAATCTGATGATGGTACACACATCGGATGGTGTTGCATGGAAAAAGTTGATGAATTACATGCTGACAAAGAGGCAGATCCGAGGCATCCTCGAGTCGGCATCAGCACCGATGGGTTTAGTGTGTTTGGTATGACAGCAGCCCAATACAGTTGTTGGCCCGTATTTGTCTTTCCCCTCAATCTCCCCCCCCCCCCCCCAGACAGATTATGCAAAGAAAGAACATTTTCCTGACGTTGATAATTCCAGGGGCCAACTATCCGAGGAAAATATGAATTTGTACATGCAGCCGCTTAAGGACGAATTGCAAGAAGCCTGGGATAATGGGTTCAAGACATACGACGCCTATAGCAAAAGAAACTTCATAATGCGTGTCTGGTACATGTACTCGACGCATGACTTGCCGACGTATGTGCTATTCGTTGGCTGGTGTGTGCATGGAAGGTTCCCGTGCCACACATGCAAGGGAGCTCTTGAGTTTCGTTGGCTTCAGGCCAGTCGCAAGTTTTCTTGCTTCGACATGCATAAACAGTTCCTGGATCCTCGCCATAAGTTCAGGAAAGACAAGAAGAACTTCATCAGAGGTAAAGTTGTAAAAAACTCTGCACCACCTATGTTGACAGGCCAACAGACCCTGGATCAGTTAAACGCTCTCGAGCCAGATCCAGAGCGTCCAGGGTACTTCAAGGGGTATAATTCTGAGCATGCCTGGACTCACAAAACATGCTTATGGGATCTGCCTTACTTCAAAGACCTCCTTTGCCCACACAACATCGACGTGATGCACACTGAGAAGAATATCGCGGAGGCACTTTTTGGTACATTCTTCGGCATAGATGGGAAGTCAAAGGATAATACTAAGGCTAGAGTCGATCTGGAGGCGCTATGTGATAGGCCGTTACAAAACATGAAAGAACCTAAAGGAAAGCGGAACTGGACGAAGCCAAAGGCATGGTTCAATCTTGGAAGGCCAGCTATGAGGGAAATTATCTTGTGGGTGAAAATGCAGTTGATGTTCCCCGATGGGTATGCAGCGAATCTAAAGAGGGGAGCGAGTCTTGATAAATTGAAGATATTTGGTCTCAAGAGTCATGATTGGCACATATGGATTGAGCGGGTAATGCCGGTGATGTTGCGTGGCTTCATCCCTGAGGATGAATGGCTAGTACTAGCAGAACTCAGCTATTTCTTCAGTGTTCTTTGTGCGAAAGAACTATCGCCTGGCGTGCTAGAAGAAATGGAAGAGTTGGCGCCAGAGTTGATCTGCAAGTTAGAGAAGATCTTTCCACTGGGCTTCCTTAATCCAATGCAGCATTTGATTTTGCATCTCCTGACCGAGGCAAGATTGGGGGGGCCCATGCAAAATCGTTGGTGCTACCCAACTGAGAGATGCAGAAGAAGCTTCGAGAAAAATGTAAAAATAAACGTAGAATTGAAGCGTCTATGGCTGAGGCATTCATCACTGAGGAGGCGGCAAACTTCGTGACAGCACACTACGAAACCAAAAATCGTCATTTGCATAATCCGAAGCCTCGGTACAATGCTGACGAGCCTAAAAAGGGTGGATCCAAACTCAGCCTATTCAAAGGGAATCTTGCACCAGCCAGTGTTTCAAATCCAGTATCTTTGGATAACGAAGAATGGCGGACCATTTCGTTGTATATCTTTAACAACCTGATAGAAGTGCGGCCGTACATCGAGTAAGTTCTCCGTACATTGTTTCGCAACTTCTATTTCCTTTGAACTGCTCTTATTCCTGGATATTTCATACAGTCGATACGTCGCCCTATTCTCGTATGGAGCAGTGATCCAAAAGGATTCCGTCGAAGAGTATGAGCTTCTCGCAAAGCAAGGAGGCGGCTATCCCCGGTTTCATCTCTTGGTTCAAACAAACGGTAAATTCTATTAGACAATTTCATTTCATTCGCTAATTGTGCGTAATGCAACAATCCTTTCATATTAAACTTGTAGGCTAATTCAGAGTCTATGGACTCCGAATTGAGACAAGTCGCTAATGGTTTTGACTATAAGGTCCGTTCATTTGACAAATACGACATCAACGGGTATCGTTTTCGTACCTATGGCAAAGAGCTATCTATGGCCGACCAAAAGTCTACAAATTGTTGTGTATCTGTTATCGGCGAAGGAGGTACCGAGTATTATGGGAGAGTTGAAGCAATTTATGAACTTCTATTCTATGGTGAAAACCCACCGAATGTCGTAGTCTTCAAATGTTATTGGTTTCAGCCGAAGGAGACTAGAAGGACTCATGAACATATAGGGCTAGTTGAAATCAACCCAAGCACCCATTTAGATGTTCCTGATGTCTATATTATGGCTCAACAGGCGACCCAAGTATTCTATCTACCCTGGGCCTGCCAAAATAATCCAAATCTGAAAGGTTGGGATGTCGTTTATGAAGTGCCGCCACGTGCTAGACTATCTCCCCCAAAGGAAGAGGATTATGAACCTCACATTAACCCAGACACATATGAAGGAGAATTCTTCCAAGCGACACTCTTTCCAAAAAGCATTTCAAGAACCGGTATACTTCACCCCAAAACATTGAAGTAGACAGCGACAGTGAATCCCACATCACCCCAGAGGAGGAACAAGAAGAGCCGGAACAAGAAGAGGTTACTGCTGCGGACGACCTCTCAATGCTTGACCGATTACGTAAAGGTGGCCTTCCACATGTTGATGCCACTGAACCCTATGAGCCCGTCATTGATTATAGTGATGATGATGATTATGCATTTATTGATGATACTGATCGAGATTATTAGTAGTGTCAGGTATTCAAATTTTTTATGTTGTACTTGATGATGATACACTTAAGTGATATACATATTATTATTCATGTCGGTATTTTTTTATGTTGTACTAATTTCGTTTACTCTTTGTCATGCCAGGTGTTGAAAGATGGAAGGGGAGCCGAGTGAGGCCAAGGACAAACGTGCCCAAATTGAAGGTGTGCCACACCATCAAGGTAGCTCCAGCTTATATCAGTTCGGGCGGAATTGGGTATGTGGTTTGCTTCATGATTAATGCAATTCATTCATCATGCTAGCTTGAGCCCTTTAATTACTAATTTACTTTGTTTCTCTCTTTCAGGCATGCTACAATAAGACGGATAAGGTGCCAGAGGGGTATGACCTGTATGCCATGGCCCACACTGTCTCTTACAAGCAAGTCAAGGGGAAGGCGAGGAAAGGGGAGGAGTTTAACCCGAGCCAGATTCCCTACAATCCAGAGCAGGTGATGATATCTAGTGGCGGGAGGTCCCGTGGCTCCATAGCCATTGATCCAGAGATTGCTCCTGAGACCACGGTGAGTTTAATTTGAATGGACGTTACTTGCTAGTCTTAACATTTGAGTGTCATCATGCTAACGAAACATTGGAAATGATCTTTGGTGCAGCGTAACTCCACACAAGCATCACACGATCCTTCTCCAGCTACTGGCATGAGCCAGCCCGCTCCCACACCTCCATGATCAAGGTAAGTTTCTCTAGTTTTTTGCTTAACAAATGCATAAAGACCTAGACTTAGCTTTATTTCATCCAATACGCTTACCTTAATGACCTAGAGTTAGCTTCTTTTCCTGCAAAATGACTTAATAAGCTTACTGACCTCCAAAACCAACCATTTTACCTAAGTTAGCTCTAAAACAATCTATACTTAGCTTTGTTTCCTCCAAAATGACCTAAGTTAGTTATAATATGCTTAGTTAACTAGGTTTGCTCAATAATGACATGTACTTACCTTACTTATGTAAAAAAACGGCATAATTAGCTTAGTTAGCTCATAAACGATCCATTTTACCTACGTTAGCTCTAAAATGATGCATTTTACCTAAGTTAGCTCATAAACAATCCATTTCACCTAAGTTACCTCACAAACGATGGAGTGCTTCTTCTTCTAGTCTTCTTCTTCTAGTCACCTTTTCCTAACTTTCTTATTTTCCATTTTGCAGATTTCATTCACTTCTCGGAAGCTAGCTTGCTATGATGGAGTGTTTGTTTTTTATTTCATTCTCTTCTAGTATTCTTCTAGCTTGCTACGATGGAACTTGCTATCTTGATGAAACTTTGCATTGTAATATGTATGTGCAACTTCCTAATGGTTGCAACTTATGTGTATGTGCAACTTGCTATGTATGAGTGGATGGAACTATATATGTATGTACGATGAAACTTATGTGTTGTTAAATAGCCCTGTGAAATATATCTATATATGTCATATATATTTGCTGTGAAAATTGTTGGATTTAAAAAAACAGGGGAAAAAAGCCAATATGCAGGCTCTTTGCCGTCTGCCACCGACGGCAAAGGGCTCTTTGCCATCAGCAGCGGACGACAAAGAGGCCACGTGGCAAGCAACTGTGCTTCTTAGGAGGCTGAACAATTTGGTCAGTTTGCCTACAGTGGCTGACGGCAAAGAGAAAAAACTTTGCCTACAGCGGCGGATGGCAAAGGCTTGCCGTTAACCACCTAACGGAGTAACAGCGCATTTATTGCCGTCTGTATTCTTTACCGTCGACTGCTGATGGCAAAGGCCCCTTTGCCGTCAGCCGCCCGAAGCGGACGACAACGTAGCTCTTTGCCTTCCCGTACTTTGCCGTCCACTTTTGCCGTCCGCGGCGGACGGCAAAGACCTTTGTCGTCCGCCATCCATGCCTTTGCCATCCGCCGTGGCAGATGGCAAAGTAGCTGATTCCTGTAGTGTTTGCGCCCACCATGGAATGACGTCTGCATGAAATTTTAGTGCCACGCAAGGCTCATCTCTTTTGCTCTACATGATCGGTTCCATTGTGTACAATAACTGGCATGCATGGGAATAAAACATGGCGAGATTATGTAAGGAGTGCATGCACAAATACAGAGTGATGGTAGCAAACTGTGGATAGACCCAAAACCAATGATAGCAGGCAGATAATAGCTTTAGTTAAAAAATACAGATAATGGCTCCTTTAATGTTTGTTTGCACCCAACATGAAACTCATAGTAGACACTGGAGATTAACCAGATAGTAGACAGATAGTACTGATTGCCACCTATATGTACCCCACAACCATTTAAAAACTTAGGTTTCAGCATTATTTTGGACTTGACTCGGAGTATAATAGGTGAACACGACGATAATGTAGCATGTCATCATATTAAGCGACGCATAACGTAAGCAGACAAGAAAGAGTGCGACCTCTCTTGCGGACCCGTGTAGTCCTCAAGGTCATCTGCTCAGTTGATGATGGTAATGCAGTTGCATGGCTGCCGGCGGCGGGGAAGAAGATCTAAGGCGGAGAAAGACAGTCTGGAGAGTTGATCCCTGCTGTGGTGAACCCTTACGTCATTGGAGCAGCTGAGCTGGGGTGGAACACAGCGCCGCAGGAGCAGGACAAACCACACAAGGTTTTCTTTGACACATATCTGTAACAGAAGTAATTGAGTAAGGGCTTGTTTGAATTTGAGGATTCTAACAATGCAGGGATAGGAAATAGACAGGAATAGGATAGGAATGCACGTGCAAAACAGAGAATTTAAAAACACAGGATTTCTGCCAATCTGGGTGTTTGATTCACAACAATTGGAAGATCACAGGATGCAAAAAAGCATGGTGAGATTAAGTCAAACCACAAGAAAATGTACGGTTATAATGCTATTATGCTACTATCTCTTAGTCTTGTGCTTGATGAATAGGAATATGAAAAGGAGGAGAAGTGGAAATTAGAATTCCTATGGTTTTTCTTTCAACGAGACACTAAAGGAACAAATCCTACAGTTTTCCTTTGCTCCATTCCTTTGCACCAAATTCGTGAAAAGTAGTACCATAGGAAACTTTCCAATTCCGATGTTTTTCATTCACTTTTCCTTTCAAGCACTGGCGATTCTTGTAGGCATGCTTGAGCAATGAAAATCCTAGACTAAAAAAATGTTTTTGTGCTACTTCTATTACTTTGGACCCAGGCGACTGCAATACTAGCTCAACTCCCAGGCCCATCGACAAATGCACAGCTCAAACACGCAGAGATAAATAATGATGGCGTTCAAGAGAGTCCATCACGGATGACTAAGTTACATGGTACCTCATTGCTTGTCATATAGTAGGATAAAATAATCGTATTTCCCGTTACTATGAGTGCTTAGTGGACAATATATATAACATGTAGATTAAAAAAGAGATGCAACAAGTGTACAACCTCTTTGGCGAAGCCATGTTGATCTCAGCGTGATTGGATTGGCCAGTGAGGATGCTCCGGCTGACTTTGATGTCGGAGGAGGGGAATAAGATCTTAGGCGTCTGGAGATGGAGCCCAAGGTACTGCTCCGCTGTGATGGAGGGTTTCGTCGTTGGAGCAGCTCCGCTGAGTTGTTCGACGCCGAGGCTGAAGCAGGACAAGAGAGACAACGAACAATGTTAACCTGAGTGGAATTCTAATAGCATCTCCAATACATGATGTAAAATACATAACCACAAAGTGCTAGATGTAAAATACATCAGCCGCTCATCTCTGAACTTAACTGTCGAAACTGAACTTAACTGTCGAAACTGAACCTAACTATCGAAACTGAATTTTGCTGTCGAAACTGAATTTTGCTGTCGAAACTGAACGCACTTGCAAAGTGAGGCTACATGTCGGTCGACTGACTTTTTCATCTCTGGTCAATCGATTTTGCAGCTGTTGGATACGAAATCAAGGGCCTGCGGTTCATCTTCAACCTCCACCCCCCTGAGCCACCAGCCACCACGGCAAAACAGCAGCCCCCTGCCGCCCGCGGCCGGCGGTGCGCCGCCCCGCCCGCCCCGAAAACACTCCCCACCGCCGGTCCGCCACCGCCCCGGCCATCCCTCTAGGCCCCCCGTGTCGAGCTTTTTCTCCGGTGATCCCCACACCACCGCCCCGCCAACACCCCGCCACCGCCGGCGACCATCGCCCCCATCCTGAACCCTAAGATAGATGGTGGGGTACCTCCCCGGCAAGCCCCCCTCCCCATTGCGGCTGGTTCTTCCTTCACCCTGGCGAGCCCACCCCTTGGAAATCACCTGACCCAAAAGTCGATTCAGTCGACTGAAGTGTAGCCAAATCGGAGCAGCATCGCAAGCAAGAGCAAGAGCGAGAGCAGCAACGCGAGCAAGAGCAATAGCAAGAGCAGACTAGGCAGGGGACCGAGAGCAAGAGGAGAGCAGCAGTGCGAGCGAGAGCTAAAGCAGCAGCTCCTACTGATGTGGACGTCGCTGCCGAGGGAGCGACGCCGTGGAGGAAGTGGCCGGCGACGCCGCCATGGATGGAGCCGCGCCGTGTCGGCTCGGGACCGAGCGCCGGCAGCACCGTGAGATCGAATCAAGAAGAAAATCCGGCGATTAGTGTACAACCTCTTTGGTGGCGCTGATTAGGCCGCAGCTTCATCCGAGGAAACGGTGATGATGATGCTCTTCCGGTGGTGCAGGTGAAGGCGGCGGAGTGGGAATGGAGGTGGCGCGAAAGACAAGGGGAACGTCGGGGAAGCTCCTTGGAGGTGGAGGACGGGGTGGCTGAACCGGCGGGACGATGAGATCGATGACGGATCCTCATCCGGTACGGTGGATTAGGGACGTCGAGGTGTTGCTGTGGACGACGTCGTCGGGGAAGAAGCTCCGGCTAGGTGGTGGACGGAGCAGGGTGTGGGGTTTCATCGCGGGTTTTCACGGCCTCAATGTACGAATGGGTGGGCGAATGGGATGGCAGTGGGGAACCATGGCTTAGAGACGCGCTTGTCCGAAATGTGGGGTAAGTTACGAAAGTACCCACACACACACACACACCAATTTGAGACGGTTCTTTCGGTTCAGGGGTACCACGGACATTTTGCGTGTCGGGATTTCACAGGAGGTGGGAGTTTTCACGCGCGTTGTAATTTCGGAATAGCAAGGGGCAGGTTGAGATGGAGGGAGTTGTCGGAGCACAACGAGACAAAGATATATCTTAAATATTTTCGGCTAACCAGGCGCGGGTTGAAGAGGCGGGAGTTTCGCAGCACGATAGACAGAGACGCTAGCTTCAATTTTCGGCATAACAAGGCGCGTCTTGAAATTTCAGAAGAACAAGCTTAACGTGTACCCAAAAAAAGACAATTTGCACCTCAACACACACAACACACACACAAACACCATTTAGACTAGAGTAAGGTACACGTGCATTGCACGCATGAGATTTGGCAACCAAATTATGAATAAATACCACATTATAGCATGCAAGCTTTGAGTCATATATGCATGATGTAGATGTTCGTTTAATTCTTATAGTTCATTTCATTCAAAATCATCTAGTTTTTATAAGAAAGCTAATCTATTTTAAGATTCATCGAATTGTGCGTTGTAAGACATAAAGTAAAAACAAATAATGGAAAATCATGTAGAAAAACATTTGGGCAATTCTGATATGGAAGATTCTAGAACAAATAAGAAGTGCTTGTGTTTTTATGTTTGTGCATTATGCTTAAGTTCAACCATGGAGTCTTCTAGATTATACATGTGGCGAAATCTGGTGGAATCTAGATGATATCCAACGGCCAATAGTGCTCAA
The DNA here is from genome assembly GCA_963921465.1 of Triticum timopheevii. NCBI lineage: Eukaryota > Viridiplantae > Streptophyta > Magnoliopsida > Poales > Poaceae > Triticum > Triticum timopheevii. Next base: position 435,024,819 of record OY997270.1, read on the forward strand.
ATTTGCCATCTTTGGACCTTCGGATTCACCTCATCCAACGACCATCTTTCAAAGTTAAAGTTACCCGCTCACAATATAAAAATATATATAATATAATATATATATAGGGGTATAGATATAGATATGTGATGTGAAAGCCGCCCATCATCTCCAATTAGATGCACGGATGCGACATGGGCAAAAGATGTCTGCCATCGGTAGCTCAAATTCAAATCAGTCTGACCTTGTTCAATGTGTATACATTACAACATGCTCGTTTCCAAAGCACACCGCGCAGATCTCCGTTATATTCATGCATGCATGGGTTTCAAACATCAGGATCTCTTATTCAAATATTTGAATTCAACTTTACATTGATTATGACCTCACTTATTCTTTTACACCCACACAGTAGTCTTCTCTTTATAATTGTACCACTAACTTTCTCTCGTGCATGCATGCACACACACTAGCAGTCGGCATTATCTATCGCACGCATGCAATCTTTTTCTTCAGGTCGGTCTCCATGAAGGCACACAGCCACACACATCCCCCTCTCCCTCATACCGGGCATTCTTTATCTCTCACGCGTGCATGCACAATGATCGATGTTCCTCTATGTATGTGTGTATATAGTTTTCCACACAAACCGATCAATCGATATATCCAGTGAGGTCTCACCCTCTTTCCCACGTCCACATCGATCAATCTATACCTCTCCCACGTCCACATCGATCAATCTATACCTCTCTATATAGGATTAACATAAATAGCTAATACACCCACATTAATTATATATCCAACGTCCCCCTCTCATCATCCATGCCTTCCGCTTCATCTCTCAGATGCGTGCACAATGGCGAAGACAGGGGCAGTAAGGGCCCTGCCCCCCCCCTAACATCACTATATATCGAGGCTAATACGAATGTGATCATTAGACAATTGCTGCTAAAAAAGGTTTAATTTCATGAATTGACCCTCCTCGTAAAGGATTAGCAATGCTTGCCCCCCTAGCTCATTTATTTTTCATGGCTCCGCCACTGCGTGCAACAGCGCACGTGTTCGCCCCCTCTCCCTAAATATCGATCTCGCACTTGTGCATTCCTTCATAGTCTCCCTCCACTCGGCCCCTCGCACCATCTTCTAGCCCCCCACCGGTTTTTGCCACATGTACAATCTAGCAGACTCCATGGTTGAACTTAAGCATAATGCACAAACCTCAAAACAACAGTGGTTCTCTTTTGTTCTAGAATCTTCCGTATCATAACTGCCCAAACTTTTTTTCTACTTGAATTGCCATTATTTGTTTTTAATTTATGCTTTACAATGCACAATTCCATGAATCATAAAATAGATTAAGGGCTTCTTTGATTCAAAGGATTCTCAAAGGAATTTTGGAGGATTCTAATCATTAGGAATTTTTCCTATCTTGGTTGTTTGATTCGTAGGATTGTAAACCATAGGAATTTTTTCATATGATTCATTTGCACTAGATATCATAGGAAACATCCCATCCACTCAAACCTCTTTGAAAGAATTCTGCGTTTTTTCTATGCACAATCAAACACTCGTACAATCCTATAGGATTCAATACGACATTCCACTATAGTCCCATGTTTTTCGTATTCACGCGTTCTTAGCTGTTTTATAAAAACTAATTTGATTTTGAATGAGATGAACTATAAGAATTAAACGAAGGGCTACATCACGCATATATGACTAAGAGCTTACATGCTATAGTGTGGTATTTATTCATAATTTGGTTGCAAAATTTGATGCGTGCAATGCACGTGTAAATTACTAGTACTTCGAGTATGTGCAAAACACGTAAATTAGAATACCAATGGCATGCTACACAGTGTCTCTCTTACAGTTCATGAAGCCACGTGGCACATGTGGAGGCGTTGTCGCGACCTCCTTGCGTGGATTAATCACAGTGACGTGCTGCTGGTTCCAGAAGAATGTACTCGTCCTCCCTGAGCCATACTGGTGGTACATGCACGAAGCAAAGATGTGCACGCACGCCACGCATGCACTTATTCCCTCGCACGCACACGCGGGTACACGGGCGGATGCAATTTTGTACCAAGATCCACCCCATGTGATAATTTGACGCATGTAAAGTCGTTCACTTCATTGATGGTCAATTAATACAGCGCATGCAAATTGAGTGGACGTGAGGGCGGAAGAAAGACATTATTACTCCACTGCGCGCATGCGAGTAGTTAAATCGTGGGTTGCTAGTAGTGCTTCCACTGGTCTCCTTCGTATTTTGTGCCAATTTTTGATAGTAACATAATATTTACGCATTTGAGCAGTGTAGTCTACATGAAATTTATGTTCCACTAAACTCATCGGGAGCCATTTCCACGAAACCAAAACCATCAATTAATCTTTACCTTGTTCCCATCACATTTGAAAGCCTGCTCACACCTACTAGTACTACGTACCAAACCTGAACGTGTTCCCACTATGCAGGTATTAGTGCTACTAGTGCTAGTACTTAGGTTATAAAAAAGGGAACTACCTAACCGAAAATTACTCTACCTTTCCTCCTCATAAGTGCTTCTTATTCGTCCGTCGTTGCCATGGTCGGTGAGCAGAGCTCTAGGATGAGAACTACTCATAACAAGGGAGAGGCAACCAAGGCTGCGGAAAAAAAAAGAGGGCTCGCCGCCACGCAGAGACCTCGAAAGATCTCTCATGGGCAGGCGATGGCTACCAGGAGCGCCCTACCCGCGGAGGCGAACATGTTGGGGAACGTTGCAGAAAATTAAAATTTTTCCTACGGTTTCACCAAGATCCATCTATGAGTTCATCTAAGCAACGAGTCAAGGGAGTGAGTTTGCATCTACATACCACTTGTAGATCGCGTGTGGAAGCTTGCAAGGGGATGGTGATGATGGAGTCGTACTCGACGTGATTCAGATCACCGATGTCCAAGTGCTGAACGGATAGCACCTCCGCGTTCAACACACGTACGGGACGGGAGACGTCTCCTCCTTCTTGATCCAGCAAGGGGGAAGGAGAGGTTGATGATGATCCAGCAGCACGACGGCGTGGTGGTGGATGCAGCAGAACTCCAGCAGGGCTTCGCCAAGCGACACGGGAGGAGGATGAGGTGTAGCAGGGGGAGGGAGGCGCCAAGCACAAGGTGCGGCTGCCCTCCCCCCTGCCCTCCTTTATATAGGCCCCCAGGGGGGGCGCCGGCCCTGGGAGATTGGATCTCCCAAGGGGGCGGCGGCCAAGGGGAGAGGAGTGCCCCCCAAGGCATGTGGTGCGCCCCCCCCCCCACCCTAGGGTTTCAACCCTAGGCGCAGGGGGTGGGCCTAGGGGGGCGCACCAGCCCACTATGGGCTGGCTCCCCTCCCACGTCAGCCCATGGGGCCCTCCGGGATGGGTGGCCCCACCCGGTGGACCCCCCGGGACCCTTCCGGTGGTCCCGGTACATTACCGGGTGACCCCGAAACTTTCCCGATGGCCGAAATACCACTTCCTATATATTATTCTTTACCTCCCGACCATTTCGAAACTCCTCGTGACGTCCGGGATCTTATCTGGGATTCGGAACAACATTCAGTATGCTGCATACTCATATTCATACAACCCTAGCGTCACCGAACCTTAAGTGTGTAGACCCTACGGGTTCGGGAGACATGCAGACATGACCGAGACGACTCTCAGGCAATAACCAACAGCGGGATCTGGATACCCATGTTGGCTCCCACATGCTCCTCGATGATTTCATCTTTTGAACCACGATGTCGAGGATTCGATCAAACCCCGTATACAATTCCCTTTGTCAATCGGTACGTTACTTGCCCGAGACTCGATCGTCGGTATCCCAATACCTTGTTCAGTCTCGTTACTGGCAAGTCACTTTACTCGTACCGTAATGCATGATCCCATGACCAACACCTTGGTCACCTTGAGCTCAATATGATGATGCATTACCGAGTGGGCCCAGAGATACCTCTCCGTCATACGGAGTGATAAATCCCAGTCTCGATCCGTGTCAACCCAACAGACACTTTCGGAGATACCTGTAGTGCACCTTTATAGTCACCCAGTTACGCTGTGACGTTTGATACACCCAAAGCACTCCTACGGTATCTGGGAGTTCCACGATCTCATGGTCAAAGGAAGAGATACTTGACATTGGAAAAGCTCTAGCAAACGAACTACACGATCTTTATGCTATGCTTAGGATTGGGTCTTGTCCATCACATCATTCTCCTAATGATGTGATCCCGTTATCAACGACATCCAATGTCCATAGCCAGGAAACTATGACTATCTGTTGATCTCAACGAGCTAGTCAACTAGAGGCTCACTAGGGACATATTGTGGTCTATGTATTCACACGTGTATTACGATTTCCGGATAATACAGTTATAGCATGAATAAAAGACAATCATCATGAACAATGAAATATAATAATACTTTTATTATTGCCTCTAGGGCATATTTCCAACAGTCTCCCACTTGCACTAGAGTCACCAATCTAGTTACATTGTGATGAATCGAACACCCATAGAGTTCTGGTGTTGATCATGTTTTGCTCGCGAGAGAGGTTTAGTCAACGGATCTGCGACATTCAGATCCGTATGTACTTTGCAAATATCTATGTCTCCATCTTGAACATTTTCACGGATGGAGTTGAAACGACGCTTGATGTGCCTGGTCTTCTTGTGAAACCTGGGCTCCTTGGCAAGGGCAATAGCTCCAGTGTTGTCATAGAAGAGTTTGATCGGCCCCGACGCATTGGGTATGACTCCTAGGTCGGTGATGAACTCCTTCACCCAAATCGCTTCAAGTGCTGCCTCCGAGGCTGCCATGTATTCCGCTTCACATGTAGATCCCGCCACGACGCTTTGCTTGCAGCTGCACCAGCTTACTGCTCCACCATTCAACATATACACGTATCCGGTTTGTGACTTAGAGTCATCCAGATCTGAGTCGAAGCTAGCGTCGACGTAACCCTTTACGACGAGCTCTTCGTCTCCTCCATAAACGAGAAACATGTCCTTTGTCCTTTTCAGGTACTTCAGGATATTCTTGACCGCTGTCCAGTGTTCCTTGCCGGGATTACTTTGGTATCTTGCTACCAAACTTACGGCAAGGTTTACATCAGGCCTGGTACACAGCATGGCATACATAATAGATCCTATGGCTGAAGCATAGGGGATGACACTCATCTCTTCTTTATCTTTTGCCGTGGTCGGGGACTGAGCCGAGCTCAATCTCACACCTTGTAACATAGGCAAGAACCCCTTCTTGGACTGATCCATTTTGAACCTTTTCAAAATCTTATCAAGGTATGTGCTTTGTGAAATACCTATGAGGCATCTCGATCTATCTCTATAGATCTTGATGCCTAATATGTAAGCAGCTTCTCCAAGGTCCTTCATTGAAAAACACTTATTCAAGTAGGCCTTAATGCTGTCCAGAAGTTCTATATCATTTCCCATCAAGAGTATGTCATCTACATATAATATGAGAAATGCTACAGAGCTCCCACTCACTTTCTTGTAAACGCAGGCTTCTCCATAACTCTGCATAAACCCAAACGCTTTGATCATCTCATCAAAGCGAATGTTCCAACTCCGAGATGCTTGCACCAGCCCATAAATGGATCGCTGGAGCTTGCATACTTTGTTAGCGTTCTTAGGATCGACAAAACCTTCCGGCTGCATCATATACAGCTCTTCCTTAAGATGTCCGTTAAGGAATGCCGTTTTGACGTCCATCTGCCATATCTCATAATCATAGTATGCGGCAATTGCTGACATGATTCGGACGGACTTCAGCTTCACTACGGGAGAGAATGTCTCGTCGTAGTCAATCCCTTGAACTTATCGATAACCCTTAGCGACAAGTCGAGCCTTATAAATGGTAACATTACCATCCGCGTCCGTCTTCTTCTTAAAAATCCATTTGTTTTCTATCGCTCGCCGATCATCGGGCAAGTCTGTCAAAGTCCATACTTTGTTTTCATACATGGATTCTATCTCGGATTTCATGGCTTCAAGCCATTTGTTGGAATCTGGGCCCGCCATCGCTTCTTCAAAGTTCGAAGGTTCACCGTTGTCTAACAACATTATTTCCAAGACAGGGTTGCCGTAACACTCTGGTGCGGAACGTGTCCTTGTGGACCTACGAAGTTCAGTAGCAACTTGATCCGAAGTACCTTGATCATCATCATTGTTATCCTCTTCAGTTGGTGTGGGCATCACAGGAACATTTTCCTGAGCTGCACTACTTTCCCATTCGAGAGGTAGTACTTCATCGAGTTCTACTTTCCTCCCACTTACTTCTTTCGAGAGAAACTCTTTTTCCAGAAAGCATCCGTTCTTGGCAACAAAGATCTTGCCCTCGGATCTTAAGTAGAAGGTATACCCGACAGTTTCCTTAGGGTATCCTATAAAGACGCATTTTTCCGACTTGGGTTCGAGCTTTTCAGGTTGAAGTTTCTTGACATAAGCATCGCATCCCCAAACTTTTAGAAACGACAGCTTAGGTTTCTTCCCAAACCATAATTCATACGGTGTCGTCTCAACGGATATAGACGGTGCCCTATTTAAAGTGAATGTAGATGTCTCTAGAGCGTATCCCCAAAATGATAGCGGTAAATCGGTAAGAGACATCATAGACCGCACCATATCCAATAGAGTGCGATTACGATGTTCGGACACACCGTTACGCTGAGGTGTTCCAGGCGGCGTGAGTTGTGAAATGATTCCACATTTCCTTAAGTGTGTACCAAATTCGTGACTTAAGTATTCTCCTCCACGATCTGATCGTAGGAACTTGATCTTTCGGTCACGTTGATTCTCTACTTCATTATGAAATTCCTTGAACTTTTCAAAGGTCTCAGACTTGTGTTTCATTAAATAGACATACCCATATCTACTCAAGTCATCAGTGAGAGTGAGAACATAATGATATCCTCCGCGAGCCTCAACGCTCATTGGACCGCACACATCAGTATGTATGATTTCCAACAAGTTGGTTGCTCGCTCCATTGTTTCTGAGAATGGAGTCTTGGTCATTTTACCCATGAGGCATGGTTCACACGTGTCAAATGATTCGTAATCAAGAGACTTTAAAAGTCCATCAGCATGGAGCTTCTTCATGCGCTTGACACCAATGTGACCAAGGCGGCAGTGCCACAAGTATGTGGGACTATCGTTATCAACTTTACATCTTTTGGCATCCACACTATGAATATGTGTAATATTACGCTCGAGATTCATTAAGAATAAACCATTGACCATCGGAGCATGACCATAAAACATATCTCTCATATAAATAGAACAACCATTATTCTCGGATTTAAATGAGTAGCCATCTCAAATTAAACGAGATCCAGATACAATGTTCATGCTCAAACTTGGCACTAAATAACAATTATTAAGGTTCAAAACTAATCCCGTAGGTAAATGTAGAGGTAGTGTGCCGACGGCGATCACATCGACTCTGGAACCATTCCCGACGCGCATCGTCATCTCATCCTTCGCCAGTCTCCGTTTATTCCGCAGCTCCTGCTGTGAGTTACAAATATGAGCAACGGCACCGGTATCAAATACCCAGGAGTTACTACGAGTACTGGTAAGGTACACATCAATTATATGTATATCAAATATACCTTTGGTGTTGCCGGCCTTCTTATCCGCTAAGTATTTGGGGCAGTTCCGCTTCTAGTGACCCTTCCCTTTGCAATAAAAGCACTCAGTCTCAGGCTTGGGTCCATTCTTTGACTTCTTCCCGGTAACCGGCTTACCGGGCGCGGCAACATCCTTGCCGTCCTTCTTGAAGTTTTTCTTGCCCTTGCCCTTCTTGAACTTAGTGGTCTTATTGACCATCAACACTTGATGTTCTTTCTTGATTTCAGCCTCTGCTGACTTCAGCATTGAGAACACTTCAGGAATGGTCTTCACCATCCCCTGCATGTTGTAGTTCATCACAAAGCTCTTGTAGCTTGGTGGGAGCGACTGGAGGATTCTGTCAATGACCGCCTCATCTGGGAGGTTAATGTTCAGCTGGGTCATACGGTTGTGCAACCCAGACATCTTTAGTATGTCCTCACTGACAGAACTGTTTTCCTCCATCTTACAACTATAGAACTTGTCGGAGACATCATATCTCTCGACCCGGGCATGATCTTGGAAAACTAGTTTCAGCTCTTCGAACATCTCATATGCTCCGTGATGCTCAAAACGCTTTTGGAGCCCCGGTTCTAAGCTGTAAAGCATGCCGCACTGAACGAGGGAGTAATCATCAGCACGAGTTTTCCAGGCATTCATAATGTCTTGGTTCTCTGGGACGGGAGCGTCACCTAGAGGTCCATCTAGGACATATTGCTTCCTGGCAGCTATGAGGATGATCCTCAGGTTCTGGACCCAGTCCGTATAGTTGCTGCCATCATCTTTCA